>CM076601.1:22655000-23280000 GCA_038502835.1 Octonoba sinensis | reverse complement strand
ATTTTTAGAGTAGGTTCCGGAGAGATTTGTACCCGCTCTTTCAGCGGCACCACATGTGATTTTTATCGCCCAGTTTCTTCACCTGAAATGGGAAGCACCTAGACTCTGTTGACGCGAAATTGCATTAGGAATTTTATTTATCCGAGAGTATACAAGCCAAATGGCTACTCAAAGAATCTTTTACATGCCACATAATCAAACGGTATGGGCGCAGGCGATTTTCTGCATCTTGAAAATCCACCCACACGGTCAGGTTTGAATCTGCGAACTTGAACGTACAAGGCCCGCGCCTTACCACAACGCCACCGTTACTGAAAAACATTGGTTAAAGTAGTAGTCCACATTTTTCAGTTAATGAGTATGTTAGGGCAGGGGTCCCCAACCTTATGCCCGCGGGCACCATGGCGCCCGTCCGTCGTTCTAGGGGCGCCCGCTGCTTGTGCTCTGAGATAAAATATTTCTCTTTTCCATTTTAAACGAGATAACATTTAGAATCCAGAGTATATGAATGAATGGCCATATAACTATGAATTACCCTATGATGATAAATATGGACAATGAATATCATAAAATCAAAACATACATTACGACTTAAAGATGAACACCTTGACGATTACTTGCGAGCAGGAATTTCATCATATTCTCCCGATTATGAAGCGCTAGTCAAGGAAATGCAATGCCAAAGATCACATTGACTGTGTTTTATGTATTTTGTAAATGATATTTATACATCGTATGTTTTGCAAGCAATTCAGTAATCATTTCTTTTTCGCAAGAATATTAATACTATTGATATTCATATGTTAAATTAATTTTTAAAATTAAATTTTTTGTTCATTATATGTAGCGTTTTTTATGGCCTATGTCCACCAAGCATAAATTTATCTTGAAACAAGAAGTTCCGTCTAGAACTATACGAGCCTACTTTCCCGTATACAGCGAATTCAAATTTATAATCTAGCTAATCTCTCTCTCTGTCTTTCTCGTTTAGCTTTAGTTCTTAATTGCTTCAAATATATCGTTTTCAACGGTTAATACATAATCATTCTTTTGCTTATTCATTTAATCATTCATTAATTAAAAAATATTCTTGAAAATCCCGATCAAAAAATTTCATAGGAAAATAGGCTCGTTAGTTCTGGATGAACTTTCTATTTGTACATGTTCTACGTCATAAGAGCTTTCCGATAAAGTTTGTTCCAAGCAAATCGGTCCGTTTGATCAGGAATTATATAGGATTGAACTTTCCCCGTAGGCGGTATGTTAATTTTTTTTGAACTGTTCAAAAATGAACAAAAACTGTTCAAATCAATATTTCACGCCAAGAACTTCTTCCAGTGAGCTTGTTCATGGGAACATAGGTCTTGTACCCAGAGTTTACATAATTTGCTTCATCTTCACCCATAGGCGCTAATGTTAAAATTTTTTGAACTGTTCAAAATTGAACAAAAAATTGTTCAAATCATGGAAATGAGATGTCCTCGCCGAGATCTTTCGAATGCAAAAAGAATTTTTCGAATCGGACAATTCGTTCAAAAGTTATTAGGGGGGGACAGACCGACAGACAGACAGACAGACCGACAGACAGACAGACCGACAGACACACTTTTTCCCCATCTCAAAACCCTACTTTCAAATTTTTTATTTTTCAATCTTTATTTAATTACTTAACTTATTTTTTACTTTTCTTGATTTCTAACGATATTTTCATGATACATTAAGCCTTCTTTCATGCTTTATTATTATTATTTTTTACTTTTACGGGAAAGTAGGCTAAAAATAAACGGTGCCCGCCATTCGACCGATATTCTGGTATGTGCTCTTAGGTACAAAAAGGTTGGGGACCCCTGGGCTTTGTTTGTAAACAAACCCTAACATACTCATTGACTGAAGTTGCGTTTTTATTTAATCCTTCAATAAGTTTTGTTAAAAAATTTCTCAAAAATGTGGAATACTACATTATTTATTGTTTTTGCAGTCAAGGTGGCGTTGTGGTAAGGCGCGGGCTTTGTACGTCCAAGTTTGTAGGTTCAAACCTAACCGTGTCGGTGAATTTTCAATATGCAGAATTTTTAAAACACATTCTTGTGTAAATGATGAAATTTCTGATAAATCTTTCGGAATTTCTTTTGCGGTTAGCTATTTGGGGGGGGGGGGATAGTTTAACAGACTATTCACCTTAAAATATCATTATCACATCCTCTTAACTCTATTCCAGTGATTTAAAAGAAGCATTCATTTGAAAATCTCAAGTATAAAATATTTTTATCACTATTCAGTAATTTTTAAAATGCATTTAAAAATTTCATAATATCACATCCTTTCACGTTCTTGTAAGTTGTTTTTAAAATGTATCTAATTTAAAAAAGCATTCTCACATCTTTTAAACGTCTATTTTGGTAATTTAAAATTTTTATTTATTTTACAATTTTAATCATATTGAATTTTCTTTTTCGCAAGAATATTAATACTAATGATATTCATATGTTAAATTAATTTTTAAAATTAAATTTTTTGTTCATTATATGTAGCGTTTTTTATGGCCTATGTCCACCAAGCATAAATTTATCTTGAAAAAATAAACGGTGCCCGCCATTCGACCGCTATTCTGGTATGTGCAGTTATATGTTACTGTTTATGTTCCGGTATTTTATTTTATAAAATTTACAATTTTAATCATTTAATCAATCTTCGTCCATTTTAAAAATTTATTTATTTATTTGAAAATATCATACTTACTTCCTTCTTCGGTTCACTTCAATAATTGAACTATTTATTTATTTATTTATTATTTTTATATATATATATATTTTTTTTTTTTCATGATAGCCTCATCCAAGAAAATCTTAGCAATTAAACACAAAACAGAGAATTTCGTTGTTTTTTCCCTTTAGCCGACACATTTTCCCTACGCGGAACTGTGCTTTTTCCTTTGCTGTAGGTAGGAAGAGAAAGAGTAAAAATCAGCTTCTCTATTGGACACGTGCTGTCTAGCTCGCTCATATGTAAATCGAGCGAGTTAGAGTATAAATCGTCTGCGAAGGTTGCTCTGCAACACAGTAGTAAGCTCTCAGAGTGGATATATCGTTCGGGGAGGATTTCTCTTTCCTTGTTGGTTCGCGTCCGTGTGTTATCAAGGTTTGGATTTTAATTCTATTTTAAAACACTTGTTGCGAATGTTTTTTAAAAAGTTATTGTGTATTAATATGTTGTCTTGAATTTTACGAGCTGCTGTATTTTATTATGTTTGAGTTAAGAATATAGTTATGCGTATTAAAGATTGAAATTAAATTAAAAGTGTGAGTAAAAATAAATTTGTGCAATTAAACCGGGGGGGGGGGGGAGAAGTTACTAATGAAACTTTTTACGGTCTTTAATAAATAACTTCTCAAATTGAGTATTTGGGTTTTTTTACATAGCATTGGTAATATAAGCTAGTTATCTAATGCAATTCGAAATAAATTGCACGATAGAAGTTGCTTAAATTGTTTGAAACGAAGTCTTTAATATATAATGGTATGAAAATACTTTGCAACTCAAGATGCACAATATGTTAGTATCTTTAATGCATACATTCGTAGCTTTAATTGAAAGTTAACTGATTTTTTTTTTTTTTTTTAAATTAACTTTAGACAATGCTAGAAAATTTTGCTAGCACATTTAAACTCTTATTTGCTTGCTTCGGCTGCGAGTGTTACTCTTTTTTTTCCTCCCTGTTTAGTTACTTTGATTGAAGTAACTGAAGTCGAAATGAAATACTTAAATAAAAATTTTTAAAGTAATTTCTTGACAGTTTGAGCTAGTCATTTAAAATCTAGTTGTTATGCAAGCATTATTTGGCTTAAAATTAACTCGTAAGTAGCAATATGTAGATGTGTTTCTTCATATGTGCGACACTTAATGTGTCTATAAACACTAGGTTGGCGTTATGCCCTGGAAAATTAACTCGTAAGTAGCAATATATAGATGTCTTTCTTCATATGTGCGACACTTAATATGTCTATAAACACTAAGTAGGCGTTATGCCCTGTCGGAATTGGTATCGTGTAAATGCAGAGATTACGTAAATTGTCCCTACCCCTCCCCCCCCTTTTTTTTCTAGCCTGAAATTTAATGTTGAAAATACTGGCCGCTACTTTTCAGTCTTTCAAAACAAGTTTTGGAACTGTTTTTTAATTAATGATAAACATTGGACTTTCATAACTATCGACGTAAAAAAAATCATTTCTTTGAATACCAATGTATTGGATAGAATTTTTTTTATTTTAAATCAGAATAGTGTAGAGGTTGCGGAACTTGCAATTTATCTTGACCTAAGTAACGGGTCAGCTAGTTGGTCATTGGACGACATATAACTGTGGTTTTAATTTTCACCTACACAGAGGCGAAGGCGTGAAACTGGATAAGATTTTTTTTTTTTTTCTTTAGTAAATCAATCACTCGTAAACTTCCGATCGGATTTCTTTGTTTTTTTTTTTTTTTTCATAACTGTCTGGTCCTCATGGTTAAATGTCATTAAATGAAGTTTCTTTCCCTTTAATTCCCAAATCCCGTAATATAAATTTATTAGTTGAACAGTTACGAAAATTCTCGTGTTTTTGAGTTGAAAATAATTAAGTTTAGGTTAAGAAATATGGGCGAGAGTGGAACTTTAGCGGAAAAAATTTATTCTATGAAATTAATACTAATTTAATTCTACTAAATTATGTTTTTTCTGTTTAAACATAAAGCCTGAATTTATTAAAAGTAGAGCTTCTCGGATGCGTTGTTTTTTTGTAGGGAGGAATAAATTTTTAACTTGGTTTTTTCATTCACTTACTAACGTATGTAGATGCAATGTGTGTCGCTCTCTGACTGTGTAGCGCAAGAAACAACTAACAATTACGTTACAATGACTTTGTAATAATTTTACGAAAAAATTATTATAAATGAATATACATGCCATTTAATCTTGGCAGCAACTGTAAAATTATATACCTTTTTTTAACAAGTTCTTTTTCTCGCAAAGATTTGTTGCGCCCCCTCCCCGAATTGAATAAGTCTCTGTTTCGGTGTAGAAAAATCCATCCGCCAACATGAACATCTTAAAAGTAGTTTATATTGATACCACATAAAAAATAATTTAAAGGGGATAAATTTCCCGGTAATTGAAGACTTTTTAATTAGTCTTCAGTTAGGTGCTACCGAAGAATTAGTTTGGAATAAATCTCAATTTATTTCCTCTCGTAATACACTTGTTATTTCAGTGCTCCGTCTTTTAGTCGGAAATGTATGGGAGGATTTCGGATAATTGATGCAGCTTTGCTTTAAATGTTCTCTGACTGCATCAACTTGATTATTCGTCCGGTGAAAATGTCTTCTTCTGCCAAATTAGATCTGTGCAATGTGAAGTTGCGTAACATTTAATTACTCTTAACTTTGCCAAGAAAACCTAGATGGTTGCTTAACTACATAATTTCTTATTGCTGTGTTGAATACATAGCTCTAAATCTATGTTTGGCAGCCATTGATAAAAAATTAAGACATTAAAAGAGTTAAAATAAATGGATTTTTTTCCTGTTAGACTTATTTTGTGCGAAAAAAATATCGCACTGATTTTACAGCGCTTATCATTTCAAATTGGTATTTATTCCTTTTGAAGAAATTTAGGCAATATCCTGTACTTTTTGCTCATCTTCATAGCAATGATATATTTTATACTTGGAATTACAAGCATTTGATTAACAAAACATTTTAAAGGTGGTTTAGGGGTAGAACAGAACTTGAGGATCTGCTGCCCTTTTTTAAATGAAATTATATTTTATGTTCTAATTCTTGTGCACTTTAAATTCCCCCTTAACTTTAAAATGAAAATCTTGACATTTTAAATTGCGACATTGAGTTTGACAATGCAAAGGGGTCCAGTAAAAATTAACTTGGCAGCAGGAAAATAGCATAGAATAGTAAAATTAGTAATTATAAAGAGCATGTATTTTTAGCCTACTTTGCCGTAAAAGTTTTTAAAAACTAAAGGCATAATGTATCTTAAAAATATAGTCAAAAGCAAGTTACTTTCAAATTTTTATTATTTGATATTTAATCAAGGTTTTGAGATGGGGAAATAACTTAGTATGCCCCCCCCCTCTCCCCCCTCCCCAATAACTTTTGGGGGAATTGTCGGATTCGCAAGACTTTTTTTGCATTCGAAATATCTCTGGCGAAGAAAACTAATTTTATACTTTTTGATTTGAGCAATTTTTCGTTCCAATTTTTGAATGGTTTAAAAAATCTTAACATTATCACTGTTCATGAAATGTAAAATTACATAAACCTTGTATATGAGACCCCAAATTCCTTTGCATAAGCTCATTCGAAGGTGCTCTCGACGCGGAATATTTTTTGATTTGAACAATTTTTGTTCAGTTTTGAACAGCTCGAAAAAAATTTAAATTGGCGTCAACAGCGAAATTTTAATCCTATATAGATCCCGTTCTTACAGACCAATTTGCGTGGAAAAAACTTTATCGAAAAGATGTTATGACATAGAACGTGCACATATACGAAGTTCTTCCGGAATTAATCGAGCCTATTTTCTCACGAAACCTTTAAATATGGATATTTCCGAATGAATGATTGAGGGAATGAGTGCATGAATGTTAAACGTTGAAAAAGGAAAACTTTAATTTCAAGAACTTGCGGTAAATGAGAAAAAGAGGGATGTAGTTAGACTATCAATGCGATATTGGTGTATACGGGGAAAGTAGGCTCGTATAGTTCGAGACTGAATCTTTGTTATTAATTTGAAATAAGCCTTGAAAAAGAGTGGCAAGTTTTTTAAATGCTTTCTGAAACTGATAATATTGCTTTGTCTTGCTGTAATAGTGGCTGAGACTTGAGAAAATATGGCAACTAGTCATCATGCTCCCCATTATGGTGTAAAATAGCATGAGAATCATTAAAATCAGAGAAAATATCTTAAATTCATAAAGGCAGCTACAGTAAAATTCATTTTTAAGAAACTGCAAGTTTTATTTCAAACTGTATAAGGCAAAGTTTAATTGATAAAGAAACTAACCAGTGAAAAGTGTTGAATTCACAAAGGTTTCGTGGTATTCTGTTTCGGTTTTTGGAGAAGGTGGGGGGGGGGGGGGACTAAATGGTCTAATAATTGAACCACTTTATCGTTATCTAATCGGAGACTGGAAAATGTAAATTGATTGTATTTAAATTAATGTTTCTAGTTTATGCTCAGAACCTGTCGTCTTTATTTGATTTCGATAAAACTACGGATATCTAAAGTGTTCTCGTAGTTTTGATGGAATAAACAGGAAATTTTAGTAATTTTATTTAGTTAATAAATGTAAGGCTAATGCTCGAGTTTTAAAATGTTATGTTTGCTTTATGTGCTAATTAGAAATTGCACTTAAATGTAGAAATTCTACTAACGCTTAATGACCGCTTTTTTGTTGAAAACACGAACAATAAAATGGGAAATATTGTTAAAACAAACTGCTTGTTTTGTGAATGCAATACGCGATAACATTTTGGAAAATTTTCGAAACGATGGCTAATGTAAAATTCGTATCCCTGACAACTCGTCACATATTTTCAGTTTGAACACATTCCTTTTGCAAAGAATTTCTTTACCTGAAGGAGACCGATTTCAAGTAAGTTTGAACTCTTAATTTTAAGCAAGTTGACTCTCAATATAAATGCTCGGAGCGTTTACGAATTACCGTACATGAATTAGATTTAAAGTGTAAGTTTTTATCAATCTTAAGAATTTAAATAGTATGGCATTGGCAACAAATTCGTCCTTTCTGGAGTTGTGTTGGAGACAACTTAGTAATCATCAAGTATTTTTTAGCACTAATTAGTTCTAGGTGTTTAATACAAGCCCTTGTTAAAATAGTAAATTGTGAATTCAAATAATATCTGTAGTAAATAAAACAATCCTTTTGGGGAAGGAGGGACCTGGCCCAATGCGTTGCCAGTCTTATCAACCGAATTTCTTTAAAATTTAATGTATTGTATCAGAAAACTTGAAACTAATCTTTATTCCTTATTTCAAATGTTTTTATTCCTTCTAAATATTTAACGTGCTTCGAATGATGCAGGTTAAATTCAGTTTAAACGCTTAAAAATCTATAGTCTTGCACTGCCTTTTCTGTATAGCACGTACATTCAAAGAGAATCTTGTTTGATTTTAATCTTAAATTCGTAAGTTTTAGTGTCGGACAGAAAATTTAAATTCTTTTTAAAAGTCATCAATCATTTGAGTAAAAAAAATATTTAAATGCCTGTTCCTCAAACTTTAACACTTGTACATAATTGATAAGCTTTCGCGAGTTAGATTCAAGTTTTATTTGCATAAAGTCCCAGGTGTTTAAATAAACTTCAATGTTTATTAACTTCTAAATGTCGAAATCTCTAATCGTCGAATAAGAAGTTTTGAATGTTCGAACTTGGAACAATTCCTCTTCCAAATTCTAAAAAGCCCTTTTGGAATAGAGAGCGACCCACATTGGACAGCTTGACCGCCCACTGCATTTGCTGTCGCCTCCGCTTTGCCACTCAAATCAAAGTTCATGTTGGAGGCAAAAAATGAAAATACAAAGAGTTGCTTGTTTAGTTTCGGGTCGATAATTAATATTCATTTCCACAACTTTGCAACTTCCTTCGTCGGCGCACGATATCGTTCAAGGTATATCTATGCAACGGTCAATGTTACAAAAACGGGCCGTGCCTTAAAAACCTTAATATTTCAACTGTTATAGATGAGTATTAACATTCTTAGTCCAGGTGACTTTTATTTTTGTTGATTTTTATCTAAAATTCTCGCTACAGAAATTACTCTCTAAACAGTTGTAAATTGCAATAAGTAGGTAAATACGTTGGGGATAAAACTGTTAAAACTAAAAGTAATGAATGAAGTTGGTTTAATATCTCAAAATGCACTTCGATCTCGAAGTTCTGACGCTTGGATGATTCTACGCATGGTAAAAAAGGACAAATCCACTAGTTTTAGGAAAGTTAGTATTGCAGGCGCGTTTATTATCGCGTGAATTGGAATGTTTGCTTTTGCTTGTTGAAAGAAACTCTATTTATAAACTGGCATATAGCATCAGTTTGGAATAAAGTGTGCTAAACGAGAACAGAAGCGGCACATTCCTTATACCAGCAGTTCCTCCCTTGAACATGAATGGATACTTCTTGACACTCTGCCAGCCAGTCGAAGTTTTTTTATAGTAGAACTGTGCTATATCTGATTCTGGTTAAAAGTTAGTATTTTTTCTTTTCAAATGAAACAAATCACGCAAATTAGTCTTTTGAAGGAACTGCACATGCCCGTGTCTGACACGGGTGAAAATTACCGGCATATTTGCACATGCCCGTCTCTGACACGGGCGAAAATTACCGGCATATTTGCACATGCCCGTCTCTGACACGGGCGAAAATTACCGGCATATTTGCACATGCCCGTCTCTGACACGGGCGAAAATTACCGGCATATTTGCATATGCCCGGGTCTGACTCGGGCAATCTTGTATATCGTGTTCTTTAATTTCTAATGCCCATCTGAGATTCATTTGCTCTTCGTTTGTATGTTTTTCATATAACTTCTACCCCACCCCCGCTCTCTAGTCGCCCATACAACTGAAATTGCCAAAATCAGTTTATACTATACCTACATATTCATTTTCTGTCGAAGAAACTCTATCATTTTTACCAGAACTCCCGAAAACAGCTCGTGCTTTAAGGGGTTAAAATGGCATAGTAGTGCTTCTTACGGCGTTTGATTGGAATGTTTCCTGATTTATAAAAGCTTCGTCCTACATAAAAAGGTTCAAGCTGCTGAATTCCGGATAGGTTTTTAATGTATTTGAAATAACACAATGAATACTACATTTAGTGTCTAAAAAAATGAGATATATATATCGTAGCACAAGTTTTTTAGAACGTGCACGGAATAAAACTGAGACTATTAATCAATAAATTAAATTGTGTACTTGATTTTAAAATTAACTTTCCAAGATTTAGTGTCGTAGTAGTAAATCTACTTTTAATAAGAGGTGTTCAGAGAACTGGACAGCTTGAGACTTCAATCGATTAGGAAACTTTGTTGCAGCCGTGCTATAAAAGTTTATGTATCTCTCAGAGCCACATCGATATAAGAAACTCGAGTCATCAGACCTGATTGTATCGAAATCTCTAAACGTTAACTGAAGAGTCTTTCTTCACGTGATTCTTAATTCAATACCTTAGTGGCGAGTTTACCAAAGTGGGTTCCGCAGAAGAATGGACCTTTGGCAGTTAATTATTAAATTATATTTTTAGTCATGTGCAGAGGACGTTTCGTGATGAAATTTCCCTGAAAGAGGTAGTTAATTCACTTCCTGAAAATTTGGGAAGGAAGCAAAATAAAAAATAAAAACTGTTCAGAGAAATTTGTAAATTAGTAACTTCATGTAAAAACTGAAATGACTCATTGTACTGCTTATGAACACTCTGAAACTACATTGGGGTGGGTCAAAGACTATACGTATTGTGATGAAAGGTTGGCAATTATTTTTTATGATAATGATTAAAGAGCAAAAAAAAGAATTTAGTTGGTTTTTGTAATACTTTTGACTTGATCTCAGAAAGGAGCAGTAAGAGTGCAGTTTAGTAAATTTTTTCTTTCTCGAGTTTTACAATGTTAAAACCTTCAGTTCTAAATAGATTTAATTTTTTTCTGACTAGGAGAGGGGACTTTAAAAAAAGCCTTGTTCAAATCGTTACGCATGCGATTTTCAATATGAAGGCTAATATGGGTTCCTCGAAGTAAAAGGGAATCGTTAAGGGTTACGTGGTTCAAAAAGTTTTGGAACCGCTGTCTTTGTGTGTGCAATGCTCCGTAAAAAAGTGTAGCATCAACAGAATTTGAAAATATTGTTGAAAAATCAGTCAAAAATACTTACTCGCACCATAATCTTGCTAAAACGTTAAAGTTAAGAATTTGTTTTTAATATGTATTTCTGAAGTTTTACTCCAATATACTTACTTTGAAATTCCGTTTTCAGATCATGGAATTTCCGAAAGCATTCCTCTACCTCCTCTGCTTCACTCTCCTAAAAGTAAGTTTTGTTTCACTTACATAGAACTTTCAATTATGCCGTCTTAATGAAAGAATAATATTTTAAAACTGCTTTCTTTCGGGCATCTTTGCTTTTTTATTTTGTTGATGCAAGTTCAACTTATATCAGAGTGAGTCTTGAATAATGTGCCAAATGTATTCTATAAAGATGCTGAGATTTTAAATTAAAATCTTCAATGCTTTGTTTTAACCTTTAATAATCTGTGAAAAACTTCACCAACACTAACCTCAATCCAACTTATGGAATGTTTACATACTGAACTGAAAAAAGGTGTTGTCAACTAACAGAAACAAACTAAAAGAAAAATTATAAAAATGACTTATTAAAGTATAACTGTATTCAACAAATTCTGGAAAACTAAACATATAGAGAATTAAAGTCGGCCTTTATGCTACAAAGTAAAAATCTGCGTAAAATTAAGCATTAAAATTTAGAAGTGTTTCGAGGTTAAAAGGATCTAGCTCTCTTTTTTCCAACGCAAAAGACAGTTCCCTCTTTTGCATTGAAAAAGGGGTTCCTTGTAACATCGAAACATGTCTGAAAATTTGAATGAATTTTTATAGATCTCGCGAAATTCTTAATACCTGACATTCAAGTCAAACCGGTTTCTGTCTTTACCGGGCATAAACCCCTCAAAAGGACTAAAGTTTCATCCCTCCTTCAATGATTCATGCCTAAAAATCTCCTTTTTGTTATTACACGGTTTTATTTAACTTGATTTGTCACGGAAGTTTGTTTCGAGGTTTTCGACCACTATTACTGTATAAATTGTCTTCAAACTTTGCACACGAGCTTATCTTCGATGACAATGCAATGTTCCATCCATTTTAAAATTTATTATAACGTTAATAAGGAAAAAGTTATTAATTTTGGCTGAGGAAATTATCAGAATTTGTCGAATGGCAACGATAGCTTTGTTTGGAATATTTAGACAATGCAACGATGTTTTGAATTTTAAAATGCTCAAATCATGACTGAATTTTTTCGTTTTTTGAAAATAAAACAGTGTAACTTGAAACATGTTTCCACTGTTTTCTAACTAAGTTTAACTTCACACTTTTGTCTGAACGAGTCCTCCGTCGGTGTTTAAAATTTTTTTTTCTTCACTTCAGAGGAAATGTTGTTGCCGCGAACGGTCATAGTTTAAAATTCCAAGAAAATATCCTTAGTCTGGAGAACATTGCTTTTTAACTCCTTTTCGTAGCTAAAGGTTCCTGGTACTTGATGAATAAACTTACTAATTTTTTGGGTAGTGTAAACTTAAATAATTGCAAAAATCCAGATCTTTTTCTCTATGAAAATGTTTATTGCATCTTCCCTCCCCTGAAAAAATTAGAAATGGTGGGCCTCATCTATAGGTGTATACACTTTCAATCGTTTTAATCCGGATTGGAATAAATTCTAAATCTGCTATAGCTTATACTATAAATAATGATTTAAAAATATTACTTTTATTTATTTTCGTTAACGTCTTATCCAATTTAACCCTCTTAACTGTAAAGTTACTTTTATTTGAGTACATAAATTGACGATTTTTTTTATTGCAAAAATCAAATGTTTAGTACAAAAAAATGCACTTGGTAGTTAAAAATTGGTGTTTTGAATTAAATGCATAAAAATTAAGGTTGTGTAGCCACTGCATATTAGCTTAAGGCGGCTTTTTTTTTTTAATAAAAATAAATACCTATTAGTAGTTCTGTAACTCCGTTTTGTGTGGTATAATTAGAAACATTTTCCAAGCACAAACTCCACAATCAGTATACTAGAATCGTGTTTCCTTCCTTGCCGCAACTGGGAAAAACAATTTGCATCCTTTTTTGTGCAAGGTTTGCTGATCCATCTTCTAGGCTCTATTCAGCGCAAATTAATTTTTCCCGAGATTCGGGAATGACATTTTCGAGCACCAATGCTGTGCCCGAGGTAATTCGGGCATGACAGTTAAAAGGTTAAATTACAAACTTGGTAATTATTTTCGAACTACTGTATATCGCGTTAATCAGTATAATTATGTATTTTATTGCAAATGTTGCATTGCTTTCCTTAAACAAGTAAATCTCATGTTTCAGGTGGCCACAGCTGCTCCTGCAGAAGATCTCTTGGAGGATACCTGGGAAGAGAACGCGATGACTGACACCACAACCGAACAGACATCCACCACCGAAAATGTCACGGAAGAGTTGAATTCCACCACAACTGCTCCACCAGAAATCTTCAGCACTACTGTCGAAGAAGTCTCGAACTCAACAGAAACATCTGAACCTGTAGAGGAGGTCGTAGCTGAAACGATCGCTTGGGAATACGAACAAGAAACCACTGCTGCTTCAACAATCCCTCAACCTGAGCCCACGAAGCCTAGTTCGGCAAGTTCAGCCTATTTACATTGCCTAGCTTTAATCTTTGCTTGTAGCGTGTTGTCTACAGAAAAGTTATTGTTTCGTTTATAGTCTATGAACTCCATTCGTATTTTGTTTTAACTTATTTGTTACCTTGCATTTTTTGCCAAGAGTGCAACATGTAAATAGTTTAAATAAATTGTTAATCACTTTTCGCATGTCTTTTAATTTCTCAGTTTTGCAAATTTCCCTCCTTATAGGGTCTCGGGAGTTCTTTCGTAAATTCAATTGTCCGGGAAGTTGTTCAAACTACATCTGAAGTTTTTTAACAAAAAATAGATGTTTCCTTGAGCAGATTTTAAACATTTGTAGTTGCGTATTGTATTTCAAAATTACTATTGTATTGCGGTAGAATTTTACGCTGATGGCTTGTGTATCTTGCATTTGGATCTATGTTCAAATTCAGCGACAATGTTTAAAAGGGCTTTAAATTCAAAATTTTGAGTAAGCATAATTTTTAATATTTAAGATTCTGCAGTTTGACAGTGTCCCCCTGATCGCAGAAATACTGGACCTGCTTAAGGAATCGTACGAACTTTAGAAGAATTTTTAGTAAATGTCTGTTTTCACGGACCAGTTTGGTACCAAAAGTCTTTAACTGTGATCGTGATATTTCATATACATTACACTGACGTTTTCCCGTTTCAATTTATTCAAGTTGATGTAAAGTTCCTAAAATATGTAGAACCACTAAAAACAATTCACAAATCCTTTTTTCTATGTGAAATTTTAAGAATTATATTGAAAAAGACATTTACCCCAGTTTATTAGTTCTTTGTAAGACCTATTTGAAAATTTCAACGCATTACTTGACTTAAAATTGGCAGCTGTTTATTTCAGCTTATAATCACTTTCTTCCTAGTCATAAATTTGAATTTAATGCTCCCTTTTAAAAGTAAAAGGGGTTCAAAGAAATTTATATGCAATCTCTAAAGATAACTTTGTTGAATTTTGATTCAATCCAAAGCACTTTTGAAAATGGTTTACTTTTTAGTTAACATTAAAAAACAAAGCTAAAACATTAAGTTTCCAACTGTGCAAGTTGAGGCTTACACAACATTGCTGTCTTCATTGCTGTTTAAAAAGTGTCTGAAGAATAACTGTTTAAGTTAGGTAGTGAATACAAATTTTAACAGCGGTCTTGCTTGATTAATTGTTGGATCTGCTGTTCGACAGAGATAGATGAATAAGGCCGTAAAGGAGCTACACCACCGTTTATACAAAACTTATCTATTAATGTTAGGGTCTATTAAAGCACAACCTGTTTTTACCAATTGGATTGCCAAGTCGGATTAAAAAAAAGTTTATAAATCTAACTAAACTTTAAAACTCTAAAAATGGTCATCCGGGTTTTCTTTCTTTGTTCCCACAGCATAGAACACCTGGGCCATTTTTTTTTTTTTTAAATTGGCGCGAGCTTCAAATATTAGACACTTTAACACTAAACCTACCAGAGCGGGCAAATGACAGCTTTTGAGACTAATCCAAAATTGTTGAATTCTATCTTTGCTATTTTTCTTGGTATTAGTTAAGCTACTCATAGCTAATTCAGTAAATATATATCATAGAAAATGCGGGGGGGGGGGGGGAGAGGTGCATTGAAGTGCAAAAAAATTAGAATGTTTAACAATTTATATTAATCTCAAAAGCAATCCATTTGACCGCTCTGGTAGGCTTTGTAGTTTCGATCATTAGACGTGTTTGTATTTTGGAGAATTTCTCGAAAGAAGTAGAGGCCAGTAAAATATAGTTTTTACCGATGCTGTATTTTTACTTTAAAACAAGATTTGACTAATTGATAAACTTCAACGTTTCTTGTTCGCAGAAGGGAAGTAAATAACTAGTCAATTTGAATCTCGTCATGTAAGAGCAAAAAAAATATTAGTTTTAATTACTTTAAAATGGTATTGTTTCTTACGCTTTTACAAATTCAAGTACCTGTTGAACACCTCAACCGAAAAAGGCTGAACTTCTCGTAGGGTTGTCATATTATAGTATGAAATTAGAGTATAGTTAAACGGCTACTCTGTGTTATGGTCTCTATTTTTAGATAAATTTGTACGACGCTAGTAGGAAAGGAACGTTTAGTTCGTAGATTAGTCTCATGACATATTTTAAAACAAACTCTATTACAGTTCTGTGAGGACTCGAAAATCTTTCTACGTGCCCAGACGTTTTACTGCACATTAATAAAAACATTTCAGTTTGTCGTATAGCATTAATCAGACAAAAAATAAATTAACAGCGTTATGTCTGAATCGAGAATTATTTTAACTTTGATCTAAATCATTAAAAGATTACATTACAAACAAAATATTACATAATGAGTGGTTAAAAGTCTTAATTTTATTACGAATTTTATTGTTGGCATACGTGTCCTTAAACATGTCAATTTGAGCCCGGGTAAGGATGCGGTGATTTTTCATTAAAATACGGAATAATAAAATTTTCGAAAGCAATTTTTGAGGAAAAAATTACATGCTCTGCCAGGCGTGTAAGTATGAAGATTCATGCCCAATCGGAATTTTTACATGCCTCTGACATGTCGGAAAAGATAATTTTCGAACCCTGAGTTCTATTATAAAAAAAAAAGCTATGACTGACAGTGCCAATAATTCATTCATGTTGAAGGGACAAACTACTTTTTAAGGAATGCGCCTTATTCTGTTCTCGTTTCAGTTCATTTAGCATACTTGATTTCTTGCCGACTGATGCTACATGCCAGTTTATAAATTTAGTTGCTTGCAACAAACAGAGAAGCATACGTTCCGTTTCGCGTGCTAATAAATGCACATACAAAACGAACTTCCCTAAAACTCGATTGGATTCGTCCTTTTCCGACATGCGCAGAAGCGTCCTAATGTCAAAATTCCGTGGTCAAACTGTTAGTAGATATGTTACCTTTCCTCCCTTTGTCAACCCCAATCCTAAAGAACCAAAGGGTTCATTCATAAATGACGTCACGCTTCGAGAGGGGGGAGGGGGTTCATGAAATTGTGACAAGGGGAGGGGAGGGGGTAACAAGAAATGCGACATCGTGCATTATGCAACATAGCGTGATGCGTGACAAAGGGGGGAGGTGGATCGCTAAAGTGTGACATATTGTGACAAAGAAAGGGAGGGGGGGGGGGTCAAATATATAGAAAAAAAGCTTGACGTCAAAGGTAGAAAACCTTTTTTGTTGTATGGGGCAACTGACCATATATGTTAAAAAAATTGGTGGATAATTTGTCAGAGGCTAGACATTTTTCTAAATAAATTCCTAAAATTTAAAAGCTACAACCATCTTGTAGCTATTTAATTTCGATGATTTCTTGATTTAAATCTTTCAAATTTATTACCCAATGTAACATTCTTACTCGCAATTATTTCTCAAAATTGCCAGAATTTCGTTATAATGATTTGTCCCAGTTACGTTAATTCTGGGTTTTTCCAAAGGGTGATTGAGGAATTTTCTAGGAATTTCTCATTGCAAAAGAGTGATTCATGATCTTTCGTTTCATTGTATTTCAGATGCTAGTTTTTCTCCTAATTAGGAATCGCGAGAATTTCTGAAGTAGTTACGAAACTGGGTTTCGCAATTTGTTTAAGAAAAAAATAGCGTGAATGCAGC
The DNA here is from genome assembly GCA_038502835.1 of Octonoba sinensis. Taxonomy (NCBI): domain Eukaryota; kingdom Metazoa; phylum Arthropoda; class Arachnida; order Araneae; family Uloboridae; genus Octonoba; species Octonoba sinensis. Next base: position 23,262,877 of record CM076601.1, on the reverse strand, counting down.
CAGAGAGGAAAAGGAGGAATCCCCTACCGTGATAATAAAGTTTTATTAAATATTATGTGAATAATGAGTTAAGACTTCATGATTTTGCCTCTTTAGAACATTTTTTTTTAGGATACAGGTAACCCTCAGCAAAATCCTGTATCCCTGCCTGAATACAATGAACGCTATGAATTTACATAATTTTCCCATATGCGGTAATGTTAAGATTTTTTGAACTGTTCAAAATTGAACGAAAAAATTTTCAAATCAAAAAGTAAAAAAAAACATAGAAATGAGACGTCTTCGCCGAGATCTTTCGAATGCAAAAAAAAAAAAAAACTTTCGAATCGGACAAGTCCTTCAAAAGTTACTAGGGGAGAAGACAGACCGACAGACACACATTTTCCCTCATCTTAAATTTTCCATTTTTCAATATTTATTTAATTGCTTCACTTATTTGTGACTTTTTCTTTTCAACGACATTTATACGATACATTTAAGCATTTCACATTTTTTTACTTTTACGGAAAAATAAGCTAAAAACAGTTGCGCACAACAAATTTCTTTGCTCCTGCTCCGTTCCAGTACTCGACGCTCCTGTTACACGCTCCGGTCGAGATCCCTGCTTAAATGTAAATCTACTTTCTGGTGCAATATTTTTTATCGCCACAAGAGGGACTACAAATACTAATTGCTTAGTACAAACAATTCACTTTAAATCCTTAAAATTTTCTCCTCCTCAAACCTCCGAAACCTAAAAAATTGCGCACGTTTTGGAAAAACTTGAATGATTGTCCACAATAAAAATATCTTTCATTCTCCCATCCTCTCTAAAAGGGATTTCCTATCTCGCCGATTGGAATATCAATGATAATTTACAATATCTGCGTCCTCTTTAATGACATTTGTCGAAAAGAAAAAAAAATGGCTCTTTCCCGGATGTTCGAAACCACCGAACTGACCTTCGTTCATCATGTTCTACATTCAAGTTATACACATCAAAACATTTTGTTCTAAAACTACGCTTTAGAAGGCTTTTAGAATTTCTAGTGAGTTGGAAAAATAAATTGGAAAAGGAATTCGACCTAAGTTTGTTTGACACAGCTGGAATCGTGTCGTCATTTCTTTGCAATAAACCTGGGTACATAAAATAACAATAAAACATATTGGAAAATGAAAGTAGTAGTTGCTGTGCTCGAATAAAAACTGCATTCTGTGCGAGTTTGGTAAATTTTTAATGAAAACTATGTTCTCTAAAATCTTTTTCGTCCTCGTGATTTCTTTAATTGGTTATTTTGAAGGTCATTGTTAGAACAACAATATATTGGAATGCAAAAAGAAATGGTAAGACGCTAATTTAAATTGAAGCCGATTGGTTAATTGCATCTTTCTTTATTATATTTTTCAAAACGTTTATGTTTGACTTCATGCCTGCTTTTAAAATAATGAAATAATTTTCGTCTAAGAAATAAATATTTTGAATCAATGTATAAAAGCATTCCGTGACACACATGAAAATAGACACACGTGTCAAGATATGTTTTTACATAATACAGCGTGATTGCAAGTGATAAAGTGATTCATCGGGTTTTGGAAGAATGTATTTCACCAAGTATTACATGCAGATAAGTGATTGACACATTGTATGAAAAGTCACGTGTTCAAGTTTCTTAATGTTCCACGTGCTCCCCTCGTGTTTCACACATCTACGCCAGGGTAACCAAATTTAAAAACTGTAAATACGGGACAGTGGGGACAAACCTCCGGATACTGAAAATCGGATGCCGGATATCCGGTATCTAACTGATTTTTGTCGGAAGGAACTGAACTCAACATGCGGTTTTCCGGAATGTCAATTTGGACTTTTTAAAATTTAATTCATTGGCATATTTTGAAAACATAAACTTATTACGCATTTGGAAACTGGGTAAAAAATGCTTAGAATTAACAGGTTTAAAACATCAGAGCCGGATATGCGGCACTGACTCGTCACACAATGCTTATCAGATACCCGACATCGGGAAAAATCAATATCTTGGCAAGAATACGGGACTTTGACTGCCCCGTGCTGAAGCTCCCCGGGACGCGGGATAATTTCTCCAAATACGGACTGTCCAGAAAAATCCGGAACAGTCCCGTATTTCCCGCATTGATTAGGGTTTGACAACTCTGATCTATGCGCTAGTCAAGCTCGCCCCATACAAATTGCTTAGTGTTTATTAATCACCATTTTGAAAACTATTATCACTCTTGGACAGCTAGCACCAGGTGAGTCAAAACGGAACTTTAAAGTATATACTTTTGATTGGTTATTAGTAAAAATGGGCGGGCATTATATATTTGAAGCTGTCAGAAGTCGAAACCAGTTGAAATGATCGTTGTAATCAACCTGTACTTAATGAATCTATTTCTTAGACGGGGTAGTGGTAGCCTAGTATTTAGGATGTCGATTTCCACAAAGAAGGTTGACTGTTCGATAGCCGCCCTCCCCCCCCCCCCCCCCCCCCATGTACACTTAGGAATACGTAGATGCACAATCCATAGATCCGGCACACATGAAGAGCCAAGTCGCATTTCCCCCTTTGGGATGCTCATCTGAAACAACCGGAAGGCGCTCCTTAGTGCCTTAATTCCTGGTCGCGAAGGGGAGTTTTGATACCCAAGTGGCCTGAGAAACAACAACAACATTTCTTAGACTAAAATTCTGTCTCAGTTTTTGAAGTGGGAATGAAGATGTGTTAGCACACCAAAATTTAGAAGGTTATTTTAATACTTTGTACCTGAAACGAAACAAAACAAAAATGTGTGTTTTGTCCTGTCTGTCACACATGGAATTAACCAATAATGGACGTTCGAGTGTCTTAAACGAAATAACGTTAACAATTGAATGTTAGGTAAATGAAAAACGAATTCAGTATTAAACAAAAAGATCAACATTGGAAGCGCAAGATAGCGCGATAAAAATTGCAGGCATGTGGTTTTAGGTTATAAAGATCCCCTTTATCAGTGCAGAAAGGCATTTCAGTGATACGCCCACAATAAAGTTACATTTGTTCACTCACATTCACTGAAAACAACATTACAAAAATAAAGTAAAGAAGGAAAGAAAACTTCCAAAATTCGCGGCTACTTTGCGAAAAGGGATGATTTTTAAAAATAATAATAAGTGAACTCATTTTGCATCTGCAAATAATGAACCGCAATTTAACTGCCCCCCCCCCCCCCCATGTTTTCCTATATCTTCGATAAGATTGTGGGCATTTCAGTACTACCTTTCGATAATCCACTACCACAACATTTGACCAGTCACATTATTTATCAGTCTATATATTCGTCTGTCTGTAAGAAAAATTGGTTTTTCGTAACATTCTAGTGACTGCGAAGATTCAGTGAGTCTGTGTTAAACATTGATCTACGCCAAAATCCGATCCACTAGTGTCATTAATCCAGCCCGCTACAGCTAATGGCTTATTAGATTTTTAAAAAATAATTAAATTAATACACGATTTGGGGAACATAACACATATGGAGGGGTCAGAGCAACAAGCAACCAAGTCCAAAAAAGTAACACCTGAGAAAAATTGAGTTAAAGTTAAAAACTCATAACTTTTACACCCTTTGATCTATGAAATATTTTTTTTTTACTTAAGTAGTTGAAAACCATAGAAAATTTTGGTTCAAGAAAATTGTTATTGGGAATAATGGATTTTTTTAAATTAAAAAGCAAACTTTTTTTTGTGGACTTGGTTGGATGTTGCACTGAACGTTTTTCAGCTCTTGGCTTTGCAATATCCAACCAACTCCACAAAACTTAAATTTGACAAAAAAAACTCTATTATATTGCATTTTCAAGGTGAAAATATAATAATTTATTACATTGTCATAGCGGCAGAGGGTAATAGATTCAATTAATGAACAGTCAAATTTAAAATTCTTGTTTATTACGGAACACTCATACAGATAAAAGATACGGGTAGTTACAGGTAAAAGATTTCATCATTGTCCTCATTAACTTCCTCATCTACTTCCAAATTTCTTCTTCTTGTAGTAACTTCAACTGGTAAGTTCTTGAAGTATCGGTGGTGGATGGGGGGTATGTAAGGGAAAAGAGATTGCATGTCATCTTTTTTTGCTTGTGTGACCAGTCTACGGTTTGGATAGAGAAGGCTCTGTTGTACTTCAACAAGTGATTGTAAGTGTAATCCCTTTTTTATTTTTGAATTTTTTCTTTGTTTTGTTGGGGCATACTGCTTTAAATCCAACTGTCTGAAAGGTTCTTCTTTACATAATGAGTGTTTGAATAACAAAGTTGAAAGGTTCTCCTTTAATAAGTCTGATCCATCTTATGTTTAACCAACTGACAGGTTACCCGTCAGTTCCTTTTTTTTCGGTAATCTACATTTTCTTCCAGTTCTTTTGTACTTAAAAACTCATTTTAAAACAACCCAAACAGAAGACAGATCAACATAACCTTAAAAAATTGGACTTGGTTGGTTGTTGCTCTGAAACTTTGTTGCAGTCTGTCAGAGCATAAACAAATTAACGCATTCTGATGGCGAATTATTGAACTTTGGACTTGGTTTGATATTGCACTGAATAAAACTCAATTTTAGACACACGTTACCATAGGAAACTAAAAAAATCTAAATTTTGGACTTGGTTGGTTGTTGCTCTGACCCCTCCATATAAGAGTTTCGGTACCATTTTAAGAACCGAACTGTTGGAAAATATGCATCCTAATTTTTTGTAACCCTAAACAACAAACACCAATTGATATAGTAAACCAAAAAAACATTTTTTTCTCTAATAATACCTGAAATTAAAAATAATAACTTTATTCGTGAAAACAAGAAAAAAAGACACGAAGATCTACTTTTTTTCTCAAATTTAGAATTTCTATAACTTTTTAAAGAATAATATCGTCGCCTCAGAGAAACAGTAAGACATCTAAATCGTTTTCCTATAAAAGCAATTAAGTTTTTCAAAACACCACTGAAGATGTAATCCAAAGTTATGGGAGTTCCCAAAATTTCAGTAAAATCCCTGAACTACAGCCTTAGATATTTAGAATTGAAAAAACAGCAAATTTTAAAAATCAATTTTATAGGAAATTCTGGTTTTACTCACATCCTACTGTTGCTCTGAGGCGACGATATGGCAGCAATATCTCCTTAAAAGTTGGTTCAATTTTTTGTACTTCTAAAAGTTAACAAAAAGAAAACATAGAATAAAATAACTCATTTTAAAATGGCACCTAAAAGTTTTTTGTCTTACGCTTCCAAATCACGAATCCATCTCTAACTAAGAACTTTAAAACAAAAAAAAACAAAAAAAACCTTTTTGGCTCAAAAACTTCCTTTGTTCTATAGAATCAAAATAACATTAATATTAGACGCAAAAGAAGTATAAGATGTACTGGTAGTATTTCAAGATATATGGTGTCTAGAACAAGGAGTATTAAATTCGATTTCACGAAATCCATTTCGTCTTTAAAAGTGCATATTGAGAGGATAATAAACCTTTCTTTTCTATTGACTTTCGAATGAAATTTGATTCCGTTAACCTTTAGCGACTACTGGGATTACATTTAGCTAGTTATCAAGTATGTTTCACCTTGGGAAAACGTTACTAGATGCGTCATTTTGCTGTCTATTACACACTGGAAAGTGTAAAAGTAAACATTCCCATTGCGTCTAACTAACAAGTCAAGCTACTACAAGGTTAAAAAATTCCCCTTTTAAATTTCCACTGTTAGAATCATTGATCATTTTATATTTCTTTTGTTAGTTAATTGTTTTGTTAAGGGACCGTTCATGAATGATGTCACAATTTTTTTTATTCTTTTTGCCCCCCCTCCTCCTTTTTTTGTCACAAAATGTCACACTTCATCAAACCCCCCTGCCCTACTTTGTCCCATGTCACTCTATATTACATAAGGGATCATTCATAAATGATGTCACGCTTCGAGGGGGGGAGGGGGTTCATGAAATTGTGACAAGGGGAGGGGAGGGGGTAACAAGAAGTGTGACATCATGCATTACGCAACATAGCATGACATGTGACAAAGGGGGTGGGGATTCCACTGAAGTGTGACATATTGTGACAAAGGGGGGAGGGGGGTGTCAAATATATGGGAAAAAGCGTGACATCATTTATGAACGGCCCCTAAGCATATATACTTGCAGTTCAGAAACAAAGCACTGCGTTACAGATCATGTTTCTAATTTTATTTTTGAGAGCACAATAATAATAATGATTACATGTGTACGTAATTTGTATAAAGTGAGGTTGAGGTTACAACACAAAATGACCCGCGCAATTTTATCTTCAAAGTGTAAATGCCTAAGAAAGTTTCCTTTTAAACTTTCAACAGGAAAAGAAGTAAATTTAAACCTTAATCAACATCGGTGTTTACGATACAAAATGATCAATGAAACTTTAAAATAAAACTATGGAAAAAAAAAAAAAAACTTTTAAAATTAATTTAATCAGCTGATTGAAAACGTTTTTATTGTAACCAAAATGTGAAATGTCATACTTCTTGTTCCCCCCTTGTCACAAACTGTAACAATTTCTCGAACCCCCTCCCCCCTCGAAGCGTCACATTCATGAATGACCCTTAAGAGTTAAAGTTCCATTTTCACTGATTTGTCGCTTTTAAGTTAAGTGGCAAACAAAAAAAAAAAAATAAGTTTTTCATTCTTCACAACCAACTGTAAGCCAAAGGAATTTTTTTTTTCTTTAACGCATATAAAGTTTTTATGTTTTGAAATCGAAACTGGATTTAAAAAGGGGTTTAAAAGAATTATTTGTTTTTTAATGTTACATATATATATATATTTGTATGTATGTATGTATTTATTTATCAAAAACTGAAGCAATAGTGGTGTCAACTAATTGAAAGTACTATTGATTAATCAATTATTTTTAACATTAGAATATTATTGATAATAAATTATTCACCCCCCTCCGCCCCCCCCCCCCTTCTTATATGATTTTCCGAACAGCCCCTGAAATTTTAAATAAATATTTTCTTTATTCATATATTTGCTTTGTTTTTTGCATAGATTTATATTAAAAGTTAAGCTGAATATATTAGTCATGGATGTGATATACTGTTATGAATATGGGTCAAACGACAGGGAAGCAGGAAGTAAAATATCTTTCTGGAAATTTTTGGGGGGAGGAGAAGGAACTTTCCAGGAAAGGGGTTTTTAGCTACGGCCTTACCTAGTTGCCTAGCAACAACAAATTGCAACAATACATAAAGACAAGTTACCTTTAAAGATGCATAAAAAAAAAATTCCATGCTCTCAACCTGTACGATGTTAATTCAAAGTGCATATAACTTTTTTGCTGTCAGCTTCTTGCTCTTTTCTGGATTCGGCAAACTTTTTCATGAGATAGCACCCCCTTCCCTTCTTTTGCCCTTATTCAGAAATTAAGGAAAAAAAAGGTTTCACATTGAGTCAGGAAACATAAAATAAGCTATTTGTTAAATAGAAAATAGATTAAAAAATGAAGAAGAGAAAGTGAGACAGAGAGAGCAAGAGAGCGATTTATTAAAATTTTCGTGAAACGGATGTTCTTTCTTTCAGTTTTTTATAAATTTAAATAAACTTAATGGTTTTTCAAAAATACACAGTAGAGAGCGGAAACGAGCCTTTGATTTCGGAGGTGTCAAAGCACATTATGTTCAAAGTTTTGGCAACAGTTATTATTGTTTGTAAATCATTTCTGTTCATGCGAATTATCAAAATTGTCGGTGATGTATAAAATAAAAAGTTATACATATCTTTAATTTTAATGATGTATATCATTATGATTAAATTTTAAGAACATTTTATAGATGAGTTTTCTTTTTCAAAGACATAGCTTGGTAATTGACACACATGTTAATCCTTTGTCATACATTACTTTTGATCTCATTTTTAAGTATTTTACGCTCTAAATCACCTTTGCGGTCTTAACGTACCCTTCGTTGCTAAAATATGAAATAAATGTTGATAATTCCTAGGATTACGCATAGATTAATGTTATCGAGATACTTACGATATAATGAATATTCCATTTACACGCCCATTTCGGAAATCTCATTGTTTGTTTACTTGACGTGTATGGGAACATTTTGCTATTTCAATTTATTATAAGTTGAAAATCAACAAAGCAAATGCATTTATTCTTCTTTTTAACGTTATTGATAATGACATTTATTTCTATTAGCTATAAAAAATCGAACGAATTACTAGAATTAACACATTAAGTACTTTTCTTTGTATCTGTGATATTAAATGTGGAACAATAAATTTTTATTGTATGTTTCATATTTAATAATAATATTTCTTCATGAATATTTTTCACATTAAATTATTTTATTTTAAGTTATTGGATCATATAATATCACAATATTTCTGTTACATACTGGACATTTTTGTCGGAGTGTTAATGTATTTTTGATTTATAAAAATATTAATGTTTAAAAATATAAAAGTTTACTCGTTTTTTTTTTTTGCATGTTTAGTACACATAGAGCCCAACATCAGTATAAAATTTCTTTTTTATGGTGCCAATACTTTTTTATTGAAAAGAATATTAAATTTTGTTACGTGCAGGTCATCACAGATATCCCATGTGTAACAAAATTTCAATATTTTTTTAATGAAGCCTTCTCATTAATATTTTTATAATTTAGAAAAATATAACTTCCAAAGTTTTGTTGTAAGATGTCTGGTACATGACTCAAAAATAGTGTTGAATGACACTATTATTATTTTCATATTAAAAAAAGGACTTAATGAAAAGTTCACGTTTGGAATTACTGAAAAATTCACAAAAGGTTGAAGTGCTGCTGCAGTAGTTGTCGATTCATTTTGGTCATCAATCACTTAGAATAAGATTGATTCAGTTCAACACTTCCTTGATAATGTAACAGTTGGCAACTTTATCGCTCAGTATTGAGCGATACTTTAACAGCACTTTCTCCTCACTAGCTTTACATATTTTTGGCTCATTATAATAGTGTATGTTTTATTTTTAAGAAATAATTATCGTATACCACAAAAAATCCAAAGTAAAAAAGCATAAAATTGCAATGAAAATTTATGCCCTTAGATGTAATAAAATGTAGAGTCAATGCATAGGTAAATATTGAGTATTGTATTTTAATAGATAAACATTTTTAAGTTCTGAAAGCTTTCTTCATGGAATTTCTTGCTCTATGTTGTTTCATTTATTTCCTTATTTTTTCTAAGATTTTGAGGCTAAAATATTCAAGTTTTTAAATGGTCACTAACTTTTAAATGCTTTTATTTTAGATCATAAGTAGCTATTTTTCATTATGAAATCCGGCAACTCAAAGCATGATGTTTTTTATCTGGTTTCTTCAACATGGATATTTTTCATCATTCTGTGTAGTTTATCTAGTAAGTATATTGATAATTAAGATGATTTTCCTTTATTCAAGTATGCAAAACTTTCACATGAATTTCCACCCTAAACTTTTAGAAATCCACTGTGTTCCTGCACCAGACGACCAAAAAATGGATAATATTTCAGGACCTGGTTTGAAGGTTTCAAATATTACCGAAAATAAAATTCATGTGGAATGGACACCCATTGTGTATCCCAATGCTTTTATTGAAAAATATCAAGTATGTGTATCATTATTTTTTTTGTTCTCTTTGTAAATTATGAATTTTAGCTCCTGTAGAAACTATATATCAATGTAGGATTTTATTTACCTGAAACTCATTTCATTATTTTTGATTTTAACTGTTTAGAAAATATAGGCATAATTTTACAAGAAAAGGTTTTTAAATTTTAATAGTGAATTTCTATTTTACAAAAAGAAACTGAAAACCATTTAACATGAATTATTTGTTACTACAAAATGATACTGTAGCTCTGGCAAAGTAATATATAATTTCACAGGCATTATTATTGTTGTTACTTTTATTATTATTATAATCAGAGTCCGACAAAAATGCGAAAATCTTAGGAGCCAGGGAAAATTTTTAGGAGCCAGCTATAATATTTCCATTTGTCAACACCTGAAAAACTAGTCGCCAAGGCATTTTTTAGTCGCCTGGGCGACCTGGCGCCCGGGATTTTTCGGACCCTGATTATAATTATTATTCTATTAACTCACTCATAACAAATATCACTTAAGAGGAAAATTTTTCACTTTTCCAATAAATGAAACCAGCCTTCTGCAGTTATACAGTTACAGCCCCCCCCCCCCCCCCCTTCCCACTTCCAACCATGTAACCCTTGTAATACCAAAAGAAAAAAAAAGAAGAAGAAATCAATGGAGCATAGTGTTGCAAAGATTGCTGGCTCGTATTTTGATACATGAAAAACAGCACATTGAAAATTTATTATTTACTCACTAAACCCATTAAAAATATACAACAAGAAGTTCCGTCTAGAACTATACGAGCCTACTTTCCCGTATACACCGAATTCACGTTTATAATCTAGCTATCTCTCTCTCTGTCTTTCTTGTTTAGCTTTAGTTCTTAATTGCTTCAAATATACCTTTTTCAATGGTTAATACATATTCTTTCAATCATTCATTTATTAAGTCATTCATGTATTTATTCACTCATTTATTGATTCATTCTTTTGCTTATTCACTTAATCATTCATTAAATCAAAAATATTCCTGAAAATCCCGATCAAAAAATTGCATAAAAAATAGGCTCGTTAGTTCTGGATGAACTTTCTATTTGTACATGTTCTACGTCATAAGAGCTTTCCGTTAAAGTTTGTTCCAAGCAAATCGGTCCGTTAGATCAGGAATTATATAGGATTGAAATTTTCCCGTAGGCGGTATGTTAATTTTTTTTGAACTGTTCAAAAATGAACAAAAATTGTTCAAATCAATATTTCACGCCAAGAACTTCTTCCAGTGAGCTTGTTCATGGGAACTTGGATTTTGTACCCAGAGTTTACATAATGTGCTTCATTTTCGCCCATAGGCGCTAATGTTAAAATTTTTTGAACTGTTCAAAATTGAACAAAAAATTGTTCAAATCAAAAAGTAAAATATGGAAATCAGATGTCCTCGCCGAGATCTTTCGAATGCAAAAAGAATTTTTCGAATCGGACAATTCGTTCAAAAGTTATTAGGGGGGGACAGACAGACAGACAGATCGACAGACACACTTTTTCCCCATCTCAAAACCCTACTTTCAAATTTTTTATTTTTCAATCTTTATTTAATTACTTAATTTATTTTTGACTTTTCTTGATTTCTAACGATATTTTCATGATACATTAAGCCTTCTTTCATGCTTTATTATTATTTTTTTTTACTTTTACGGGAAAGTAGGCTAAAAAAGAAAAATATTATAAGTGTTTTTCACCTTGAACAATTCATTTTATGAATTTAACTGCCATATGAAGATGGAATAAAGGAAGCTATCTCTTTTTTTTTCTTCTAGAAATTCTTTAATTTTTCTATTATTTATATTTTTTTTTAAACTTGAATGTGCAAATGTATTTTAAAGCTATCTAGTGATGCATATTATTATATTTAAAGTCATCATGTTTGTTAAATGTGTCATAATGGCAACTTCATGATTATAAACAAAGATAATCTTTCCTCCATTATCTAAAGTCATTATATTATTTCAACCAACAATGTGAGTGGTCACAAACGGTGATGGTGGTCACAAAGTTGGGTAAGTCAAATGCTGTATATTCAGGCATCTTTGTGACCACATTACCTCTTTATAACTATGAGGGCAAACGGATTAAATATATGAGGATGTAATTGTCATTTGTAAGTCCAAACAATCTCTGAGTTCCACTTTAGTAATAAACAGCAAAATTTCAATGCCTTGTATTTAAAAGAGTACTTGAATTTTTTAGCTATATATCAAATCTTAAATTTATTTTCCAGGTGTCTGCTTATCCTATTAGATCACATAGTAAAATGGATTTATTAAATCGCAACGAATGGACATTTTATAATACAACTTTTCGATCTGATCTTGTGGGATTGCACCCTGGAACCCTGTACAATGTTAGTGTATGGGCCATTTCCAGTAAAGGTCACACAGAACCAACAACGCGGAATGTTTGGACTGAAGTTGGAGGTAAGAATCAATATATGTTGCTTTACTAGTTATTGCGCTATAAGTTTTTATGTAAGGAATCAAATTTTTATTTATATATATGGAAACCTGTATAAGTTGAGCACTTGTGGTGCAGAACTTTAGTAGTCAACTTATAGAGGGTGCAGATTTTTCTTTCTTTTTGTCATTTCTTACACTTAGCATTTATTCATTTGTAACTAATTGAAATATAGCTTCTTGTGCTATTAACGTTATTTCAAAATAGTAATGAGCTATCTTTTTTTTCATAATTATCTAAAATATCATTAGAGAAATTTAATCTGAATGCCTGACAATGTATCCTTTACAACTGTGAAATTAAAGTACTTAGCTAAAGATAAAGATAAATATCTTATTAATTATTTAAGTTACTTGTTTGATGGTAAAGATTTCCTAAAAATACATAATTTCTCGAAATGGCCTAAGAAACTTATTTAAGGAATAAAAGAGTGCTCATCATAGTTTTCCCATTAGGTTAACTTACAAAGAGGTTTAGACAAACTTTATATTGATGTTTCCTTCATGCAGACAAATATTGGTCTAACATTATAGCATAAAAAATATCTTGGAGAAGTTATTTAAGGTTTTTTAATCTTTGCAAAAATAGATAAACAAATAAATGTCATACTAACTAAGCGCACAACTTACAATGTGTTTTTTATAATGCTCCCACCCAAATTTGGCATACATAAGTGGTCAATGTTGACAGGTGGTCAAGTTACAAAGGTTTTACGGAATTAGCCAACAAAGGAACGGATTAGCCCTACATTTTATAATGTAGGGCTAATTCCGTTCCTGACAAAAGTGGTCAACTTTACAGGTTTTACTGTACATCAAAACCTGTGTAAGTTGACCACTTGCGGTGCAGAACTATAGTGGTCAACTTAGACAGGTGGTCAATTTACAGAGGGTGGAGATTTGATCTTTTTTTTTTTGTCATTTCTTACACTATTAAAATATAGCTTCATGTGTTAACATTACTTTAAAATAGTAATTAGCTTTTTTTCACTTATGTAAAATATCATTAGAAAAATTTAACCTGAATGGCTTACAATGTATACTATACAATTTTAAAGGTAAAGTAAGTTGAAATATAATAGAGATAAATATCTTATTAAATATGTAAGTTACTTTGTTAGCTCAATTCATTGTTATTCTGTATTGCATTCATTCATTCATTCATAAAAATCTTATTGTTTCTTTGTTAATGTATATTTATAGACCCTGAGGAGCCTCCATCAGTTGAAATTTTAGAAAGAAATGGGGTCACCATGACTGTAAATTTGCCTTCAGGATTTAGTGACAAGGGGCCTATAACGTAAGTAAAATGTTTTGCTTCAACATTGTTAAATTGAGTTTTGCATTGTATCTGTTTTCTTTTAATTCTTGAAAATGTGATTAATTAGCAGTACAATGATAAAGAGGGATTTTCATAATAAATATGTAAATATATGGAAATAATAAAAAATAGCAAATAAATTTAATTCTACTCGCTTACTTTTGTAGTTCTCATAATTCGGAATATGTTACTTTTAAATGTGGTTATTTGCATGCCATAGTCATAGGTAATAAAACGCACCAAAGGGGGTAAGAATCAACGCAAGTCAAAAGTAAGTATAATGCTAAGTATTAACTAGATGAAACATTTCCAAATAGATTTTTAACTAGATAAATTATAATAATTGATAAATAGATCAAAATAAGTAAAATCTTTTTAAAAAATGGAAAAGCGTCAAATGTTTTCTTTTTTTTTTGGGGGGGGGGGGTGGTTAGAGTCACACTTGTAAGTGTCTGCAATTTAAAGGCCAAAATAGGAAAAAGCTTGAAGCACTAGGAGTTTTTGAATTTGCGCTTACAGTAACAAATGATTAGAACAATTTTTTTATATACCAACGAATTTCCATAAACAATGAAATATTTTTAAAAAGTTTAAAAATAGTTTCAATGTCTAATTATTGGTTTACCATATAGGAATTATTATGTTGTTCCTGTGGAAAAAAGCTCCATTATTTTCTTCAACCCTGAAGATGTTGGTAACTATTCCATGTCTCAGGAAACAGGTCTTCCATTTTATATTACCGCCAGCCTCAGTCCAGAAGAGGCCAATAGAACTTTTACAGTCGGCGACGGAAAGACATACGGCGGATACTACAATGCTCCACTGTCTGAAGAACGAGATTATGAAGTTCTTGTTGGGGTTGTGAGTTCTCTGAATGGAGTAAGTATGCAATAATTTTTAACTTTCCTTGAAAAAACTTTTAAATATTTCTGATTTAAGAAATGTAACTTTTCAACATCTTTACAGCCAGTTTGAAGTTGCCTTTTTATCATTCTTTTAGTGTTCACTCATACATGTGAACTAAAATAAAAACTTGTTTAAATAAATTGTTGTTATAAACAATGTTGGAACACTGGTCATTACTTAAAAAAATTATTTGCACATTCTACTATCAGGGAATTGGATATTTTGGAAGCCTTCAGTTCATAAAAATTCAAGTAGTATTTGTAATGAGTCCTCATATGTTTTCCATTCTTTTAAATGGTTTCAAGTTTACATTTTCTGAAGTCTTTCTGACCAATTGTGTTTTAGCAAATGCTGAGGCCTGATTTGTTCGGGACTCATATCTTATGTGTTTTTAAACTTCTTCTCTCCAATAGTATTTTTTTTTCTATTCTCAGTACTGATGAAAGGGGCTGATTGCCCTTGAAACAGGTCTACTATTTTAATCTTTTTTTACTTTTACTTGCAATTTTTTATGCTGTTTTTACTCATTTTAAAATAGTTACGCAGGGTTGCCATGGAACCTGGAAAATATGGAAAACCTAAAATTGTCATTGAAACCTGAATGATTAAAAATGGTCGGGGAAACTCTCAAATATGCAATTTCTGGAAAAGTCCGGCAATTACTTTCATTTTCCAGTTAACACAGCTCCTTTAATTATCAATGATTAGTAAATCAGTAAACTTTTTGCAAGGCTATTCTTTTTCACTATCCAGCATTTTTAATAGGATCCTGTTTTTTTTAAATTTTAAAAAGATTTTTGTGAAAAATCAATTATTTTTTTTTTATTTAAAATTTAAACATGTAGTGATAAAAAATTGATTATTTTCCACTTGTTTAGTAAATTCTGTGAAAAGTACAGTTTGGTTGATTTGAGTTTTGTGAAAGGTCCGAAAATTAACTTGAATTTCCGCTGGCACAACCCTTGTTTTGCCAAAAAACTTACAGCATAATACTACAGATAAATATATCAAAATTACAACTTTTATTGAATATGATAAGAGCAATTGGACAAAAGTGTGATGTTGACGTTGTAACTGCAGTCAGTAGATATTCAGAAGAAAATATCTTGCGAAAATATTATGTAGATTGACCTCAAGCAACCTGGGATTTTTCTGAAATCATCTGGAAAACCTGGAACTTTTGTCATGTCAGTTACAAGTTGTTGTTTCATTTGAAGTACTAAACATTAAAACAACATGTTAAATTGTGATGTGCATGGCTACTTTAAAAACTGTAGGGAATTTTTTTTTCAATGAAATAAAGTTTTGATGTAATATTTAAACATATATCAGAACAGACATGACAAAAACTGGACTTGTCTATCACAGCGTGTTTTTTAAAAAAATTCAAAATTTTAATTTTTAAACTAAAATTCTTCCAGTATTTTTAAAGTATGCATAAAAATATGTAAGCATGCTATAATTTCTTTTATTTTAACATTTAATGTGTGAAATGAAACAAAAAATGTTGTGTTTTTTACCCTCATGTATGGAATTGAGCCTTTGAGGCCGAACTGCAATTTTAGAATTGGATAACATTACTCTATTTTCAATGTAATCTTTTAAAAGTTATTTCTGAGTAGTAATCTTACGTGTTTGGTATTCTTTAAAATATTTTTTTGAGAAGAAATGTATTTTTAGAGAGAGAAAAAAAAGGCAAAAAACCCTCACATTTTCGCTGGTTTACCCAATATTCTCCAGCAGCATTATGTAGTGTTTTCTCTGAAATGTTTTCCAATTTGAGTGCTATAAAAACAAAAAAAGTGGAGAGGGGTGAAAACATTTAATTCAATTTTGTACTTTTATTTGGAAAATTACTCTTTAATCCAGTGTAGATTTCTAATGTGCAAGAAAATTGCTGTGTGTATATTGTAATGTTGTTAATTTCTTGACTATTGTATTTTTACAGGTAACAAAAGTGTCATATTCGCCTCTTCAGTCTACTTTAGAAAACCGAATGGCAAATGATGTTTCAAGAGGTATTGTATTTAATACTTCCCAGTTATGTTTGATGTGTGCTTGTAAAGTAATACAAGATTTTAATTTGTGTCTATGATCCCCAGTTTCAGATCATAGAGACAAAAATGCTTCTTCAATTATGGCATCAAATTGTATACCAATTTTTAAGAGTTCTTTCCAAGTAATTGCTGTTGTAACAAATTGTTTTTTGCTACATTATGTATTCATGATACAATTTAAAAGTAAAAAATAACATAATACTTAAAAATTTGATAGTCCTATGCAAAATATTTGTTTTGAGGGATTAACATAACTGCCAACCCTTCTGCACTTTGCAGAAGCTTTCCTCATTTAGTCCCCAGTTTCTGATTTTCTGCGCTAATGATCAGATCTTCCTCATTTTTGTTAAGAGTAATAAAGAGCTGTTGCATTGAAAGCCCAAGTCTGAACTGAGTTTTCGCTGCATGCTTCATGAAGGTTTCTCAACCGCCCCAACATAGACCATGGAATGATCACGCATTCTTGCTTCAGCTTCGACCAATTGGCTCAGAACTCAAACAATTGTCGGCGTGGCGTCTGGTTTACTGTCTAATGATATTTTCCCCCTCATGACCATATATTTGAACACGAAAATTTTTTTGCACAAAAAATAAGTTTGAAATTCATTTGCCTACAAGTATTTACTTTTTTAATTCTCAGCATTTTGTTTTATTATGGATAATCAAAGGCATTGAATTGTCGTATTAATAGTCATACCTAAAGACTGGTTTTTATAATATAATTAGTCCAAATCCCTCATTTTATATGTGTTTTGTTGAAAATATCAACATAAAATAATTATAAATATTCAGTAATGATAATAAAACTCAAATTTTTGTTACTTTAATCATCCATGATATGATTTGGCATTGCATACAATCTTTTGCATTTTACATAATTTCTTTTGCAAATTTGTCGAGTACCTTCTGCGGTTTTCAAAATAGGGGTTGGCAGGTATGGATTAATTACAGCTTATTTTGACATTTTCTGTATTTTTTTTAATTTATCTTATTTCAGGTAGTTGATATCTCTTCCCTCCCTTTCCCATTTTCAGCAATTACAAAGCTTATATTTCTTATAAAGTTATAGCCTGAAATCCATTTGAATATGCTCTTATTAGTTGTATCTACAAATTTGTCACTTTAAAACTTTAAATTTGAAAAAATATATAAAAATTTGATAGAATCAAAATCTGCTTTTAAAATTTGATTTTATTGAATACTGTTACAGCTCAAACAAGTTCAACCTTGTCTGTCATCCTATCGGCTGCTATTGGTGTGTTTGGTTTCCTTTTGGTACTGTCAGTTATTATTTATTTCCTACTGAGGAAGCGTTATGGCAAGAGAAGACCTTCAGATGAAATGGTTTTAAGGGTTCATGGATCTGAAGGGGTAATTATATTTTGTCATTTTTACTAATGTGTATTAAAATTACTTAATTGTCCTTCAAATGAAATGAATGGTAATTATATTTAATCATTTCTACTAATGTGCATATTAAAATTACTTAATTGTCCTTTAAATGAAATAAATGGTAATTATATTTTGTCATTTCTACTAATGTGTATTACTTAATTGTCCTTTAAATGAAATAAATGGTAATTATATTTTGTCATTTCTACTAATGTGTATTAACATTACTTAATTGTCCTTTAAATGAAATGAATGGTAGTTATATTTTGTCATTTCTGCTAATGTGAATTAAATTTTTTTACTTGTCTTTTAACTGAAATGAATGGTAGTTATATTTTGTCATTTCTACTAATGTGCTTATTAAAATTACTTTATTGTCCTTTAAATGAAATGAATGATAATTATATTTGGTCTTTTCTACTATAAAATTACTTAATTGTCCTTTTAATGAAATGAATGGTAATTATATATGGTCATTTCTACTAATGTGTGTATTAAAATTACTTAATTTTCCTTTCAATGAACTCTTTACATTTATTAAAATGAATGTCATTATATTTTGCCATTTTTACTAACGTTTATTAAAATTACTTAATTATCCTTTAAATGAAATGACTGGTTGTTATATTTTGTCATTTCTTCTTCTAATGTGTGAATTAAAATTACTTAACTTTCCTCTTGAGATTATGCCAGCTAATTGATGGAAAAGAAAATTATTCCAATGTCTCATATATAAATGTAATAGGATTAGTTATTCTCGCTAAACGTGGCTCTTTTGAATGTAAATGACATTAATTATTCTAAATTTAGCAATAGTTTAACTACACTTTTAACCATTAATGTTAATAATAAATAAATAAAAAGTTGCATCGGTGCATTACATTAATGAGAAAGCAAATGAATTTTGTAGTCATTTAATGCTCAGTAGTTATGAAAACTTATTAATAGAAAGCTGTGCTCAGGAGTTTATTGGTTAACAAAAAATCAACTGCTAAAAATAAATAAAACAATTGATATTTTTCAAATTTTGGATTAAAATTGTATTTAGACATTCCACTTAAAAGTTAGATAAAAATATTTACTTTCTTTGGTTTTAGACAGGGCTAATTTCTAACAGTAAAAGTGAGGGAGAACTAACTTATTTTAAGCATAAATTGTCTGAATTCCAATATGTATATATTTAAATAAAATTGAAAAAAAGGGCATGGGCTGAGCCTGTAAACTGCCATGCAAATAAAGCCCTGGTTACAGCATATAACTCAGACATTTATACTCATATTGGCCTAGTTGACATAGTATTGCAACTATTGTGATTTAAGGGGGCACAGTTCCTCCTTCCAAATTTTTTTTTTTTTTTTTTTGTTTAGCAATCAAATAAAAATAATGCATGCATTTAATTCCAATTAAACTTAGAAATGAAATTTGAAAGTAAAACTTCATTATGATCAACTATGACTTAAAACTTAAACCAAAAGCCTCCTGCATAGACCATGGGTTGCAAGTCTGGAAAGCAATTATATCATTGATGTGCCATCCATGGAAGCCTCATTTCTTATAAAGCACTAAACTTCTTTAGACAAATTGGCACTTCAATTTTATGTATAAAGTCAAAAAATAAAGCACCTGTAAGCTGCTTTTTCAGGGTGTCTACAAATTTGGAAATCGGTCACGAAAGTAGTGAAAAAGCTTTAAAAATTATGAAGAGGTCTGGAAAGTTTTGCTCCCAACGAGACTGGTGCCTTTAAGAACGCACTAGATATCAAGTTTTTAAGTATCCAGAATCTGCTGTGGTCACTGTACAAAATATTTGGTTATCCGGCTCGTCAAATTTTATTTTAAAAATTCATTAATTAACATGTGTTGGAATTATGTGTGAGTTGCAAACTTACTATATGTTTGAAAGCTGAAAATTGTGTATAGAATTTACAAGTTTGAAATATCAGAGCTGGATATCCGGTACTTTCATATTGCTGGTGACATTGGAAATTCAATAACTGGCAGAATTAGTATCCGATGTATCACTGAACGATCATAAAATCTCATTTTGAAAATCTGTAGACACCCTGTTTTTGTACTGCATGCAGTTTAACTAATACTATTGCAGAAGTATTCACTTTTGTGTAGTTTATATTCTGATTAAAATTTATTTTATATACATGCTGTTTTTCATCACGTTGACAGTGACCTCATTACTAAATGTTTTATTAAGCTAACTATTCTATTAAAATGCACTTATTTGCACTTTGCTGTTTTCCCTGCAAGCTCACATCGGATCAAAGTGAATATTTCCAACCAGAAAAAGTAGGTCTTTATAAAGAAAATATCTAATTATGAACCTAATTGAACTGTAATTGTACGTAAATATCATTTCTTTAAATAATGTACTTATACTCATAAGTTTTTTTTCTTCAAACCCCTTTTCTAAACCTTAGTAGTGCATCCCTTATTTTTAGTCTCAAGTCAAGTGATAGGCTGTGAAAATGTAAATTTATTGAATATTAATAGTTTTTAATATCTGTTACTCAGGCGGTTATGATATAAATTAAGTTTATCTCCTGCAACAACCTACATTTTTTATTTTATATAGAAATGTGTTAATTCTATTGGATGTTAATTATTTTGGGAAAGGTACACTTTTGTGTTCCTAAAATTTTTAGAGCATGTATTTTAGGACCCTAAAAGCAAAACCTTATCAAACTCTTTTTAGACTTCCCATTCGCTTCCCTCTCACCATTTTTTGCATGTGTTGTTTTAGAATATTTAAAATTTTGACTAGCATGCTATGCTTTAAAAGTCGCTGTATGTGCTTGCTATGTATCATAATTAAAATTTCTCTGATCCCCTTTCTAAATTTCATTGTATTTTTAATACAATTTAATCTTCTGTGCTTAATTTTTACATTTACACTTATATAACTGTAAGAAAGATATAAATTGTAGATTTTAATAATAAGTAATTGGAAAGTATTTTTACTTTCAGTATATAGTAGATCTTTAATATGTTCTACAACATTTAAATTATTGCTTTATTATTTTGATATTAGTTTTGTTTGCTTTGAAATTTGTTGCACATAAATCAAATTCTCCTGTTTATAAAGATTATTTAAATTAAAACAATGTTTATTGTATGCAGGGCTCCCACGGCTGCGCCAATTGCGCAAAACTGCGCCAAAACGATTTTTCTGCTACAAAATGCGTTTTTTCGGAAAAATTGCGCCAAATCGCGATTTTCGGGGGAAAAAATCGAGAAAATTTTAGATATTATTTTTTCACATTAAAATTGACATCATTTGTTACATTTTTCCTTTAGTCAACTAATTTTTTACCTTTGAAGTAGTGTATTAATGAATATTAGCTCTACCCTCTCTTAAGAACATCAAATATGGATGAGAAAATTGAGCAAAATGAGTAATGTATGTTGTAGAAGAAACAGTGAGACGATTTCTAATATTTTGTGGTATTACATAAAGAAAAATCATTCCTCTTATCACTATTTATGTTAAACGTTTCATTTAGTAAGTTTTTCTTGAAATAGATAAAAAAGTTTGCAATTTCATGGAACGTAGGGAAAAAAAAACAACTTAGCGTTTTTCCTCAGTGCACTTTGTGTTTTCTAATGTTTAGGAAACACTAATCAATCTGAAAAATCAATAACATAACAGATGTTAAATGACTGCTGCTCCATTATAGTGATTCTTTAAAATTCCTTAAGCCTACTTTTCACGTGCAAGCAAAGGAGCGCATACGTTCTGCAATCTTTTTGCATCCGCTACAAAAACAGGAATTTTTTAATTTCAACCATTTATAATGTTTCTTCTCAAAGTAAATAAATAAAATTTATTTTTATTTTAGATAAAACCATTGTTTTAAAATATATATTTGTTCCCGAAAGTGTTTAGAGGTAGGCTTTCAAACGCTGTAAAATTAAACATTGAATTGCAGTTATTTTTCTTTTCTCATTACTCTATAATCTCTGTAATCTACATCATATAACCACAAGTAATTAAAAAACATAAATATAAAGAACAAAATGAGTAAAAAAAGTACAGCTAAATTCGAAGAATCATTAAAGAAAGCATGTATATCTTTATGAATTGATTATCTTTAGGAAACATGATAAGCAATATTTTTTGAAGAAATGGAAATTTTGATGTGGATGAACGACCTTATAAAAGTACTCTTGCTTAAAGTTTCAATTTTTTAATTAGATTTGGCAGTTATGAAATTATCATGCATTTCCTTTTCTTTTAATTCAATTTAGTTTCTTTCGGCATCCAATTGCTGTAACCCTAGGGCTCTTAAAATTTAATTGTAACTATTGCACAATTTTTAAAAGATATAACAATCAATTGTTGGGAAAAAATAATAAATACTTAGACAAAACAATATCAATATATATTAAAAAATAAATTTTGCCTCTCTATTGTAGAACTGAAAAATATAATTTGGTTCTTGAATTTTCTTGCTGCAAAATTATGAAACTCAGCAATTTACTTTCGGTGCCATTAAGTACTTCCAAAGTATCTAAGGGAGTACTTAGGATTGAAATTTAAAGGAATATTTCTTAATCAGAAAAATAATAAATATTACTGGCAGGTAAAAAATCGGATAGACTCCAAACATTTTTTGATAAAATATTAAATTATATTTAATTCATTCAAAGTTTTACTGTTACTGTAATCACAATGGTTAAACCTAAATAAGTACCATTTAAAAAGCAAATTTTAATTCATAAATAGTTTAAAATAGTTGAACCTTTCACATTAGTTTGTTGTTGCTTATTTTCTTGAAAAAATAGTGTTTTAGCTATTAAACAAAAAGGAAGGAATGCAATGATTTTTAAAAAGGAGAAAATTTTAAGCTTTCTTCCAGCTATTCTTAACTATTAGAAGAAATAGAAAAAAACAAGAAAACTTTTGATATTTAATCCGTTTCTTGAGAAAAGTATTGCAAAATACCTTTAGAAGGGTTATAGGTTTAATTAGTCTTACTCTTTGAATAGGTTATGAATAATTTCTTAAAAAATATAAAAATAATCCAGTTTTTGAAATAATCTAATCCAGATTTTGAAGGATGACTGTCATTTACATTTCCTATCCTTTTGAAGACTTGAAACTGCTCATACCCTTGATGTATGAAAATAACATTGCTTTAAAACAGCCATTTAATATTTAAAAAATAAAGACAAAAAATCCTACAAAAATGGTACAAAGTGGATATTTTCTGCTCCTAGACTGATACAAAAGTCAATTTCTTCTGCTCCAAACTGATACAAAAACCCATTTTTGCTGCTCCAAACTGATACAAAAGCCCATTTTTATCTGCTCCAAAATCTGATACAAACTTTGTGAGGCCAGTGGGAGCACTGTGTCTGTTTAATAATGAAAATATATAAGTGATAAATGTAAAACTGAATAACATGATTATTAGATTTTACTCTTTTTCTCTCAATACAGTTTTAATACATCCGTCATTTATTAATACAGCAGGTAAAACCCTGTGTTACATAGAAAAAAATTGCTGTATGAGAAGATTTTTTTTAATTATATTAAAAATACTTTAAACTAAGTAACACTTCATCATGGCTGCATGATACTGCATGGTGCATGGCCTAATGGTTCTCATGCAATATTTTTCTCGCTTAATTTTTTTTCAAATAATTGACTTTCATATTGGAATAAAAATAACAGCTTGTGTGCATTTGAATTGCAGGACGAGAATGGTTATATTCCCGGAATGTTGCAAATCAGTGAGGATGCTGATTTAAATGAAGTCTATGAAGAGATTCGTGGAAAATATTGGCAAATTCCTAAACATCAAATGGATATTCATCAAACAGTTCTAGGAATCGGTCAATTTGGTGAAGTTAGAGAAGGAGTCGTTCGAAGGAGGTCAGACACTGTGTCTTGCATCATCCAAAGCATGCCAGGTACGCATAGGTTTCAATTTATACTTTATTGTGACATGTTACACTTTTTGCTTTTACTACCACACAAAGTTGCATATTGTTCAAACATTGAATGAAAATTATTCAATTTTTTAAGTTTTATGAGTAACTACATTAGTGATATAATAGAATTTTTTCTATTGTATCATTATTGCAGGTAAAAGAAGAAATAAAATTCTGAAATGGGAAGGAAATTTATATCTGTAGTATTTCATTGACAATTAATTTGTTTCCCGAAATTAATACGACTATAAAACAACTGATTTTTTTTATTGTGACTTCTTTAATGTCAATTACCAAGAGTCTATCCAGCATTTTCTAATAGGGTCCATTTGTTGCAAATTTTAAAGAGATTTTTGTGAAAAATGAAATAATTTTGTTATTATTCGCCTCCT
This sequence comes from Octonoba sinensis, assembly GCA_038502835.1. Classification (NCBI taxonomy): domain Eukaryota; kingdom Metazoa; phylum Arthropoda; class Arachnida; order Araneae; family Uloboridae; genus Octonoba; species Octonoba sinensis. The sequence goes on along the minus strand of CM076601.1, from coordinate 23,238,744 downwards.
TTATAATAAGTAATGATGTGAATAGTACGATTTGGAATTTTGTAAAGGGACTGTTTTAATTGATTTGGATTTTGTAAGGGGTCCAAAAAACGGGTCCAAATTTCCTCTGGCGCAACCCCTGATTACTGTAAAAATCCAAAATTATTTTCCTGTTTGTAGAGAATGTTGATTTGAGATATTTTTCTAGAAAATATGTATAAAAGTGGTATTTCATATTAGATCATTTTTTACTCAATGTGGGGTGCCACTTTCTCTTTAACATATCAAGATTACATCTGTAGTTACTGGCATAAACTGCTTAGCTTGGAAGGCTTTTGAACTTCCACTAGCATAACCTAGCCGTTGTAAAACACCTAATTCAGGAGGTTATATTTTTTATTGTGTAGCCTTCACACATGTTTTAGAAATTTTCAAAAAATATTTTAATGTTATTAAGCAGTTCTTAATTTAAAGATAACTAGCTGATCTCCCGCAGAACATCTGCGGGATATAAGTTTAAAATGCAAAAGGCTTAAGAAAAGATTGCTGGATATAAACAAACTAAGGTGTTGCCACTCCAAAGAATCGGAAATTAAAAATTAAGTTTGTTTGTTTGTTTTACGACCATTTCAGGTCACATAAATATTTGAGTTTATTTGCTATTCTCAAGGATATGCTTCAAACTCTCGTCTAATATGACAGATAGAACAAAACAGCACAACAGATTTTAATATACAAAGAAGGAAATACACCCAGGGCAAGGTGGGAATCGAACCCACGCCTCTTTCTCTCCGCGCAGGGAGGTACCGGAGCCAGTCGATTTAACCGCTCAGCCACTGAGGCCCCCAAGATTAAGTTATTAATGGAAATACATTTTAAGAAATAAAAATAAATTTGTTATCCCGTAAGTTACGATAGTAAATAATAAATCGTACTTTTCCGCGCTAATCATTAAACAAATTTTTAAATATCGTTTTACCATAGTTTGTTTGTTGCATGATATCAGTATCGTATCGTTTTGCAAAATTTAATCGTAACTGGTCCACGTTAAATGAAATATATATATGGATGTTTTTGGACTACTTAATTCATTATTTTTTTTTCTTTACAAATATTTATTTCTATATATGAATGCACAACAGAGACTGATTTTAACTCATATAAGAAACATAATGTCTCATATTGGGCAACCTGTTCCACAAATACCTCACTTGGAATTATTGTCATCTCTTTTTTGTGATTTACTTAGTTATTTCAATTAATTAATTAATTAATTTTTGAGTACTTAGAATATGTTTTTCTGAAAATTTTAATCTATTTATGATTATGTAAGTGTACAAAATTCATTTCAGACTTACTAATTAAATGTCTCATCAGGGAAGTATCAAAGCATTTTTTTTTTTTTTGAAAAAGTTTTTTATTTGTATTGAGCTACTTTTCTTACAACAACACAGATTTTTTCCTGTATTATTACATTTCTTTGCATAAAATATTTATATTTATTGTTCTTAAAAATTATAATCATTATTGTATGTTTGCTTTTTTTCGAAGCAGTATCAGCTATATATGTATTTTCCGACATTTTTCCTGTTTTAAAGATTTGTTTCAGCATTTTTAAGTACTTATCTCATTTTTCAATGTTTATGCTCTTTTTTTTATTTTCCGATTACAACATAGTTTGATCCATTCATTAAACTTCAAAAACACTTAAAAAGGGTTGGTCCAGAGTGGAACTGTAAAACTATTGCACAAAACTGAATAAACACAAATTGAAGAAACCAAAAGTATTTTTTTCATTGAAAAAAGTTGCTGGGGTTTTAATTAGAGACAATGCAGCTTGTGAGTTTGAAGAAAATTGACTCGTGAGCGATCCTATTTATTTCAAATTTACCGCAACTATTTCTGAATTGAAAAAGGTTTCTCAAGATTCAAAAACCATTCTCCTGTCTGCGGTCTTTGATATGTAAGCAAAACATGTAATTACTGAGGGCACTTAAGATTCTGTTATTTAAAAGATAGTAAATTTATCAAAACATGTTTACCAGTTATTAGTGTATTGTTTTTATTATTGTATTTAATTGATCTATTTATATTTAAAAGTCATTTAATGATGTTGCTATTATAATTTTTCAAAAAAAAAAAAAATTAAATGCTTCAATGGATTTTTGACCTCAGATCTTAAGTACATTTTTCAAAATATTAAATGCATTGTTTAAACTTTAGTGGCATATTGTTGTGTTTTTAGAGCAGTTTTAGGGATTTTTTAGGTCATCAACTTTCAAGGCCTGGTTATAACAATTTTGAAATTAACATGAATTATCAACTTTTCTTTGTCTAAAATTTGATCCATATTTTATTTTTGGTTGTGTTATTATTGCAGCTCCTGCATCTCTTCTTGAAAAAGAAAAAAGGAGTTTACTTTGTGAATTGGATATGATGTGCAGAGTTGGTTGTCACACGAACGTCACAGAGTTCATTGGTGCCTATGATGAGAGAGGTAATTTCTGACTGAATGGTGTTGGTGATATAATGATAATTAGGGTTCGTGATAAAAATGAAGTCTTAAACATTTCTTCTAAAAATGCAGCCCACTCATAGCTAGCAAAGTGAGTGCAAGTAGGAAAATTGATAAAAGATAAAATCAACCAATGTTTATTGGTACAACACATTACATTAAATCCAACCTCAAAACGCAGATTAACTAAAACATTATAACGAACAAACAAAGATTTTGATTGAGGCTACCGGGAAAACAGCTAACAGATTCTTAGATGCTAATAAAACATCGACTTACAAAACCAAATACCGAGCATGGCATCGAGCCGGGAATATATGCCGATACTCCCGGAAAACAAAAAAAACAAGCTCCGAAACGAGCGAAGCGGTAAGGAAACAAGCGAGCAAGATAAAATGAGTCTCAAGACGCTCTTATATACCCCGCTCCCCTGCCAGATCCGCCAAGACTCGTACTATTTATGCTAATTTGGCAGATTGGAATGTTGGAGAACAGAGATGCGTCATCACCTCCTACGTTTGGTCACATGACGTGACTCCAAATGTTTTGCTTAAAGTTCGTAGAAGTCAGCGTAAAAATTCCCGTTAAAAGTATTAAATCATTTAAATTCAATAATCTTATAAAGGATAAGTCGTGAGAAAATCGGGCTGAATGCCAACAGTTTGCTCAACAGTCAAAATTATACCTTAATAATTAAATTTAGCAGACGTATTGTAAATCATTGTCGCCGCAGTACCAATGGTGCTCCTCAACGTAGCCACTTGTACTTCTGCCGATGTCGACTTAATACTTAATTAAATCTTGCTCCCACATACTATCTCATGTTTCATTCCATTTTTTTTTATAGAAGCCTTCACTCAAGTTCTTAATTATAATTGCTTTTAATATGACTGTTTACTGGCAATAAACTCTTTTTAACAATGAATTTTATTTTTATTACCAATAATTTACTCCACGGAGATATGTTATCATCGGCTATCTATAACAAAACAACATTGCAGCTATAAATGAGGCTTGTCTGACAAAAGAAAATGGGAAATAGTTAACTAATTATACTGTTCCCAAAACTTTTAATTTATATCACTAAAACTCGTCAATAGGTACTAAACAAAAAAAGATAGAAAATCAGTTGAAAACAAAGAGAAAATGGTTCTTAATAGGGCTCGACCGATGGCATTTTTTGGCCGATGCCGATTGTTCCGAGGTTGGCCGATTGCCGATTATTTTCCTCTTCCATCGGCCATCGGCCGATGGACAAAATTTGCTTTTCACCATTATGCTTATCAAAAATGTCATTTAAATCATTTATTTATTTTAATGTTTATAAAAACATAAATGCATTATTCAAGCACTATAAAGCGGTTACTGTTTGTAGGAAGTTTACATAATAATTAAAACTAAAAGAATCACTCGCGATTATAGTAAAGTAATTACACTATTTGGTGGGAAAAAATAGCTATATCAGAGGGTTTTTAATTATTTTTTCTTATCCTTTCAAAAGAACTCAACAGCTATTGGATCGGATCGGATCTCCTTCCCTTTCCTCCAACATTTTCTCTTTGTAGCGCCTGCACTGCAAATAACAAGCACAGCTGCCTTTATTTTCTTATTTTTGTTCTCATGGGGAGGAATGTAGATGTTATAATACAGACTAACAAATAATGTGGGTTTGTATCTAACAAAATTGTCAACCCAATCGGATTTTTTTCTTGATTCCCCCCCCCCCCCCCCCCCCGGTTTTTAAAGAAAATCGGGAACGATTCTGTTTATTTTTTATTATAAAATTATTTTAACTAAAAATAGCTCTTTTTATAAAATAAGAATAAAATATTAAAAAGTTTCGCTGGCAGAGTAACGCATCCCCCCCCCCCCCCATGTTCATAGCATAGAAATACTGAATATTGCTTCAAGAACAGACGTGAATTTTTTTTTTTTTTTTCTCATTACCAATGAATGAAGAACTGAAAGGAACCAATCTTATTAGCTTTTTTTCTTGTGAGTTAAAAATTACACTAAAATACCCGACATATTCTTTATATTTTTAAGAGCACAATGTAAGGTCACCGAAATAAACTAATATTTTGTAACGTGCAAAATATTTTGAGCCCCAGCAGTTTTCTATTGACAAATAATCTTCTGAAAAACACGTGATCAATTATAAAAATCAAGATGCATTTTGAAAAATATATATATATATATATATATTTGTAAGCTAATAAGGAAATTGTAGTATTTTTGTTAAGATATTATTCCACCCTGTCTCGCGAACTCGTTTTTTAAGAATTACGTTTTTGAAAATTGCAAGTCGAACTTGAACCACATCAAATTTTGATCCATAAACATTTATACTGAAAAATTGATTCATATTTTTTATCAGTATGTTCTATGTTGTAAACTAATAATAAAAGAACAAGAAATATTCGAAACTGAAAGCAGATGCAACGAGATTGTTGTACAATAGCAGAAAAACTCGTGGCATCGAAGCAAAAAAAAAAAAAAAGAAAAAAAAAAAAAAAATATATATATATATATATATATGCTTTAAAAGCGCAGTTTACACGGGGAAAAATTAAAATAAGTATCGTATAAAAAATTAAGATATATTTTGAAAAAAAATGCATCGATCAATCTTTGAAAATAAAGAAATGTTAGCATTTTTATTAAGATGTTATTAAATCCTGTTACGCGAATTCGCATTTTGAGAATTCAATTTTTGAAAATTGCAAGACACATAAAATTTCGATCAATAAACTGGAAAATTGTTTTTATTTTTGATCCTTTTTTTTTTATGTTGTAAACTAAAAATAAAAAAAATCGCACACTAAAAGCAGATGAACGAGACTGCTGCACAATTGCAAAAGAACTGTAACACGTGGCATGGAAGAAGGAGAAAAAAAAAAACGCTAAGAGAAAAATGTTTAAGCGGGTAAAATTATTATCGTACTTTGATTGAGTTGAATTTGTATTGTTTACAATTTCGGAATAATAAGAAACATGACAAACTAAAAGCAGATGGTATAAGATTATTGCACAATGACATCTAATGCACTAAGTCATTATTTAGCGAAAAACGGACAAAATGAGGCAACCAACCTAGTGCGAAAAACAAATAGCACGCATAAGACGACTATTACTTTTACTTTAAGGGGGGAAATACGTGTAAAAGTTTCAAAAAATTAATTTTTTTCTTCATAAATCGATTCTACAACTATTCAATAATATACCCTGAACATTTTAAAGCAAAATTCCAAGTCGTTTAAAAGTTATAAGCATATGAGCGAGCGCCCCTTTTGGAGCAGTTGAGCAGGTAGTCCCTTATGAATGACCTGAAGGGTATTAGAGAACGCTAGCAGATGTCATTTTATTTTTTTTAACAATTGAGACCTTGGATAGAAATGTCTGTAAGTATTAGTATCTATAAGTATTTTTAAAAAATGATTCATTTACTGCCTTAAATTTACCTTCAATACCACTCTTCTCTTCAAACGCGTTTTCTCGAAACTACTTTTCTCGTATTTGCGTACACTCTAGCTCGCAAAGTTTTTGATCAATCCCTTATCAAATTTAGCACACATTTTCATTATATATACGCGCTTTAGTTGAACTAGAATCATAAACATATCTTTATTTTTACATTTTTTATTCTAAGAAAAGAACAAAAAAAAAAAAGGTTAAAAATTGTATTTAATTTTCCCATTCTAAAAAAAATAGAAATTTTTGGGGGTTTTTTTTGTGATGATTTTAGTTCAACTAGAAGAGACACTCATAAGAAAAGTAGATTTTTAAAAATTTGATTTCCAATAAAAATTGACCTCCAGGGTGTACGCAAACTGCCGACCCGGGTTGCGACTTTCAGTGTGCAGCAGCCGATATCTCCCGGATTTTTCAAGAAAAATGTTGGAAAATTTCAGTAAATGTTCTTCAATATATCTATAAAATAACCTCAAAATCTCAATAAAATATATTTATTCTTTATAAGTTAAAAATTTTTATGAAAATTGCTCTTAATACGCCGTTTTGCAAGTATTTCCCCCCTTAACATATTCTATTTCGCTAGCATTCTGATCAGAGAGAAATAATTTCAATAATGAAGGTTTTCGGGCAGCGATCGCTTAAACTATTTTTCCGAATATTTTATCAAATACACTTTGTAGAATGACATTATTTTTGTGCTTTTTTAAACTGCTGTGCTGCCTGTTATTGTCTGGAAATAGAAATTTAGCTATGGAGGAAAAAAGTAAGTTAAAGACAGAGAATGTTTTCTGGAAAGTTGTCCCTGCGAAAAACATCGGCCTTGCATCGGCTTTTAGATGTTTTTCAAGGCCGATATGCCGATGTTTTTCTAAAGTTAACATCGGCTGCCGATGCCGATGGGCGATGGCAACTTTATTGAACAATCGGCGCTGATGCATCGGTCGAGCCTTAGTTCTTAAGTGTTTCGTCTTTGCTTGTTTATAGATAGATAATAATAATGATTTGTGCTTGAAATGACTGCATTGTAAACTGCGTGAATTTGCTTGGTAATAGATGTGTTGCAAGTCGCCATCGAGCATCATTCATCGTCCTTGAGAGGTCTGTTGCTTCGTAGTAGGCAGCAGTCTAATGGCAAAGTCAGCAGCCTTTCGGAACCTCTACTTCTGGAGTTGGCTGCTGGAATAGCCCAAGGGATGGCTCATTTGTCGGATAGAGGGGTTTGTTTGTTTATTATTTTTCCGAAATTTTAATACGAAACTGTAGATTTGTGAAATAATCACCTGGAATTAGTGTATTTTTCTTAGCATTTTAATGAGAAAATAAATAAATAAGTAAATTCATAACTTTGATAGAAAATACATTAAGTAGTTACTTAACCTTTTCACTGCAGGGCTAGGACAGCAGTAGTCCCAAAGATAGTTCATGTTTTTCTCTAATATTATTAGTATAAATATTGTATTCTGGTAAGATTTTCCCCACAGTATGATACCTATACTAGTATGAATTTTGTTTTATGGCAAAAATATACTACAAATGTGTCTATTAACTAATATATAATTGCAGAAAGATGTGGCAACGGTGCATTAAATTATATATTGGTCTCCCATAGTCAATAGGTTAAAATAATTTATTTCATTTAATTTGTTCATTTACTTATTCATTTTATTTACTTATTTTGAAATAAAAAGTTATATTATGATGTTACCAGATAATGCAATAGTAATACAAGGCAAGCAAAGGAAAAGTAGCTAATTACATTGGTTATATGTGCATCTAAGATCATCAATGCTGCTTTTTTGCTGCTCACCCTGTATTTTTTGCTGTGTGTGTGTGTGTGTATTGTTTTTGGACTTGCTTTTCTATTGCAGTTGGTTGGTAAATCTTTTAGATAATTGATTTATGTTCATGTAATTTATTAACTTACTTTTTAAAAGTAGATGCATATCATATTATCAATAATTAGTGCGAGTGAGGTGAAATATATTGTTAATAACATATATCCCTGGAGAGAACTAGTGATTAATAATTATGATTGATTTTTTTTTTTTGAGATATTTAGTATAAAATGAAAGAATTGTAAGTTTTTATTTTTATGGGCAATTCTATCATAAGCAACAAACAATCATACAGGGAAAAATAGCCTTGAGGCTAAAAAAATTTAAATGTTTATTCAAATTGTGGTTGTACATTACGTATGAAGGTAAGAACAGGACAAAGGAGTAAAATATTTAATATGATTAAACATAAACAAGAAATTGTTGCTGTAACAGACTAATACAAATTACCATTTTTTTTAATAACTGGCCACGTTTCCCCTCCAACCCCCCCCCCCCCCCGAAAAAAATTGGATACAAGTCTTAGTTTGATAGTAACTACCTTTTCTGCTTGTTCAGACAATTGCTGTAGACTGTTTCTTTATAGTTATTTTGGAGATATTTTATGTATCAGTCACACAGAAATTAAGTAAAATTTTACAAACACCTCTTTTTTTCCTCTAAATACTCGCAATGAGTGATACAAAATCGGATGGTACTAGGGATTATGCAGTATTCTATCAATGTCACATTTTAAAAAATTCTCCACTTTTAAAAAGAATCTTTAAATTTTCCTAGTTTTTGATGACATAAAAATTCTAATCTGATGAAGCAAAGTAGCATTTATGCTCTGATGCATGTCTGACACGAAGAACAGTGAATGTATTGAAAACACTAAAGTCGCTCATTTATATTTTGTTTATGTTGTGTAAAAGCTTATCCTTAAATATTTTGCTGCTCTCAAACCAAATATTCCATAAACTTCTTAAGTAAGCTTAATCATAAATAGTAACTGAATATATTCTTTTTGTCTTTACTTTGTATTTTGAACTTCTTTTAGTAAATTTGTACTTTAGAAAATTTATGAGCTAAAGCCAATTTTAACAAGTGTTCAAGTTTTATTTTATATAAAGCTTTTTTTAAAAATCTATAAAATTGGCTGATTTTCGTTTATTGCTGTACTACCTTTAAATTCAAAAGGATGCTGTGTCGGTTTTGCTACTTATTTGTAACATATTCAAAATCCATCAAGTGTTAAAAACTCTAAAATTTTATTTCTTGTTGAATATACTTCTACATGTAAGTACTCTTTTGTATTGTATATTTAAATTACAGCACTCAACAATCCTTTATTTTCTTTTTCAGATTTTACATCGCCATCTTTCGACAAGGAATGTTGTTATTGCTGAAGGTTCTATACCGAAAGTGGCTCATTTTGGCTTAGGGTATTACAATCCTCTAGGAAAAGTAAGTTGTAATTTGTAATGTCTTTACAGTGCTAATATGTGCTATGAATGGAAAACCAGTTTTCACTCTGACTCAGTTAACTTTAAATATTTTTGTGTAGATGATTAATAGTGAGTTTTTTTTTAAATACTTTTTAATATTAATATAGCATTAACCATTATTAACTGCACATAACATATTTGAATGTAAAGTACTTAAGAAAAAGTTATTGTTTCATATTCATTGTACATTGTCTGATAACCATATTGCATAACAATTAATACTCCCGTTTCCTTATTTCTTCCATTTTTACTGTAATGAAATCGTTGAATAGGTTATCTAGAAATAGAAATAATTTTTATAAAATGTTTCCGACTCATTCTTTTCATTTGAACATGTCTCTTTGTGTTGGTAATTGCGGTCACTATACATATTTTATTATTATTAGCAGAAAAAAGAACGTTACATTTTATCTAAATTCACTTATTTAAGATTGAAGGAAACAATGAATGTAGATAATGGTGAAAATTTTTTGGGCCCTTACAGACTTAAGTTGCATTGAAACATTGAAATTACGCTTTCATTACATTGAGTTCTACAATTGAAAAATAATTCGAGACACATGGAAATGAAGTTAAGTTACAAAAGTGAAAATTTGGCGTTTACTTATACAGATGGTAGAAAAAAAATCTTTTTTGTGGCAAAAAGTGTTAGTGATAGCACCGACAAGTGATCCAGCTTGATTTAGAAAGACTGCCAAATGAAAACTCCTATAATTTGAACTTTGCACTTGTTTTGCCCAAAATCTTTCTTTTTTTCACATAGTCTGCATTAATTGTAAAACAACAGGTGTTCATGCTTTTAAATTTTTAATGAAACTTATTATTTATTTTTTAACTATTAACTTATTATTTTTTAACTATTGTATTGAGGGATTCCTCTTTTTGATTAAAAAAATCTTAAATTGTTTCTAGCTTTTTAAAATAAATGTCATTGGATTGTAAAATATGTATTGAATAAATATAAAATGTTATTTTTACACTAATTGGAACAATTTTTTAAAGAGTACTTTAAGGAACAGATTTGCAATTAGCTATCGACTTGTGCATCAAAATTATGAGTTGCTCTGAAATGTTGTCTGCTGCTTTCACTAAATTTTCATATAAGACAGGGTTCCATGCAAAATCTAGTTAACTGTTCAAAATATACTATTTAAACATTGTCCAAAACTGCTTTTTGTCTCGTTATAAGTTAGAGTAAACAAAACTAAATGTTAAGTTACGTTGCACACACTATAGAAAACAAAGCAAATATATAATACTTCAATGTTCCAACAAACTTGTTATCCCAACTATTTGTTTGTTTACATGTTGTTAGTGTTAAGGTCATAAAATAATAATAACAATAATAAATAATTAAACAAAAATAAATAATAAAAACAAATTACATTATTAAATAAAAAAATCCAGATACTGTTTTAATTCCACTGACTTTTATCATTTATTTGAACTACATCAGGTTTTCCAGATTAAATATCAAATTAGATATGAATGAAAAAAAGCTTTCCTATATAAAATTTTGCAAATCTTTATCAAATAGAAAGTGGTTAGAAATTCCTTCCAGATGTTGCTACATTGTATAAAATTACATATTTCAAGATTTGACCCCACAATAGTTTTGCTGGATTGTAGTGTAAAATACCTACAATGTATGGATGAAAAAAAGAAATAAATAAATAAGTATTTTTTTTTAGAAACTTTCATATACAAGATGGACTGCTCCTGAAGTTTTGAACTTAAATACATTTACGAGCAAAAGTGATGTGTAAGTTGAAAACTTTGTGATTAATATATTATTTTGTGAATAATGTTTTATATACAAAAAATTCCTGAAGTCATTTTTATTGAAGTAATTCATATACTATATTTACAATTTTTAACGACTCATTGGAGTTTTAAATAAATAAGCTTTTGTATCAAACCAATATTTTTTTATAATTCTTAATATTTTAATGTTTCTTCCTCCCTTAACGTGACTGCTCATTTTGTGGTACGAATTTGCTTCAAAAAAAATTTTTTTTTTCATAGTTTAAATCTATATATGTTGGAAAATTGAAATACAGTAAACTCCCGATTATCCGCGGAATAGGGTGGCGCGATGACCACGGATAAGCGAATTTCGCGGATAATCCGCAAAATAGCAGAAAAATGACAAACATCAACACACAAACGCATTCAAACTATTTTTAAGAATCATAATATAATAGTACATACTTACATAGAGTTGTGACAAAGTTGTTACATAGAGTTGTGACAACTGCACAAACCGCATTTTCGTCTATTGCGCAGGTTTCGATGATCTGCACTAAGACTCATAGAGATAGGTCTTAATCTGCGCAATTATGAAGGGGTAGCGGGGGTTAAAAGAAGTTGGGACAATCAGATTGTTGCTCTAAAAATAGATTTTGTATCCGTTGATCATGAAAGAAAAACGCGTGTTGTGTTTATTTTTCTATATTCCGTAAATCGTCGCAAAAAAAAAAAAAAGAATCGGGAAAGAACGCGCGGATAATCGGGAGTTTACTGTATGCATTTTTTCTTTCTAGAAAAGGTTTTTTATATAGATTTTTGTCATGAAAAACTAAGCTGTCAGAAAAAATTTCCGATGTTATGACAAAAAAAAAAAATAATAATAAATTTCAACTGAATTTACTGTTAATTTATTTTTGTTACATAATGTAAAAAAGTAAAATGTATAAAACATTTAGAAACTTTGCAGGATTATTGAATCGTGATTGGATTCATCGCTGTCTGAGGAGCAGTCCGAAAAATCTATATCACTATCACTATCAAAACTAAAATCACTTTCAAAATCTAATAAATCATCAGGAATATATGCTCTGTCAATCGCTGAACGTTTTGTAGCAGCCATTTCTGTTTAGAAAAAGGCGGCAAACATGGGGAAGTTAGAGCAGTGAATGACAAGTAGAGTGAAACCGGTGTAAGTTGACCAATTGCGGTGCAGCACTTTAGTGGTCAAGTTAGACTGGTGGTCAACTTATAGGGGGGTGGAGATTTTTTTTTTTTTTTTGTCATTTCTTACACTATGCATTTATTCATTTTTGACAAATTAAAATATAACTCCATGTATTAATGTTGCTTTAATATTAGTAATTAGTTATTTTTTTCACAATTATCTAAAATATCATTAGATAAATTTAGTCTGAATGACTTACATTGTATCCTATACAACTTTAAATTAAAGCACTCAGTTAAAATAAAGATAAATATGTTATTTTACTTATTTAATGGTAAAGGTTCCCTAGAAACACAATTCTTCAAAATGTCTAGATCAATTAGAAGGAAAAGAAGAAACCTATTTAAAAAACAAAAGAGTGCTCATAGTAGTTTTCCCGTATGGTTAACTTACACAGAGGTTTAGGCAAACTTTATAGTGATGTTTCATCCATCCAGACAAATACTAGTCTATCATTATAGCATAAAAATATCCTGGAGAAATTAATTTTGATTTTTATCTTTGCAAAAATAGATAAACAAATAAATACAGTAATAATTAGGTGGTCCACTTACAAAGGGTTTTTCATAATACTTCCACCCAAATTTGGTGTACATAAGTGGTCAATATAGACAGGTGGTCAATTTAGAAAGGTTTTCCTACATTAAATAATATAGGGCTAATACCGTTCCTGACAAAATTGGTCAACTTAGACAGGTGGCCAGTTTACAAAGGTGGTCAACTTTATAAGTTTTACTGTACCTTCAAATGCCGCAATTTAGTGGATGACTAACAACATCTGTTGGTCAAAACCTAAATTCAACCTCTAATACTGTATGTAATTTATTTCCCTACTTAAATGGGGAAAAAGGTGGGATACGCTCCTCAACAAAAGAAAAACACATGTCTGCAAAAATCCCGGGTTGAACAAATTTTGCTTGAGCTGCCCGCGGAGATCGCAGGATGATCAGCCAGAGGATTAAATGTACATTTCAAAAAAATATTTTTTTTTTTAAAGGATGTACTTAAAAATAATTACAGTGCAAATAATCAAAATTTAAATAATTAATATTTTTATAATATTACATATTTATGTAATAAATTGTTGCTAAGGGTATAGTTTATACTAGTTGTGGGAGGGATTAAAGGTTTTTGTTTTATGCAAATATTATGTTATGTGTGAACATGAAATGCACTTAATTGTGTTGAATATTATAAAACATCTTTTAAAGTGCTTTAAGTTTAAACTTCTATTATTGCTTACTTGTTACCTTTTATGATGCCCTTTTCTCATATATATTTATGAATGTATTGCATATATTCAACTGTTTTTCTTCAGATGGTCATTTGGTGTCCTGTTCTGGGAAATACTAACATTTGGTAAGCAAATTGTAATTGTTTCTTATCCATTTGTCAAACATAATCAATGAAGTTGGGGGAGGGGGTTTATATAGTACATTCCCTAATAAGTATATATTTAATTCAAAGATTTTTTAAATAATGTATTTTCATAAAATTATATTTTCATTGCAAATGTGCTTTTTTGCGTAAAATTTATCAATTACTGTAGCAGTCTCTTTTCTACCTTTCAATTTTCCCATGATTGTTTCAAGGTTCTGCATTTGTCTGTTTTTTTTTTGTATTTCTGTCTCGGAGACTCAACTCCTTAAAAAGCTGTAAGTTTATTCGTGCAGTTATCTGGTTAGCGTCGTTTCCTGTTCTTGTACCATCTATGATATCCACAGAATATTCTAAATTTATGTTGTGTGTCTGTTGTATATACTGAGAATTATGAGGAGTAGATCTGCACATCATGAAAAGATGATCTGTGGTGATGTAAAGTTCTATTTTGAAATTCTTAGGATGTCTTATGTCAACATTTCAAGTGGCCTCGTAACTATAGAAATAAAAATTCAGAAGCAAAAGTACTTGAAAGTTTATATAGGCGATTTAATCAAAATAGAATAAGCTTGACATTGTTGCTAGAGCATTTAATGTATTGCTTTGTAAATAAAATTATAAATTTATGAAAAACCTGCCTAAAATAGTTCGATATTTTTCTTGTTTTTCACTTTAACAAAAGTGACCCACCTCATAAACAAACACTTCTAAAATATAGGGTTCTTAATTCCTGTGTTTAAGGAGAGAATTTTTGATAAAAAAAAGTAAATTAAAATGATTTGACAACAAGTTAAATTATAGTTTTTAATAGATGACATTTCAATAAATTTTTTTCAAAATTATTGCCTTTGATTTTGTACGAGAAAATAGTTAATGTTTGATATGGGGATAGCCGTAACAGGTATTTTGTATTGATGTAATAGTTTGTTCCTAATATTGCCATTTTTTCGATTTTAAAATTTTCATTCCAACTTTAATGGGCTCTTGTTGACATGGTGAAAGCAGGTGTGAGTCTCCAATTTATTGTGTCTGAAGATGCCAAAGTTATTTTCATAATTTATAATCAATTAAGATTTATAAGAAAAAAGTATTTTCTTTTGACATGCAATTTGCTTTGTTAAAACCATACTTACATTTAATTTCTTGCATAATTTTAACTTTATTTGTATTAAATTTGGAGTTGGAAGGAAAAAATCACATTATTTTCTAACACAAATGATTCCTATGTTATTATAAACCTGTTATAATTTTCTATGTTATTTATCGTAGGTGGATCGCCCTATGTTAATCTTCCAGCCCAAAATATTTTATCTCGTTTGATGCAAGGCATGCGACTACCACAGCCAAAGGGAGTAAGCGATGACCTGTAAGTTTTTCCAATTTGCTACAATTTTGAGTCTGCATTTCGTATAAATAAATCATGATTTCTTGAAACCCACTCGGTGAAGTTTTGTTTAAAAAATTAATGATCATATGTATAATGTATCTGTTGTATTTAGCGTTAGGTAACCTTCTGCAGTTTTACTCAATTACAATTCTAAAATAAAGGTGAAGTTTTAAAATTAAAGTGGGGTTTACATAGCATAAATCTTTCATTAGTGAATATCTTTTTGTTGGATTTTTATTATTTTCCAATGAATAATAAAAATGTTTGCAGCTATGGGACCGCTTGTTTTAAAAAGAAATATCTGAATAAGGTTTGAGTACTTTAATTAGAATTATCGAAAGAAAGATATTAAATTTCTGTTTCATAATTCTTTATTTAGTTTAAAGGGAGGGGAGGATTATGAATTCACCTCACGATCAAAATGTATTTTAATATATTTTCTTTGTTGACTTTTTTTTTTCTCTCATTAAAAATTTTTATTTAATTCCTCAATTAAATGAAGTCAATATCAAGTTTTTAAAGATGAAAAAAATCCAGGCTAAATTTTATACAAAAATTTATTGATACATGTTCTTTTAGAAATATAACATTTTGATGAAATCTACAATCGTGAACCAGCCAAACTTAAGAATTTTGGAAAGAACTAATTTCATTGCATTTCAATCTTTTTTAGAGAAAAAACTTCTGTCCTGCCATCCGACGTCACACACCTGTGTCAACAAGAAAAATAAATGAATATGCTAAATTTGATAAAACTTAAACAACAAAATGAGAAAAATGACGCATTATAAAGTTGAAAAAATATAAGTGACTACATTAGAAAGAAACACGCTGCCCCTTCCAGAGTTGTAAAATGCCAGGGTTTTAATAATTTAGAGAAATACCCAAATTTTATCAACACATGGAAATTTATGAATTTAATTGAAAATTCAATGGTTATACTTTTTTTTTTTAGTTTTATAAAATAATGTATATTTAAGACAAAAATAATATTTGCTTGCATTAACAGTGATTAATTTATTTATTCAGAAAAATGTATTCAACTCAACATCTAATTATTATCAAATTCTTTGTTTTTCATTTTCTGTAGCAAGTAGTTTAATCCTTTATGAATTCACATTACAGTTCTTAATTATCAAAAATTTGTTTGACAGTTCCATTTTATGATTTCAAAATTATCTGGAAAAAAAATTAGTTGTAAAAGTGACAAAGTATACATTTATCTACATACAAAATACATTTTTAAAATCAATAAATAAAAAATAATAAAGGTTTATATGGACATAAGCTTGATCAGAAACATTTAACTCTTCTTCACAATTAAGTATTGATTTTTGCCAGAAGTATATTTTTTAAATTCAACCGTTCATTCGGGTTTCTAGCGATACATTTTAGAATTTTTTATTTCACAAATCTCTGTTGCTATTGTTGTTTTTCCTGTATGTGACTTAGACATATAATTCTTCTTTTGATTCTTATTTGGCTTATGTGTGATAGTATGTGTAATTTTTCTAGGTGTAAAATATATGTCACTAGGCCCGGGTTTGAGATTTCAAACTGTTAGCTAGTAAATTATCTAAATTTCAAAAAATTTTGATGATTTTTCTTCTATGAAAAACTGAAATCAGAAGAAAAAGTATAATTTTTGACACAAAGTGCAATCACTTAATTGTATTTTTAAAGTAAATTTTGTAGAATTTTCAATTCGGCAAGTTAAAATTTATTTCGCCAAATTTACAATTTTGTTGCATTTGGTGATTTGACAAATGGTTAGTATTTCAAAAGTTTTAGTATTTTTGCTTGTTAGTTTAAATGACTTCAATGTTATGTCTACTTGACTATATTAAACTATGCAAACCTTTTTGCATTATTGTTTTTTACCCAAGAATGTGCGAAAAGTGTTAAGTTTATTTGTATGAGAGAATTATATTATTCTCAGCCAAGATAAATAATGTTTTTATACTTTTAAAAATGACTGAAAACTTAAATACCCTAATTTTGGGTACCTACCCGACACCTCTCATTACTCCTACTTTATAATGCTCATTTTATGAATGTAGTACGTCAACCAAGTTAATTTGGATTTTCATAAACCAAGTAAATAAAATGCATTACGTTTCTGCAAAATAACTTCATAATGTTTTTATTTCAGGTACCAACTTATTCTTCATTGCTGGGAATTAGATTCAGATGAAAGACCAAAATTTATGGAATTGGCTGCCACATTACAGAATATGATTCTGAATGCCAAGGTAAAGTTACCGCCTATTCACTTATTTATGATTTTTAAAAGTAATATTCATCTTTTTCTTGCTAGTTTTATTAATTCCAAAACAAACTCTGCATTAAAGGGAAAAAATGCATTGATTAATACAGTTTAACCTGTTTATTTTGAATTTCTCTGTCTCGAAACCCCCCCCCCCCCATCTCAAAGTTCCCCCCTCCCCAAAACCTCTATATCTCGAATTCTGGTCTGTCTAACATATTCGAATTCAAAGCCGCGTGACCTTTCAGCAGCAAACAAAAATGATGCGGAAATCGTAGAGAACGTAAAAGGTGATTGGGAAGAAGAAATGGAGGTTGAGGAAAATAAAGATGTTGCGACAGTCACTAAAAAGAAGCGGCGAAGGCTATTGAATTATTAACAACTTTCCTCGAATGTCAGGAAAATTTCGGTCAAGGTGGATTCACAGCAGTCGCTAACCTCAAAACTATAATAGTTTCCAAAACAACTAGACAACAAAAAACACTAAAAGACTATTTTTCTTGTACTTGCTAAAGAAAGTAGTAGTACTTGTCTTGCTTTTTGAAAGACTTTCAAAAAGGTATGCTGAATACTATTTCTTTATTGTCAATGTTATTTATAAGAGTTTAAAATTCATTTTTAAAAAAAGAAGGGTTTTAACCCACAACATATTGTCTTTGTTTCAATTGCAAATTTTAATAGTTTTATCAAAACCTCTGCATCACAAAACCTCTTTATCTCGATTTTTTTTCCTTCTGGCGAAATTAGAGTTGGACAGGTTCGACTGTATATTCAGCATGGTAAAATTAAATAAGAAATATTAATACTGTAATGTGGAACCTTCAACATTGTAAAGTATTGAAAAATAACATAAAATTCAAAAAATAGGATTTAAAATAATTTATATTCCCTAAGCAGGAATATGTTTTTGATCAAACAGTTTTAAAAGCTACAATGAAACGAGTCTAGTAGTGTTCATCATTGTTGGCATTTCAATTTAATTCCCATGGATCTGAAGTTTTTGGGAAAAGTTCCGTAGATCTTGATTTTTGGAAAGCTTTCTCATGTTTTGAACAATTAACAATTTGGCTTCCATTCTGTATTTTCAGAACTTTGGCATGTGTATTTGTAGTTTACTGTTTAAGTTCTTGACTTTTAATTATTTTTTTGTTTAACTATTTTTGTTTTTTTAATTGTTTTTTTATTTATTTTATTCTTACCTTTTTATCTTATTTTAAGGTTTTTTTTCTTTTAACACATCGGTAACGGCTACAGAAATCTGTGCTTAACTGTCCAGCGCGAAGTGGCAGGGTCACTGAGATTTGAGGTTTTACGTAGAGGTTGGGCTTGTTATTTTTTTTGCTTTTAATTTTAGATTAAAAGTGAAAAGTCAAGAAAAACCCAGAAATCTCTGTGGTCCATCACATAGTGCAGGACATTTAAACAAAAAGATTTCAATAGCTCTTCACCAGACTTCATGAATAGTTTTGTGCTGATTTTTAGGTGTTGTGGTGTTTTTATGTTTCCATGTTTTTAAATCTGTTGTACTGTATTTTGAACAGTTTTTTGGTTCCTTTCTAGACAATTATTTAATATATCTTTAAAATATATAAAAGGTTTTCTATATATAATACTTTTAATTGGTTAGTCCATTCTGCTAACTCTGTCATTGGTTAGCCTTCTAAAGCCATTGCATGCATAAATAGTTCATGGCCAACAATGACAACCAAGGTATATAAGTAAAATTATTTGAAATGCAGTCTACATTTCTCTCTTCCCCCTCTATCTTGGATGGTTTCACCCATGTCATATGATTGAATTGCACATACAGACAGTTCTGTTCTAAGCTACTCAAAATTCGTTTGCAATGGTACTAACCCAGCTTTTCAAAAACAATGTGGTAATATCAAATTTTGTCAGCCTTTGAGTAAAACACCTTCAAAGACTTTAGAAATGCCAAACATGGTATATGGCAATTCTACGATTGTGAGATTAAAAATGTATAAATGGTATTAGTGTTTTAAAGATGAAAATCCTTCACTGAAGATAACTACTTTGCCCTTTGACTTCAGGGACTGAGGAAAACATTAAATTGGTATCTCAATGAGCTCGTTAAGATTGTTGCCAAAATCTCACCACTATCAAATCATCGTAGATCTTTTCCAGTATTTCTAAAGTCTCTGGAAGTGTTCTTCCCAAAAGCTGATAAAATTTAACGTTACAGGGTTGTTATTGAAAAGCTATATTTCTAACGCAGCAGATGAATTTTAGGAATCTAGAAGATAAGTGTTATTTGATTTTTTTAATGTAGCGATGCAGGTATTTTTTGGCAATCAAGGCAAGTGTATGAAGAAAGAAGAGACCAGGGATCGCTCCAGGATATTCGAGTCTGTTTTCGGACCCTTCATAAAATTCTAATTAACCATTCACTCTATGCATTCAAAAATTTGGCTCACAGTTGGCGGGATTTTGCATTGCGGGGTTCATTTCTAATGTTCACGCACTACACAATAAGAGCATGTTGCAAAAAAAACCTCACTGATTAAAGAGCAGAGGTGACAGGGATATATATACCAGTGAACATTGAATAATGGAAAGGGAATGAGCTGCGAGGGAGGAATATGCAATTACTTTTTGGATCTCCCTCGTACATGTGATTGTTATATCTAGGTTACAACCGTCCAATGAAGACATTAACCCTCTGGGATGCAGACATCACACCCGCCATAGATGCACCAAATATTATCGTAGCATATAGAACACATCCATTCGCAAAGTTTCAAATTTAAATCAGTAGTGACAGCTGAATATCAGAGAGCAACTCTGTACTGTTTCTACCAGCTGTCTTGTAAGGGTGCATTTACACCAAGCGAAACAACTTTTCAGAAAATTTCATTGATTCTACATAACAAATTAACCATGCCCGACTGATTACCATTAATATGAGTCATTAAAAGCCATTTTCACTTAGACCACTGTGATTTGTTGGTTGTGTTATCGAAGGCATTAGTCATTGCTGTTCATTTGATAACCAACAGTCAGTTTTACGATGAAGACATTTTGCCTCGATTGTAATACTTGTCTCCTTCTTAAATCGAATGTTGCTATGGTTATCAAACCAACAGCAATGACATACGTATACCTTCAATAATTGCAATCAACAAATCACAGTGGTCTAAGGTGAAAGACCTTTTTAATGACGCAGTAAAAAATGCCAATGAGTCAACCTGAAGACTTGGTTATGAAATTATCTAGAACCAATGACATGCTCTGAAAAATTTTGTCTCAGTTGTACACTGCTGTTGTATCAACTGAAAGCATCTTTAGAGAGGCTTATTTAACAAAAACACATCATATCACAAGCAACATAAAAAAACGGGGCGGCTGCAAACAAAACTTTGAAAAGCACAAGTACACTTCATAAAGAGATCTCGGTCTCAAAAACTGCCTCATTGGAACATTTCTCAAACGTGGATGGTGGAATCAGAACATTCCATTTATGAAAAAACAATGCATTTTTCGATCTGCATTAACATTTTTTTTCTCTCCTCGTCACCAAATTACACGTAATTCTACATTCTGAACATGAAATTCAGAAATTACAAATACTAAAGAAGTAAATTTCTCGAGGAAAGAAAAATGTGTAAAAAAGATTTTGGGTCATTCATAAATGATGTCATGCTTCAAGGGGCGTCCAAGAAATTGTGACAGTTTGTGAGAAGGGGAGGGGAGCGAGTAAAAAATTGTGACATCACATGTTTTGGTAAAAATAAAAACATTTAAAATCAGAAGAGGAAATAACTTTGAATGATTTATTTTTATTTTTTCTTGTTTTGTGTTCTCATTGATTTCATTTCGTTTTCGTATCTGAAACATCGATGATGATTAAAATGTAAATTTACTTCTAGTAAAAAGTTTAAATTTGAAATCTTCTTGGACATTTACACTTTGAAGACGAAATAGAGCACAGGTCATTCTTACAGAATTCAAAAAATTATTATTTTTTACTATTATGTATTAATTGTATTTTTGTTGTAAATCTTAATTTCATTATTATTGATATGCTTCATCAGAAGTTATAAAATAAAATTGCAAAGGCGACCTATAACGTAGTGCCCCAGGAGCAGAATTATATTCAGTGTTCTGCAACATGACCTCAAACAGTTCCAAATGTTCTGCAGACATGTCGTCCAAATTTGATGGACCACAGTACAACACAAAATAGATAAAAGAATATTAACTAGTAGAATATTTATTACTCATTTTTGACAAAACATATTAAATTATTTATTTAAAACCAAGGCATATATTCAGAATTTGCAATTCTGTCAATGACTTTTGAAGTCGGATACTGCGACATTAATGCAGATGTACTGTTTACAAAATGTTTATAAAAATTTGGCCCATACATTGTGACAATGGCTGCTTTTAACAATTTTCTAATGGATTTATGGCCAGGTGGTGCGCCATTGGAATATATAAACATTCTTTTGTTAAGGATGAAATGTTCTGCAGAGACGCGTTTGTTCTGCGACGTACATTGCACTTTTAAGCACTTTCTGCTTCCGGGCGTAGTGCTTTGCTTCTGAATTGCAACATAGTGTGACATGTGACAAGGGGGTACGTTGAAGTGTGACATTTTATGACAAAGGGGTCAAATATATTGAAAAAAGTATGACATTTATGAACGACCCCTTATCATCTCACACTTATTATGTGGAATGTGACAAAACTATCTCTAAATGGAAATCAACTGGAACTTTCTGATTTCGATTATATTGTGCTGACGCATTACAATGCAAACCCACTGTAGTAGAAACCAAAGTATAAATTTACAATACTGAGGAGTGGTAACTTATACTCACCAAGTTCTAGCTCAAGTGTAAAAATTCTTTCGGATTTTGCCTCTTACTTTTTGAGTTACTTCTTTGCGAAAGATTTTTACTAGTAACTTTTTAAGCAATGCATTTTCGTGTGATACTGTACAAAATCCTCTTATCCAGACAGATTGTGATCAGGTTTTGTTAGGATGAGAGAAATTCTAAGTACCTAAAATGGAAAACAGAATTGTGTGATCATTTATTTACAAACACAAGCTCCATAAGATGTAGAAAATTTATGTGTTTATTATATGCCAATATAATAAACACATAATATGTTATAAATTTAAGTGAAACATTATTATATGCAAAGTCATATATAGTTCCTAGAGATGTATGAAATCTGGCATTTTATTAGTCAGGGTACGCCAGAGGAAATTCAGGTCCCTTTTGGGACCCTTCACAAAATTCCAATCAATTAAAACTGATTCTTCACAAAATTTCAAGCTACCAAATCATACTTTTTACAGAATTCTTTATGAAATAAGCAGTAAAAAATAATAATTTTTTTAAATCACTGTATGTTTAAATTAAGAATTATCGCAAAAACGGTTTTTAAAATTCTCAAAAAATGCACCTTGTTAAAAAATGCTGGATCGACCCCTACAGGGGTTCCCAAACTATTCCAGGTTATAACACCCTTGAGAGAATTAGAATTTTTCTTGTGGCACCCTTTTTGTATAAATTCTGGCTTAGGAATAAGGAAGATTTGTTATCATGAGTGTTTCATGGCACCCCTCCTCTTTCACTGTGGCACCCAAGGGCGCCAGGGTAACCAGTTTGAGAACGTTTACTGACATTCAATCATTTTAAAAATGCGTACGAGCCAGCCTGGCGAGTGTTACATATGCCTGGTTATATGCACAGGCAAAAACTCATTTTAATGGTTTCACTTTCTAATGCATGAATCATATTTAGAATAAAACACAGCATTAATAATATATGTATTAATTGTTACTCATTTTTTATTTCAGGATCACATAAACTTTCAAAATTGTGTCAATTACCAGTACGAAAAATTTGACCCGAGTGCCGAAGACCAGTGAAACCATTTTTCTACATTCCAACAGTATTGAAAATATTTTTTTAAAGTTGTGAACTTTTTACAAAGCACTTGTGTTGTAGAATAGAAGCGACAAAGCAATCTCTCTATTCCAAAGAAGAAATGTGCCTAATTTTATTTTCCTCTTACTTTGTATGTTTTTAATCAAAAATGTAGCGTTGAAAGCAGCTGAGCTGTTATTGTTCTTACTGTAGTGATATATTTCCTTGAATCCTTAGATTTCATTTTAGAATATTCATACGCTTTTTAGATATTTATATATATATATATATATTTGTACTTTTTTACATTTTTCTCTATTGCCTACTTGTTGATATTTTACCAATTTATTTGATATTTTATAATTGGTATGAATATTAAGTTTTTTTTACTTATAAAGTGCTCATAAATATTATAAAGTTGAGAAAAGAGTAGTTCCTTAAAATTTATTTGAAAAGCAATAGTAAAAGTAGGCTTAAAAATTTTGTATCAAATTTCATTTCTAAACAATTATTTGAAAAGCAATAATAAAACTACTATGCTTAAAAAATTATTCTTTCAAATTTCATTTCTACTAAACAATTTAAAGTTTATAAAAATGGCATATAAAGTACTTCAATGTTTACGATGCATAAATTGAACTTTACTTATATTTGATGTACTAAAAACGTATCACTTTGTTAGATATCGTTTACTCTTGCAATATTATACGTAATAATCAATTATCAAATGTAGGTTCTCCGCTTTGTGTGTAAAACCAAATCAGCAAATATTACTTTCGTGAGGCTAACTCCCCCCCCCCCCCCCCCCAAAAAAAAGACAATAATTTACATCTTCATTTTGTAAAATGTTATTTCCATCTTCAAATTAAATGGAAAATATGCAAATGCAATGCAAAAAAAGGGGGTAGGGGGCAAACCATTTTAAGTAAAAAGAAACCTTTATTATAAATTTTGCATTGAGTTAAAACCCCTGAAACCTCCTAATTTAGCCGCAGCATTGAAAACCAATTAAATTTTATGGTGGTTGTTAAAAATTCTAAAAATTTGTTAAGGCCTTTTTGAAATATGTTAGTTACTGGTTAAATTAAACTGTTAAAAAGTAAAATCTAAAACTTAGCTCTCACTAAATGTGAGAAAACAACATTTCGACAGAGAATTTCAAAATTAAATTGCATGCAGTTGTTTCAGAAGTATAAAAACCCCTTACCCAGTGTACCCTCAAGAGAGAGGTCATCACACAGACTGGTTGTGAACATGTCATCTGGGGCTTCACTCAGGTTATATATGTTGAAGCTCACAATATTTTTCATCAACTTCTTTTATCCCTGAAACGTGTGCAATATATTTTGCAATTTTGTGTTTCATAACATTTTGCTTTCACATTTATATTTAGTGCCATTTAAAATAAACCATACAAAATATAAAACTACTTTACATGTACTTAATATTTCTTATGAGAAATAACATTCTAATAATAGGATTTCTCAAAAATCAAATCTTCTTAAAATCATTATTTATTGGAATTTATAAAAAAGTATGAGCATAGTTTTACATGATCATCATTGCAATATGAAGATAATCATTTCATTTTTATTGTAAAAAAGGCATTATTTTGTTACACTTTCTTTTAACTTTGGTTAAGTAAAAAACAAGCCTTATATCGTTATGTTGTATGAAAAACACGTACTTTGTCTTTTTATTTGTTTGTAGATAAATTTTTGCTGTTTTTCTTTTGCATTAAAACTGAACTTAATGTTTTTATTCTATAGGTAAAATGTCATTATTAACAAATATTGAATTTATCAAGATGTCGATTCAAATAGTTGCAACCCTTTTAGTACATTACTTGTATAATTTTAGACTATCAAAAATAACCATGTGTTAAAAAATTGGTTGAACTGAAATTTTGATCAATTCAATAATTGCTAATCAATACACTTTTCCTCTGGTATACATACATATGTTTATGTAATATTTTCAAAGATATGTGCATTATCTGAGCTCTTATGCAATGTTTGTTATTTTATTGTTGACAAAATTTATTTTTGTTCAATGTGCATTATTAGACAACTATTTTCCTACCTTATTCCATCCACGAAACGAGTTACGTAACAGTATTTGCACGAGTTTATTATTTTGAGTGTTAATTTTGTTTTGTGTTTTTAGAATCTCCTTTACATTTAATCCGGAGAGGATCTTTTATTAGAATTCCATTTTTGGTTTTTGTCATTAGTTTTGTGCATATCCATAGACAAATTGCAATTTCTTAGCTAAATTAAGTGGACTATCAATACTTTGTTCTACATCGAACCTCTCTTAACACAAATGTAAAGTGGTTAATTTATTACTTATAGAAAGACTATATTACTGACATAACCTTTACCCTCCAAAAGAAATATGTATCTTTTTCTTTGAAATTCAATATTATTGTTAAATTTATTAGTATTTATAATAATAATATATATATTATTTTATTTTTATTATTTATCCTATTTAACAAACCTTGCAAGTTTTCGGGGTAAAAATTATTTATGAAGACAGTCTTAAAAATAATATTTTATTCAGTGAAATAATAATTTACCTTTTGGTTTTTTAAAAAGTTGAACAGAAGAAAAATATATAGTTACTGTATCCCAAATTTTCAGTTTCAAAAAGCTGACTTGCAAATGAATAAAATTTTGTCATAAACAAATGAAGGACAGGGCATTTAAATTTCGCAGACTACACATATGAAATTCCATGACTTGATTATAAAAAATGTTTTAAATGCTATGTCCTTGCCTCCTTTTAAATTGTTCGCAAGTCCTTGCACGAAGCGAGGAAGAGAGGGTGCTCTGCTCCTAAATTTTGCAATTAGAGCCAAACCTGACATTTTTTCTTTATATAATATATATATTTCGTAGAATTTAATAGAATTACATCATGATTTTATAGTGTAATGTTTTATTAAAATAAATAAAATAAAAGTCAGTTAGATCAAATTTTACAAAATGTTTATCAATGTTTATCAAAACCTTGTTATTCAATTGATAACCATTTCTGTTTCACTGCTAAAGAAATTACAGCAATTTGTGTGGGGATATGCATATTGTATTTGTATTTTAGCATTTACATCATTAAAGCATATTTCATCATAGCGGTAGTACTGGTTGTCTTTACATACTTTTAAGATGCTGAAGTTACCTTGTGAAGTTATGTAAATAAATATTTATTGTAAGATTATCACTTAAATGAAATGGAAGTTGCATTTCATATAATTCCTAAATTTTAGTAAGCAATCATAATCATGTGCATAAAGCTTCATTCAGTTTTTGGCTGCTTAATGTGCTTTTTTTTTCTTGCTAATGATCTCCAATAATTTTATATTGATTATCATTCGATATTATTCATCATTCAATGAGTAGTACTACAGTTTAAAATGCCTTCAAAATGATGTGTAGTACTTATAAAAAAAGTAGTTTTTGAAGGACACTCAAACAGAAGTTTATCAATTAACTACTACCTTTATTTTTATTGTTATTATGGTTTAAAGATTTTAAATGCATGTCAGCATTTACCTTTTTCTAATTTTCATATTGCATTTAAATCTAGTATATTTATACTTTTTATGTATGAATTATTTCTGAAAGTTTTTAGCATTTTTGCTAGGAAAAATTTTATACACAATGTTTTTATTGAATTCTGAAGATGATTGTCTAAAAGGTGTCCCAGAATCCAGAATGAACTTTGAATTGGAATTTCTTCTTTGGGAATAATTTAAACAAATAGGACATTTAAGAAATACAATGAAATTTTAATTTTGCGTGCTCATTAGTTATTTTAAAAGGAACCTTTAAGTCACTACTTTGTAATTCAGCAAACATATATTATTAAATATCAAATAAAAAATTAACACTAAAAAATTAAAATGCCAGCCAGCTGCGACACCTTTTAATATTTGTGTTAAATTGCATACACAAGGTAACTTCTCAACTAATTTTAAATTACATTCGAAAAAGATGACTTATTTTATGTAGCTTATTTTACACTCTAAGTCAAGCTCTTAGGTTATTTGTGAGTACTGTTTGTTTTGAATGCCTTTTATATTTGCGTGGTGGTATTTCATGACTTATTTCTGTGGGACTTTTATTGTTGTTCTTAAATATTTGTTTTATAAATAAAAAGATTTTTTCCTCTTTTGCACTTTGTATGAACATCTTTCATTTTCATTGTTGCAGACACATAATCTTGCTTAGTCAGTTAAAAAATTGGCTCATTTTTTCCAAATATTTTTATGCTTATAGAATCCCAAGTTCCAGAGAACACTAACGTTTGTGTATTAATATTTTTTCAAAATATTTTTTCTGGAGTTAATACTTACATTAAATTTTTTGTGATGACAAAATTCAGAAAAGTATTGAATTTTTATTCTCCTATACCAAATTGAATCACTTAATAAAATTACCGTTAAAAATCGTCTGCGACAAAACAATTCTCACGTGGTAACACAAAGCTCACTTCTCACGTGGTAAATCTGCTAAAAACATTTAACTCCTGTGCTAATTAAGAAACATGGAACAAATTTCATCTTATGTGGAAAAATCGGCGTTTTCGTTTTTATAATGGGTGTTGAATTTGAAAGCATTTTTTTCATCCAGCAAATTAACGAATTTGCTTGTTTAATTCAAATTAGAACTAAAAAGGAAATTTTTTTTCCAAAAGTGCCACAGCAAAAATTTTTAATTCTTGCTTTGATAGATTTTGTAACAGTTGGATATCTTTGGTTTTCATTCTCTATGGCAACTTATTTTTATCGTATGAATAGACAAATTAAAAAATTACAATAGAGTGCAAAGTTTCCCGTACTTTAGTCTCTAAAAAAAAAAAAATCTTTGTTTCAGAAATTATTTTGCAACTAATAATGTTAAAGCATATTAGAACTTGAATATCAAAAAAGAATCTGGAACTGTACGAGCTTTATTTTCCATATACCAACATTAATTTGTAAATCTAACTATCTTTCTATCTCTCTCTCATTTTGCTTAAGTCCATAATTATTTCAAATATTTACTTTTTAAACGGTTAATACACAATATTTAAACGTAATGAATCTCTTTTAATAAAAGTGAAAAGTATTTCCCCAGTTATATAAACTATAACAAATTCATTCTCTCACTCTCACACTATTGGACATACACAGCCTGTTCTAAAACTGGGATTTATTTATTTTTTCGAATGGAAAGAAAGAAATGAATTTGAGTTATGGTTTTATAAATATTTAAGTAAAATACATGCAGATAAATTATTTCTGTATTTCATCAACGTCTTGTCCCTCATTGGCAAGCATAATAGCTAAAAAAGTTACTGAACCATTCCCCCCCCCCCCCTTTTCGGTATTAAATTCTCTTCTAAGTGAATCTTTTTTTAAAGGCAAAAAAAAAAAAAAAAAATGTTTTGTGAAAGAGAAAGTTTTTTTTAAAAATAAGCAAATTAACAATTAGACTTTTAACCTGTTTCAATTATTAAACAATCTTTTCACGAACTTTTTAATTAGAAGAGAATTTAATACTGACGAAAAAAGAACTTTGGTTCCCAAGGACAAGAGACCCGCCGTGAGAACAGGCTAAGAAATCTGTTATGTATTATACATATATATTTTGCCTAATTTTATTTTTCTCTTATTTAGTTGTATTCGTTAAATATATATCAAAACCGTACCTCAAAATTGAAAAACTTCATGCCTTACTTCCCAATCGAAAAGAAAATCACAAAAAAAAAACATTGTTTACAACATCCTAATTCAGGACACCGCCTTAATCATTCGATATTTGTTTAATCATTTGAGTTTTACGGGAAAGAAGACTGAAACAGAAGAAAGAAACACAAATTTTACTCCATGAAGCAAATATTCAGTAAAATTTTACTTTTAATTGATGGAAGAAAAAAAACATTCCTCAAAAATAATCTGCCCCGGGTGAGGATCGAACTCACGACCTTCAGATAACTCAATATGAGTCGATTATGAGACTGACGCGCTGCCTACTGCGCTACCGAGGCTTGCTGTAATGGGAAACTTTTACTAATAAAACAACAACTTTAACCCTTATTTATACTTATTTTTAGCGATTTCTTTATGTTTTATTATTTGAAAGAACCTTATTTATAATTGTATCATGATACATAAGTCCAATTATTCTGATTAATGTTCTCTAATACTTAAAAATAATCTTTCATTTCTAGAATAGAAACACGGTATATAAAAGATGAATAAATTTCGTAAACAAATTCGTAAGAATCTTCTTAAATCAAATGAGCATTATCATGTCCATGCGATATATAATTCGTAGAATTTTATATGATTAATTGTCCTTTTCTTGTTTCTTATTGTTTTATTTTTATTTTTAACTATTATAGGTTGCTATCATCAGTTGTTTGTGGCGCCATCTACTAACGAAAAGCACTTTTTGTAATTTATTTTCTACGAAATCGTGCATACCTAATCTTGGAAGTCTAAATTTATTATATTCACCGTGTAAAACATAAAATATTAATAATAATGAAGTTTAGTGAGAAATAATAATGTAAGAAGAATTAAAAGATAATAATAAAGTAAACAAATAACTGTGCCATTAAAATTTAGGTATATATTTTTATTTTTTCATTTTCGAGCACAAATTCGGCAAAGTTTAATTCACCTAGTTAACCCAGTTGAGTAAACTCAACTGGGTTATAGAAATATAAAGTAATTTTTTTTCAATGAAATGAAAGTATAAGCTTCTTAGGATAC
Organism: Octonoba sinensis; assembly: GCA_038502835.1. Lineage (NCBI taxonomy): Eukaryota > Metazoa > Arthropoda > Arachnida > Araneae > Uloboridae > Octonoba > Octonoba sinensis. The sequence continues at coordinate 23,208,778 of CM076601.1, read as the reverse complement.
TTAATAAATAACCCGCAATTACAATAAACTCTCAATTAATTTAAATAATTCTTATGATTATAATAAATTAAAATGAATAAACTAGTTGATATCATAAATACATTTAAATGATTTCGAATAACTCCTAAAGGAAGTTTTATAGAAGAAAGTTTTGTGATAGCCACAACAGACTAGCTTAATTTGGAGCACGCCTTAAAAAATTTCAAAAATGATTTTTTTTGGATAAATCATTCGATTTAAATCAAGGAGCAATTTCTGGATGATTTAAAACGTAGGGATAAAAGCGTGTGGACCTGAAATGCTGACATAAGTCAAAAAATATTGATGTGTTTGCTTTCTTGGACATCAAAATTGAGCAAGAATGTAGATAAAGACACTTTAGCAACTCAAAGTTGTGAAAAATAAACTGCTTCATTAGTCATTCATTACATACCAAAATAATATATTATCAGAGCTGATTATGTAGTAAATTTGCATTATGCTGTACATTTTCATTTTATGCTTCCGATGATCCGCGGGTAAGCTATCTATTTTCTTCTCGCCTCTTATATCTGCTGTGTTTTGCAATCTCGAAACTCTCCCTTTTTTATTTATTTTTTAATTTAATTTTTAAGACGACAATTTAAAGTCAAAAAATTTCTTCTAATTAACACACACTTGTTGAAAGAGCGTACATAACTTATAGATTAGAAAATGCAGAGGGGCAGCACCAAAAGTAGGTTTGCGGGCGAAATATTCGAAACTCCGAACTTACGAATCCTGATCTACAAAAAATCTGACATTCAATTGATTGCTGACATAAGGCATTAGACAAGTGGTGCAATTGAAAGGGGGACGCAGAGGTACGGCGCCCCCCCCTGCTCTTTTATCTTTACATAAGGGGCCGTTCTTAAATGATGTTTCAATATATTTGACCCCCTCCCCTTCTTTGTCACAAAGTGTCACACTTCAACACACCCCGTCCCCCCCCTTTGTCAAAATAAGCTTAATTTGGTGATTTTAAACGTTTTTATAGAAATCAAAATGTACGATGTCCCACTTCTTGTTACCCCTCCCCTCCCTTGTCACAAACTGTCACACTTTCTTGCCCCCCCCCTCCCTCCCTTGAAGCGTGACATCATTTATGAATGACCCCTAAGGGATAATTCATAAGTGATGTCCCGCTTCGAGGGGGAAGGGGGGTTCGTGAAATTGTGACAAGGGGAGGGGAGGGGTAACAAGAAGTGTGACATCATGCTATGCTTGTGCAACATAGCGGGGTATATGACAAAGGGGGAAGCGGATGTGTTGAAGTGTGACATTTTGTAACAAAGGGGGGAAGGGGTATATTGAAGTGTGACATTTTGTAGCAATGGGGGGAGGGGTACCCGATGCTAACTACAGCCATACCGTATATAGCATCAAAGGCTTTCCCGGACTACCCCCCCCCCTCCCCAGTATGAGGGGGTGCGGCTGCAGCGCTGTCCTCCTCGAACTTCCCACAAACTCTCTGACACACTTGACAACCAGCACCAGCCATAAGGAGCTGGGCTGGCAGAGCGTTGCCGACCTGCTTTACCGACCCGGGGCCATAGTCATGCTACAAAGCAAGCCTTACGTCACCTGGATCGGATAGTGCTATTTTAGTCGCCTCTTACGACACTCGTAGCTACGTCGGCGCTATTCTACGCCGGTCACCGCACGGCGATGGGGAGAGGGGTATGTATGTTGAAGTGTGACATGTTGTGACAAAATATGGGCAGGGGGTCAAATATGTGGAAAAAAAGCGTGACATCATTTGTGGACGGTCCCAAAGCGTCCCCCACTTGTTTTGAATCTTAACAGAAGCGTCCCCCCCCCCCTTTTCGATGTGCGTATAAGTAAGAGCTTCATCCACCTTTTTTTTTTTTTTCCCCAGGATGGACTACACCACTTCATTAGGCATACTTTAACAGCAAAATGAACTTCTTTCAATTGCACTTTTCCAGATGACAGAATAATGGAAATAATTGTTAATTAGTTGCTTTAAAAAAGACGGTTAGCCTCAAGTCAGATATGTGACCCAGCTGCGTATTTAATTGTGAACGAACAAATAACAATTTAGAAGTACAAAACTCTGAAACTGAAAAAAAAAAAGGCATGCTTCATGACAATGAATAACAGGAATACCCTTTTTGATTTAGATTGTCGGATAACTGCTCTATAGGGGACCCAGATGCTATTTGCGTCAGGATGTGTTGTTGTTTAAATCTGTCCCTACGAGCTTGCGAATCGTTAACGGCTGAAAAAAAAAATCCTGAAGTGCTAATTTTAGTTTTTTTTTTTTTTTCATGAGAATGTCTTCAAAAGTTCCTGTTCAGAAATTAGTTTCACGAAATTCTGATAAAGAAAATAGAAAATTGCAAAAAACGGCAAAAAAACAAAAGTTGAAATTTGAAGAAAATGTGACTTGCCTTCATTTCTTCAATTTTAACGCTGATAGTTGCCGTAGTAGATCAGAAAACAAACATTTCCCAAACAACACACGCAGACCAGATTTTTCATTCTTGTGCACTAAATGACGAAAAATTAAAAAAATGAGTCCTTTTCGAGCAATTAATTTTAGGGATCATTCATAAATGATGTCACGCTTCGAGGGGGGGGGGGGAGGGGGTTCGTGAAATTGTGACAAAGTATGACAAGGGGAGGGGGTAACACGAAGTGTGACATCATGCATTATGCAACATAGGGTGACGCGTGACAAAGGGGGGGGATCCGCTGAAGTGTGACATATTTTTGCAAAAGGGGGGAGGGGATCAAATATATGGGGAAAAAGCGTGACGTCATTTATGAACGGCCCCTTACTACATTCATTTTAATGCTACAAGATCTAAATATATAGTAAACTCGGTTATTACGAGCACTCGGATAAAAAGAGTAAATTTTCTCTAGCCTTTCAGCCTTCCTCTTCGTCATAACCGAGATCGACTGCTGTCGATACTTTTAGTCAGGACTTTTTAAAATCGACCGCATAAAAGAAGACGATTCAGAATGTGGTAAAGATTTCATGTAATAAGGTAAATGACCTGGTAGTGGACACAGTTAAGAAAATTTTCGTACTCTTTTACGTGGCAAAATTTTTTCAAGGGACTTACATCAATATTTGCATATTTAGCTTCATCGCCAACTATTTCTCTAAAAATTAATGACTATAAAATGTCATTTGATGAAAAAATAGGATTTTTACGTCAAATTTACTTTACGCTTAATTTATATCTATAGTGGACTTTTATAAGACACGTATTTGCATGAGCAGTGGACAGAAATGAATATCATCTATTTTATGCTGTTAACTTGGAGAAATCATTTTAAAAATGACTAAGGGACCATTCATCAATGATGTCACGCTTTTTCATATATTTTCCCCAAAACCCTAACCTTCTTATTGATCGGCTTTAGTAAAGAGTAGGGATGTAACGAATAGTTATTTGGCCGAATACCGAATATTCAGCCAATTCTTCCAGGCCGAAGAAGAATATTCGGCCATTGTCTTAAGCCGAATACCGAATATTCAGCGGCCGAATATTAAAATTTCTAGAAAATCATTGTAATGGAAAGTATTTGTCAAATTTAAAAGTATTCACAAAGTCAAACACCAATTACACACAATCTATGATGAATGATTTAATTCTGCTTGTTAAGAATTTTAAACTATTAAAAATTAATCTATTTTCTCTATTGTTTTGAATGTAATAAAACTAAGAGTTTCACCCACAAGTGGAATAGAAATGACAGGTTTTATGGTAGTAAGCATTAGCATTATTTTACTAATTATTTAATTCAAATGAAAGAACTACGAATGCTTAAAGAACTTTTACCTCGCTCAAAACTGTTTAATGAAGATATTTTAAAAGTTATAAAAGTTAATATTTTTATTTTATAGTGTTTTTTACATACCTATTTTTAAAAGATCTATTAAAATTTAATACACTTAACTGGAATATATTTTTATTTTCAAAAACCCAATAACTTATGCTATCTAAATATTCATGATCTCATATTCTCCATCATAATTAACAATTGCCAGCTTTTGGGAGAAAATGCTAAGTATAAAATAAATTATTACAACTTTAAAATCTGTTTTTGCTCATTCAAGTCTGAGACAAGGTTTAATAAAAGCAGTTTTTTTTTCTAAAATTATTTTTACTTATTAAAACTATACACTAATGTATTCTTTTGCAATAATTACAATATCATTTTTAGCCTACTTTCCCGTAAAAGTAAAAAAAAATAATAATAAAGCATGAAAGAAGGCTTAATGTATTGTGAAAATATCGTTAAAAATCAAGAAAATTCAAAAATAAGTGAAGTAATTAAATAAAGATTGAAAAATAAAAAATTTGAAAGTAGGGTATTGAGATGGGGAAAAAGTGTGTCTGTCGGTCTGTCTGTCTGTCGGTCTGTCGGTCTGTCCCCCCCTAATAACTTTTGAACGAATTGTCCGATTGGAAAAATTCTTTTTGCATTCGAAAGATCTCGGCGAGGACATCTCATTTCCATATTTTACTTTTTGATTTGAACAATTTTTGTTCAATTTTGAACAGTTCAAAAAATTTTAACATTAGCGCCTATGGACAAAATTGAAGCAAATTCTGTAAACTCTGGGCACAAGAGCCAAGTTCCTATTGCAAGCTTATTGAAAGGAGTTCTCGACGTGAAATATTGATTTGAACAGTTTTTGTTCATTTTTGAACAGTTCAAAAAATTAACACAGAGCTTACGGGGAAATTTCAACACTATATAAATCCTGATCTAACGGACCGATTTGCTTGGAACAAACTTTATCGGAAAGCTCTTATAACGTAGAACATGTATAAATAGAAAGTTTATCCAGAACTTACGAGCCTATTTTGCTATGAAATTTTTTGATCGGGATTTTCAAGGATATTTCTCAGTGACTCAATGAGTGAAATAATGAATGAATGAATAAATGAAAGAGTGAAAGAATAAATCAATGAATAAATGAATGAGGAAAAGAATGAATGAATAAATTATTGAGTAAATGAAAATATAAATAAATGAGTGAATAAATACATGAATGCGTAAATGAATGAATAAACACTTGAATGAGGTAACGAATGAATGAATAAATGCATGGCTGAATAAATGAAAGAATGAATGAGTGAGTGAATGAATATGTATTATCCGTTGAAGGTATATTTTCAATAATTAGAACTAAAGATAAATAAGAAAGAGAGAAAGAGATAGCTAGATTATAAATTTGAATTTGGTGTATACGGGAAAGTAGGCTCGTATAGTTCTAGACGGAACTTCTTGTTAATGTTTAAAATTTACTAATTTCTTTATTTTTTTATATTTCTACTGCAGCAGAACTAGTCGGCCGAATAGTCCATCAATATTCGGCCAGGCCAAATTTGACCTTACCCAGTATTTGGCCAGGCCAAATATTCGGCTAGGTGATGAAATGACTATTCGGCCTGGCCGAACATTCGGCCAAAGGGCCGGATATTCGTTACATCCCTAGTAAAGGGCAGCAAATGTGACCGTTGTGGAGGCAGCTATTAAATATTATGATCCATGAACTTGCGCTCCACGCCAAATCTAAGTGTCCACTACTAGAGCAGTGTCCACTACCTGGGCCGTGGTAGCCCAGTGGTTAGCACGTCGGACTTCCGCCTGGAAGGTCGCGCGTTCGATACCCACTGAAGACCACCATGTATACTTGGAGATATGTGCATGTAAAATCCGTAGACCCCACTACCTCTCCCCGTGCGTAAAGCAATCCTAAGGCCTCGGCTAACAGGTAGGGGTCTGGTGGAGAAAAGTGTCCACTACCTCATCGGCTCTCTACCTAAGGCTTCGGCTAAAAGGTGCAAGGGTGTCCGATGGAGAAAAGTGTCCACTACCTTCTACCTAAGGCTTCGGCTAAAAGGTGCAAGGGTGTCTGATGGAGAAAAGTGTCCACTATCGGGTCATTTATGATTTATCTTATATTGTTGTTGTTGCTGTTGTTTCTTAAGTTGTTCTGAGCACTAGTAGTGGAAGTACGACTTGGCTCATAATGTACTTGGATGACACCACCACAAATACGCCACCTTCCTTTTTAGACCTGTGGGTGAAGTGAAGGGAAAATCTCCACCCACCGGTACCCTCGGAACTGCCCCGGGACTTCAGGGTCCACGGATTTTACATGCACGTATCCCCCAAGTGTACATGGTGGGTCTTCATCGGCTCGGGTATCAACCCGAGAGCCTACGATCCAAAGCAAGACATCCTGATCGCTATAGGCTACCACGGCTCAAGTAATATATTCAGGCCCGGGCTATAAATTTTGGGCCCCTCAGCAGCGAATCAGTGAGTCCTCCTGATAACAAGAAAACAAAAACAAAGAACTTTTAATTATTATTTTGAATTTGTGACTGTCGTTGTTTTCTAACTGCTTCACTTTTTTTACTTAATACTGAAATGAATTTGTATTGTAATGCTTTATTTCTAATTTATAATTCTTTCCCTCTTTATTAAATATCCAAGTTACTAAATGCTTCTAGTGAAGTTGTGAATTTTCTTTTTTCACTTGCTCTTGAAATTCATTTTATTCACTACTTTATATAAAAGCGTTAACAACGAACGATGCTCGCAAATTGACTGATGTACTTTTTAAAACCCATAAATAGTTTCTTTTTATATATAGTTTCAGAAGGACATTCAGCTTTTACTCTAAATAGATATTTTCAATTTCTTATATTTCCTCAAAATGTGCGAGATCCTTAAGCTGCACCCTGTATTTTATAATATTTTCATTTGTTATCCAATTAAATCGTCATTACCCCGAATTTGCATTGGTGTCGGGTTAAGCGTGACGGGTTTTTATATATCAGAGAATCAAGCCTTTCTTTTCGTGTGCTGATTAATACGTACTTCCCCGAATCTCGAATTCTTCCTCCTTTTGCGAGAAGAGCAGAAGCATACAAGTATCTCAACTTGGTGGTTGGACTGTAAAGCTGCAGCGTATGAGCGAGAGGTTACAGTTCGACCGCGAAGTTCTGACCCTTGAACGCTTCTGCGCATGGCAGAGCACGCGAATCAGCATGTTTGCTTATCTGTTTGTTGAAAGCAATCAAATTTTTAAACTGGCAGATACACTGTTAAAAAAAACCTGAATTTTCAGAGTGTTTTTTGGCTGCTTTTGATTTCAACGGAAGATTTCCGTTGTGCTTCAATACATGGTTTTCCTTCCAAAAACGGAAATATCACGTCCGAAGAATACGAGAACGGAACTTTTCCGTTGTACAGTTGCTGTATTTTCACAACCTGATTTAGATTAACGGAGAAAAAAGAAGTGGAACTTCTGTCAAATCTCGGGAAAATAGAATCAGGAACGGAATATTTCCAGCAACTCTGATTCCGTATTTTTTCCGTTATTTTCAGGAGATTTTTTTACAGTGTAGCATGGAAGAAACCAAGCATGCTAAACGAACTAAAACAACAGAATACGGCACATTCCTTATAAGAGCAGTTTCTCCCTTGAACATGAACGGATTAATCTTGGCATTCTGCCAATCAAAGGTATTTTTTTTGCGGTAGAATTGTACTGTATTTGATTTGACACGAAATGAATAAAATGCGCAACGACAACCGAATTGATCTTATAATCTAGCATCTTCTGCTCCACGTGCGCTGGCACCGGTTTCTGGATCATCATTTGACTGCGTCCGTTGATCTTCTGCATTGCCCCTTTTTAGAGCTTTCCTTGGGCGCTGAATCTGGAAACGGAATGCGGGGCGGAGGTCACAAGAAGCGGGAAAATGAGGTTTCACCCTTTCTTCCTCTTCCCTTTTCTTCGGCTAATGCGAAAGTAATTGCGACACAGAGGTTACGAAACGCAAGAGAAAAAAAAGGGAGGGTTTTAAAATTAGTTTTAGTTAACGAGTGCATTAATCAGAGAGCGCAACGAGGAAGACTAAAACATTCGGATTGAAGAGTTGAAGTGCGCTATTGAGGTAGAGTGGGTTATATAACAGGGCTTGAACTAATGTAAAAATGCAAGATCTGCTAAGCAGACCCGGACTGACTTCCTCTGAGGCCCTCGGGCAGGTACTGAAAAGGGCCCCCTAGAGGAGGGGTCCTTCCCGAGAAAAGTTTTGAAAATTGTGTGTCTGGAAACTGTTCTATACCTTTTTAGGGTCTTGTACGGTAGTTAAACTAAAGCGACATTTTTATAATAAATGAGAAAAAAATCAAAGCAGTGTTTTAAAGTTATGCTGGACTTACTGTTTAGTACAATGAAATTTCATGCTATTTTTATTATATCTCAATTACGTAGAAACTGGAGAAATTATAGTATTAAACTATAAAATACAATGAGAAAGGAAAAAGTCATTAAGTAAGCAAAGAGCACTTAGTAAATAATTAACTTCTATTTATTAAATGAACAATGTTGCCTTATTCTTCAATACAGTGTGAAATCATTTGAATATAATTTTTATTTATATTTTAAACTAAAAAACTGCCCTACTGAATGATTTGCAAGCTAAATGCAAAGTCAAAATTATGTTTGTTAAGAATAACCTTTTTGAAAACATACATTATCTTAAAAATCAAACATAGATTTGCTCCAATTTAAAATTTAAAAAAATATTATTAGCTTGTACTAAAAAAATAATAATAAAATTAACATTTATTTCATTTAAATTACAAGCTTGTTTATCACTCCTTTTATTTTTTCTGGCTGGAGAAGTTTTTGTACCAAGTTCCGAATGAACGAGTAATTACTTTGTAACTATTACTTAACTGGTTAGTGACTAGAAACAAATCAATCAAAACAGCAATAGTTTTCAAATTTGAACCGTTGACTGATCAAATTCTTTGCTGCCGATTTTGATTTGCGGTCAAAACTTGTAACAGATATATCTTTAAGAACATTTAAGACATTAACTTATTTTGCTGCATTTTCATCTCCTTCACTGCTCAAAAACTCATCAACAATTGCTGAAAGAGTTTTGTTGTTGTTTGCAATGCTTGATACACCGTCGTTGCTCATATTTTTCTTGTAATCTGTATAGTTTGTCATGATTCGTTTCTCTCATACTGCCATTCTTTTATAAGACGTGTTTAGAAAAACGCCGACTCTTCTATTAACCGAAAGGGTCCTAAACTTATTCAAGTTTAAGCGCCCGTACCGGATCTTGGAGTTTTCGGGGCAAAACCTAAAAATGCCGCCCCCTCCCCTTCCATCCAATTATTTCTCATATTTCGTAAATTTTATGCTCTGGACATTTTTTTAAGGAATTTTCACTTTTGGGGACCTCTGATAAACCCTCTCTCTGTTTCTACTTCTCTACATCTATCTATCTGTCTATCAATATCTGTATAGCTCTCTCTGTTTCTACTTCTCTAAATCTATCTATGTATCAATCAAAATATGTCCGGTGCGCTCTGTTTCTACTTATTTAAATATATCTATCAATATCTGTCCAGTTCTCGCTGTTTCTACTTTTTAAATTATGTCTATCTATTTATCAATATCTGTCCAGCTCTTTCTGTTTCTACTTCTTTACATCTATCAATCTGTCCATCAATATCTGTCCAGCTCTGTCTGTTTCTACTTTTTTAAATTTATTTATCTATTTATCCATATTTGCCCAGCTCTCTCTGTTTCTACTTCTTTAAATTTATTTATCTGTCTATCCATATTTGCCCAGTTCTCTCTGTTTCTACTTCTTTACATTTATCTATCTGTCCATCCGTATCTGTCTAACTCTCCCTGTTTCTACTTCTTTAAATTTATTTATCTATCTATCCCTATTTGCCCAGCTCTCTCTGTTTCTACTTCTTTACGTCTATCTATCTGTCCATCAATATCTGTCCAGCTCTCTCTGTTTCTACTTCTTTAAATTTATTTATCTATCTATCCATATTTGCCCAGCTCTCTCTGTTTCTACTTCTTTACATCTATCTATCTGTCCATCCATATCTGTCCAACTCTCCCTGTTTCTACTTCTTTATGTCTATCTATCTGTCTATCAATATCTGTCCAGCTCTCCCTGTTTCTACTTCTTTATGTCTATCTATCTATCTGTCTATCAATATCTGTCCAGCTCTCCCTGTTTCTACTTCTTTAAATCTATCTATATATCTATCAATATCTGTCCAGCTCTCTCTGTTTACTTTTTTACCTCTATCTATTTGTCTATCAATATCTGTCCAACTCTCTATGTTTCTACTTCTTTAAATCCATCCATCTATCAATATCCCTGTCCAGCGCTCTCTGTTTCTATTTCTTTAAATTTATTTATCTATCTATCCATATTTGCCCAGCTCTCTCTGTTTCTACTTCTTTACATCTATCTATCTGTCCATCCATATCTGTCTAACTCTCCCTGTTTCTACTTCTTTAAATTTATTTATCTATCTATCCATATTTGGCCAGCTCTCTCTGTTTCTAATTCTTTAAATTTATTTATCTATCTATCCATATTTGGCCAGCTCTCTCTGTTTCTACTCTTTGAATTTATTTATCTATCTATCCATATTTGCCCAGCTCTCTCTGTTTCTACTTCTTTATGTCTATCTATCTGTCTATCAATATCTGTCCAGCTCTCCCTGTTTCTACTTCTTTAAATCTATCTATATATCTATCAATATCTGTCCAGCTCTCTCTGTTTACTTTTTTACCTCTATCTAATTGTCTATCAATATCTGTCCAACTCTCTCTGCTTCTACTTCTTTAAATCCATCCATCTATCAATATCCCTGTCCAGCGCTTTCTGTTTCTATTTCTTTAAATCTACCTGTCTATCACGATTTATTCATCTCGTTCTACCAAGGTCTTCCACTCTATTTACATACATATACCCGTTTCATCGTACTTATCTTTATCTATCGCTATGCAGCTATTTAGCTATACCCTTTTATTTGTCGTCAACTGTCTATTTATTTATACTGAACATAACTACCACTGAATATATAATTGCGAAAAACTGAGGGTAGTGGGATTTTTTTACCGTTGTATGATGGGAGCGATGAAAAGCCGATATCATACTCAAAATTTGAATATTTAAAATATGATTATTTGTAAGATGGCCAACAATGTGTGCTAGATCTAGCTATCTAATAAGCCCCAACCTGTGGGTCGCGACCCCTGATGTAGTCACAAAGCACTTCTCATGCGGTCGTAATATAATTTCTTAAACTTTTCAATCAAGAAGTTTTACCATACATACAAAATGACTCTTTCTTACAATAATTATTATTTTGAATTATTTTGTACTAAACTTACGCGCAAAACTTACAAAGAAATTGTTAGTATAAATATGGGATTCTGACAGGTTTTTCCCCATAGTACGGAATTATACAAGTATAAATTTTGTTTTACAGCTAAAATATTGCACTAATGTGTCTATTAATTGATAGAATTTTAGAAAGATGAGATAAAAGCACTTTATCTTCCCGCAGTGGACCAGTTGGTTCCCGCAGAACACCGAAAGTGAAGCAACATTGACCGAGGTCAGTGTTTGAGTGGGTGACATCCTTTCACGGCTGGTTTCTGCGGTCCGTGTAAGCTAAAGGGAGCTGGTGCACGTTTAAATCGGCCGTGGCTAAAATGTCCTCCAAGTGAAACCGATACCTCTGGGGGTGCCAATCCCAGATGACGGTCTCTCATTTGGGAGCTGGCTCAAAAATTTAAGAGACCTTTCAAAGGGGTGGAAATCGGACTCCTTATAGCAAGGGCCCCTTTAGACTCAGGAGCTTCGTGACCAGTCTTCCTCGCCTCGCGGGATGACAAGACAACAACAACATCAGTGGTGTAGTCGAGGGGGGAAGCAGGGGGACGGCGTCCCCCTACCTTTTTATTTTAATACAAGCGTCCCCCCAAACTTTTTACATTTTAACATAAGCGTCACCCCACTTTTGATTTCAATTGCTTATCTTATTATGTATAAGAGTCCCCCCAACCTTTTTTTCCAGACTACACCACTGAACAACATACTCTTTATCGATCACCCAAAGTCAAAAGGTTAATGCTCAATGTATTCTACTCTTATAATATTTCCAGCACCTAAATAAATATTTACTCAGTATTGTCAAAGTATCTAAAATTTATTTCCACATAAAAACTAAAAACCTTTATCACAAACAACAAATCATCTGACCGTTTGGAATCAATTTGGCTCGACTACGCCAATAAAAAGCGTAATTTAAAAAGAAATATCTGGCGCATTAGGGAACGTCTTTTTATGGCCGCAACTATTGGGAAACGTGATTGAGGAACTTAATAAATATTGGGCCCAGTGGCCTAGCGGGCAAAAGTTATTCGTGAGAATCGATTCTTCGAAGGCCTTGACCTCCTTACCTATTCCACCCCTGATTCTCAGAATCCGAAGCAACGCAGGAGAACTTTCGCGCCCTGTGGCGATTTTTAACCCTTTTCTTATTTCTTCGAAGTGCGGTTGCAGTGATCAATGCAATGCGTTTCAGTAGGTTATCATGAATTGGTGAAGGAAGAAAAAATGGCCAGTGGAACCTAGGGTCATTCATAAATGATGACGCTTCGAGGGGGAGAAGGGGGTTTCGTGAAATTGTGACAAATTGTGACGAGGGGAGGGGTAACAAGATGTGTGACATCATGCTTATGGATCATTCAGAAATGATGTCACGCTTCGAGGGGGGAGGGGGTTCGTGAGATTGTGACAAAGTGTGACAAGGGGAGGGGAGGGGGTAACTAGAAGTGTGACATCATGCATTATGCAACATAGCGTAACATGTGACAAAGGGGGAAGGGGGTCCGGTGAAGTGTGACATATTGTGACGAAGGGGGGGAGGGGGTCATATATATGGGAAAAAAGCGTGATATCATTTATGAACGGCCCCTTATTTGTGACAAAGAGGGGATGGGGTCAAATATATGGTATTTGTAATTATGACTTACAATTACCCCATTGACCCTATAGGCAACTAATTTTGTGTCATGTATTTGATTTTGGCGACATTTGTTGATGACTTGGCGAAAATTATCCCTTTCTCGCCATGCTGGCGTGAATCTTACAGTCCTATCAATGTACCCGCGCAAACACACACACACACACACATATATATATATATATATGTATAACAGTGACGTTCCTAGCATTGGCGTCACCGGGGGGAGGGGTACTTTTTTGTGTCACCCTTCCCCGCCCTCCCCCCAAAAAAAGAGAGACCTTTGCTGTGTTGTATAAGCTTTAGACTTGCAGTTTTGTAGTTTGTACTTTATATTGTCAGTTGTGAAAGAAAAAGAAATCTTAAGAAATTTCATTACTTATTTAGTGTAACTTTCAGTAAACTACAATTATTTTTAGTTATGATACGTTTAAATAGCACCACTAAAGTTATATAACTCAAATATAAATATACTAGCTGACGCTTTTTTAAAAAACGCTTTAAAATTTAAAGGTTTAAGAAAAATCGCTAGATATAAATAAACCTAAGGTGTTGCCATTCCAAAGAATCGGAAATTTAAAGTTGAGTTATGAATAAAAATACTTTTTAACAAATAGAAACAAATGTGTTAAGTCCGTAAGTTACGACAATAAAAACAAATATGTTACTTTTCCTATGCTAATCATTAAACAGATTTTTAAATATCGGTTTACCATAGTTTGCTTTTTGCATGACGTCAGTATCGTATCGCACCGTAAAATTTAATCGTAACTGGTCCAGGTTAAGAGAAATATGTATATAGATCATTAAAAAGCCCTTTAACTCACTTTCAGTGTAACCCCCCCCCCCCCCCAACACGCCGCTCGGACACCCAAGGCGGACCACCCTCTCCAACCCTTGCAGTGACGTTACAGTATATTATATATATATATACGGATAAATTGATAGAATGTGAAGGAAATTAAAAGACAAAGTAATGATAAGGAGTTACAGCACAAGTAAACACGATTTGGTGAAGAATAATAAAAGATCAGGTTTATAAATAATCACAAGGGGGATGCGTCACCGCAATAATTTCGAAAATAGTAATTTAGGAAATCTGTGACCCAGTTCTGATAAGTTATTTCCGCAAAAACACGTCCACAGCTTCTGAAATATGCTGCTCCGAAATATAAAACCACAACTAGTCCCCCTTGCCGCTGACAAATGAAAGTCATAAAACTTTTCCTTTGTTCGCAGGGGATAACAGAAAACTTATTTCTGGAAAGATGTTTTTTAGTTTTCCTGTCCGAAGCAAAACAGATTTCGAGCGATTTGTGAGCACGAATCGGGAATCAAAGCAAATCACGAGTTTGAAGTTCTGAAAATATCACATGTTGTTTCAAAAACCAAGCTTCAAAACGCTCCAATTAAGGATGTAGGAGCATGGAGAAAATTAATGATTACCATTCAGACAAATGCAAAACGTTTTGTTAAAATGAAGTTCACAAATTGAAGAGAAGCTCGAAGCTGTTGTTGATAGGTGTTGGATGAAATGCTTCACAATAAGTGGAGAAAATTCTTGTTTATATTTTTAAAATCTTTTAAAACGACTTTGTACCTCCGTTGTCAGAGGTCGCATGCGTTTTTTGAATTTCATATTTCCTTTTTGCAAAGTGGGAGATGCTTCTAAATCCTAGATTGTATTTTTTGAATATACAGATGAATGTGAGATGGAATGAATATGAAAATACAGTAAAACCTGTAAAGTTGACCAGCTTTGTAAGCTGACCACCTGTCTAAGTTGAACACTTTTGTCAGGAACGGAATAAACCCTATATTAGATAAGGGGCCGTTCATAAATGACGTCACGCTTTTTTCCCATATATTTGACCCCCCTCCCCATTGTTACAATACGTCACACTTCAGCGGACCCCCCTCCCCCCCTTTGTCACGCGTCACGCTATATTGCATAATGCAGGATGTCACGCTTCTTGTTACCCCCTCCCCTCCCCTTGTCACACTGTGTCACAATTTCACGAACACCCCTCCCCCCCCCCTCGAAGCGTGACATCATTTATGAATAATCCCTAATGTAGGGAAACCTTGGTAACTAGACCACCTATCTATATTGACCTCTTATGTATGCCAAATTTGGGTGGGAGTATTATAAAGACGGGATTGAAAAGACGGGAGAAAGATTAAACAAGAAGTTCCATCTAGAACTATACGAGCCTACTTTCCCGTATACACCAGCTTCAAATTCATAATCTAGCTATCTCTCTCTCTCTCTCTTTCTCGTTTAGCTTTAGTTCTAAATTGCTTTACCTTTTCAATGGTTAATACATATTCATTCAATCATTCATTTATTCAGTCATTCATGCATTTATCTAACTCATTTATTCATTCATTCTTTTGCTTATTCATTTATTCAAAAATATTCTTGAAAATCCCGATCAAAATATTTCATAGGAAACTAGGCTCGTTAGTTCTGGATGAACTTTCTATCTGTACAAATGTTCTACGTCATAAGAGCTTTCCGATAAAGTTTGTTCCAAGCAAATCGGTCCGTTAGATCAGGGTTTATATAGGATTGAAATTTCTCCGTAGGCGCTATGTTAATTTTTTTTTTGAACTGTTCAAAAATGAACAAAAATTGTTCAAATCAATATTTCACGCCAAGAACTTCTTCCGGTGAGCTTGTTCATGGGAACTTGGATCTTGTACCCAGAGTTTACATAATTTGCTCCATTTTCGCCTATAGGCGCTAATGTTAAAAATTTTTGAACTGTTCGAAATTGAACAAAAAATTGTTCAAATCAAAAAGTAAAATATGGAAATGAGATGTCCTCGCTGAGATCTTTCGAATTCAAAAAGAATTTTTCGAATCAGATAATTCGTTCAAAAGTTATTAGGGGGGGACAGACCGACAGACACACTTTTTCCCCCTCTCAATACCCTACTTTCAAATTTTTTATTTTTCAATCTTTATTTAATTACTTCACTTATTTTTGACTTTTCTTGATTTCTAACGATATTTTCACGATACCATTAAGCCTTCTTTCATGCTTTATTATTATTTTTTAGCCTACTTTCCCGTAAAAGTTAAAAAATATATATATTAAAGCATGAAAGAAGGCTTAATGTACCGAAAAATATCGTTAAATATGAAGAGAAGTCAAAAATAAGTGAAGTAATTAAATAAAGATTGAAAAATAAAAAATTTGAAAGTAGGGTTTTTAGATGGGGAAAAAGTTTGTCGGTCGGCCTGTCTGTCTGTCGGTCTGTCTGTCGGTCTGTCCCCCCCCCCCCCCTAATAACTTTTGAACGAATAGTCCGATTCGAAAAATTCTTTTTGCATTCGAAAGATCTCGGCAAGGACATCTCATTTCCATATTTTACTTTTTGATTTGAACAATATTTCGTTCAATTTTGAACAGTTCAAAAAATTTTAACATTAGCGCCTATGGGCAAAAGTGAAGCAAGTTATGTAACTCTGGGCATAAGAGTCGAGTTCTTATGAACAAGATTACTAAAAAGTTCTCGAAGGAATATATTTTTTGAGTTGAGCAATTTTTGTTCATTTTTGAACAGTTCAAAAAAAATAACGGTACTTTTTCCTTTATCCCGGCACAGGCGATAAAGTCGCCAATAATGATGCAACGAACGCCAAACGGAATACCTCCGCTGGTAATCTTTTGCGTGTTTTGCTGCCTTGGCGAGATTTGCGCCGGGATAAAGGAATTCATTTTGAAACAGTTCAAAAAAAAAAAGATTAACATTAGCGCCTACGGGGAAACTTCAATCCTTTATAAATCATGATCTAACAGACCGATTTGCTTGGAACAAAATTTATCGGAAAGATGTTTGGCCGTAGAACATGTACAGATACGAAGTTGGACTAGAACGGAAGGAGCCTATTTTCTTATGAAATTTTTTGATCGGGCTTTTTAACGATATTTTCGAATGATTGAATGATTAAGTTAATGAGTGATGGAATAAACGAATAAATGAGTGAATAAATCAGTGAATTAATAATAAAATAGATAAATGAATGTATGAAGTGAAAAATAAATAAATGAGTGAATAAATACATAAATGAGAAAAGTGAATGAATAAATAAACGAATGACTGAATAAAGGAAAGAATGAGTGAGTGAATGAATATGTATTAACCGTTGAAAAAGGTATATTTGAAGAAATTACGAACTAAAGTTAAATGAGGAAGGGAGAGAGAGAGAGTTAGCTTGATTATAAATTTCAAGTTGGTGAATACGGGAAAGTAGGCTCGTATAGTTCTAGACGGAACTTCTTGTTAATTTTCACTCTTGGTACTGACGAAGGGCGCTGATTGCCCTTGAACCCGGCGTGACAATCTTTTTTCCCTTTATTTGCGCCGTATAAAATGTTGTTTGTCTGCATTTTGTAATTATTTATTGTCCCTTAATGTTTTTGAATTAGCCTAAAATTTAAAGCAACCTCTTAGATCTGTTAAAAATAATGCAAAAATTGCTATAATTATTTATGTTAGAACAAAATGTCAGAGTGCCCCGGTACAAATTGCGAAAAACGCGTTTTTCCCCCTTTTTGAGAACTACCCTTGTGTATATTTATCACCAATGGAGAATACCTGTATAATTTCTGGCCTGTAACCGATAAATTCGTGTTGCTGCGGTTAGAGAAAAAGTCGCCAAGGTATACCCTTTTACCAATAAGTACAGATAAATACCACGTACTCGATTCATTCATGATTCATTTGACATTTTAAGAAAATTTGTGAATTGATTCTCTGTGAATGATTGTGATGTGAAAATTCTGAATAGTTCTTGAATAAACTTATTTTTCTAATGAGAGACCGTGTGTTTAAAAATTGGTTACTCTAACAAAATATTGGGAACCACAACCTTCTAATGATACTCTTTTAGCGTAGTGGTATCGAGGGCCAGGTCCACACAGCAAGAGTTAGGTTTGCTTGGCGCCAGCCCAGCCTAACTATCTCAGATCGGTAATGTGCATTCGTCGGCCTTCACTTCCCCGGGCCCGGGGGAGGGCAACCCTAAGGCCTCGTGCTAA
This sequence comes from Octonoba sinensis, assembly GCA_038502835.1. Lineage (NCBI taxonomy): Eukaryota > Metazoa > Arthropoda > Arachnida > Araneae > Uloboridae > Octonoba > Octonoba sinensis. The sequence continues at coordinate 23,190,830 of CM076601.1, read as the reverse complement.
CAGGGGAGAGGAATGGAGTAGAGAACTGTAACAAAATTGTAATAAGGAGTAGTAAAAAGCAGTAAACAAACAAATTTGTTTTTTACGTTTAACCATTTGGTCACAAAGGCAGGAAAAGAAAAATTATCGGTTGAAGGAGATCAATACATTTTATCAGACATTAACAAAAATTAATAGAGAAAGAGATTTAATGCATAGAATACGGAAAACTATAAATATAATGTAACATCAATGCATTTATTTCAAACTTTTAACATCTTTTTCCGACATTTTTTTAATGGGATGAAAGTAAAATATGAGAGAAAAAATGTTATTCCGTACTACGGGTGAACTATCTTCAAAACGATTTTCAACAATTGCTGAAATTTTTGTCCTTCTTTGGAAAAAGACACGAAGCAGCTACATTAGAAACTCGCTTTCTCAAGGTTTCGAACACCGAACGGCGTCTAGGGAAGTCACTTGGATTTACAACAGTCTTTGATCTGTTAAAAACTTTTTTATGATTCCCAATTGTTCCCTTGGATTTTGCATTAATTTTACATGAAATATTTTGCTCAGTATTTCTCTCAGGTGAAGGAGCTTTATCAAAACTAGAAGTACATTGAGAGGAACTATTTTGTTTTAAATTGCTCAGCTGCGTTTTACTGACCTTTTCTGTTACTTCATAACATTCTTTTATTGCAATTTCATTTTCAGAATTTTCACATTTTAGCTCAACCTCTGTAAACTCTGATGTATTGGATAGTTCAACGCTCCGTGGATAGAATGCATTTATAAATTCAACTGCATCACTAGCAGTAACTTTTTCTGTTACTTCAAAACATTCTTTAAGGGCAATTTCATTTTCAGAATTTTCACATTTTAGCTCAACCTCTGTAAACTCTGATGTATTGGATAGTTCAACGCTCCGTGGATAGAATGCATTTATAAATTCAACTGCATCACTAGCAGTAACTTTTTCTGTTACTTCAAAACATTCTTTAAGGGCAATTTCATTTTCAGAATTTTCACATTTTAGCTCAACCTCTGTAAACTCTGATGTATTGGATAGTTCAACGCTCCGTGGATAGAATGCATTTATAAATTCAACTTCATCACTAGCAGTAACTTTTTCTGTTACTTCAAAACATTCTTTAAGGGCAATTTCATTTTCAGAATTTTCACATTTTAGCTCAACCTCTGTAAACTCTGATGTATTGGATAGTTCAACGCTCCGTGGATAGAATGCATTTATAAATTCAACTGCATCACTAGCAGTAACTTTTTCTGTTACTTCAAAACATTCTTTAAGGGCAATTTCATTTTCAGAATTTTCACTTTTTAGCTCAACCTCTGTAAACTCTGATGTATTTGATGGTTCAACGCTCCGCTTATAGAGTGTTTTTATATATTCAACTGCATCACTAGAAGTAACGTTTTCTGTTACCTGAGAACATTCTTTTAGTGCAGTTTCATTTTCAGATGTTTCACTTTTTAGCTCAACATCTGTAAACTTTGATGTGTTTGATGGTTCAGCGCTCCGTTGGTAGATTGATTTAAAAAATTCAAGTGCATCACTATCAGTAACGTTTTTTGTTACTTCGAATGATTTTTTTAGTGATAGTTCATTTTTAGAATTTTCACTTTTTAATTCAACTTCTGTAAGCTCCGATGTGTTTGAAGGTTCAACGTTCTGTGGTTTTATTGATTGGATAAGTTCAACTGCATCAATATCAGTAAAGACCTCATCCTCATGTAGCTTCAGAGAACATTCTTCTGCAATGGTGTCAAGTGCATCGTTGGAAGCTTCACTATTAAGTTCTTTTAATATTATTTCGAATTCTTTGGCACTAAACTTCGCTCGTAAAAATTTCCTTACTTTCATACAAGACACACAATCAGATTTGAAAATTTTGCAGTTGTTCAAACTTTCCGTTATTGAAGTTGAAGTTTCATTGGATTTCTGAACTGATGTTGAGGGAATATTGACAGACATCCAATCTTCTGTAGAAGGTATTGCTTGGCAATCACGGGTAAGAGTTTCATTTATTGCTCTAGTAGCCGTTGAACTGAAGTTAGGAACATTCGTCATCATTTTATCGCCTTCAGTATCCATATAGGCGGGATTGCAATATCCTTGTGATGCTGACTGACTTTTCAGGTAGCTTGGCTCTTGTTGATAATCCCCCTCAGTTTCGAAATACAATGGATTGTCAAATCCTTCTGAAGTAAAATTAGTTTCCCTTTCTTTGGAATTTAAGCAAAACTTCACGGCTGACGTTGATAAATTATATAAATAGAAATACTTGAGAAGCAGTTCTTTTTTCAAGTGAACTACCGACATTTTCTATCAACGGTATTTCTATGTAAAAAATGGTACACAGTATGTTTTATTAATGCTTTTAGAACTGCTTGTTCCCTTTCAACTCATATATTTATGTAATATTTCCAATTATTTTTAACTTTCCGGTAAGTGATTTGTATTTTGAAGAAATTTTCTTTTCTATAATATGTGAATAATTTACTATTACTAGAGCTTATCAATAATTCCACATTAAGCAACACATATTATTATATCAAACGAAAAACATAAAATTGGTAACAAAGTAATAATATATTATGCAAGGAAAACCATCTTCTTCAAGCTATTTTAGAAAAGCAGACTTTATACAGCATACTTACAGATTTTTGATATTAATGTGTGGCACAAAAGTTTGCTGAATAGGGAAAAGGCGTTTTATCCGTTTGATGTTTCCCGCAGCTATCTTTTAGTAAACTCAGGACTAACATGGAATATAAAATTCATAACTTAAGAAAAACCACTACATACATTGCAGCTTTAAGTAATACGTATCCAAATTCCTTAAAATCTTTGAACATAAACATAGTGTCCACGTTCAAAGGCTTTTCTAAATTATTCAGACTTAAACAGGAAAAGGAAATCACATTCTTAATTTTAACCGTTTTATTAGTACTAAAAGTACACATTATATCCATTCATTAGATTATTAATTTTCGAATGGAAGATGTGAAACATATCATCCTACAAAAGATCACATCTTTATAAATTTCTTAAAGGGATCCTTGCAACCTCTAAACTCATTTATTCAATGACATGTGCGAGAAAGTTTGGATACTTAAAGCAATGTTGCATTATTGCAAAAAAAAAACATTTGATGTATTGGCGGTATTTTAAATGTAGCTGTTACGGTAATTAAGGTTGGCGCAGTTTGGTGTCTTGGAGACATTTTACCTAAATCTATTTAACCGGCCAAACCCCGATAAATGAAATTTTTGTCCCTTCCGCAACGATTTTCAATATTTTTTGCGCTTACTCACTTTATCCTTGGCTCAATTTTCTTGTTGGAAAGTTTTAGCATTAATACGTCACTCATTTCAAAAACTGAACTTGGAAAATTATTAATAATTTTAACTATTTAAGTGTAAATGACAAAATAATCGTTATGGAGCAGATTTCACAATATCGTGGTTTGGTTTAAAATAGAAACCTAAACTTGGCGATTGAGATAAGGCGAAAAAAATTGTGCCCACTGTATGTTGAATTTACACTCTTAATAAAAAGAAATAGAGAAAAAATAAGCCTGAAAAAGAATAACTTCAAAAATAAAAATTTAATTTTTCTTGACAAATTAAAATTTTTGTAATCAAGGTTTAGGGGTTGTTTCCTCGATTTCATGTTTTAGTGTCAGTACTAGAACTACCGAGCCGGTATTCGACCATTTCAAAACTTTCAGTTTGCACCAAGTTGTTACTAGTTGCAGTATAACTTTCCATTGACTTGTCCTTCTTGCTGTACTGACAACTGTACAATACTTTATTACAAATTGGTGCAAATTAAAGTATTTAAACGGTCAAACTGACAGTTCTAGGCATAAAATTTAGCCAAGTTTTGCTGACAAACTGGTCATTTTAGACACGTTTTCTGGATTTCCTGTTTTATTGTTTCCAATTTGTTTTTTTTTTACTTTTAGCTGGCTTCCCAAAGTAGGAAGGTAATCAATTCATACCGAACGTATATTTTTTCTTGTTTGTGTGTTTGTTTTAGATGCTTGTTCATTGATAACTTCTCACTTGATGAACGCATGATAAATAGACTGTCATAATTTTACGACCGACTTCAAAAATTATGTTCAAAAGTCATATCGCTGTTGTTTTAAAGAATTAATTTATTTTTTACTGATTAAAGAAATTTTTAATTTGAATTCGATTTGATTTTTATTTTTTCAAGAACTATTTTATTCTTTATCAATATTTTTACGATTTTCGGGTACCGATGTTGTTTCTCGCCAAGCTTGGCGTCATCTCGGATCGCGTGATAGATAATTTTAGTCTTTGATGGAAATTTCTCGAATATTCTGTCACGTGATCCACGATGATATATAAATAGCTCAGGCGAGAAGTTTAGAACGGAGTTCGGAGAGTCAGTTACGCTGCAGACTTTGGCCGAGTGCCTGATAAACATCTAAGCCGTTGTGCTGCAAGCTTCGTGCTTGGTTCTTTTCGTATTTTGGTTTAAATAACATGGGACCGCCATGGGATACCGTTGCTCTCACGGTAATGTGTGAACTCCGAGAGGTATGTTTATGAAAAATTTGTGTACAGTGTAAATAGTTTGTCAAATAAATTGCTCTGTGTGATTTTGTAAAAAGGACTCAGTCATTGAAGTTTAAAGTAAGAAGACGCTGAACCCGTAACAATATAAATAATTGTGCATAAATTTCGTTACTTAATTTGCACTGCCACGATAGGAAAAAAAGCGTGGTTTTTAATTTCCAATGATATCTACCGCTGATTTTTCAATTTTCACAATTATGAAAATCCTCTTTTGATATTTTCAATTTCTATCATAACTGTGTCGTACAACTTGGCATAAGTGTGCGTATGCGAAGAGTTTATTGATGACACTTTACAGATTATCATGGTATACGCTTCATCGTAAACTTGAATTAAAGAACCGAATTTTCATAATACTGTACTATTTTACTCATTTTTTAATCAACCTGAAAGCCGCGATTTAGGATATCGCAAGTTATAGGTGGGGAGAGAGGTTGCAAAATATATACGAAACATTGCTTTAATTAAATAAAATTTGTTAATTTTAATTCGGTGTTACAAATTTCAATATTAATATGTAATTTTAACAACCTTGTATGAATTTGTAAAAAACAAAAAAAATGTTTATATGCCAGGGGTTTTGTTACTAAGCAACAAAAAAAATCTAATGTTTTGAATTTTTTGTATGTCGGGGTTTCTTTTCGCTGACTTCTAACTAAATGAACCGATTTTGAGGGGTTTTTTTAATCGGTCAAGAAGGGTCTCCCATAAGTCCCTTACTTCGGTTTAACCATATTCGATAGTTAGAACAAAAGTTATGGGCAGAAATTCAGTTATTTTTTTTTCATCCATAACGTTTGATTAAATTAAGAGAAACAAAAGTAATTTAATGTTTAAATAAAAATAAACGTCGAGAGTAATTAGTTGTAGAGACCATCCTCAATAAGTGTCATTAGAGATATTTCGTCGGTGAATACCTTCTAGAAAAGAAAACCTAGATAAAATTCACATGTTGGGGATAGCACTAATGGTATGAAACACCTACACAAAGCACACGGGTGAACGTTTAAGCGACAAAAAATATTCTTCAGTAATGGTTAGATCTAGTGGATAAATGCTCTTATGTGTTTTTTTTTTCATCACCACCTCATTTGTAATTTGCGCAGCTACCAATTTTGAATTGCTTTTCCTTTTATCGTTAAACAACATCTAAAAGCAGGAAATTCCGTTTAAAAAATCTTAATTATATTGTTTTATCTTCTTAATATCACCCTGAACTCCATTTCTTTCGGTCTTCGATCGTGTCTCCCCTTTTCTTTTTCTTCTTCCCTTTTAAGTGTGGCTCTTTTTAGCCTACTTTTCCGTAAAAGTAAAAAAAAATAATAATAAAGTATGAAAGAAGTCATAATGTATCGCAAAAATATTGTTAGGGACAAAGAAAAGTCAATTATAAAATAATTTTTATAAAAAAAAAACGACTTCAAATTTTAAATTACGTTAAAAAGTGAAAAATAAATTAATTCGTTAAACAACATCCATGTGACTTTTAACCCTAGTTTTAGAAGTCGGTGCAAAATTATGAATCGAATAACCATTACATCATTTGTTACTTCATATTGGAACTGTTGCTAAATCTGCGAAACTACATATATTTGTAATTGATTCATGATTACAAAAGATATTATCTATCCTAATTTTGAACCGACTTCTAAAGCTATGTTTAAAAGTCACATGGATGTTGTTTAACGAATAATTTTTTTTTTTACGATTTTTTGCGATTTTTAAATTATAAATCGCGCTAAAAAGCGCGATTTATAATTTGAACTCTGTTTTTTTTATAAAAATTATTTTATTTTATTATTTTAGTGTAAATACATTTTCTATATAAATATTCTATTTTGTAAAAAAATCCATATCAAAAGGCAAACCTTCTTTGAATGGCACTAAAAACTAATCATTTGTATGAAAAATTCCGTTTTGAAGTCGATTTTAGCAAACAAACTGATTGGATTTAATTTTTGACTCAGTCAAACTCTTGCTGTAATTGCTTTTAATATTATAGCACAATGGCAACAAACGCTTTTTAAACACTGACTTTTACATTTATTAATCGTTTTCCGAACAAAGAAAAATCAAGCAAAGCCTTTCCAATTAAAATAAAAAATACTCTTTTTTCACCCGCAACGTTTTTTGTAAAAAACAAATGTAGTCAGATTGATGTTCAATATTTGAGTTAGACGACCCTCTGTCTATTAAAAGAAAAAAAAAATCGTCAAAATCGGTTAATTTAGTCTAAAGTTATGGATGAAAAAACAAAAACATACTACATTTCTACCCATTACTTTTCGGTTCATTGGAAAATTGGTTCATCCGGTGCCACAAACAAACAAAAAAAAAAAAAAAAAAAAACGATATACATACAGTGTACAACCTACTTCCTTTGTGAAGTCGGTTAAAAAGTGAATTAATTAAATAAAGATTGAAAAATACAAATAATTAAAAGTAGGGTTTTGTCATGGAGAAAATGTGCGTCTGTCGGTCTGTCGCTCATTCAGTCTCTGTACCTCGGTCTGTTTCTCCCCCTCCCCAATAACTTTTGAGCGAATTGTCCGATTCGAGAAATTCTTTTTACATTCGAAAGATATCAGCGAGGACATCTCCTTTCCTTATCTTGCTCTTTGATTTCAACATCTTTTCGTTCAATTTTGAACAGCTCAAAAAATTTAACATTAGCGCCTATGGGATTTGTGGCAACCTGTTGTTATGCATCGTTATTATGCAAAATGCTCAACCTGCTTATTATTATGCATCGTTAGCAAACTTCTTAAAGTTTTGTGGCATCAGTGCTTGTGGCGAGAAGAACAGTATAAATGCCACGTGAAATGCTTTTTCACTCACTCGCTCTCTCTTTCTTTTTGCTGTGCAGCAGGCGTGTACCCGCATGGGCTGTTGCCCGCGGAGCATGTTTAAAAGTTTGTTTTGATTTACTTTGTTTAATTATGTCTTTGTTATTTATTAAATTTGTTGAGTTTTAAATTGTGTAATGTCTTTCATCAGCTTAAGTACCTCAGCAGTTAACGTTAATTTTACCATATCCTAAAGTTAAATTTTGAGTAATGAACTTGTGCCTTGCATTTACGCAGACATTTTCAACTTCTACACAATTGCGTCATTGATACGTTTCAAGACTGTCTTTAGCGCACTAGCGATAAATGTGAACTGGAAGATCCAAATTTGATCACAATTTGAATAAAGACCAAATAAAAGTTACGGCGGAAACGTCCAGTAAAAGAATTAGTGTTGTGTTAGTTTAAATTAGCATACCATTAAAGATTGATTAATGAGCAAATTTTGTAAACTTTGGGCACAAGATCCAAGTTCCAATGAGCAAGATTATTGGAAGTAACTCTCGGGTAAAATATTGATTTGAACAATTTTTATTCATTTTTGAACCGTTCAAAAAAAAAAAAAAAAAAACTGACATTAGCGCCTGCGAGGAAATTTCAATCTCATATACATAAATCCTGATCTAACCGACGGAAATGCTTGCAACAAACTTTATCGGAAATATGTTACGATGGAGAGCATGTACAAACTTCAACAAGAGCTGAACGAGCCTATTTTCCTATGAAAATTTTTGATTGGGATTTTGAAGGACTTTTTGAATGAATGAATGATTAAAGGAATGAGTGAATAAAGGAGTGATTAAGAAATTAAATAAATAAATGAGCAAATAAATAAATAAATAAGTGAATGAATGAAAAAATAAATAAATGAGTGAATAAATACATGAATGAATAAACACATGAATGAATGAATGAATAAATTAATGGCTGAATAAATGAAAGAATAAATAAGTGAGTGCATGAATATGTATTATGCGCTGAAAAAGGCATATGTGAAGAAATTAAGAACTAAAGCTAAATGAGAAAGAGAGAGAAAGAGATAGTTAGATTATTAGTTTCAATTTGGGTGTATACGGGAAAGTAGGCTCGTGCAGTTCTAGAGGGAACTTCTTGTTTTATTTATATCTTTATTAATGCAAATTTTCCAAGAGGATTTTATTTACTTTCATTTTCCAGCATAAAAAAATTTAGTATTAGTGGAAAAAAATACACAGCATTTTTCATTTCTCTTAAAAAAAAAAAAATAAAGTTCAGTTTTTAAATTTCTGATATAAATATATTTTTTTGGAAAAATCAAAGTGTTTGCGATCAGTGATTGCAGTTAGATCTCTTTCTTTTTCTTTCTTTTTTTTTTTTTTTTTGTATTTATGTATTAAACATAAAATCTCGATTTCCGCTTTAATATTGACTTTACTATATGCAAATGCTTTTTAAAATAGAACACTAAATTTCATAAAATCTCATTTCGGAATGTTGATAAGAGCAATTTAAGTGTCTATCATTGCGTTTTAAAATGCAATACTTCTAAAGAATGATATTAAGGGAAAAAGAACATTAAACATAAAGAAGTGCAATGGTTTTGTTTTCATCTAAAATAACGAAGAAGTATTCTGGCGAAAATTTCTAACGTCTTCATTTCCTGATGTCCAAATTCCGTCTCAGATATTAAAACATTTAGCCCCATAGAGTGAGCTCCGTCATTTCTTTTTCGGCGAAACGTATAAATTGGCGACGCTTTCATTATAGATTTGAAGCAACTTGCAAGGCTGAACTTGATCGTAACCGTGGTAAACTGGATCAAGTTCAGCCTTGCGTAACATACAACTTGTGTAACATTTATAGCTGTACTGTAATATTTTGATTGAACTCAAAAAGTTAGGATACTATTTGGCAATAGGATACTTTAATTTTGCATTTTAGTGCCGTGTTCGCACTCTAATGCCATACACAGAGTAATCATAAACCAGAGGGTCAACTCTCAAGCCGTTTTGTAGTGTCGATTTCACAAGCGCACCACGGGGAAAAACATGAACTAAATTACAAGAGTTCTCATTGAAGTTTAACTCATGTCTCCTCTACGACGATATTATCTTTGTTTTGAAAGGAAATTGCATATGTCTTTAGAATCGGTTCGCTCATTTGCAGCTTTGCGTAGCTCTTTCAGATTGAATTATTTTTGAGCTTTTACTATTATTGTTCGTCATTTTCTGGAATATTTTTCAACGCTAAAGTTTATTTACGGTATTTAGAAAGGATTACTTTTTAAAATAATATCTAACTTAAGAATTTCTTGATACCAAATATATTTAACTGAACTTATTTAGAACATGTTCTACATTTTCATTTTTATCTGTTGAAAATTAATGCTTAATTTGTTTATCGTTTTTATATTGGACTTTATTTAACAGGATATATTTTATTCATTTTTATAATTGTTCACGTTGCCTTACTACATAGAGAGTTTAAATAAAGATTTTTTTATGTATATTGTTTTATGATTAAACTTCCACTCCAATTTTTGGTTTTTCCAATTCAGGGGGCTGGCGATAGATGTTTTTTTTTGCTAAATCAATTTGTTTAGTGTGTGGAGTTTGTTTTTGCGAAAAATATTTAAACATCGCCAACGGCAACCCAAAAATGATATAGTAGATTGATTTGGCTATACTCAACTGCAAAGTTTCTTGACTATGGAGAAATATGCTGAGAGCAAGCGAAGAAAGTAGTTCTCCGCGCGATGTCCGATTTTCGAGTTAAACTAAGCACTTCGCTTTAGAAATATGATAAGGTATTTTAATCTACACACGTATAGCGTTTATTTGTCATAATTTTCATAAAATGTTTTATATTTTCAGTTTTACGAGAAGCGTATCGCGAACTAATACCTTCATTTAGAACTAAACGCTCTAGCCAATAAGAAGCAGTTGGCGATCTTCCGATAAGCGGTTTGGCGAGATTTGGAGTTGTTTATATTTATGTCTGACTAGCTGACTTGTGACTTGGTTAAAGCTAAACATTTTTTGTTATTCTATTCGTTAATATAGTTATTTTTATTATTAATATATTCGTTAATATCGTTATTATTATTATTATATTCGTTAATATTGTTCTAGAAAATTAATCGTTGTTATTATAAGAATGGAATCTACTCCAAACTTGAATTTCAGTGTTAGATATCAAAACAGCCTAAAGTTATTCTTGAAATATTATTAATATTTTTAAAACTGATAATCTTTCATGTATTTTAATCATGTTTTTAGTGTTAAAAAGTTTCAGTGGTGTTCTTTAAAACCATTGTGCATTATTAGACCATTTTAAAACCATAGTGCATTTCAAAATGTAGCTGTGATTAAAAATGTTTTTTGATGTTTGTAAAATATCTATCTGCATAAAAGTATTAAGAGTATAATTTCTCTCTTTTTTTGCCGAAAGGAATAACTTATGATGAAAATATATTTGATCCAATAAAATGAATTATGATCGCGCAAAAAATTAAGTTTTTAAATTTGTTACATTTTCTTTTTCTGATAAACCGACAAATGATTTTTCAAACATGCAATGTGCCTAATAGAGTTCTTAATCAGATTATTCGCCAAGTTGGAAGTTTGGCGTATTTTCGACCCTCCTCCTGCAACCCAACAGCCTCGCTGTTCACTCATTTCTTCGGCCGCGCGTTGCGACGTCATTGTCAAGAAACGTTGCAGTCTAGTATAATAATAATAATAATAATAATAATAACCATCGTCAGCCCCCCGAAACGGAAAGAAACCGATTTGTTAGATCTTTCTGTATGATATTTAATGTCATTTTTAATTCAAAAAGAACAGTAAGTATGTTGAATAAAACAAGATGGTAATCTTAAAAACTGTTCTGAGATTCATGCAAAGTTATAGGTTTTGGAAGTATGGAATAAAAGACTGTATCAACGAAATTAAAAGAAACCGAGTCAACAAATATAATGCTAAGCGAAGTAAAAACGAGAAACGGGCAAACAAATATTTAGAATTCTGAAATAGATTAATATGTTTTGAAAGTGTTATTTTAAGTATGACTGAAACGAAACATCAGTGTGAAATAGATCTTACTTGCAATTTAATTCTATAAAAAGGGGAGGGAGAAAAAGAGTATTTTGAAATCAATTTTTTTAAAAATGTCGGTTAGAAAATTAAAGTCGTTGGTAGAAATGACATTTTATTTATACGAAGCAAAATTTCAAAGCAATAGAAGCAGTTTCTCAAAACCGGTAAAAATTACTGACAATTATTTACAAATAAAAGAAATGAGTAATGGTTATAGGGGTGACGTCAATAACCGTAATAGCCAAGAATGGGGAGTGACAACAGTTAAAGTAACAGCAAAACCGTCAAAAGAAGTTCCTGTTTTTCTCCGTGGGGGCGCTGAACGCAGTTTTTGACTACATAGGAATTAACATTAAGATGTGTCTCTGGTTTATGATTACTCTGTGATGCCATAGAGTGCATAATTCTGTGAAAAGTGAAAATGGTTATGAATGCAGATTGAAATATGTTTTACTGAGCTCTTTGTGTACTTATGGCATGCCTTCATTTGTAATTGCTTTAAACTTCATTCAAGATAATTCAAGTTATAGCAAACTGAATTATGAGATAATAAAGTAATTACTTCTCAAAACTTTACGTAATTTTAAAAACAATGATGCCTACCGAAGATTTTAACAACTATATAACTCGGGTAAATATGAATTTAAAAAAGCGAGATTTTGGTTAAATTTTTAAAACGCCTCTTCTGAGAAATTAGTCGATATTGATATGTACTGTTTTGTATTGGAGATGTAATTTTAGGGCCTGTTTTCATAATTTCGAGAAATTCTAGCATCCAGGAGCTTTATTCAGAAAGCTTCACTGTCTATCTGCAACGCTGTCTTTAATGCTTCATTGAATTACAAGTATTAGCAAAAATCCCCAGGTTGTTTTCACTATTTGTGGGCTATAGTATACAGGGTCTCCAGCAGAGTTCCCAAACGTCCCGGACTTTCACGGACCATCCCGTATTTTGAGAAATTGTGTCTAGTCTCAGGGAACTTCAATTTTACTTAGACGGCAAAACAGTCCCGTATTCTTGCCAGGGGTATCCGTTATCGGGTATCCGGTGATCATTTTGTGACAATTCCGTACCGGATTTCCGGCAATGATGTTTCAAAACTGAATTTTATGTATTTTTTACCAACAGGTTATATACGCAATAAATTTTTAATTTACATGTATTTTCAAAACATGCAAATTAATAAAATTTTAAAAACTGGAAAACCATATCTTTCGTGGATTAGATGGATACTGTTCGGAGACACTTAAAAATTGGTCGGATACCGGATATCCAATATCTAGACGACAACTTTCTCTAACCCCCACCTTCCTCTGTCGGTGTCCCCCTGATGTCCCGTATTTGCAGTTTTTAAATTTGGAATCCTTTTTCTCCAGAAAAATTTCGATATATCCTTCCCAGTTTTCTCTCGACCTCACAAAAGCAAAGATTGATTTGCTTTTTGTTGGGTATTACATATTAGATACACAATGGACTAAGAATGGTATATCCATGTCAAAACGTTATACTCAGTACTTACCAGAGCTGGTGTGGGACATACTGGTGTAAGGCAAAAATATAGATAGTTCAATTTTCCATATGCCAACTACCTTTATTTACAGTAAACTAAAAAATGCTTCAAAAATTTATCAGCAGAAGGAACCGTTGTTTTTTTAACCGACTTCACAAAGGAAGGAGATTATACATTCAGATTGTATGTATGTCGTGTTTTTTTTTTTTTTTTTGTCCACTCATAACTTCTTACCGGATGAACCGATTTTCATGAATTGCTTTTTAATCGATCGAGGGTGGTTTCCCATAGGTCCCATACCTTGGTTGACCATATTCGATAATTAGAAAAAAAATTATGGGCTGAAATGTGGTCATTTTTTTGCTTTTTCATCCATAACTTTTGACTAAATGAACCGATTTTGATTATTTTGTCTTTGATCGATAGAGGGTCGTCTAACTCAAATATCGCGCATCAGTTTGACTACATCTGTTTTTTAGAAAAAACGTTATGGGTGAAAAATTAGTATTTTTTCATTTTAATTGGAAAGGCTAGGCTCAATTTTTCTTTGTTGGAAAAGTTGTTAATAAAAATGAAACTCATTGTTAAAAAAGAAGTTCCGTCTAGAACTATACGAGCCTACTTTCCCGTATACACCGAATTCAAATTTATAATCCAGCTATCTCTCTCTCTCTGTCTTTCTCGATTAGCTTTAGTTCTTAATTGCTTCAAATATACCTTTTTCAACGGTTAATACATATTCATTTAATCATTATTTATTAAGTCATTCATGTATTTATTCACTCATTTATTCATTCATTCTTTTGCTTATTCATTTAATCATTCATTAATTAAAAAATATTCTTGAAAATCCCGATCAAAAAATTTCATAGGAAAATAGGCTCGTTAGTTCTTGATGAACTTTCTATTTGTACATGTTCTACGTCATAAGAGCTTTCCGATAAAGTTTGTTCCAAGCAAATCTGTCCGTTAGATCAGAAATTATATAGGATTGAAATTTCCCCGTAGGCGGTATGTTAATTTTTTTTGAACTGTTCAAAAATGAACAAAAATTGTTCAGATCAATATTTCACGCCAAGAACTTCTTCCAGTGAGCTTGTTCATGGGAACTTATATCTTGTACCCAGAGTTTACATAATTTGCTTCATTTTCACAAATAGGCGCTAATGTTAAAATTTTTTGAACTGTTCAAAATTGAACAAAAAATTGTTCAAATCAAAAAGTAAAATATGGAAATGCGATGTTCTCGCCGAGATCTTTCGAATGGAAAAAGAATTTTTCCAATCGGACAATTCGTTCAAAAGTTATTAGGGGGGGACAGACCGACAGACAGACAGACAGACCGACCGACCGACACACTTTTTCCCCATCTCAAAACCCTACTTTCAAATTTTTTATTTTTCAATCTTTATTTAATTACTTAACTTATTTTTGACTTTTCTTGATTTCTAACGATATTTTGACGATACATTAAGCCTTCTTTCATGCTTTATTATTATTATTTTTTACTTTTACGGGAAAGTAGGCTAAAAAAGGAGCTCTGCCTGGCAGAGTGCCAAGAAGAATCCATTCATGTTCTGGGGAGGGACGTCTGGTATAAGGAATGTGCCGTTCCTGTTCTCGTTTTAGTTCGTTTAGCATACTTTATTTATTCTTAACTGATGCTTTATGCCAGATTACAAATTTAGCTACTTCCAACAAGCAGAAAATCAAAGATTAGGGACCGTTCATAATTGATGTCACGCTTTTTTTCAATATATTTGACCCCCTTCCCCCCCTTTGTCACGAAGTGTCACACTTCAACATACCCCCTTTGTCACATGTCACGCTATATTACATTAGCAAAAATTAGGTTTAATTTGCTGATTTTAAATGTTTTTATAGAAATCAAAATGTACGACGTCACACTTCTTGTTACCCCCTCCCCTCTCCTTGTCACAAATTGTCATACTTTCTTGAACTCCCCTCCCCCATTTGAAGCGTGACATCATTTATGAACGACCCCTTATGATTCGCGTGCCAATAAACGCACCTGCAAAACGAACTTCCCCGAAACGCGAATGGATTCGCCCTTTTCTGACATGCGCAGAAGCGTCCAAGTGCCAGAGTTTCGTGGTCGAAGTTGTACATATATATTGTTTATGCGACTGATGCAGAACCGAGCAATGTAAATGAAATTACGAAGAAATGAGACACTTTCTGTGAAAGAGGCAAAAATGAGAGGAAAAGTATAGATGTAGGGTCAATTCCCGATACAGAATTTCTTCGGTGTTATCAAAACCTTCGCGTTTGTTCCCATTAAAACTTCGTGATAGAAAAAAAATTGCTAAAGGATTTTGTTTTCAAAACACTACTTTATTTAATTTCAAAGACTGTTGTTAACTCGTACTATTTAATATTAAATTATGAGTACAGTAAAACAGTGGCGTACGCAGAATGTTTTCAGGGGGGAGGGGTTCATAATGTTCTGAAAGTACTAAAAGAAATTCAAGTATGTAATAAAGCACTATTATTGGCACTCAAGGGGGGGGGGTTAAACCCCTACCCCCCCCCCCCCTTGAGTACGCCACTGCAATAAAACCCCGTTAAAACGCGGGTGTCGGGGGCTATGTTTCGCGGTTATAACATAACCGCGAAACTGTACCGTGGAACCATATTCACGAAATATACTCGATCCTGCTGCACCCCTTTCAACTTGATCAATGACTCGTAACTTTCCTTCTATTGCATAATTGTTTCTTTTCTTGTTTGCTGCCATTTTATTCACTAATTGCTGTGCAAGAGCCACACTTCTCAACTGAGCGGTTAGGCTATCGAATGATAAGTTACTCAGATTAAATTTTTCTGCTCTTTGAGGCTCCTAAGCTAAAACCATATCAACCGCAACAAAAGCAATTGTGTTCGGAGAAAATGTGGGCTTAAAAATATAGTTAAGTTATCATCATGGGATTATGAAGGGAGAGAGATTCTAAGAAAAAAGTAGATTTGTGTGGAAGGGGAGGGACGCACTTTTCAAAGAAACAATGTTTTTAAGCCTTTATGCACTCACTCGGAGTAGTAAATATGTTTACTTTTCAAAAATGTCAAATTTGTAATACAGAGAGTGATTTGTAATGACAAAGGGTGGTTTAAACGCCGGGGCAGAAGATAGTAACCGCGTTTGATCGAATTCCGCGGTATACTGAGGCCCGGTATTACGGGGTTTTACTGTACTATTAATTTCGTGCTAATTAGAGAAAAAAACTCTGCAGGCTGCAATTTGATAACGAAAAAAAAAATCTTCCAT
Organism: Octonoba sinensis; assembly: GCA_038502835.1. Lineage (NCBI taxonomy): Eukaryota > Metazoa > Arthropoda > Arachnida > Araneae > Uloboridae > Octonoba > Octonoba sinensis. Next base: position 23,174,497 of record CM076601.1, on the reverse strand, counting down.
TTTTTGAGTTGAAGTAGTAGTATTTTTCCAATAAAACTGCAGAGAATATCGCTTTGAGCCACTTTTTTCTCATTTAACTTATAGCTTCATAAAACCTTTCACTTACTTTTTTTTTTTTTCATAATTTAGAATAAAAATGTAAAAAAAGAGACAGGTCCTCATTTCATTTTTAAGGATGTTTCGCTCGGAGCTTGCCTTGGCGCCTTCTTTGGCAGCTATATTTCATCCTGGTTCTCGAAGAGTACACATAAAACGAAGCCAATTTGGAAAACTCTTCCACCAAAATAAAATGTTCGTTCGGGGTAAGAAATGAGTGCATCGCTCGTAAACTGAAAACTAATAGCGTATGCAAGGTCTTCGCCGTAGTTAAACTTGAGATTTATGTCTTTAAAGTACCAGATTGATTCACAGAGCTTCTGGAAAGTTCACAAGCGAAAAAAAAAAGAGAAGACTTTGGCCGCTTTCCCAAACTCTCGAAGCATCCCCTAAGAGCTTTCCGCTTTTTGTGCGGTTCTTAATTATATGTGTAAGTTTTACTAACAAAACGTTGATGCTTCAGAAATCAGTAGAAAGCTACTGAACATTTTTTTGCGTGCACGGAACAATGTGTTCAAATGCCCTATTCTTTGTCAGACGTTCGATCTTTGTCTTCAGGTTGCATTCCTTAGGGTTCAAACAGGATCGCACCCAGACTGCTCAGAATCGATTTGAGAATTTCTACCGAAAACCTTTTTTCGGGTTGATAAAAAAAAAACACATTTTTTTTCAGAAAAACACTGACTAATAGTGTTTCTTTTTTTCTATTCTTTTATTTATTTTTATGGGTCCCATTTTGATTTGAGATCCGACGCATTTTTGACACTGCACCATTGTGCACCGCACGATCATGCACATATAGACAGCCCGGGTCTGAGTTCGAAGCACATCACCAACTCCTACATTTTTCTGTTCCAAAACAAATTTCTACACATAGTTGTAAGTTATATATATATATATATAGAACTATATGTATATATAAAGAATTATGTACTATTCTGATGTATCAAAATGGCTAACGTTTATTTTTATTTCGAAAGCAGCAAGACCGTAGAATTTTCGAAGGAAGGAAAGAAAAAACAAAAACTCAACCCAACGGCGAATTGAAAATGGTTGACAATTACGGTGATGATGCCTATAAAGTTAAAGTTGACTCTCTATACCTTAAAGTTAGTGACTGATACATGCGAAACACCAGGAAGTTCAGAGATACTGAAAAATTGGCGCATTTTTTTTTTTTTTCGCTGTAAGTGAATGACTAACTTTAAACTAAATGAACAACAATGAACTTTAAACTGAATGCCAAAAACTACAGAAACAAATTAAAATGTTTGCGTTTTCCTTCTAATAAACATACATTCATCAGTAGGAATTATTATGGACGAATTATAATAACAAAGGTAATTGCAACAATAAACCGAAAAAAAAGTAACTATATTCCATTTTAGAATGCTTACATTTTCTAGGAACTCTGAAGATAGAAAGATTAAAGTCTTAAAAAAGAAAAGAAAACAGGTTGGGTGCCTAAAGATTCCAGATAAACGAAAAAAGTGCGAATTGACAAAAATATTCCTCTTAAATACGAGTAGAATCCGAGGATGTAAGACAGACTCTCCCCTAAAAGTGATGGCGCACTCCCTTAAAACTACGGTACCCTCTCCTCAAGCGATGACCCCCCACCACTCCAAATCGGCCCCTTTCCCCAAAAAGCCTATGAAAAAAAACCCTAAAAATTTCAGTGGCGCAGTGTGCGCAATGACCCTCGCCACTGATCTCTATACAAACCTCCATAGAAGTCAATGCCCCCACCCCCTGGTGGTCACCCTAGTGTAAGGTGCCCCTCCCCCCTGCAACAAGAAATTCCGTAGAAAAAGTCTCCACAGTCGAAGATCCAAACCAAATAGTTTTTTCTTTCCGTGTGCTGATATTTTTGGGACGTTCGTTTAGAATAGGTAAATTTTGCTTGACTAATCGCTTTAAAATTCTACCTGGTACTACTCTTAGCAACCAAAGCATGCGTACAGGACTATTTAATTTAGCATAGTATTGCTTAATTCTGCTATATTTTATATTTTATTTAGTAAATAAGAAATTTTTATATCATCCAAAATTAAGTCTTAAAAGATAGTATTTAGGAATTCAAATTATTCCGATTGACTGAAAATATTCGAATTTTAAATACACTGTAAAGGTCCTATGGGAGGAATATGTACTTAAATCTCTGAAACAAGTGAAGAATTTTCCCACCTAACGCTGCGATTACAGAATGAAATTTTGTGAATCAACTACATTTCAGTAAATATAAAATTAGGATTCCTTTTAGTGAGACCAGATCCTGAATCAGAGTCGGTTCTGTAAGTATAGTTCTATATATCTCGAATAATGTTTCGGATGTCAAAAAAAAAAAATGTAACTGTTTAAAATAACCAGACAATTACAGAATATAAATGTATTAAAAAAACAAACACATTCTTTTGAAAAACTAACCTGTATTAGGATAGGAAGATATGAAATGTCTAGAAGATATACTGAAGCATGGTGAAGATATTTAGCCGTCGAAACATTTGATGCTTCCAAGAAAATTCAACAGGTCATACATCCGCGTTAAATCCGGCCACCTGTATATTATGATATGCTTAACAAGTCAATAACACCACACAAATCACAATAAACATTGAATTTCATGTAGATAGTATAGGACGCTCACACGCAAGAGTATAAATATAAATGTGTTCCATAAACAATAAACAATGTACAACGAAGTACTATATGGTCGGCAGCAACGTTAAAAACAGCAGAGAGAATCTTCAAAAACGTGACGTCACACTATACCTTTCGATGACTATTCTACCATTCTGCACTTCTTTATTTACGACCATTTATGGTCACATACATTTCCGACTTTATTTTGCTTTTATCAATGCATATGCCTCAAACTCTCGTCCAACATGACAGATAGAACAAGACAATATGATAGAATATTACAATACAAAGACGGAAATTACAAGAATCGAACCCGTCGCTTCTTCATTGTGCGCAGGCAGGCACCGGAAATAGTCACTTAGATCGCTCAGTCACTGAGGCCTTACTATCATTCTAGCAACTAAAAATGATTACTTTTATGGAACACTTCTACTTTAGTACCGCAGTAGACCAGTTGGTAGAAGTTCGGTTACCAAAGACCACCGAAAATGAAGCAACGTTGACCGAGGTCAGTGCATGGGAGGGTGACCACTTCTCGCAGCTGATTCGCTCCGGGATCTTGTACGGAAGCTGGTGAACGTAAAATCCGTCTTGGCTCCTATGTCCCCCAACTGAATCGCTACCTCTGGGGTTGCCAACATAGGTAAAGGTCTCTCATCTGGGAGGTGATTCAAAAATAGGAGATACAACAGGCGCAAGGCGTACGTTGCGTAAGCAGACCTCTTAATATGGTGCTAGAAGCATCTACAATAGAATAATCTACTTTATGAAACACTTCTACTTTATATAACTAAAATTATGCTTATTGTTTCGTCAAAAATGTTTTAGAACAACAGCCTAACATACCTTCCGTCTTTTGGGATAGAAAGGTAAACAAGTGCTGATAATGATTTTTATTTTTTAATTTAATTTATTTATTTATTTACATATTTATTTTAAACGTTCATTTGCTTCGTAAGTTCAGGGCAGTTCCTTCCCAGATTAACTGTTTGCTTTTGATTAATTAAGCTCGTCGTTCGAGCGTTGAGGTGTTTTGTTTGAGTACTGATTTTCTCAAATGCTCTCTTTTTAAATGTGCCACTATTATCGTCGGCGAGCGATACATTTTATCTATTTTTAACTTTCAATTATTTGATTTATTTAGTGTGGAAATAAACCATGAGAAAACAATAATTTATTTTTTCTTCATCATCATAATATTTACTGCCATTTTCCTTCTCATCTTTTTTCTTTAACAAAATACAAAATTCTACGAGTATAACGTGAGTACAAAAGCCATTTTCCGGTCTTTAATGAAAAGCCAGTAATACCAGTAATTTAAGAAAATGAACTACACTGCAAAACTACTAGAATATAGTAAAAACAAATTCAAGAAAAAAGAATAACAACAACCAGAAACATTCTAATTTGGGCCTCATATATCGCATCTCTGAATAAACAGCGACAATTAAATATTTCTTCCAAATGCTTGCTTCCACTTCAGCACAAGAGACTGAAGGAGAATTGTCCTATGAAGCGTAAACTTTAAAACTGGGTTAAGGGTTCGAACTAAATATTTATTTTACAGTTTGGAAAGAAGAACGAAACGGCTGTCCTCACTGCCTGGGATATCTGCCGGAAGATCTATCAATTTGTTACGCGAGCTCTAAAAACTTCAAGTTCGCTCGTAAATATATTTCGGAGTCAAGCAGTCCTTTGGTTATTAGCATATTTGTAAACTAAAGAAAGCCTTCTTTGACATGTTTTGAATTTTGAAAGATCTTTACATAGAATATTTATCTGTACTTTATTTATTCATACTTATAGCGATGAATGAGAATTAGCATAAGCAGTGTTTTGGTTTAGGTAAATAGCTCATTTTCTTTTATCTCGATTTTCCAGTAAATTTGGAGTCATTCAAAAATGATGTCACGCTTCGAGGGGGGAGGAGTAAGTGAAAACGTGACAAAGTGTGACAAGGGGAGGGGAGGGGTAACCAGAAGTGTGACATCATGCATTATGCAACATAGCGTGACATGTGACAAAGGGGGGGAGGGGGGTCCGCTGAAGTGTGACAGATTGTGACAAACTAGGGAGGGGTATCAAATGTATGGAAAAAAGCGAGACATCATTTATGAACGGCCCCTATATTCAAATTAAAGCAGTCGAACAACCAGAATTTTTTAGAATGTGCACAGAAAATAATTGAAGACATGCGTAGAATTTTCAGTTCGACCACAAAGTTTAGGTACTTAGGCTCTTCTGCGCATGGCAGAAATGGTCGAATCCATTCGAGTTGTAGGGATGTTCGTTTCGCAGGCACGTTTATTCAGCAAGCGAAACACAACAGTATAACACAAGAATCAAGCTGGTACTAAAGAAATGAAATACATATGCTGGGTGCATCGAAAAAAAAAAAAATGATTGATGCTGATACTTCTACAACGATGGGGGCGAAAAATCGTATTTTACAGAATCACTAGATCTAAAATAAGTTAGTTTAAATCGATTGCCTCACACACCTCAGTTTCTCCCTTGAACATGTATGGATTCTCCTTGGCACCCTGCCAGGCAGATTGCTCTGGCTTCAGTAGTTTGTACATGTTTCAAACATCAGAGCCGGATATCTGGTACCGATCTGCCAGATAAAGGATACTAGATATCCGATATCCATCATAAATACTGGGGACCCTCCCCTGTCGGAATAACGAAGGTTGACTGTATCTGTATAAACCAGTGGTTCGCAAACTTTTTGTCTCGTAGACCCCTTGCCATGTTTTTCGGTTTTCGGTAGACCCCCTGCTTAGGGATCATTCATAAATGATGTCACGCTTCGAGGGGGGGAGGGGGGTCATGAAATTGTGACAAGGGGAGGGGAGGGGGTAACAAGAAGTGTGACATCATGCATTATGCAACATAGCGTGACGTGTGACAAAGGGGGGAGGGGGGACCGCTGAAGTGTGACATATTGTGACAAAGGGGGAGGGGGGTCAAATATATGGGGAAAAAAGCGTGACGTCATTTATGAACGGCCCCTTACCTGATATTGATTTTTTATAAATTCATCAACTTCAAATATATTTTTGACAGCTGGTATAGTGCTACTCACTGTGAAAGATTTAAATTTCTAACTGTAGTGAGGTGTAGTGTGAAAAACTTAAGAAAAAAATACATATAAATTTTATACATTTATTAATTAAATTCAAATTAAAACGAATCAAATTGAAACTTAGTGTCTCTTTTTGAAATAACCAAGAAATAAATAAATGCTTTTAGTGGGAGGGATGAACCTGATGCTTTAACAATAAATTCTCAACATTTGGCTTAATTTAGTTAGGTTTAATTTCAAATCTCCGCGATTAATGATGTCCAGTCTGCTTCTTTTTTTTTCTTTTGTTTGGAGATTGGCAACTGTGCTGAAACACTTTTCCACTAGGTATGAAGATGGAAAAGCAAGTAAAAACTTCCTCGTGATATTCCATAATACGGGATAAGTAACAGGTATGTTTTTTTGATACCAGAATTACTGATATCCGCCTATTTTCTTAAACATTTTACGGAGTCATTATAGCTTATATGAGATCCACTATTGTTGACCCCCATTTTCATTTCACGGACCCCCAATTTTCAACTGAACACCAAAAATCGTGTTCAGTAAGACCAAAAATGGTGGCAACTAAAAGCAAATTTTTACAGTGTATGGCACAGAAAAACCGTCAGAGAACTTTCTGTTATCCCATTCCACGTCCACTCGAGTCTACTTTCCACGCGTCCGACGATAAAATTCGAGGGTTTGGCGAGAAAGTAGGTAACGTTGAGGGCCATCTCCCGAAATAAATCGTTCCAAGGCTAGTTCTTCTAACCCTTTGGGGTCGTCTGCTTTTAGTTCACTCCGGAGCTTTTTTGCATCCCCTCTCTCTTGCATTAATCATGGTATAACAGCGCCGAATGAGGCAACTTTAATCAGAGCTGTTGCACCGATAGCGAAGAATCTGGGGCCCATGGCCATTCAGATACGCCTGCCATTTCACATTTTTCTAGGAGGAGGGTATTGATTCAATGCATGTGCATTAAAAAATTAAAAAATATATTCACGCATAGAAATAGATATACAGAGTGATTAAAAAATAAGCATAGGTATCAGTCACGCTTCGAAGGGGGGCGTTCTGGAAATTATGACAAAGGGAGAGGAAGAGTTAACAAGAAGTGTGACTTCATGCTTATGCAACATAGTGTGGCATGTGACAAAGGGGGCAGGGGTTTTGTGCAAGTGTGACATTTTGTGACAAAGAGGGGAGGGGGTTCAAATATTTGAGAAAAGAGCGTGGCATCATTTATGAATGGTATCATACAAATTCAATGCACTATAAATCAGTGTAAGATATTACATGTTGCCTGAGTCAGAATTGTATGGGATTACTAAGTTTTGTTAGAGACAATCACAGATGTTCTATGTGTAACCCCATACTCATACGACACACATCAAGCTGATAATCCATTTCCGCCAAATAGCATGTTAACGTATCGATACAATCAACTGAAATCCATCGATAGTGGCTGTGATATACTTTTTCAGCTCCGCTAAATCAACAAGACGGGGAGCCGGATACAGTTGCTGATAAAAAAAAAAAGACCGCTGACTGACAGAGTGCCAAGAAGAATACATTCATACAAACAAACTGCTGGTGAAAGGAATGTGCTGTATACTGTTCTCGTTTGAGTTCGTGAAACATACTTTATTTCTTCCGAACTGGTGCTACATGCCAGTTTAAAAATTTAGTTGTTTTCAACAAACACAGAAGCAAACATTCGGATTCGCGTACTAATAAACGTCCCTACAATGCCAACTTCCCTTAAACTCCAATGGAATCGTCCTTTTCTGCCATGCGCAGAAGCGTCCGAGTGTCAGAACTTCGTGGTCGAACAGTACCTTGTCCTTTATGCACCCCCAGAGGAAGAAATCACTAGGTGTTAAGTCAGAACTTATGGGTGGACATTGAATTAATGGTATCAACAAATAGGGGCCGTTCATAAATGACGTCACACTTTTTCCCCATATATTTGACCCCCTCCCCCTTTGTCACAATATGTCACACTTCAGTGGAACCCTCTCCCCTTTGTCATGCGTCACGCTATGTTGCATAATGCATGATGTCACACTTTGTCCCAATTTCACGAACACCCCTCCCCCCCTCGAAGCGTGACATCATTTATGAATGATCCCATAGTATGTTGATTATAGTCCTCGACTCGTCCAATCCGTCGAGTGAATAAAGTATTTGGACACTTTGGATTTTGGACATTTTTTTTTTTGTCTGAAGAAATATTAAACTTGCTGTTCTGTATTTTGTACCATGGAAAGAACATACTTAAACTCACATTTAAGAAACAAAATTCAGGCTTAGGGGCAATTAGGGGGCTGTCAAAAAATTAAAGAAGAAAAACAACACTTTTGAACATCTTGTATCAGAAAGTGATCGAAATGTCCTGTAACTTTCGCAAAAGATTTTTAATTATTTTTTATATTGCATAATAAATTGGAAAATTGACAGATGTTAAACTGAATTAAATTGCATTATATGTGTTTATGGAGTCTGAATTTGAACGCTATTGTTTACATTGCCAAAATTATCATGCAATATAAAAATTTGTGGAAAACCCCTTATCTTTTTTCTCAAATCTGAGAGCTTGCTAAATACGGCTCACTGTATGGTCTATATCTCTTTGAAAAATATCAAAATTCAACTGAAACTTTTACATAAGTTGCTCCATAGATCTCACTACAAAATTATTTAAAAAAATAATTAATGTCTTTCGCGCATGCGCAATCACATCTGTTTTAATAAAGCTGCTCAAATGTCAGCGACTGTGTATTACATTTTCTCCCCGTTTTGGTACCATACTTACTTTTTATTTTGTCAAGTCTGCAAGTTTCGTGAAATTTGAGATAGAACTTAGCGAGTTATAAGCAAAACACTTGCGAAAAATTTCGAATATTTAAAACAAATGCCCATATCTTCATGAATATTACTGCTATTCTGAGGAAAGCGGTTGTAAGCATTGCGTATATAATTAAAAATATTTTTATCGAAAGTTACAGGACATTTCGATCATTTTCCGATACAAGATATTCAAAAGTGTTGTTTTTCTTATTTAATGTTTTGACCGCCCCCTAATTGCCTCTAAGCCTGAATTTTGTTTCTTAAATGTGAGCTTAAGTATGTTCTTTCCATGGTACAAAGTACAGAACAGCAAGTTTAATATTTCTTCAGACTTAAAAAAAGATGTCTAAAATCCAAAGTGTCGAAATACTTTTTGGTAGATAGTGTATATACTATCTACCAAACAATAAAAAAATGTTGCTTTAAAATTTATGATTAACTTTGGATTCAAATTTAATTTTGTTTTTGTAATAAACTTTATTCAGAATCAGTATCTGAATTTATTGAAGCAATGCTGCTGGAAGATGAACATTCAATTTCCATTGAAATACTGGACTTGGACTTTTCACTAAAAAGTCCTAAATCCCAGCGAATAGCAACCAATTTTTCAACATTTTCTGCAGTCAGCCTATTCCGAAATCAAACTTACAGTTACAAAGATATAATGAAAAAAAACATTTACACATTTTTTTAAAAATAGAAACCCCCCCCCCCCCCCCCGATCCCGAAAACTATTTAAAAAATCCACTTTCACTTGTAAAAAATCAATTTTTCCATTTTTCCAATTTTTCCAGGAAAAAAACCGGAAAAAAAAAACTGGTTGTTTTCCACCACCTCAAAATTTCCGGAAATTTCACATCCCTAGCCACCGACTACCTTATTTAGAATACATTCATATATAGTACCCACATTACTTACAACACATATACGTACAGCCAAGGCCGTAGCCAGAAATTTTTTTCGGGGGGGGGGGGGATCGGGGCGCTTAACTTTAAAACACTTATGTTGAGGAAAATTTCAGAGAGGAATATATACTGCATTGCGAAATTTTCGGGATTTCGGGGCGCTCCCCCCCCCTCTCTGGATGACTGGAGACGGCCTTGCGTACAGCGTAACTCCTACATTCGTCCTCCGAAGGAGAAGGAAGTGAAAACGTAAAGGCAAACGATAAGTAACAGTAGTAGTATTAAGAATATTAGAAGTTAAAATAATTATTTTAAATATTAAGAACTATAGACAATAATTAATAAACAGAATAATAAATAAATATGAAATAAAATAAAGATAAATGAAATATAAAATCAGGACCCGATTTACATTTTGAATCACTATAGGCGCAACTCATGTTTGGGGGCCCCTCATGCAACCATTTTTTTTTTAAGCATAACATTAAACATGCAGTATGTGTTTGTAAAACTTGCCAGTCACACCAAAATTTGAGGCCCCCAAAGCGCAAAAGCTAATTTGTTTTTTAAATGCCAAAGAGTCAGACTAATATTTGGGAGCCCCCAAAGGGCAAAATGATTTTGTTTTTAAATTACAAAATGTTTGAATAAAATCTGGGGGCCACCAAAGTACAAAATCGATTTTGGTTTTCAAATTTCAAATTGTCAGACCAAAATTTGGGGTCCCCAAAGTGAAAATTCCTTGTGGTTTTGAAATAATTTAATAATACAAATTTTCTGTGAAGCAATAGAACACTAACAGTTTGTTTTTAAAAGATGTTATTTTTAAATCTTTTTCTAAAAAATTTTAAATTACAAAAAAAAAAAAATAATAATAATAATAACCAAAATTAGGGGGCCCCCTCAAAGTGGGGGCCTAGGGCCGGGCCTCACAGGCCTAATGGTAAATAAGGCCCTGTTTTAAAAAATTTAAACAAAAACCTTATCTGAAATGGGAGATTTCAAGTTTTAATTTCAAGATATATTATGCCGTTAACCAGGCACAATGTGGCCGACGTGCCTGGTTTAAACTTAAAAACAAAATAGAAGGGGGGGACACAACTCTAGAAACTGAGATCCGTTTTTATTTCAAATATAATTTAATCAATTATTTAATTAAACTTTTGATTTATTAAATTTAAATTATCAATAAAATTTTAATTAAATATTCCCTAATTAAATTAAAGTACATTATTTTTAAAACTGGACACATATTACAAAGGAATAAATACTGTGAAAGCACCAAGGCCGTATCCAGAGGGGGGGGGGCGACGGACTCGCCCCCCCCCCCCCCCCGAAATCCCAAAAATTTCCGTATATATTCCCTCCTATGTAGCATATATTCCTCCCTGAAACTTTCACTTACACTAGTGTTTCAAAGTCAGGGCTCCCCTCGAAAAAAATTTCTGGTTACGGCCTTGGAAAGCACTTATTTTCTCGAGCACTTTTCTCTAAACTTTTTGTTTTGTTCATATAAAATTCGCGAAATTTTCAGCTTTCAAAATCACCGATAACTTCATTTTCGCGAATTACGGGCGGGGGGGGGGGGTTCAAATGGGGTCTTCTTCAAGTCTATTGAAGATTTAACGTGGACCTAAATCAACTAAGTGATTTGCATGTGTCTGCTTCTTCCTGTCTCAGCAATTACCCGATTATCTCAGTTCATCACATAGAATTGAAAGAATAGAAGTCACATTGAATAGAAGTTTTATCGCTCCAGTTCGACATCTGAAAATAGTTTCTTTTTCCTCGTTTTTAAAAAAAAAGAAGGAAAAAAAAGTCAATTCCCCGTGCTGCCCCCCCTTCCCCCCACTGGATCCGCCGCTGTACCTTTGCTTTTCAGTTACAATCTTTGATTCAACAAAATTCTGACCAAGTTTTCATTGTGCAATGATTTTAAACTCTTCACACAAATTTTTCAGACCGTAGCAGCAATGCTGCGCCATAATTAGAAAGGGGAAAGAGAATATTTTATTAGTTAAATCGTAGCAAAAATATTTGAAACTACCAGACCTAAAGTGCGATCTCAAGTTTTATTTCGAATATACAACGCTTCGCTGTGACGCTTTACTTCAAAAAGTATCTCTCCTCAATCGAGGCCCATTAGCTCAGTTGGTTAGAGCGTCGTGCTAATAACGCGAAGGTCGTGGGTTCGATCCCCCCATGGGCCACGTAACTTTTTTTTTTTTTAGGTAGCTGCTTTTTCCTCCATTTTCACTGAATGAAAACTCAACTCAAACTCCAGTGTCCGCAACAACGGTGCTGCGTTAAAATCGGAAGAAGGGAAAAATTTCGACTTGTTTAATCGCGGCAAAAATATTTAAAACTAGCAGGACCCGCACGCCATGCCCGTGTTAAAAAAAAAAAAAAAAACAGTCTGTTCGCTATAATAAATAGAGTGGTAACTTGTTATGTGTAAATTGTTATTTTATTAAAATGTAGAGCACTTCACAGAATTAAAAATTGTCCTCCCACGGCAATCAACCGCCGATGCAACATATTTAAGCAACTTTTTTTTTTTTTTCAAAACGCACGCATTAAAAAAAATAATGATAAAAAGAAAGAAACACAGAGTTTTAAAAAAAAAACGCATTTTGTTTGTTCAGTTCAAGTACCCACATAAAAAGGACGATTATAAGTCATTAAAATAGTTTAAATTCATGATTTTTTGTATAATAAACTTATGTCTATTATTCATTGACAGTAAAATAGAAAGACGAAATTTTGTCGCTTGCAGCATGTGAAACTTTGAAAGAGGGAAAAATCATTCATCCGAGCTCAAATAGCCAAATGACATATGTGTTAACTCATTGGAGAGAAAGAAATAGAATAATAAAATAAATAAAACTATAAATAATAGAACTAATAATTTGGAATAACAAAAATAGCTATAAGGGATAACATTTCTTTACGAACCCCTTAACAGTATGGAGAATGGACCGTAAAATACATGTCAAAATAAAGAAATCAAAATAAAGTATGGATCTCCTGCGAGCCTCAGAAAATAAATTTTAATGCGTTTAAAAAAAGAAGAATGAAAAGACAAAGAAAAAAAAAAAGATTAAGATAAATTAAAAATCGGCTGCGCCTCAAAATGATGAAAACATTGGGGGAATAGAATTTTATTGATCAAATATATATGTAAACAGAATGGCAACAGAATTCAAATAAAATATAAAGCAAGCGTTTTATCAATCGTCTGGAGAAAATGAAATTAAAGTTCATTACCGTGAAAAAATAATTTCGAAGTACAGAAAAAAATACCAATAACTTCTTTTCTAGTTAATTTAGAGGCTTTGAGTTTTAGCATAAAGAGCAAAACCTTTTCCAGGATAGTTTTTTGGGGGGCTTTCAATGGTATCAAGCTCGAAACGATGCAATAATTTCTTCCTGTAGAAAAGGACCATTGTATGCAACCGTCGGCTATAAATTGGAATAAAAAAATAACAAATTCGAATTTCAGAGAAAACTCTTCGAGATGCTTTATTATTAGTAGAGGAGATAGAGACTACCTTATCCAAAGTAAACTCATGATCTTAATTCAACTTCGTCATGTTGTTTTACTTTGTTTTAATATGTACGAAAGTGGGACCCATTATCTCTGCTGGTTAGAGCGTCGTGCTAAGAACACGTTCAAGAAGACGAGTAGAAATTAATTATGGTATCTTGTCGCCCACGTAATTTTACTTACAGTTCTACCGCAAAAAAAAAAAAGGACCTCTGCCTGACAAAGTGCTTAGAAGAATTCATTCATGTTCAAGGGAGAAACTGCCGGTATAAGGAATGTACCGTATTTTGTTCTCGTTTCAGTTCGTTTAGCATACTTGACTTCTTAGGAATTGACGCTTACTACTGTTTAAAAATCTGGTTGCTTTCAACAAACAGAGAAACAGACATTCTGATTCGCGTGCTAATAAACGCACCGGCAAAACGAACTTCCCTAAAATTCCAGTGGATTCATCCTTTTCTGCCATGTGCAGAAGCTAAAAATAAAAGTAGAAAATAAAATGCACTTTTTTTTCAACTTGAATTGTGGAGTAAAATTTAGAAAATGTTTTTATCCAAATTCTGACCTCGATTTTACTTAAGAGGTCGTCATTGCGATATCCCCTAAGTGCCCTAAGACCATACTTTGAAATGCGTGTGTTTTGTCCCAGTAAAATCTTATTTTAAAGTGACCCCTTACCCCTAATAATTGTCCAAGGCTCAAGCCTGGTCTTCCGGCACTGTAAGTAAAATCCTTCAAAGATTAAAAGTTAAAAGATGTTTAAACCTAAATTTCGTCTGCTTTCTCAAAAACATATTATTGGGAAAAAATGTAGAAAATTATATTATAAGCACCTAGCTGCTGAAAAATGGAAATTTGTGGAAACACTCGATGAAGCATGAGTATATTAAATTGACTGTGCAATAAAAAAAGATCAACTTTCTAATACTCAACTGACGGGAATGACCTTACTAAATGGTTTCGTCATTGTACAGAACAGTTCCCAAAGGGTCTCGTAATAGTTGCATAATTTTGTTACAACGGCAAATTAAAAATAAAAAAAGTCTCCAGGTAAAGCCAAAATTAATTCCCGCTACTATCAGCAGAATGTTTTAGGACCAATTTTTCAATAAGAAATTCCAGCCTTATATGGAAAGGACATTGATAAAGTTGAGCTTCATATCGACAAAGTACCTAATCAATATACGTCTATTTCAACTGCCGCTTATATAGCAAAGAAAGAATCAGAAACAGGAATCAAGTGCATCCCATTTGATGATATATGTAACCTCACCTGATGCTTCTCCAATGGATTTCTGTGCTTTCAGTTTATTAAAGTGAGCCTCAAGAGAACGGCATCCAAGGACACTGAATGGACATTGGAAAGCAGTCCAAGAGGAATGAAATAAAACTGACATGACAGTAGAACTAAGAAGTTTACTTTCATGGCAAATTCGAGTCAGAGCTATTGTCAAGAATCTTGGCTATCAGATAGAAGCAAATCGCCATAAAATATGTGGCATTTATTAGATAAAACTTAACTTATCAAAACCGTTTAAGTAAAGTGCGAACGAATTTCCGTAAAAATGAAAAGAAAATAATGTATGTTATTTTAGAAATTTATTAGTACTATATTTTTAAAAAATTCTCTTACTTATTTATTCTTTTTTTCACATGCTTTGACATTTTATTTATTCATTTATTTTGAAATGTTTTGCTATATTTTAATTATAGCAAAAAATCAATTTAACTTCTCACAATTTTGATTAACAGCAAAAAACTTTAGTACAAATAGTTAAGTGCGAAATCTTTAATAAATTAACTGAATTAATTATTACTTATTAATTTATGTTGAAGGGAATAATATTTTTAAGTGGCATAAATAGTTTGCGCCTTGCTCCATATCTAATTTATATTATTCGAAATTAAAATGTATAAAATTTCCCATTTTCAAAATATTAACATATTTATTTACTTTTTGTTATCTTTATTATCATTTGAAATTTGTGAAAAAATTATAAAAAATAAATTTTCCTTAACAAAATTAATTCAAAAGTGTTTTTTCTTACTAATAGTTTTCAATTCCAGACTTTAGATTGCGTTGTAGTTTTCATACGTGTCAACAGATGGCAGTAATACATTGGCGATTCAGATTAATAGCCGTACCACTGCGAATCTAACTTTATCATATAGAATAGAATACTAATAGGTTATAGAAATATAATTGGACGATTAGGTAATATAAATCACACCATTTTTTATAGTTAATGCAGAGAAAAGAATTTATTAAAATAAAGCTGTATATAAAAAATGAAATAGATTTTTAATACATACTTCCAAAACTTATTATAAATACGTCTTTAAGTACAAAATACATGTAAAAAGAAAAATGAAAAAGAAAATTAATGAGAATTTTGCTGCTGCATGGTAGATACAAGCGAGGTGATATTTGGTTCAGTATAAGTTGATTTTACCCTCAAATTTGGGTTAACATTTAATTTGCTTCTATATTTATTTTTAATAAATATTATAGAGGAAAAAGCAGTTTCACAAAGATAAATGGTTGTGGACGAAATTAAAAACAGCAATGCTTTTCTTGACCATAACGAGAATTCATTTTTAGATTTGAGGTGAAATTCTCCCAACTCTAATTGGGCATTCGATCCGCCTGCACGAGTACCACCTGGAGAGGCTGCGCGTACCACTAGTGGTACTTGTACCACAGTTTGGGAACTACTGTTTTATACAAATTCAAGGGAACGTTTTTCTGAAAAGATAACGTTTCTTTGCTAAGAAATGGCGGACACAAGCCTATGACCAAATTTAACCAGAAAATGATGCTTTTCTTTTTAAACCTCAGTTTGTTGCACCCCGAAAGTAAGATTTTTCATTAAAAAATAATTTACACATTGTGTGCGGCACACCTACTAGTACGTTTTCTGACGATTGATACTTGAGCGCGGGACACGTACTAATACGTTTTCTGACGATTGATACTTGAGCGCGGCACACCTACTAGTACGTTTTCTGACGGTTGATACTTGAGCGCGGGACACCTACTAGTACGTTTTCTGACGATTGATACTTGAGCGCGGGACACCTACTAGTACGTTTTCTGACGGTTGATACTTGAGCGCGGGACACCTACTAGTACGTTTTCTGACGGTTGATACTTGAGCGCGGGACACGTACTAGTACGTTTTCTGACGGTTGATACTTGAGCGCGGGACACGTACTAGTACGTTTTCTGACGGTTGATACTTGAGCGCGGGACACGTACTAGTACGTTTTCTGACGGTTGATACTTGAGCGCGGGACACGTACTAGTACGTTTTCTGACGGTTGATACTTGAGCGCGGGACACGTACTAGTACGGGTTAGTGTAACGGCATGGTTTCTTTGTATCGCTTTTGGGCTATTCCCCCGTCACGTGCGGGACAAATGGACCCCCATCGTTCCATCAAACTTTTGTCATAGAGTAGAAAATGTTCAATAAGTGAGAGCAATTGCTTTTTTTAATCTTTACTTATGATGCAAAGAAGCTTTTGACATAGATATATCATTCATAAATCTTTTTTATTGTTCAAAATAAAATTAATTTGCACGTGTCACGTGCGAGACACCCAAAGTCAACCTCTCTTAATTTTCTCTAAGAATTTGTTAAAATTTCTGCTCTATTAATCATGCAGTAACCAAACAAAATATAGGATTTGAAAGCCAAGGCTCCAATGTAAATAAAACATATCTTATGCTTTGAGAAATAATAATTTTAATAGCTGAAAAAAAACATAATGTATTGTGTCACTTGCGGGACATAGTTGTCACGTGCGGGACTTTTTGCAAATGCTCTTGCAATAAATATTTTTAGACTCTTGGAAATTGAATGAAAACATCGAACAATGTATTAGTTTCACACTTTAAAACACAAGGTATTTAGTTGAATGTAATTTATCACCACATTGGTTATTTAGAGAAGTATTTTAATTTTTAATTTCAACTAGAGTAAATGAAAAAAAGTTAACTTTTCTCAAAATTAAGAACAATCTCTGTTATCTAAAACGTGAGCTTATATCTTTCTATTTCTCTTCCTTGTTTCTGGTTGACTCTTGGCATTCTTGAAAAATGATAATTTTTTATTTTCATGCTGTATGATATGAAAGCCCTGTATTCCAGGAATGCTATCAATTTCTAACCATAAATCTTTATTGCTCAAAACTTGGTTAACATCTTCTTTAGAAACATGGATTACTGTAGTTGCCTTCATTGTGTTTTGTGCAGCTAGAGCGAAGTCAGTTGCATTTTGAACTGCTATGGCTTGGCTCATGACTTGTTGCCGGACAAGACGTTTGGTAGTCCCACCAATGCCATCAACAACACCTTTCCCATGAGAGGTGGCAAAATATTTCCACGAGAAAGGCTTGTTGTATTTGCGTGACAACATCTGAAGTACCTTAACTATATATTTGTTTTTGAATTCTGATGTAGGTCCATCACTCCATATTATTTCTTTCCTGATAGAGGAATCGTCAGAATTACGAAGTCTCTCGTACAGTATAGACAGCATTGGGTAAATCAAGTTTTATCTTTGTTTTGTATATCTGTACATAAAAGAAAAGTGTTGGAGCAACCATCCTGAAAAGTTGCTGCTGTGAACAATGTAGTACTTGCTTTAGACCATAAGGCACTTTGAATTTCATCTTGATAGTCACAAGAAAAGGGCATCGCGAAGTCAATTTGTAATACACGTACTCCTGATGTGTGTATAACAGGTGGGCTGAAAAGTTCGTAGGCTGACACATAAATGGTGCTACTAGTATTAAATCTATATGATTTTTAGTTTTTCCCTAACCTTCGAAAGACACCTGTATAAATTTGACGGCTGTCGGACTATTAGTTTGTGAGATACTGAATTTCGAGTGAAGCAACTTTTGTTAGTTTGAAAACAATGGATAAAAAGGAATTTCGTGTGGTAAAATAAAACATTGCTTTTCAGCGAAAAAAAATACTGTTGAAACCATGACTTTGTTTGATAAACATTATTCGGACTCTGCACCAGGAAAATCATCCGTTGAGAAGTGGTTTGCTAAGTTTAAACGAGGCGAAATGAGCACGGAGGACGATGCACGCAGTGGGCGCCCCAAAGAGGCTGTTACCGACGAAAACATCAAAAAAGGCCACACAATAATTTCAGATGACCGTAAAGTGCAGTATATCGAGATATCTGAGACTCTAAAGATATCAAAGGAACGTTTTGGACATATCGTGAATGAATATTTGGGTATGCGAAAGCTCTGTGCAAAGTGGGTGCCGCGCGAGCTCACAATCGACCAAAATTGATGATTCTGAGGTGCGTTTGAACCTGTTTAACCGTAATAATCCCGCTTTTATGCGTCGATATGTTACAATGGACGTAACATGGCTCCATCATTTCACACCGGAGTCCAATCGACAGTCAGCCGAGTGGACTGCACGAGATGAACCAACTCCAAAGCGTGGAAAGACGCAACAGTCAGCTGGCAAGGTTACGGCATCAGTATTTTGGGATGCGCATGGTGTAATATTCATCGACTACTTTGGAAAGGGAAAAACCATTAAGAGCAACTATTACGTAGCGTTATTGGAGCGTTTGAAGGACGAAATCGCAAAAAAGCTGCCCCATTTGAAGAAGAAGAAAGTCCTTTTTCCTCAGGACATTGCACCGTGTCACAAGTCAATCAAAACGGTGGCAAAATTATATAAATTGAGCTCCGATTTGCTTTAGCATACCCTACATTGTCCAGATCTGACCTCCAGTGACTTTTTCCTGTTCTCAGACCTCAAGAGAATGCTCGCTGGAAAGAAATTTAGCGCTGGTGAAGAAGTAATCGCCGAAACTGAGGCCTATTTTGAGGCTAAAAACAAATTGTACCATAAAAGTGGTATCGAAAAACTGTATGACCGCTATAATCGTTGTATCGCCCTTGAAGGTAATTATATTGAATAATCAAATCGTATCAAAAACTTTTTTTTTCTATGTTAGCCTACGAACTTTTCAGCCCAACTGTTATCTGTCTGAAATGCATCAGCTTGGATTCTTTTCAGGTTGATGTGTTTTAATACCATTGGCATGTCTTTTAAATACAGTTCATATAGGGTCAGTTGGGGTAATTGTAAACGCTTTTTCAATGTTTTAACTTTTGATCCTTCCCTACCTCTTGAATGAATTCAGAGATAAAATTGTGAGCATTGTAGCCACTACTGTACTTCTTGTGAGTAAATGTGTGCAAAAATTTTGACTTTATGACTATTTGTTAGCAAATGAGCTCGTGTTTACAATTACCCCAGAGATCTGGGGTAATTGTAAACAGTGATTTATTTTCGAATAAGGTTGATGCAAATGGAAAATTGTTTCATACACAGTGTGCTTGAGGGCTTAAGAAGTTCCGGAGCAAAGGCTCTCAATCTGTGGCCAACAGGCCGTCTGTGGTCCGCTGAGTTATGTTATGAGTCGGCTGAGATCATCTAACAAGAAATATCTTGCAAAAAATAAAGTAATGCGATACATTTATGTAAAATTTGTCCCGCAGTGGATCAGTCGGTTAAGCTTGAATCCCACAAAACACCGAAAGTGAAGCACAACTGGCCGGGGTCAACGCTTGGGAGGGTGGCCGCCTCCCGCGACTGATTATTCTGAGACCGAGTGCGCTAAAGGGAGCTGTGCACGTAAAATACATCGTCGCTTCAAATGCAAACCAAGTTAGAAATAATTTCCGCTGAGGGACCAACCTAGGTGACGATCTCTCATCTGGGAGCTGGTTCAAAATCATTAAGCCTTTTGAGCCAAGTGCACTTCCTTCTAGCGGAGCTCATTAATAATCAGTAGGAGTTTTCTTAATTCATGGTCTCCTTGCAAGGGGGGCCTGGATTTCCAGGAGGCATTAGCAACAACAACAACAACAGTTGTGTAAAATAGACACAAAAGTGTAATTTGCATCAAAATATAATACTTATTGTCCCCCCAGACTATTGGAAATAGGATAAATTTAAGTGTTTACAATTACCCCAGAGTAAGAAATATATGGGGTAATTGTAAACACCTGACTTGCACATAAAAAATAACAGGGAGGATGAAATTCATGACTGAATACTTTTAGCAACATTCCATATGACAAATACAAATGGTTGAAACCACTTACATCGCTTTTGCAGATGAGCTGGAGACGAAAATGTAAGATCACTAAATTTTGTTAAACAACTTTTTACACTGTGTCATTTTCAAACAATGGTGACGCCTCCACAAATGTTTCGAAAGTTACAAAACTCTTTCAGTGGCTTCCCTGTGCTGCCGATTAACCACACACCAGCAGTTAAGTTTTCAAAACCAGCACAAGTGTAGTTATGAAGCTTGTTTACAATTACCCCAACTGACCCTAATTCACCAGAGCATCCTTCTTTCAAAGTCAAATGCAAGTGGCCCTCCTTATCTTTCTCCCAATGTTTCCAAAGAATACTTTCTTCAGGATGTATTGGTGATTTCAAAAGTTTGCCATCTTGGCATGTACTGCACTGATTCTGCCAACAGTTTGAATTGAGTGTTGTATTACACAAAACATTACTCCAAAAGTTGTTGTCATAGGTAAATCTTAGTCCCTTAAGCTGCAACTTAAAATTTTCATGTATCATGCATTTACATTGATCAACAAGCATATTTTTGAGAAGTAACACATTGCACGGTCTTAGTGAACAAAACTTTGAAAATCCTAAAGTGACTGTGGATTTTCTGTCTTAAATATACAAAATGCTTCTTTAAGAAACATAGTCATATAGTATTTTGTATATATAGATTTTTTTCCATTTTCCCAGACAGTTAACCTGCCATTTATTTCTGGACAAGTATAAACAATGTCCGACCTAAAAAAGAAATCTTTAACAATTTTAAAGTTATCTACAGCCTCTGGTTCGGACAATGCACTAGTGAAAGAATTAGTTATGTTAGAGCTAACTCTTTTCTGTAAGCTCTGTATAACAGCACAGCATTTCCTGGGTGACTTCGGCAGTGTTCTTAGGGTCCTGTGTAAAGCCTTACTAAAAGATTGTTTTGAGCGGTATTGTGGTGGTTCAGGAGAATTTGAGTAGCTTGTAGATGCCTGTGAGGAAGTTGATGATAAACATCGCTTTTTTGCACGCTGCGATCTTTTTCTGTCACACTCATAGAGTCTTTGTTTATCTTTTTCGGCTTATGTCATACAGCCTTTCTTTTTTTTTTCAGTTCATTTATCCTCTGATTTTCTTCCTTCTGGAAATTTGGATTTTGTACTGCTTTATCTCGCTCATTTTTTTCATCCTTTGAGCACTTGATTTAGATCCTTCCATTTCTTTTCAATAAAAAACAAACTTGATTAATGTTAAAAAGTTTAATATTATTATAGAAAGTTATTGTGTAAAAAGTCATAAAAGGGAAATAAAATTTAGCTCTAATTCTAAGAAGATGTGCTAAAATAAACTTCATAAATTTTAAACTATGCTGTTACAATGTTATATCAAACATAGAGAAAATCAAAATAATTGTCTTCCAAACAACTCATCAATTAAAAGTATAGTTGTTTTAGTATCAATATTTTAATTTTTTTGTTTACAACAATCATATTATATATTTCAATATAAAATATGAAAAGTTTAGGTTAAAAAATTAAATAATTTTCGATTTATTGAGATTTAACTGAATAACTAAATTTGCGCGAAAAACCACTAGCCCGGCACAATTCCGCCGCGAAATGTACCAGCACACATTGTGTTAAAAGAACTATCAAACGTAATGTATTTATAAGATATGTCATCGTAAAATACTGTCTTAAATATTTTAAAACATTTATAAATTTCTGCATGCATAAGAGGAAATTATTCAGCAAAAGAAACTTAAAAGTAATAGCTTTCAAATTACTAATTTTAAATTGATTTACGCAAAATTTAAATACAGTAAAACCCCGTTATACCGCGCCTCAGTATACCGCGGAATCGGATATACCACGGTGACCATCATGTCCCCCGATGTTTAAACCACACTTTATCATTGCCATTTGAAAGTGATTCCTTATTTACCATTGTAAATACAGCCAGCCCGAACACACAAATATTTTAGCCAAAGAGCACCCATCACCCCACCAGACCGGTGTGATGTGGGCCGTGGTAGCCTAGTGGTTAGCACGTCGGACTTCTACTTGGAAGGTCGCGCGTTCGATACCCACTGAAGACCACCATGTATACTTGGGGATATGTGCATGTGAAATCCGTAGACCCCACTACCTCTCCCCGTGCGTAAGCAATCCTAAGGCCTCGGCTAACAGGTAGGGGTCTGGTGGAGAAAAGACCGGTGTGATGTACACCTTTTTCATGCTTTTTCTGTCTTTCAACCTAGAACCAAAATCGGGTGCGTGTGTAACTTCTCTTATAGAGCTATCAACCTTTGTATTCTATATTCTTTAGCACAGTGGTCGGCAACCTAAATTGACTGAAGATCTACTTTCCAAGTTCGGTGAACACCAAGGTCGATTCGGAGAACGGGGGGGGGGGGATTGTATACTATTAATAGGGCATGTTGGGATTGCGCCTATATTCAAATTGTAGGTTAATTCCTGTCAGAACAACATTATAAAATAATGGTTTGTTAGCACCATTCCCACGCATCAAAACAATACGAATATATTATTTCTTTTGAATGTTGTAAAAAAAAACTTAGTTTTTGTTTTGTTTTGGAACTACAACATACATGTGAAATGTATACATTCTTGAATTAACTCTCACCGAGAGCATAGTTAACATTCCATATTATTGGAAGACGTTCCATATTATTGTGACGACTGACATTCCATATTATTGGAAGACGTTCCATATTATTGTGACGACTGACATTCCATGTTATTGGAAGACGTTCCATATTATTGTGACGACTGGCATTCCATATTATTGGAAGACGTTCCATATTATTGTGACGACTGACATTCCATATTATTGGAAGACGTTCCATATTATTGTGACGACTGACATTCCATGTTATTGGAAGACGTTCCATATTATTGTGACGACTGACATTCCATATTATTGGAAGACGTTCCATATTATTGTGACGACTGACATTCCATATTATTGGAAGACGTTCCATATTATTGTGACGACTGACATTCCATATTATTGGAAGACGTTCCATATTATTGTGACGACTGACATTCCATATTATTGGTAGTTCTTTTATGTCCGGTGAATGGTCTGACAAACTGATAAACATTTTCGGAAGGGAAATATAAATAAATTCGCCATAGACTTCAAAAGTTATTTTATTATTTTTTTTAAACTATAAACTGCTCAAAATGCTGTCGCGATCGACGGAAAATGGGCTCGCGATCGACGGGTTGCCGACCACTGCTTTAGCATTTCTGAAAAGAAAACATATTCCCTAGTGAGAAGTGCGTTCCTCCCCTTCCAATTCTTTTTTTTTTCTTAAGACCTCTCCCCCACCACAATCCCATGTTGATAGCATAAAGAGATTTTTAAGCACCTTTTCTCTCGGAACACAGTTGTTTATAACCATGGCTGCCTGCGATCATATAACGGCTGTCCAGACGCGGCGCCAGAACAAAGGAATTAAGCGTTCAAACAATAGTTTTTTTTTCCTCACTGGTGCGCTGCAAGCATGTACTAGTTTTGTATGGAAATACATTACGAAGGCATTGTTTTTGCCGGGTTTGCAGCATGCATCATGAAGATTTCTTTTTGGTAAATTTTTAGTTCATGCATTACTGATCGGAAATATGTCTCCCGATGTTTAATTGTGTCTAACCCATATATATTTATTTTAAAGAAATTTTTCATCGTAAATGAAATAAAACGCCAGAAAGCAGTAGAGTGTTTTTTCTAAGCATTAAATTAGTGAATGCATACATTTTATAATTTTAGGGATCTACTAAATTCACGTTTGGTTTATATGCATATATTTTATTTGTTTTTTTCACTCCATGTCACCTATTCAATCATTCTGCAAATAGAAATCGTGAGTTTGATGCTTTAGATGATATTTTTAACCAGTGAGGGCTGACATTTGCATTTTCCCCTTATGTCTCGAACTTTACTGGTTTTATTTATTTGTACTTCAGGTTATTAATAAGAAAACAAACGTCATTATAGCCCAAATTTCAGAAAACATATTTCGGGACAAGAGGAATCCTTTTATCAATGAATAGAGTTGTACACATCTGGATGCAAGTAATTCGAGTGATTTACACTCACTTGGATTACTTACATTTTTTAGGTCAAATATTTACGCATTGATAAAGGGGTCCCTTTTAATTCCAAAACATGTGTGTGGAGTAATTTTTGCAACTTGCGCTATAAGAACGTTGGTCCGTTCATTAATTTTTTACCACTCAAAAGTAAACTTTGAACTTCATATTATGTTTAGATTATGCTTTTAAATATTTTTTTTTTTTGTTCTGAGAAGTTTAAATTTCTTATGCTTGTATAGAATGATAAAGTTAAGAGTGGAATGAGTGAGAGAGAATCTCTATTATAAATCTAGTAATGTACCTTTTTAAAATTAAACTCGCGCTACAGAACAGGGGTTACAATTGCAATATCTAAAAGGAAGGGAGACTTCCCTCTAAGATTTGTTGTTGATTCTCCACGCGTTCATGAGTACACCCATTTTGTACACCATAGGGTCTTAAAACATAGAAAAGTAAATAAACTATCTAAGGGACCGTTCATAAATGATGTCAAGCTCTTTTCCGATATATTTGACCCCCTCCCCCCTTTGTCACAAAATGTCACAATTCAACGGACCCCCTTCCCCCTTTGTCATATGTCACACTATGTTGTATAAGCCGGATGTCACACTTCTTGTTACCCCCTCCCCTCCCCTTATCACACTTTGTCACAATTTCACGAACCCCCCCCCCTCCCCCCTCTAAGCGTGACACCATTTATGAATGACCCCTAAAGCGCATTTCTGATTTCTAATTTAAAAGTGGTTAAAAAATTATTTAAGAAAGGATTTAAGGAAAATCAGGTTACAGAAAATCAGAGAATCCGAAAGTTTTTGGTAGATTTTATCGAAAAATGCCGGTTTCAAAGTCTTGGTATTAAAAATTGAGAATATTCACTGTAGCCCAGAAAAAAAGAAAAAAGAGGTGAGAGGAGGGAGGCTTACAGATAAGAGCATAAGTTATTGTAATGAAATAGTAGTGGGGGAGGGGGCTTTTGAAAAGTGGAGGGACGATCGTGTAAAATAAAAACGTTTTCAAACAGCCCTGCCCCCCCCCCCCCCTCCCGACTGAGAATACTCATTGCTTTTTGTTGTCAAGGAGTATGTCATCTAAATAAAAATGTGAAAAGGTTTATTTAAAGAAAAATTGCTCCTATCCAGGAGTGTCCACGAGGGACGTTCATGGCGTAGACTGCGCCATTAAATTTTTGACACCCTCCCTCTGGAGAGGGGGCATGCTTTCATCGAGTTTTAGCCCTTTTGGGTGGTTGTCTTTTTTGGGGGACTTCGTACCTATTAGTATGCCCCATCTTACTTAGGGGGTTGGCACCCATGTATTGTCAGTTACAAGTTTTAAAAATAATCTTGATAACTCTGAACTGCATATAATAAAGCGTTTTAAGTAATTATTATTAATGTCTTATTTATTGTACTTAATTGCAATATTTGAAAATATTTCCCCTTGATTGTTTATTTTATTGAATCGTTTTCTTTTACAAAGGCCTAATCTTTGACCTTTCTTACTTAATATTTTAGGATTTTATTCTAAATATTTAACTAGTGTAATTGCTTTAGATGAAACTAGCAAAAAAAAAAAAAAGTCGCTACTCTTATATGATAATCCATCTGTTGAAGTTAACTGAAGTCAGCTATACTATACAATGCAATATTAGTTATTAGTATTATTCTGTTAGTCTGTCAATAACAATAAAAAATTGTTGCATTAATCGTTTACTTAATTACATAATTGTTCAACTAATCCTTATTTGTTAAGTCACTTCACAACCTAACTGTTCCACTTTCCTAAAATAATTAAATTTACAATAAATGGAATTGAAATAATTCAATTAACACATGTATTTAAAATAACTTTATCATAAATATAATAAAGTAACTAATAACCATTTAAAGACTATTCAATACGGCTTTCAAAAACCTGCTAGCCAGTTTATTTGTGCTACACAATGTGAAAGGATAAATGTATTTCAGAAAATTATGCGCAATTATTGTCGTTCAAAATAAAAATAAATCTGAAAGCATAATATGATGAGCCAATTGCGAAGAAAATTTTCTGTGTTCATCTCTACTAATAATAAAGCAGCAAGTGTGTGTGTGTCTGTCTGTGTCCGGCGTAGGGTCCAGACAGTCCAGCGGATTTTCATGAAATTTAGCACGAAATTAGTTTGGAACATGGGGGTGTGCACCTCGGAGAGTTTTTCCTGAAATTCGAATTTGTTCTTCTTTTATTCCAATTTATAGCCGAAAGTTTCATAAAATAGTCATTTTCTATGGGAAGGAATAATCGCATCGTTTCGAGCTTGATACCGTTGAAAAGCACATGAAAAACTACCCTGGAAAGAGTTTATCTTTCTTAAATGTTTATCTTTCTTGAAATTCAAGTTTTTAACGCGATGATATTGCAATGGTTAGACTTTTAAATCCTCGCTTTTAAGTACATGCTAACAGCGCCAATTGACTGAAGTGGCAGAAAATGAAAGTTCTGCTTGCACGCACTTTTACGCCCGTTTGGACAGCCGCTATATGATCGCAGGCAGCCATGTTTATAACATAACCTATCGCTCAATAGACAAATTGCGCAGCTGAGATATGTGCTTCTTGGATAACAATTACAGGGAGTAAAATTGCAGCAAAGAAGAAAAGAAAAATTATACTATAAGGGAAGAAAAGTTACGAGTAATTGATAATGTCAAAACTGGATGCAACAAGAGCAAGTATTATTTTGTGAATATGGTTCCGCGGTATAGGTTCACTATAAAGCGGTTATGTTATAACGCGGGTGCCAAACATGTCCCCCGACATCTGCGTTTTAACGGGGTTTTACTGTAAACAAATAAATAAACGTACCATGAAAATTTACTTTTCCACTCTGATTTCATTAGGCTTAAAGTTCTGGTTGGCGTTAGGGTTAGCCGCCGTGGCCACTTAAAAAGTAATTACGATTGCAACACACCAGGCTCCTTATTTTGTTCTTCAGAACGCTCAGGTGTCAAAAAATGATTGATGAGTTTTTAAACGCTATCTTTAGGGAAAGCTCGCATAAGGATACAATGTATTACAATGTATAAGCAGGACTTAGAGCATTGGTATCTTTTCTTTTTTTTTTTTTTTATAAATCTCCACATCAAAGAAACAAAATTAAAATAATCGTATGGTAGAATGTAACACAATGTAGCTTTGGGTATCGTTTTTTTCTTATACCATTCATGCCGCAAAGCTATAATCGGTGGAATCTATGTTTCGGATTGCACGCTGATGGGATTTTAATCTATACATCGCTTTTTTTATATGTATATTCAAGCAGTGATTTGTCTTCATCGGTTACTGTTATTTTGACGCGCAATAGTGAACTTTGTATCTTGCGCGGAATATTGGAATTTTCCCTGATGAAGGGTTTTATTAGGGTTGCTGGCTAATTATAGCATTCTTTCCGGCGTTCTATTAGAATGTTTCTAAAGTGGGACTGTGTATTAATAACATGATGCTTTTATGAGTGCACGAAGAAGGCTGTAATTTCGCGCGAAAAAATGTGACGCGATAATTAACTCGTTATTATCGCGAAATATCTGGCACAGCGTTGTTTGAAAGGGTTTGGTGGATTTATTTTTAAATCAGAAGTAGAGAACATATCGCTCTTTTTTTTCTTTTCCTTTACGCAAAATTTCCGTGGATTAGGAAGTAGGATCGAGTGATAATCACTCAAGTTCACTTTGACAGTGAACTTGAATGTCACTGGACCATGACCCTAGCCAACGAATGTACAAGCTGTCAGAATTAATAAGAAAACCATATAAATTGAGGAAATTGCCAAGGTTCCTGTATCGGCCATAAGTAGAGCTAAAATTCACTCATTTCCATGACAAAGTGTCTATGTCACTGGGAAAAAGAATGTCTCTCAGTGAATCATTTGACATTTCATAAATTTACGAAGTTTGCCGAATTTGAATTGTCGCATCAGTTGACCTTCAACTTTAATTAAATTTGTGCCGTATTTGGCTAAGTGATAATCATTCAAGTTCACTTTGACAGTGAACTTGAATGTGACTGGATCATGGACCCTAGTCAACGAATGTTTCAGACGTCAGACTTTTTACGAAAACCACATAAATCGAATAAACTGCCAAGGCTCATAAGTAGTGCTGAAATCCGCTCATTTCCATGGCAACGTGTATATGTCACTGGGAGGACGATTTTCATTAATAAATTAACGAAGTTCACCAAATTTGAATTGTCGCATCATTTGTCCTTAAAATTTAATTAAACTATTGCCGTACTTGGTGAAGTGATAATCACTCAAGTTCCTTTTTGACAGTGAACTTGAATGTCACTGAACCACGACACTAGTCAACGAATGTAAAAGACGTAAGAATTAATAAGAAAACCCTATAATTTGAGGAAATTGCCAAGGTTCCTATATCGGTCATAAGTAGCGCTAAAATCCACTCATTTCCATGACAAAGGGGCTACGTCACTGGGGGGAAGATTGTCATTGATAAATTAATGAAGTTTGCCATATTTGAATTGTCGTATCATTTGACCTTCAATGTTAATTAAATTTGTGCCGTATTTGGCTAAGTGATAATCATTCAAGTTCCCTTTGACAGTGAACTTGAATGTGACTGTACCATGGATCCTAGTCAACGAATGTGCCAGGCGTAAGAATTAATGAGACAGCCATACAAATTGAGGAAATTGCCGATGTTCCAAACATTGGCCGCAAGTAGCGCTGAAATTCACTCATTTCCATGACAAAGTGTCGCTCTCACTGGGAGGACGATTGTGATTAATAAATTAACGAAGTTTGCCAAATTTGAACTTGTCGCATCATTTTACCTCCAAATTTAATTGATAAATTAGTGCCGTATTTTGCAAATAAATTCTATAATTAAAATTTCTCTTTGAATAAAATGCTCTATATTACCTTATTATAGTGCTATTGTTTCTATTATTCGACACTTGTAGGGGTGCAATCTAGGGGGAGGGTATTTTAAGGGTTCCCAGTTTTTTTTTGGGGGGGGAGGGGCATGACGTTTATGAGGGGTATTCTCCGTAGCTTTTGAAGGCGGTGCGCCATAGCTCTTGGGAGGATAGGCAGCCAAACATCCAATTAACATCCAATTAAAATACTTGCGTCACTTGTGGCATTTAGAACGTAAAAATTATTTTGAATACGTGTCACATGATTTTTATTCATCACCGTTGTAGCATATTCGTTTGACTATGGTCAAAACTCACACATCTGGAGAGAACCTCCCCAACTGTAGCATTAAAACTAGATGAAAAACCCTTTAAAATGAAAAAGTTTGGAAATGAATCAGGAAAAGGCAATCAATTAAACTAAAATGCTTCAAAACGAAAAGATCAATGATAGCATCATTGAAGAATGAAAAAAGCGCCATAATGTCCTAGTTTTCTTGGCAGAAGGTGTGTTTAAACTCTTTCAAGTGTTAGGTGAAAAAATAAGGATTTTTTTTTTTTTTTTTTGGAAGCGCACCACTCAACTCAACTCATCCTTCAGCGACGAGTGAGAAACACATCTAATTCCAGAAACGAATCTCGAACGGAGCGAATCCCTGAGCGAATCGGCCATAAATCGGCTTGATTCAGTAATGTAGTCAAATAGAGGCGTCTGTTTTACGCTTTAACTGGTCGGTCTTTTTGACGGCGAGTCTTAAACAGAACACACAATTTGCGTTTAGGTTTTTATTTTTAGAAATTGCCAGTGGAAGCGACGGCAGTGAACTCCTAACCGCCCCCATTAGGGATAGTTTTGTTGAATTTATTGATATAGGAATAGAAAGCTGTTTCCTAGCAATCTTTCTTGATGAACAATGCGTGCGAAGAGGAATTTTTGCAACTGTCAACAATGAAGACAGCGAAGTACTAAGGGAAATAATTTTTGTAGAATGGTGCCTGATTCTTGGCATTACACTGCTAAAACTGGATACTTAAAAATAAGAAAAATGTACTCATTTTTGAGTACTTCACGTTCTTATAATAGCTCCGAGTACTTAACTCTTAAATTTGAGAAATGCACGTTCTCATTTTTTTGAGTACGCTCAGGGGCTCGAATATGAGTATGTATCAAAACACATACTCATATTTTTGAGTACATGCCTGACTTGACATAGCCTCTATGAAAAGGAAGTTAATATATTAAATTCCTTTTCATAGCGGCTATGTGTCGAGTTTCTGGATTTTTTTTTTTTTCTTTTTGACGAAACTTAGGGAGTCTTTTTTTTTTTTTGGTTTCCTTTCTTTAACGCTATGGACTGAAATTGGTTAACTTTTTTTTTTTCTTTCTAATGAGGGCTGCGTACGGTCACTACTCACTAGCCTTGTGCCTTTTCATAAATGATGTCAAGCTTTTTTCCAACATATTTGACACAATACCCCCCCCCCCCCTGTCCCATGTCACGCTACGTTGCGTAAGCAGGGATGTCACACTTCTTGCTACCCCTCCCTTCCCCTTGTCACACTTTGTCACAATTTCACGAACAGCCCTCTCCCCTCGAAGCGTGACATCATTTATGAATCATCCCTATCGGTGGATGCGCATTACCACTTTTTAATAATTTTGACTCTCAGTTTACCCTAGATGGTGGCACCCGAGCTCTAATTGACGCGAAAATGCACTAGTAATTTTAATTTAGCCCAGAGTATCCAATCCAAACGGATGCTAAAGGGATCTTCAACGTGCCGCATAATCATACGACATGGGCGCTGACGATTCTCTGCATCATGAAAATCCACCGACTTCGGCCAGGTTCGATCCTGCGAACTTGGGAGTACGACGCCAATGCCTTACCACTACCTGCCGGCGAAATTGGTTAATGTATGCATAAAGTTTTTCAGAATAGACATAGGCCTTTAACCTCCCGGGTACGAATATCACTAAATCATTTCAAAATACAATCATTATGTCACTAGCATTCCTATTACAGACAATTCTACTTTTAGCGAGATACATCGAGTTGCATCTTTTTAACCCAGAAGATATGTTCCTCATAAACAAACAAAATATTATCATTCTGGTAAAGCTTAGGGAAAAAAAAAAACCGCGTGTTTCTATGTACGGTTAACATCAAATTGTTTCCAAACACATATTGTAATATTTATCTATAACACACAATCGCTTGTCACAGATAAGTGGTTGAAGTGCTTTCCAGACACTTCCCTTGTAAAGAAGCCTACGCGCTGATAGTTAATTTCCGCCAATCTAAAAATGGAAAATCTCCCCTCCCTCTTTTTCTTTCCTTTTTTCTACAAAGGCAGTTTTACGATGTCCTTCAATTTCCACTTCGCACTACATTTATATGTTAGTGATACGATGATGTCATCATATCCAAGGGTTAGACCAGAATCTTCTAGGTTGTTCGTAAACTTTGCGCACACACATTATGTACATGCAATTCAAAATTCTTTTTCTCTCAAACTTTTTTTTTTTTTTCTGAATGTTAATGAGCTCTACTTATTTTGGATCCTTTTTTTTTTTCTGTGTGGCCTTCCTCATGGAATCACGTGAAGAAACATGAAAATTCCCAATCATCAATAGTCAAACACTTTTAGAACACTGGTTACAAATTCAAATTTTCTGAAGCTAAAGTTATAAGCAGACATTCTACTACCTTAGAGTTGGCTTTTCTGGAGGCCTACCATGTTGAAAAAAACTTAAATAATACAGTGACACCAAAAATCAAATAGGAAAAAAAAAAGGTAGTAATGATGACTTTTTCAAAAAATATAATACAGTAGTCTCTCGGTAATCCGGCACTTCATTGGTCCGGCCCTGCCAGTAATCCGGAGTTTCATAAGAAGCCAGTAAATGCGCGGTATTAGAGTTGAAAACCTATTTCTGGCGTCTCTGCTCGTGACATTTTAGTGTTGAAACGTCTTCAAGAAAACGCATTGAAAATGTCATTTAAAGTGAAAAAACAATCAAAAATAGACAACTATTTTATGATTTCAACTTCAAAGGAATAATATAAACAACACTATGTACATTGAAATAAATAATTTGCCCAGGTATTTATATGCGTATTTTTAGTACATTCCAGTAATCTGGCGTTTTCCGTAATCCGGCAGTACCCTGGTCCGATATCTGCCGGATTATCGAGAGACTACTGTATCTATATTTTCGAAAAGAAAGCTATTATACATAGCATTTTAACACATTTAATTACGAATCATGGCATTCATGTTGAAAGTAATTCATAATGAATTGTTTTTTAATCATATTGTTCAGAACATTTTTTTAAATTAATTTTAGAATTTTTTTTTTTTTTTACTTTTGAGGGTAAACGTAAAATGCGAGAAATACATAGAAAGCAAAAATCAAATAGAAAAAAAAAAAAAAAAAAAAGATAGTAATGATGACTTTTTCAAAAAGTATAATAACTATATTTTCGTAAAGAAAACTATTATACATAGCATTTTAACACATTTAATTACGAATCATGGCATTCATGTTGAAAGTAATTCATAATAGTGGATTGTTTTTTAATCATACAGTTCAGAAAATTTTTTAAAATTAATTTTAGAATTTTTCTTTTTTTACTTTTGAGGGTAAAATGCGGGGAATTCGATAAATAACAACCTTAGAATCCGGGTTAAATAGTATACGTAAAAACTGAGACATAGTGATAAAAACGTTAAATGCGGGAAAAACGTAGATTGGGGGACGTTAAATCGGGGTTTCCTTGTATTTTTAATGATTCTTTTGCTCTCCCTCATATTTCTTCGATTTTTTTTTAAACGGTTTCGAATTTGCATTGTGCAATATCTCCCCGGACAATCGTGTTTTAGCCAAATGCCGAGACCTTATTGGTTCCGCATTCAAGTCTTATGTATTTAAACTGCCTATCCACCCTAGCATTTCATTTCTGCTCTCGGTACTAACGAATGGGGCTGACTGCCCTTGAAACCGGTTTGCCAGTTTTACCTTATATTTGCGCCCTTTAACGTTGCTTCTGTGGTCGTGATAGCCTAGTGGTTAGGATGTCGGTCTTCCAACCGGAAGAATGGGTGTCCGATACCCGAGCCGCAGAAGACCCACCATGTACACTTGGGGATACGAGCATGTAAAATCCGTGCACCCTGAAGTCCCGAGGGTACCGGAGCATGCAGAATGTCCCTTCAGTCTTAGGTCAAAAAAGGGAAGTTGGCGTAGTTGTGGGGACGCCATCTGGTGTCATCCAATTACATTATGAGCCAAGTCGTACTTCCACCGTCGTGGTGCTCATCTATAAACGGAAGGGGCTCCCTTCACGCCTTATTGCCTGGTCGCTCTGCGAAGGGGAGCTTGGATACCCAAGTGGCGGTAGAAACAACAGCAACAACGTTGTCATTTTGTATATTAAAGCACGAAAACCAAAAATTCTCTCTTTTGTCTGTAGGTTTAAACAGATAAATTTTGAAACAAAATTATTAGTATGAAAATCACTAATCCCACAAAAGTAAACATTTATCTAAAAATTGTTAAAAAAGGAGCTAGTTAATTTAAAATACTAATTCAGGAATGCATTAATTAATTTGATTTTTAATGATTATGATTTGACAAGCGTTTTTCATTCACCTATCTGACCTTCTCTGCTTCAGTTTAGCCTTCAGTCTAAACAACTGGTACCGAATTGAGCTACTTCCACTCTTTTAGTTGATAAGAATGACGTAATCTGTCAATTGTTTTCCGCAACAAGAGAAAGAAAATCTTGATTGTCAGTCTAGTGATCAATGTTAAATAATTAATTAAACTGGATGCGGGTATTATGTAGTTGAATTTTAACGACTAATATCGAGAGCGGTTTTTTTTTTTTTTTTTTTTTGCGCGCGCGAAATTGAGTTGGTGTGTTCTACTTTATTTTTAGTTTTATCATCATTGTTGATGTCAGCGAAATTGTAATATTTAAATCGAGTATTTCATTTACATATTTGCGAAAAAAAGAGAGATAATATTTTCCATTTGTAGTGCTGTCCGCAGAGTGATATTGGATCATAGTCTATTTATCACAGAGGCCTGTTGGGTGGTTTTCCGCTCTGTGATAAGAAAAAGAAGAAAAGAATAAATTAAAATTACTGATACTTCACTTTTTTTTTTCTATTTCTTAGAACAAAAATAAAATTATAGAATGTAGTAAAAATATAGAAGAATTCAAAGGAGGGCTACAAGATTGGTAAGTGGTCTTTCAGACTTAGATTATGAGGTGAGGCTTAAAAGGCTCAATATGTATAGTCTTGAGCAAAGGAGAGTCAGAGGGGACATGATTCAGTTGTTTAAATTCATTAAAACGGGAAATGTTGATGGACTACAGCTATGTGCTGAAAGTAGAACCAGAGGTCATTGTTTTAAACTTTTCAAATCTCAGGCTAATCTTGAAATTAGGAAAAACTACTACTTCAATAGGGTTGTGGGCAGTTGGAATAGTTTACCGGAAGCGACTGTTCATTGCAGTGGGGTAAAAACTTTTAAGAAAGCTCTTGATGTTCATTGGGGACTTCTAAATTAACTAGGACCAGCCTAGCTGGGCCCTGAGCCTGTTGCTGGTTGTCACTTTTGTATTTGTATTTGTATTTGTATTTGTAAAAATTTCTTGGATTTTTTTTGCACGGAAACTTTCTTTCTAGTGTTGCAGATTTTTCAAGCAAAATGTTTGGATATTTTGCTAGGACTAAAATTTCACGTTGAATCTGATGTTGAACTGCTTGCATTTGAGCGAAAATTTGTAGGGACTGAGATGTCCTCTTAAAGATCTTTTGGACAACAATTTTTGTTCGAAACGAATATTTCGACAGACTATTCTCAATAATATCTCCATTTACAGTTTTACCAAAAAAAAGAAGACCTCTGACTGGCAGAATGCCAAGAAGAAGCCATTCCTGTTCAAGGGAGGAATTGCTGGTACATAAAGAATGATCCGTATTCGCTTCTCGTTTTAATTCGTTTAGCATATTTGATTTCAACCGAGCTGATGTTATATATAAAAATTTATAAAGGCGGTTGCTTTCAACAAGCAGCGAAGCAAACATTCTGATTCGCGTGCTAATAAACTCACGTGCAAAACGAAGCATCCAAGTGTCAGAACTTCGCGGTCAAACTGTTTTTTTTTCCAATGGGCTGCGGTATTGGTCCTCAACCATTGCAGAGCTAGTGCGTTCCCCAGTAATTGGTACCATCTCTTTCAGCGGCACCACAATGAGTGTGGTACCTTCGCCGCATGAGAATTTTGACGTTCAGTTACCACTAGATGGCGGTACCTGAGCTCTCATTGATGCAATATGCACTAGGAATTTAATTTAGCCGAGAGTATCCATGCCAAACGGATACTCAAGGGAGCTTTAACATGCCGCATAATCATACGACATGGGCGCAGACGATTTTCTGCATCTTGAAAATCCACCGACTGTGGCCAGGTTTGAACCCGCGATCTTGGGCGTACGAGGCCTGCTGCCTTACCACTACGCCACAATGTCGACTGGTCAAACTGTATGTATGAAATTCATATTTATTTCATATCATAGCAACAGTTTTATGAGACTCCGTGAGATGTGTCTGCTTTGACCCACGTTTAGCAAAACATTAAATTTCCATTACTATCCGAATACTAAGCTATTAACTTACACAAAATGAGCTAAAATAATAATAAAAAAAAAGGTCACTCAAATCCGGGCGGGGTTTTTTTTTTTCGAATTTCGGCTAATGTTATGTGAAGAGAGCTCATCTGCACGAGCGCAGAACTTCGCTTTTCTCATCTGCTCAAGCGCAAGGCATATTTTTACTTTCAAAAATATGCTCTGCGCTTGCGCAGATGAGAAAAGACAGGAATATTGTCTTTGTCGCCTTTGGTGGGAAAGCATCCTTATATTAGAGCTAAAATTAATTTGCGCGTTTTGTGATGTCAGCACAAAGTTGGACAATGGCCAAGAAAAGTTCTGAAAAATTACCCTAATGAATTTTTATTGCAAATCCACGAGAACAAAATTCACTAAAGTGAATAACGAGAAATATGATTTTCAAATTTTCTCTTGGACATGGTAATTACTTGGATTTTGTTTTTGTAAAACATTTCTTTTTCATGAAAAGTATTTCTTGGTTGAATTAATATTGCTTGGTTCTTTGATTAGCGGAATTTTTACCAGACTAGCCGCAGCGGAAGCGAAATTCGAACCTTTTTACCCTTCCATAACAGTACTTTATTTCATACTATTAAATAAAATTAATTTTTCCCTTCAAAGACTTACATTTTTACAAGAATATATTAGGTGAATTCCATGTAAAAGTGGAGCTCTTTGGAAAACATTAAAATGAAAAATTTTAACAAGTATTACTTTCTTATGTTTTTTGGGATGTAGAAGCTATTTACAAGCACTCTTCCTACCCTCTCGTGGGAAAAAACTTCTTCACAATAAATAATTTGGCTGTCACTAGATGAATATTAAGCCCGTTTTTTTTTTTCTTTTTTTTGTGTTGCGTCGGTGACTACTATTTTTTGTATGCATCAATAATTAGCCTAGCACCAAAGAATAACACAAGTGTACATCTTTGTACGCACGCATTACTTTTTC
The DNA here is from genome assembly GCA_038502835.1 of Octonoba sinensis. Lineage (NCBI taxonomy): Eukaryota > Metazoa > Arthropoda > Arachnida > Araneae > Uloboridae > Octonoba > Octonoba sinensis. Next base: position 23,137,597 of record CM076601.1, on the reverse strand, counting down.
ATTTAAATGAAAATTTCCTTGTCAGAAGTTCATAATTCACAGATTTTTGAATTTATTTTCTATTTCATGTTGTGTCAGTTACTGTGAGGTTTTTATGATTTTTTCTCATTACGAGTAGGATAACAGGGTTTCAAATAACGTCGTATAGTAATGTATTAATGTAGCTGTTTAAGACAGTAAAATAAACTATTTTATATTAATATTTTAAGTCGACAGGGTGGCGTAGTGGTAAGACGCAGATCTCGTACGCCCAAGATCTCAGGTTCAAACCTGGCCACAGTCGGTGGATTTTCAAGATGCAGAAAATCGTCTGCGTCCATGTCGTGTGATTATGCGGCATGTAAAAGATCCCTTGAATAGACCTTTGGCTTGGATGCTCTCGGCTAAATTAAATTCCTAGTGCATATTGCATCAATGAGAGCTCAGGTACCGCCATCTAGTGGTAAATGAACGTCAAAATTCTCATGCGGCGGTGGTACCAATTACTGGGGAACGCACTAGGTCTGCAATGGTTGAGGACCAATACGTCAGCCCCATTGGAGGAAGGAAAAAATTAATATTTTACTTAGTCTAATTATTTAAAGTTAACATTTGACTTCCAAGTAATGAGTCAGTTACCGTAGAATGCACCATAAGTAGAATTTATTTATTTATTTTTTTTTTTATGTTCGTTTTTAGCTCTGGATTATACACTGAATTTACTCCAACGTAATATAACGCGACCCAGCTTCTTTTTACATGTTGAGCGAAAAAAGGGACATTTTTCGGAAAAGAAACTATTGCTTATTCTAATCTTGTTTTATTGCCTTGTCGATGAATTTTTATCTGTATTCGCTATTTACGACGCGTCTGATCAAACCAACCTACTTAACTATGCTTCTTTTTCTCCCCTTTTCATAGCATTTTATTACGAGCACTTTATCGAAATTCCAGGATTCTATTTATAATCCATAAACGCGGGCAAACGGTTTCGGATGTATAACATTATATAAGAATATTTTAATTCTTCTTTTCAAGAAGTTAGGTTGTAAAAAGATCAGACTTTGCACGCTCTGGGCACCTGGAAATCTTGCGGCATGAGTGGGGGGAATTAATAAATAAGTTATAAACATTTGTGTGGCAACAGAATAAAAACTAACATTTAACGTATATTACGCACAAATTTTTCAGAAGATCGCAGACATATGTTTCGGGGCACCACTTTAACCCCCTTTTCAATGCAAAAAAAAATAAGCAGCTAAATGAAAAATTTACAGGTTAAACTTCAGTTCGATGCTTTCACCTTGAAATTCACTTCTTCTGCACTGAAAAAAAAAAGAATTCCTTTGTAAGGAATAATGATGATAATAATCTTAAATGATGTCACGCTTCGAGAGGGGTTCGTGAAGTAGTGACAAATTGTGACAAGGGAAGGGAAGCGGGTAAGATGAAGTGTGACATCATGCTTATGTAACATAGTGTGACACGTGACAAAGGGGGGCAGGGGGTATGTTGAAGAGTGACATTTTGTGATAAAGAAGGGTGAAATATATGGGAAAAAAGCGTGACATCATTTATGAACGGTCCCTAACCTGGAAGTTCATCTTTTTCAAAACGTGCGTAATATACGTTGTATTTTACAATTTAGAGGGAGAAGGGGCATTGTTGGTATTTAATCTTCATTATCATCGGTGTTAATCAATTATTCTAACATATCATAATTTTCGAAGCTGTGAATCTTAAATATACGATTCACAGTACCCCCTAAAAGTAATTAATTATTACTTTTAGGGATACACTGTAAAAGCAGGGTTCGTGATTTGTTTTTATTATTTTTAAAAAATCAAAAAATCGGATTTTTTAAAATTTAAATCATATTTTTTTGATTTAAATCGGATTTTTTAAAAAGGCCCTAAATATTTTGGATATTTATTATGTTACATTCATAGAAACAATACAGCATGCTAATCAATATGCAAAAACACACTTTGAGCTGTTTTTACAGCAATAAATATTTTTTAATAATAATAATGATAAACAAATTTTAATACAAATGCATGACTCAAATGAAACTTAACCCTACCAGGAATAGTAGTACACTCATAAGTAGGGAGAAAATGAACATATTTAATCTGAATTATTTTGCTGTTGAAAGCTGAAAAAAAGTAACAATTGTGTGTACTTAATTTTTAAATCGAGTGTACTTTAATCAGTTTTCCATTTTATAAATGAACAAGAAGTTCCGTCTAAAACTTTACGAGCCTACTTTCCCGTATACACCGAATTCAAATTTATAATCTAGCTATCTCTTTCTCTGTCTTTCTCGTTTAGCTTTAGTTCTTAATTGCTTCAAATATACCTTTTTCAACGGTTAATACATATTCATTCAATCATTATTTATTAAGTCATTCATGTATTTATTCACTCATTTATTCAATCATTCTTTTGCTTATTCATTTAATCATTCATTAATTAAAAAATATTCTTGAAAATCCCGATCAAAAAATTTCATAGGAAAATAGGCTCGTTAGTTCTGGATGAACTTTCTATTTGTACATGTTCTACGTCATAAGAGCTTTCCGATAAAGTTTGTTCTAAGCAAATCGGTCCGTTAGATCGGAAATTATATAGGATTGAAATTTCCCCGTATGCGGTATGTTAATTTTTTTTGAGCTGTTCAAAAATGAACAAAAATTGTTCAAATCAATATTTCACGCCAAGAACTTCTTCCAGTGAACTTGTTCATGGGAACTTATATCTTGTACCCAGGGTTTACATCATTTGCTTCATTTTCGCCCATAGGCGCTAATAAAATTTTTTGAACTGTTTAAAATTGCACAAAAAATTGTTCAAAGTAAAATATGGAAATGAGATGTACTCGCCGAGATCTTTCGAATGCAAAAAGAATTTTTCGAATCGGACAATTCGTTCAAAAGTTATTGGGGGGGGGGGGACAGACCGACAGACAGACCGACCGACAGACCGACCGACAAACTTTTTCCCCATCTCAAAACCCTACTTTCAAATTTTTTATTTTTCAATCTTTATTTAATTACTTAACTTATTTTTGACTTTTCTTGATTTCTAACGATATTTTCACGATACGTTAAGCCTTCTTTCATGCTTTATTATTATTTTTTTTTACTTTTACGGGAAAGTAGGCTAAAAAGCATGAAATATTTTTATCCATTTAGTAAAATCATGTGCTCACACCATTACTAAAAACTGAAACATTTTGTCTTAATCAAATATCTTCATTGAAAACTTCTATGATAAAAAAATATTTTACAAAGAAAAATACCTTAAGCTATTAGGAGATATGGATGAAACTTTAAGGATACATATTCTAAATTCTAACAATTGTTGTTTTAAACACTATCATTCTGACTTATTTATTGTGCGGCATTTATTAAATTGATCTAAAATACTATTTTTAAAATAAAAAACACAAAATGGTTCATGATTATTATGAATTCTAATTTAAATGATTGAATGAATTATGCTTTGCTGTTAAGATGCTTGAAAAATAAGAGAAATATTGTAAAATTAAAAAAATAGTAATTAATTCTAAACTTATGAAATATGTTATGCACACAGACAGATGGACCTAGGAAGTTTTCTTTGAAACAGTGGTTGTAATTGCAACATATTTCAATTTTACAACACTTTCTAACATTGTAAAATCAATGATTTTTTTTGAAAAAAAAAAAAAAAAAAAATCACTTGATTTAAATCGCAATTTAAATTATGATTTAAATCAAGCTGATTTAAATTAACGAGCCCTGTGTAAAAGTAATTAATTTTTGAAAAATTTTACGAAAATTTAAAAAACGGGAATTGAAATTTCAGAACAGAATCAAGACAAACTTCTAAAAATTAAGATAATCGGTAAATAAGCTCATTTGGTCATCCAACGTGGAAGTCTACTACTAATTAAAAACCGAGTTCAAGAAGCTGTTTATCCTGTGTAGGAAAATGGAAGAGCTTGAAAACGAATAGAAGGCCCATTTTAAGATTTTTGAACGGCCCCTGTCAACAAAAAAAATTACACGTACATACAGAAAACCTTTCAAAATTTTATGCTTTTCATCTGTTTATTTATATTTGTGAATAAAATAAAATGAGTTTGTTAACTTTTGACTCATCTGAAGCTCATCTGCCTCCACAAATTCTAAAGCTTTACCCCGTCCTTCCGAACAAAAACACCATACAAAACCGTGAATAGAAATATTTTAACAATGTTGCCACAACCACATCGTGTCGTATAAAAGGACTCCAGAAAAGCAACAGAAAACACAGATCCGCCGCGCAAGTGACGAAGATTAATTATTCGCGAGATTGGGATTACTGCCAGGCTCTTTGCAACACCGGAACTGGCAACGGATAGAAGGGGAAGAAGAAAAAAAAAATGGCGAGAAAGAAGCGAATGTACGAAATGGTGTGGAACGCTCTGGAGTTGTCAGAAATCCTTGGCAGCTGTAGTTGAGATTTTTGCGAATCGTACATCAAAACAGAAAGCGGTGTTGTGTGGATTGAAATGCTTGTAATTGTGCTTCGAATTTGATAGGGTGATTTGGAACCGAGTCAAGAATCATAGCCCGGGAAAGAAATCGCTAATGTGATAGAAAAATGTAACTAATGAAGAATGTTTTATGTCTACAAAAGTTCTTTGGCTTGGTGCGAGTGAAAAGAATACCTATTAAATGTCGGTTCTTAGTACTATCGTAAAAAAATATGTACACTTGGAAATGCTGTCAGTGCAGTCCAATATAATTAAATGCTTTGTTATTTATGAACTCCTGAAAAAGTGTAACACATTACAAATCATTGCACAGAAACACATCCGTACCCGAGATGTAATGAAAAAAAAAATCCCATATTTTTAAAGAGGAGAATATCAAGGATTTTTTTACTTCGAGGGGGGGGGGGGGATATTGCTTCGGAACCGCTTATTAATGCCTGTTTTTTAAATAGCTTCCCTTATAGATATCAGAATTTCGGGATAAGGGAAAATGTCCCGATATCGCCCTCTCTGTTCACCCCATTTGGAAGTGGAATTCCCAATTTCCATCTAATTACGGCACTCTTAATTGGTATTGTTTATGATTTCATTTAGCTAGAAACGATTTTATCTCTTTTTAAAAATAAACGAAAAAGAAAAACATAGGTTTTGCAATAAGGCGTGTACCACTGGTTAGGCGTGTGCCACTGACAGATTATATCAGCTATAGTCTTATAACACAGTTTTGTTCGATGAAAAAACTTCATGTGGTTAAAAATAACTTTTTTACTGAAAAGTTGAAAAGCTTATTTTTACATGTAGCAAAAATCTGCGCCATCCTGAACGTGTTAATGTAAGTAGTTGAAAGCGTTTCAAAAGTGTATGTGTTACCGGCAAAGTTTGAAATCCGGCATTCTGTAGAATGCCTAGGCATTGTATATAATGCCTAAAACTAGCCGGCAATGTATGAAACGATTTATATTTCACACATTTCCTAGGCATTCTACAGAATGCCAAACGAGAAACTAGCAAAGTATAAAATGCATCTCCGATTCGTTAAGAACTCCGTCCGTAAGTGCAAAATGAGAGTTAACGCTGCAAAAAATAGTGTTTTCTTAACCGAAACTACTTACCAGAAAAAGCCAAAATGACTACTAAAAAGGAACCCAGGGACTATTAGTTGCTGAATCGCTACGACAAACAAAAATAATTTTTTAATGGCACTCTCATTGCTTTTTCAGATTAACATTTTTATTGTTGAGAAACGCACATCATTTACATAATAACCTCACCAGGATGTTCTTCTTTCATACTTTGCCTAAATAGCAGTGGTCATTCTATAGAATTCCTGGGTATTATATATACTGCCTAGGGAAAATATGTAGTACTTCTCATATTTCATAGCTTGCATAAAAACGTCCATCATTATATACAATGCCTAGACATTCTATAGAATGCCGGCGTTTCATACTTTGCCAGTAACATGTGCATTGTGCATCTCTCATAGAAATTCTCTAATCCCCCTCTGCTGGGGCTCCACACTTAGAAGATCTCTCTAAGCGTTTTTCGGAAATTAGTTAAAGTTATGTATCCAAATCCATCACTTTTGCATTTCGTAATTAAGCCACCACACACCCTATAATTTCGTTCTCCATCTTCCCAAACTAAAACAAAATAGCTGGCAGTGCCACCTTCTTGCAAATGATCGGCAGCTGCGCGGCTAATCAGCTTTTCTCATTAGCTCGAGTTTGAATTTAATGGCAGCCTTGATTTAAGGAGGATGGAAAGTTTGGAGAAAATGATCCGGGCGGGAGGTTCGGCAAAAAGCGTGATCCCCAGTCCAAACTATGATTCCCGCCGGACAGCAAAAAGATAATGTCTGTCTAGACGCACGCTTCGAGACGGAAGTCTCGATATTTGCCCTACAACCATGACGACGCAGACGTCTGAAAAATTTCTTTTATTCCCAAGTTATACAACGTTATAACATTATGCATGTCAGAGGGAGGGACCAGAACGCCCAGCTGGATCAAATTCGAAGCATTCGAGAACTAAAAAAAGATCGGCCTCAGTGGATGACCCCATCTCTACACTTCTCAACCTCCACGGGATAGCAAGGGGGAAAAAAGTTCGTGATTTCGCGGTGATAATCAATTATTTTCCAACGCAGGCGAATGTTTGGGTGAGGGAAATTCAATAAGAAGAATCACGACTTTTCATGTGGGAGAATTTTTTATTTTGGGGATTGCTCGTTTTTGATCCCAAATAATAGAATCAAACCACTTTGCATGAGTAAGCAAGCATTGAATAAAGTTGGGTATGATCCGGTAACGGGTTTAGAATTTTGTATAACCAAGGAGTAATCGTTCTTTCCTTCTTTATCAATCATTATGAAATTATAACACTATTTCTTATCCTTATTTGAAAATCATAAGCAGTCCTATCATTTCAAATTTTTCCAAATTTGGCTGGGGTCGGAGAAGCAGACGACTAATGCTTGAGACTAAAAATAATTGATGGTAGCCAGTGGCCAGTAAACCCAAAAAGGTTAGTCGCCACTTTGAACCATGTTTCAAACTGATCCCCCCCCTCCTTCCCAACCGGGGCTTCCTTTTGCATACAAACATGTGCATACATATACCTCAAACTGCACTTTGTCACAAAATTACAAAGCCCTATTTTTAAAAAAATAATAATAAATTACAAATTTTGGCGACCGACATAACATTTTGTGGTCGCCAAATAAAAATTTATAGTCGAGTGGCGACCGCTAGTGTCGACCTTTACAGACGGCATACCTCAATATAGGGGCCGTTCATAAATGCTGTTAACACTTTTTTCAATATATTTGACCGCTCCTCCCCTTTGTCACAAAATGTCACACTTCAACATATCCCTTTATCCCCCTTGTCCCATGTAACGCTATATTGCATAAGCATATATACTTGCAGCTAACCAAAACAGATCACATTTCCAATTTTTATTTTTGAGCTTTTAATCACATTTGTGAGCATAAAATATATTTAATGTATAATAGTAAAAAATATAATTCGTTCAAGTTCTGTAAAAATTACCCACGCTTTCTTTGTCTTAAAAATGTAAATGCCCAAAAAGACTTCCTTTTGAATTCAAACTTTTAACTAGAGCTTAATTTAAACCTCAATCAGCATCGATATTTTTGATACAATATAGAGCCAATGAGAATACAAAACAAAAAGAAAAATTGTAAAAGTATTAATTTGTCTGATTTTGAATGTTTTTATTTTAACCAAAATGTGGTGATGTCACACTTCTTGTTACCCTTTCCCCATCTCACAAACTGTCACAATTTCCTGAAGTCCTTTCCCTCCCTCGAGGCGTGTCGCCATTTGTGAATGACCCTGTAACATTACATAAAAAACAACAAAATACTTACACACACATGTACAGAAATGTACATACCGCATTTCTCAGAAAGCTAGGAAGCGCATCGCTCCCTCCTCACTCTCCTGATAACCCATTTGAAAGTTATTTACCATCAAATCCACCATTCGTCAATGTCCAATAGGGCAGGAGAATGCCGTGTGCAAAAAAGGACGTTTTTAATAAAAATTCAAAATTCAATTGGATACAAGGAAGCGATATTCATAAAAACGCGGAATTTTTTTTCTTTGCATCTTAATATTAACAATTCAAAGATAACAAAATTCTAATTTTTTGTTTTAACTTAAAAAAAAAAAAAAACAATCCATGTTTTTAGATTTGACGCTAAAGGCGCTTGCGGCACCGGCAGATATGGATGGATTTTAATGGAAAAGAATAATAAAAGTCATTCCGTCACAAACTAATAAATTTTGCAAAAAAAAAAAAAAAGAAAGAAAGAATATTATTCAGAACTCTTCGTTTTTCAGCATTTTGTTTATCTTTGAACTGTTAACAATGGAACGCAAAGAAAAGGTGTATGTTTTGAGAAACCCAGCTTCACTCCAAGCACTTGCATTTATATTTTTTATTAAAAGATATTTTTTTGCGCATGCATTTGCCCGACACTATTTTACCACTTCTGATTACGTTGTAAGCTATTCAAATTAAAACGTAGTAAAATAATGTCCACTAGGACACCATTTTACCCCGCATTTGAATAAGTGATCATCAACCTTAAAATTGAGGATCATCTTATATACTGTTCCGGTTATTTATGATAATTAATGTTTGAACTTACACGGATAATCGAATGTTGACTCTACTAAGCGCAAATGAAGGCGTTTAAGGAACCGGAAGATATGAATGGATTACAATGTGGAAGAAAATAATAAAAATAAATGTCAACTAGTGTGCTTTAAAGTACAACTTCTCCATCCTGTGGCAAAAATAATTTCGAAAAACTGTTTTTTCTTACACGTTTCGCTCCATCTTACTGCTCTGATTTTGTCGGGGCTAAAATTGTTTTGTGCTAACCGATTTTTTACGTTGAATGTTTTCACCTCAAACCTTTTTAATCATACGTTGGGGACCGTTCACAAATGATGTCACACATTTTTTCAATATATTTCCCCCTCCCCCCTTTGTCACAATGTCACACTTCAGCGGAACCCCTCCCCCCCCCTTTTGTCACGCTTAACGCTATATTGCATAATGCATGATGTCACACTGCTTGTTACCCTCTCCCCTCCCCTTGTCCCACTTTGTCACAATTTCCCGAACCCCCCTCCTCCCTCGAAGCGTGACATCATTTATGAATGATCCCTACCCCCTTCGTCAGATGTCACGCTACCCTACATAAGCATATATGTTTGCAATGTTGCAGTTGAGAAACGATGCACTTCCGTTACAGATCCCATTTCTAATGCAATTTTAAACTTTTAATGACATTTGTGAGCATAAAAATAATAATGATTACGTGTGGAGTTAATTTGTATAAAATAAAATTAAGATTTACAGAAAAAAAGGAGAATGAGTATATAATAGTAAAAAAATTTTAATTGTTCGAATTCTGAAAAAATGACGCGCTACTTTATGTTAAATGTAAAACTGCTTTGACGAAGAATATTTTCTTTTAAACTTTTAACAAGAAGTACATTTAAACCTTAATAATCAGCATCGGTGTTTTCGCAACAAAAGGAAAGCAACGAAACTTTACAATCAAATTATGAAAATTTAAAAAAAAAACATTAAAATAAATTTAATTTGATGATTTTAAATGTTTTTATAGAAACCAAAACGCATGATGTCTCATTTTTTGCTCCCCTCCCCTTACCACAAACTGTCTCAATTTCTCAAACCCCCTCCCCCTCGAAGCATGACGTCATTTATGAATGACCCCTTGTGTGATTGCTTACTATTACTATTCTTGGAAACATCATTTGAATGGTTAGATATTACAATTAATTTATTTTAATGACTGAAAAACCTGTGCAGAATAACCATCCATTTTCAGACCTTCGGGGTCGTTCATAAATGATGTCACACGTCAAGCTACATTAGCATAAGTACAGGGTGTCTTTTAATTAACCTACAACTTTAAAATGAAATAACTGCGCAGAGATTCACTACATAGCGCTACTTATTAAGGGAAGGGGGGGGGGGGATGAATACGTGTAAAGGTCTCAAAAAATTTTTTTTCAAAAATTTCTTCATAAATAGATTCTACAACTATTCAATAATATACCCTGAAAATTTCAGAGCAAAATTTCAAGTCGTTTAAAAGTTATAAGCATTTGAGCGAGCGCCCCTTTTGGATAGGCTTGCCATATTTTTGGTTAGTGAAACCGGGACACATTAATATAGAATGGGCATACCGGGGGTCTGGGAAAATTTTAAGAAAATTAAAAGCAAAATGGCGAGTTTTAAGCCTTTTTTTAAGCCTCGCAAGTAACGGGAGTGAGGAATGTGGAAAACTAAATTGTTAGTCTACCCATCTTTTAAAAATAAAAAAAGGAATTTTTGCTACTTAATTTACTTAAGAAGATATTTTTTCCTTTTTAATGAGAATTTTTTCTGGTCTATCATCTAGAAAGAAGCGTTAGTAAAATAAAGTTAAAAATACTTCATAAAATTGTTTAATTGAACAATTAATGACTAAGTCTTATTTTTTTTTAATTACAACTTTTTATCTAACAAGAAAAACCATTTCAAAAAAAAAACATTTTCGTCAAACTAAAAAAGCAATTAATAAGTTAACAATGTGATTCTTTGTTTTCAACAAACTCATATTTCTGATTTGAATGTACTTTTGTGCTCTGACTTTTTCGCAGTGAACTCCTTCATTAATGCTCTGTCATCTTAAAGATTCCTAATGTCTTCATAAAAGATTCTTAGAAACATAAATTCATTACTTTTTACATATTTCAGGGCCGTTTCCGGGACATTGATAAAACTGGGCGGGACACCGGGACAAGAGCAAAATCCCGGGACTGTCCCGGGACGTATGGCAAGCCTACTTTTGTAGCAGTTGAGCAGGTAGTCCCTCATGAATGACCTAAAGGGTATTAGAGAACGTTAGCAGTTGTAATTTTATTTTTTTTAACAATTGATACCTCGGATGGAAAGTTCTATAAGTATTAGTATCTATTATAAAAAAAATGACTCATTACTGCCTTAAATCTATTCTATCTCTTTCTCCTTTAGCTTTAGTTCTTAATTATTTCAAATATACCTTTTTCAACGGATAATACATAGCTCGCAGAGTTTTTGATCAATCCTTATCAAATTTAGCACACATTTTATTTATATATACACGCTTCAGTTGAACTAAAATCATAAACATATCTTTATTTTTACTTTTTTTATTGTAACAAGAAGTTCCGTCTAGAACTATACGAGCCCACTTTCCCGTATACACCAAATTTCAATTTATAATCTAGCTATCTCTTTCTCCTTTAGCTTTAGTTCTTAATTATTTCAAATATACCTTTTTCAACGGATAATACATATTCATTCACTCATTCATTCTTTCCTTTATTCAGCCATTCATTCATTTATTCATTCATTCATTCGTTTACTCATTCATGTCTTTATTCATTTATTTACTCATTCATATATTTATTCCCTCATTTATTCATTCTTTTCCTCATTCATTTATTCATTGATTCATTCTTTCACTCCTTCATTTATTTATTAATTCATGCTTTCACTCATTCATTTATTCATTGAGAAATATCCTTAAAAATCCCGATAAAAAATTTTTATAGGAAAATAGGCTCGTTAGTTCTGGGTGAACTTTCTATTTCCACATGTTCTACGTTATAAGAGCTTTCCGATAAAGTTTGTTCCAACCAAATCGGTCCGTTAGGTCAGGATTTATATAGGATTGAAATTTCCCCGTAAGCGCTATGTTAATTTTTTGAACTGTTCAAAAATGAACAAAAACTGTTCAAATTGATATTTCACGCCAAGAGATTCTTCCAGTAAGCTTGTTCATTGGAACATGGATCTTGTACCCAGAGTTTACATCATTTGCTTCATTTTCGCCCATAGGCGCTAATGTTAAATTTTTTTGAACTGTTCAAAATTGAACGAAAAAGTGTTCAAATCAAAAACTAAAATATGAAAATGAGATGTCCTCGCCGAGATCTTTCGAATGCAAAAAGAATTTTTCGAATCGGACTATTCGTTCAAAAGTTATTAGGGGGGGGGGGGGGGCAGACCGACAGACAGACCGACAGACACACATTTTCCCCATCTCAAAACCCTAGTTTCAAATTTTTTATTTTTCAATCTTTATTTAATTACTTCACTTTTTTTTGACTTTTCTTTATTTTTAACGATATTTTTCCGATACATTAAGCCTTCTTTCATGCTTTATTATTATTTTTTTTTACTTTTGCGGGAAAGTAGGCTAAAAAAAGAATAAAAACAAAAAACAAAAAAAAACGGATAAAAATCGTACTTAATTTTCCCCATGCTAAAAAAGAAAAAAAAAGAAATTTTCAATTTTTTGTGATGAATTTAATTCAACTAGAATAGACACTTATTAAAAAAAGTAGATTTTTAAAAAAGTTGACTTCAGATAAAAATTGTGACCTCCAGGATGTACGCAAACTGCCGACCTGGGTGGCGACTTACAATATTCAGCCGATATCTCCGGGTTTTTTCAAGAAAAATGTTTGGAAATTTCAGCAAATGTTCTTCAGTATATCTATAAAATAACCAAAAAATCTCAATAAAATATATTTATTCTTAATGCGTTAAAAAAATTCATGAAAATTGCTCTTCATACGCCGTTTTACACGTATTTCCCCCCTTAATGCAGTGGTAGAGGATATAAAAGGAAACTGTTTCACGTTGTTTTCCCGCCATTACGAAAATGTCTCCCAAAGTGAGATATTCAACCGAAGACCGTATATTCATTTTAATAATGAATTGGTAGTTATGTGGTGCAATTGCAACACTAGTACTGCGCTACAACGTACAAAAACCGACCTAAGCCTTCTAGAGCAATGACAAGTGAACTTGTAAGAAAATTTGAGATGTTTGGTTACGTGAAGGATAATCGAAGGTGTGCTCTGGGTATGAGCACCGGTATATATTGGTTCATGCAGAATGGTGCTCCTCCGCATCGAAGGGATCATTCATATATGATGTCACGCTTCGAGGGGGGAGGGGTTCGTGAAATTGTGACAAAATGTGACAAGGAGAGGGGAGGAGTAACAAGAAGTGTGAGATCATACATTATGCAACATAGCGAGACATGTGACAAAGGGGGGAGGGGGTCAAATATATGGGAAAAAAGCGCGACATCATTTATGAACGGCCCCAAACAAGCAGAGTGTTGACACCATAAACAGTGTGTTTGGAACCCGGGTTATTGCTTATCGATACCCGAACAACCATCCTGGAGCATCGCATTGACCACCTTCCGTGAAACTTCTTTGAATCCGTGCGACTTCTATCTTTGGGGTAGCATGAAAGACTTGGTGTACAAAAAGAAGCCGACAGACCTCAGTAGCCACAAGAAATCCGTTACTGACTTATTTGCAAACATTAAATGAGAAACACTTGAGAAAGTAACTGATACCTTTGTGACACGGTTGAGCTACTATATCGTCTCTGACGCGATGGTTCTCACTTTGAAAACCTTGTGCATTAATTACCTTTTCGGCGTTCCTTTCAATTAAAAAAAAAATTGCTGTACTATCTGCAACGATTCTTGTGTTATTTCATTTTAAAGTTGTAGGCTAATTAAAAGACACTTTGTACTTGCAATTCAGAAACAAAGCACTACGTTATAGATCATATTTCCAATTTATTTTTACACTTTTAATGACATTTGTGAGCATAACATAATCTGATATATGAGCGGCTTATTCTGTCTGTCTGTTCGCTATAGAATCCGAGGCCGTTTTACCGAGCGGGACCACATTCGGCACGGTTAATATTTACTACCCGAGAAACTCATCGCTTCAAAAATGAAAGTTGTGACGCAATTAGTTTTTTTTAATTACTTTTTTAAATTTTTCAATGATTTTTTTTTATCCGTTTTATTTTATTTTTGCATTGTTGCCGTCGTTTCCAACCGTATAATTACAGTTGAGGTGTGAACAAACAAATCAATGCAGTTGCCATTGTTGTAACAAATGCAACAAATATACTAATAATAATCAAAACCTTTCTCGAGCATATTTGAGTGAGGCTTCTCTGTATTTGCAATCTCCGTTAAAAATTAATGTATACGCGAATTTATTTTAATCCTTTCTTTCTTTATAATTTATTTCTTTATCGTCTGCGCTTTATATATTTTTCTTATTAGAGTGGCAGAGCTCTTTTTTCCCAGTTTCGTTAAAACTGTTGTTTTGAAAAGCATAATAACATTTTCAATAAGTTCTTTCGATGATAAATATATATTTTTCACAAACAGTTTGATTACATAGTAAATAACTATATAGTAGTGTGGGGCAGTAGGCAAAGGGGCGTCCTCGCCGCCTGACCTGGGAATTCAGTTTGAATTAGCAGACACCTTTGCACAAATCATTTTAATTACAATTTATAATATCTAGAACAGCGATCATTTCGTATGACCGTCGGGATTACTAGTAAGATTATATGTGTACTTTATTTGCATAAGATGAAATTTAGGTTTACAACAAAAAATATAATTAGTGTCTAATAGTGTGTAAGGAACATTAACTTTTTGAATTTTGTAAAAATGAAACGTGATATTTTGTCATAAAAGTGTAAATGCCCGAGAATATTTCCCTTGAAATTAAACTTTTAACTGGAATTTAAATAAACCTTAATCGACATCGGTGTTTTTGAAGCAAAATAAAATCAATAAGATTGCAAAACAAAAACAAAAAATAAATTAAAAAAAAATTATTTATAAAAAAATTTTATCTTCTGATTTTAAATGTTTTTATTTTGAGCAAAATGCTGCGATGGCACACTTCTTGCTACCCCACCCCTCCCCTTGTCACAAACTGTCACACTTTTTCGAACCCCCTTCCCTCTCGAAGCGGATCATTCATAAATGATGTCGCGCTATTTCCCCATATATTTGACCCCCTCCCCCTTTGTCACATGACACGCTATGTTGCATACTCATGATGTCACATTTCTTGTTACCCCTCCCCTCCCCTTGTCACAATTTTACGAACCCCCCCCCCCTCGAAGCGTGACATCATATATGAATGATCCCCAGTTGCGAATGACTCCTTCGGTTCTTAAAAGCACACCATCACTCTTTAAACGTGAACGTTGTTGGCAGCACTTGATACATTGTGCCTTCCACACAGCAAACTAGGTGAACGCAAGAAAGAAAAAGATGATAAGGTCGCGTTCCGCACAACCATTAATCTATGTCGGCATAAGGGTTCCATAAATATGGATATCCCAGCGGAAGCTATTCATGCGTTTCAATACGCTACTTTGCATATTTATAGCGGCGTTCCGATTTCGCCGATTTTGGCACGTTCTGACAAAAAAATGCGGAATCGGCGGAATTTTCGGCCCTGATACGCGAGCAAGGACGATGGTGTTTTGAATAAAGCTGTGAGTCACGTGGTGGTTTGAAGTGGGTTTGTGGGTAAAAAATCTATGAGTGTCCATGCTGTCAATTGAAGCCTCGTGCTCGTAAATTCTGCAGTCAAAATCGTTTTTTGCTGGTGAAATATTATGATTGCGGTCAGTGTTTTTATTATTATAATTTTTTTGGTAATGTAGCTATTATTTTCTGCTGTGCGAAACGCATTTCACACCTGACGAAACGAGCAGCTCATAACGGAGATACTTGATATTGATAAAAATTTGTCCAGGTTTCCGTTTTTATATAAAACTATGGTTTGCCCAACAGTCGAAATTGGACCTTTTAAATTTAGCGTTGAAAACATTATGCTAATTCTATAAGTATTATTCATCAAATTTGGCTGGCTAAACTATACGGTACTCATGATTTTTCGCCAAATCCGGAAATGGCGATTTGTTGTTTGTAGAAGTGTTGAAATCCGTTTTTGCGGCAACCCTAATGTGTTTTTTTCCCTTTTTTAACCTATTTTCCCGTAAAAGTAAAAATAATAATAATAAAACATGAAAGAAGGCTTAATGTATCGTGAAAATATCGTTAGAAATCAAGAAAAGTCAAAAATAAGAGAAGTAATTAAATAAATATTTGAAAAATAAAAAATTTGAAAGTAGGGTATTGAGATGGGAAAAAAGTGTCTGTCGGCCTGTCTGTCTGTCGGTTTGTCGGTCTGTCTGTCTGTCGGTTTGTCGGTCTGTCTGTCTGTCGGTCTGTCCCCCCCCCCCCCCCTAATAACTTTTGAACGAACTGTCAGATTCTAAAAATTCTCTTTGTATTTAAAAGATCTCGGCGAGGACATCTCATTTCCATATTTTACCTTTTCATTTGAACAATTTTTTGTTCCCTTTTGAACAGTTCAAAAAAGTTTAACATTAGCGCCTATGGGCGAAAATGAAGCAAATTTATGTAAACTCTGGGTACAAGATCCGTTCCAATGAACAAGCTCACTGGAAGAAGTTCTTGGCGTGAAATATTGATTTGAACAATTTTTGTTCATTTTTGAACAGTTCAAAGCTAGCATTGCTTTTTCATACTAGCATTGCTTTTTCGTACAGTAAAACCTCCTAAGTTGACCACCTCCCTACGTTGACTACCTCTCTATATTGACCGAAATTTTATAGTTTGAATGATCACAACGCATTTTCAATGGAGATTTACCTTTCTATGTTGACCACCTCCATAAGTAGTATGTTGACCACATTTTAGTATGTAATTTGAAAAAAAAATTTATGATTTATTCTCTGTAACTTGACCACTCTTGATGAAAGTACTTTTTACAGTTACCTGAGAAACAAAAAGAGGACTCAAAAAAAAAAAAAAAAAAATTGAATCATTTCTTTGAAAAAAGGTAAAAAATTGTTGCACCTTCAGTAAAAATAAAAATGAGCAAGTGCTAAATTTTTCCTTAAAAAATGCGTAAAAGGTTTAACAAATAATCTCTAATATTGTACTAACTTTTTTCTAAAAATTCCCCAAGTTGACCACCTCCGTATGTTGACCACTTAGTTACAGACCCTTCGGTGGTCAACTTATGGAGGTTCTACTATATTTAAAATAATTGTAAAATTCTAAATCCCGGCGTCACTAAAAAAACCGTCATTGTCCGGGCAGATTATTACAATTCTTTCTTGTTTCTGCTTTTATTTGTCGTTTGTAGTTCTGTGATCATAGTGCACTCTATAAACTACCAAATGAATCAATTTGGCCTTTCGAATTTTAAAGCGGTTTTTTTTTTTTTTTTTTTTTAACGATTTTAAAAGTTTATTTCCGATTATTTGGAGTTCTCTACCCCATCCCTCTCCCCTGTTAGCACGAGACCTTAGGGTTGCCCTCCCCCGGGCACGGGGAAGTAAAATCTAACGAATGCTCATTACCGCTCCCAGATAGGTTTGCTGGGCGCAAGCCCAGCTAACTAACTCTTGCTGTGTGGACCTGGCCCTCCTTGAAACCCCTATGCTTAAAGAGTAGCATTAGAGAGTTGCCGATTCTTTGGAGTGGCAACACCTTAGTTTATTAATATCTAGCAATCATTTTTTAATCCTTTCGAATTTTAAAGAGCTTCGTACGATTTTAAAATGGGTTATTGCCCGCAGATATTCTGCAGAGGTTCAGCTAGTATAGTATAAAATGATTATGGATTTAGAAAGCAAAATGAGTGTTTTTGGATAAAAAATGGTGTTCTCAAATTTTTAACTAAAGCAGACAGAAATACATTTTACTACTACAAATGAAATAGTGGAATATTTAATCATTACCAGTATATAATAATTCTGACAGTCACCAGTTGTGCCATTTCTTTTGCCAGTCCCATCTAGCACAGGAAATTCAGGCCCATACGAAATGGCATTCTTAAAGTTTAATGCCTTTTACTGCTACAAATGAATATAGCGCGAGATATCTTAAAGTGGAATTTTTAATCATTGCCAGCATAGAATAATTCTGACATTCATCAGTTGTGTCATTTCTTTTGCCAGTTCCATCTAGCACAGGAAATTCAGGCACATACGAAATGGCATTCTTAAAGTTTTAATGCATTTTACTGCTACAAATGAATATAGCGAGACATCTTAAAGTGGAATTTTTAATCATTACGAGGATAGAATAACTCTGACATCCATCAGTTGTGCCATTTCTTTTGCCAGTCCCATCTAGCACAGGAAATTCAGGCCCATACGAAATGGCATTCTTAAAGTTTAATGCATTTTACTGCTACAAATGAATATAGCGCGAGTTATCTTAAAGTGGAATTTTTAATCATTGCCAGCATAGAATAACTCTGACATTCATCAGTTGTGCCATTTCTTTTGCCAGTCCCATCTAGCACAGGAAATTCAGGCCCATACGAAATGGCATTCTTAAAGTTTAATGCATTTTACTGCTACAAATGAATATAGCGCGAGTTATCTTAAAGTGGAATTTTTAATCATTGCCAGCATAGAATAACTCTGACATTCATCAGTTGTGCCATTTCTTTTGCCAGTCCCATCTAGCACAGGAAATTCAGGCCCATACGAAATGGCATTCTTAAAGTTTAATGCCTTTTACTGCTACAAATGAATATAGCGCGAGATATCTTAAAGTGGAATTTTTAATCATTGCCAGCATAGAATAATTCTGACATTCATCAGTTGTGTCATTTCTTTTGCCAGTTTCATCTAGCACAGGAAATTCAGGCACATACGAAATGGCATTCTTAAAGTTTTAATGCATTTTACTGCTACAAATGAATATAGCGAGACATCTTAAAGTGGAATTTTTAATCATTACGAGGATAGAATAACTCTGACATTCATCAGTTATGAGATTTCTTTTGCCAGTTCCATCTCGCACAGGAAATTGAGGCACATACGAAAAATGGCTGCCGTCGTGGAGTTAAGAATATACATTAGTTGTGGTTGCTCCCACCTAATGAGGAGACGGGTATGAATATTTAAGCCTTCATCTGCAAGGCAGATGAGGTACTCATTGTCCGAACCTTGCATCCTTGGAAATGCTTCTGGCAGCTGAAAAACCATTTTCACAACGACTCCACGTGGATCCCATAAACGAAAGACAAATGCAGATTTTAGTCCACATGCAGAATATTTCGTGATTTTTATGAAGTTCTGGGAATATACATTTCCGGGTACGCCGTATCCGGACACTGCTCAAACAAAGGATCATGGTTAACGATGCGAAAATTCTGGAGTTTTTTTTGCGGAGTTTTCTCCCGAGGAGAGGACATCCAAGGTGACAGGGCCTTGTTGATAAACACTATTCTTAGATCTGCAGGTGTGGGATGGAGCAAAAATCAGGAAGTATGAAATTTGCTGATGCTCAACTTTCGTGATGTGATAATTGTTAGTTATGCATGCATTCTGAAATTGCACAAGACATTCTCGCAATGCGCGCTTCTCACAGGCATCATGGTACTTGGATATACTAATTTATTCTATTCTGCTGTAACTTTCTTTTAAAAGATTCCGGTAGCTATTGTTCTCCAAGCCTCATGAACTTGGGTGTGAAATGTAATCAATTATTCTTGAGGTAAAATGCTGAGGACAAAGTAAGGAAGAAATGTCTGTTTATATCCGGAAGAGAGTTTGACTCAAGTATCAGAATAGCGAAATCAAGCTCTAGATTTGATTGTTGGTTCGCTTAGGTTGACTGACGCAAGATCCGCATGTGCCATGCTGTTTCAAACTTTTGGCGAAGTTCTAAGACAAGACAGCAAAATAGGTTTGCGATATAAATAAAACAAGCTGATAAAATTTTGAACATATGTTGCCAACATGCAGATACAAAGTTAAAACTTCTGAAAAATAAATGAATAAATAAAAATAAAAGAAGTTTTTGTATATTTATACCTTGTTTATATATTTTACACAATAAAAAAGATTTACAAAAATGAAATTTCATACCAACGAAAAAGAGATGGTCAAAAGCTAGGTTTTCGTAACATAAAAGCAGACAAATTAATTTATGAAATATGACATCTTATTGGCTAGCTATAAATAGTTTGACAACAATTTGCTTGAAACAAAATAACGGGAGTGGCGTACATAGTAAACGAAAAAGGCGTTATCCATCGAAATCAAGACTTTTCAGTCATACTTTTTACGACAGGTAAACAAAAAGAGTTGTTCAAGGATGAAAGGAAAAAAAATGGATGCTCCTAGAAATGATAGATCCGCACGAATTTCCTTCGACAAACTATGGACTATTTGACGTTAGTTGAAGATGCCGGTTTTCTTTCTTTTACGTGAACTTGAAAAGCTTTTTTTTTTTTTAAGTAAATAAATTTTTTTTGCCATAAACTGGTGCATACTTTCTATAATTATATATTAGACCAACTTATGTTCAATTAGTTTACTATAGTTTCCAATTAGGATTTTTCTACATTTCAGACGTGTGCGTCAATGTTGGTTTTCCGTCCTTATAGACAACATGATTTCATTAACAATGTTGAAGAGTGACTAAAAAGTTCTGCTATCAATACATATCAACTTTTGTGTGACTTGAAAAGTGTCTAAAAAGCTTGCTATGAATACATATTAACTTTTATATGACGGAAAAACTATCTAAAGTCTTGCTATCGAGACATATGTGCTTTTATGTGACGTGATCAATGACTGAAAAGTCTTCCTATCAATGCATATTAACTTTTATGTGACGTGAAAAGTGACTTAAAAGTCTGGCTTTCAGTATGTTGACTTTTATGTGACGTGAAAAGCGACTAAAAATTCTTGCTTCCAATATACAATGCATGTATTCTGCGACGTCATGCTACTTTGTTTTGTGCACTTTTTGTCACATAACTTTCGATAGTCATTTAATGACCATATTTCATAAATCAATTTCCATGTTTGCTTGTTACCAAATTGCAATTTTGAGCATATCTTTTTGCTCATAACTATACATGATTTTATTTTTTTATTTTTGTCAATCAGTTTTCTTACAAAGCGTGTATAATGTGCGACATTTCATAAATATTTAAGAAGTCTTCGTTGAAAATTCATGCTTTTATAAATCAATAAAACCAATATGGTATTTCGTCATCCACATTTGATCAATTTTGTCTTCAACCTTTGCATTAAACAGTCTTTTACAATAATTTTGTCAGCATTTTATTGGCCTTTATCTAACTGTCAACAGTGAGAATCATCATGAGTCAATTTTTGACATCGGATGGTTATTACCATCAAACTTTTATATAAAAAAAATAAGTCATAAAAAACGTTCGAGTAATGAGTGTAGAACAAAGATAAATTGTTGTAAAATTGTAGTGCATTTCAATGAATACAAAATAACTAACTTATGATTAATGGTTGCTGTTTTTATCAGGAATCTTGACGATTCTGTCTAACGATACCGTTCTTGGCAAATTAGGTTTTTCTACATTTCTAAAGACATAAATCCATGGTTTAATGTCTCGTGTACTAAGTCACATCTTGCTATTTTTCAAAGCTTAGTCGAAATATAAAAATACAAAATATTTTGTTCAAGGACATATGTACGTTAAAATTCCAAAAAATAGCAAAGAACAAATAAGAATGACAAATTTATTGGTTTCTCTTATGCTTGCCTTATTATTGATCACTGGTTAAACCTCTGATTTTTCCGCTTGAGCTGTGTTTCTGTTGGTCTCTTTGCATCAGTTGGATAATGTCATTTAGATTCTAGAAGCTCATTCTTTTGCATTGAAAAGGGGATTCCTTGTAACCTTAAAACACGTGTCTGCAATTTTTTCAAAAAAAAAAAGTGCCTAATTTTACGTTGATTTTTAATTTTTATTCTGTTCTAGTTCAAAGCGTTGAAATTAACGTCTTATTTGTCGTTCAACGCTAAGCAAAAAAATGAAAATTTTAGCTATTGTTTCTATTTAAATCCTCAAAAAAACTTTCAAAATATGAATATGCATAGTATTAAAACATTTTATACTCAAAACAAAAGAAAAAAAAATAATAAAAAAAATATAATTAAATTAAAAATAAACTGTATTTGTCATCGCATTATTATTAATTTGACAAATAATTTAAAAACTTCTTTGAATAATCCCTTTTTAATGAGTCGTTCACGACATCACAAAAAACATAATATTTATCGGTAGGTACTAATCTTAACTAAAGAAATTATGATTATTTCTTTTCCCAAACGTTGTTTCTTGTAATTATATGGGTTGAAAGATTGAACTTTAATTTTAGTAATTGGTGCTTGCTTTTATGAAAAGTAATCGATCATTCCAAAGAAATGTTTTTATAAAAACTTTAAATCAAAGATTTGAACTTTAATTGCTGCTTGCTTTTATGAAAAGTAGTTTATCATTTCAAAAGAAATTTTTTTTAGAAAATATTTAATGTCATTTTATTTTTGGTGATCCGTATCTCTCGTACTTGTTTTAGACTGCAACAAAAAAAAAAAATTTTTTTCATGCGGTTGTTAAATACAGAAAAGTTAAATGAAATACGTTTCTACATCTAAGCATTTTGCTCATATGTTATTTATTTTTCATAAGTTTTGCATAATTAGTGTTTCATGCTTGCAAATTCAGTAGTGTAGTTCATCATTTCTTAGCAAACGAACTAGAGAAGAAATTGCTCTAGCAAAAGTTACATATGAAATGCAGTCACAAGTTTTGACTTCTAAAGAACTTCAAAGTTCTAAAATTTAAATCGAATATTTAAAAAAAATCGTTCTGACTTAGCCTCAGCAGGCCGGTACGGTGGCGTCGTGGTAAGACGCGGGACTCTTACGCCCCAGTTTATAGGATCGAGCAGTGGCGTACGCAACGGGGGGTTTAGGGGTTTAAACCGCCCCCTTGAGCCCTAAATAATAGTGCTTTATTACATGCTCGAATTTCTTTTAGTAGTTTCAGAACATTACGAACCCACGATTATTGACCATGTTATACTAATGTTTATGGCCTTTGAAAAAATTCTGCGTACGCCACTGGGATCGAGTTTGGCAGTGCCAGTGGATCTTCAAGATGCAAAAAGTCGTCTGCACCCATGTCATATGATTATGCGGCATGTAAAAGATCCCTCGAGTAGACATCTGGCTTGTTAGCTCTCGGCCGAATTAAATTCCTAGTGCAATTTCGCATCAACAGAGTCCGAGTGCTCACCCTTTCAGGTGAAGAAACTGGGAGTCGAAAGTCTTGCGGCGATGGTACACTCATTGTGGTGCTGAAAGATTTGGTAATCTCTGGGAACGCATTAGGTCTGCAATGATTAAGGACCAATATATATATACAGCCCATTAGAAATTAAAAATAATAATAATTATAAAACTTTGCCTCAGCAAGTGTGCAATTTCAGAAGAACGCTTTTCTAAGCCTCATTAAAATCCAAGAAACGCTATTAGTGAAAGAAATTATAAATTTGAATTATATTTTATTATTTTTTTTTCTATTTTAAGCAAATGGTAGTGCTATTTACTTAGTAAACTTAAATTGCTTTCGGTTACAAGTTCTTAAAACAAAGGTTTGATCCCAGTAAAGTGAATAAGTTTAAAATAAGTATAATCTCTATTTAATGATCGTCTAAGGACTGTTAACTGCTATCGTTATAACGGGGAAATATATGACTCATTAAATCCTTTATGAAATATATCGCTAATTGTGGAAATCGTTAAATCGAGCATCGGTAAACCAAAGTTATAATTTTTGTTTTTTATTGATATTTTTATGGAATACGTAAACTTCCTTTTATGTTCACTTAGTACAACTTCAATTCAACGATATTCGATTTGATGAATGTTATTTAGTCCCCCGATTTATCGATTATCCTTGATTTGTCGATAGCATTTTACACTTCATAGACAATCCTTCAATCGGGGTCATAATCAACAATGACGAAAAATTGATTCAATGAATATTTCAAAATTTACCCATTAAAAAACTTTTGAAAATTTGAATTTATTAGAACGTCATGCTTAATTTTAAGAGTGAATTTAACATGATTTGTACAATTATTTATGACGGAAAAAGAACAAAGGAGGACTGCTTAAAATTGATTATGGAATTTATTTTAGCTCAAGAACTGTATTCATATGTGTATTTGCTGGTTGCTCAGAAGAGCCCTTAAAAACATGCTTGCTAAATGAGTAAAACCAGAACACTGAAAATTTTGTGCAAATCTCCACAAGAGGGTTGGCGGCACATGCGCAGACAAGTTTCTTTCAAATTTACTAATCAATTAATTCATTCACTTTCAAATTCATCGACAGTTCAAAGAGCCAATGCAAAGCAACATACTTGAGAACCGTTGATTCGAAGGAAAATAACGCATCACTGCACTTATTATCTCACTTTATATTATATTCGATATTGTTAGCTTCAAATTGTATTTTATTTTGTTTGATTTGTACTGGACGTTGTATTATCATGCGTATTATTTTAGAAATGAATTAACTGACATCTCAAGATTAGTATTACTTTGCTTTGACATTCGTTTAATAGAATATATTTTATTTTTTGTTTTGTTCTTGACACCTTCTTCTTTGAATTATAAATAGTAAAAAATGTATTGAGCACTGTCGTACAAGTATTGTAGGTGGTAGGTGTTGTAAGGAGAAGTATGAAGAATAAAAACTTTTTTTTAAAAGGCTTCGAATCTGCGTCGGAAGTAAGGAAAAACTGTTTTCAGAATTTTTTTTAATTGATTAACACAAAAACTCATCAATAGCTGCTAAATTGTTCAAGTAAGAAAATTGGTTTAGAAATATAGGAGAAAATGGTACTTAATTGTTTTGCCTTTTTTCCTATTTATATATTCAAGTATATATATCTATATAAATGTTGTATGTATTCATTAACCATTTTTATTTTTTATTCAGTTATTTATTTATTTTTGAGAGGCAAGGAGCAATTGACTCCCTATCCCCTTTCTTCTCCTATGGTCCCCGTTCGTGATGAAATTTATTCCACTGAAATGAAAACCACAAGAACTCACTAATTTTGAAAAATATTCTTGCAAATCCGAGTTTATCTTATTACGTTATAATATACTAAAAAAATAAAATAATGAGAGAGAAAGTTTTTATTATTCTAGAGTTCGGAACGGAGGCGGAGGAGGATAGAGACAATTAGGTTTGCAAGAAAAATGGTGGTACGTGAAAAAAAAAAAAAAATAAGATAGGGAACCGCTGGTATAAAAGTCTTACTTTCGGCTAGTGTTTCCATTTTTTAATGTCTTCGGAAGTAAATGCTGGCTATGTGTAACACTCGCACGCAAAAGCAAGCAGGCATACATCCGCTCTTCTTTTGACAGAAATCTCTTGCCAAATCCTTTTGAGGACAAATGACGCCATTTTTCATTTTCTGAACCAAAGAAAGATTGCAATGGCGGAAGCCTCTGCGTTCATGCATTTGTTTCTGAGCACTAAAAAACTCGTGCTTTAACGCCAACAAGGACGGTTCTGTATGGCAGAACTGCTCAGAACGCAGAAATCAATTTCATTTTTAAAATTAGCATAGGTAAACATGCAGTAAATCAAGTAGCTCAGTGCATCACATTTCAGTCTATTTTCTTTGGGTCGTTTCCAAAATTAAAGTATTCTTCGAAGAGTTTTTCGCCATATTTTTTAGAAGAAAGCAAATCTTGCATTTTGACTATCTTCAGCCTTCTTTTTCTTTCCCAATGTTTGGATGATTTTAACACTGAACGTGCACTAAGCGAAATCTAAATTTTCAATTAATTTAATGATTTATTTTTTTATTTACTTACTTATATTGTTCCATTTTTCATTCTTTACTTTATTTAATTTTTATTACTATTATTTTTTTTAATTTTATTTATTTTAATTAACTGTTACTTTATTTTCAATTTTCGAGATGCATTCATATAAATAGATTATCCGTCTTTTTATCTCCCTTAAAATGACATAACTGTTCAATATTAGTTAAATGAAGAATCATATCAGATCAGTTAAGTCAGAAAAAAGATTAACTTCCAGTTAATAAATTCAAGTAGAGCAATCATTACTTTATTGCACTGAAAAGAATGCGAAATTTTGCCACTGCATTAATCATTTGGAATGCTTTTTCTTTTGCTAATTTTAATAGAGATCAAATAGTTAAAATTCAACTAGAATAAAAATTGCAATAAGAATTTGATTAAAATAGTATTTTCCCCCCTTTTAATTTCAAAATGGTAAACATAATGCAGTGCAAGAAGCATTTCTACACAGTAAAACCTTGTTACCACATACTTAGGGGAGCAACAGTTTCCTTACAGAGAGAGATATCGTTGCATCGAGAGGATATACGTTACTTTTAATTTAAAAACCCGCTGAATGGAATATCCAATTAAAAACGAAAAACTATTCTAATAAGCGGGATACTCTATTATCCGAGATCGTTGACAATATCCATGGTTTGGTACATTAAAAATATATTACATCAAAAGAAATATTCTTTTAATCGATATTCCATTAAGCAAGTTTGACTGTATTTTCAGGCATGATACTTTCAAATCACATCAGTAAAAATTGTATAATTAGAGTATATGTATTTTTCAAAAACGCTTTATCTCCATTTTGGGTGCCACCACCACCTCCCAATGGGGTATCATCTGGGGCTGACCGCCCTCCCTCTTTCTAATTAATATAGCTTGCTTATACTTAAATACGGATTTTCAATTTGTTTTTCTTAATTTTAATCAAAAATTCATTGCATGACATATTGAAATATAATGAAAAGATTGTTTGAAATAAGATGAACTCGAAAATTCTGTTAGTCTCTCTAAAATCTTATTAGTGATTCATACTATTCAGCATGGTGAGATTTTTTGTATTTTTGCTTGCAACCACTTCAAGTTATTACACTGAATGTCAAAAGTAAACTATGAAATGAAAGTTATCCTAGTGACTATTATTTTAATAATTTTCATACCCATTAAATACGGCAGTTTTACCAAAAAATACCGTTGAAATCTTTATTTGAAATTAACAATTAAATATTTAAAATTAATGTTTCCATTGCACTAAATAGCAATCATTGAATTTTCTAATTCATAAATTAAACTTAGTAAAATTAAATGCTGTGTTCCACCGATAAAATCATATATTTTATACCATTTCTGGTCCAACAAGAGCTTTCCGTATGGCCAGTTTTATTTCCCCAATTAACATTTTACCATTTTGATAAAATTATTTTTTAAGAATAATGTTCTGTATATTGTTTATATCTAGGCTTGGGATATTTTTGGTTAGTGAAACCGGGACACATTAATATGGGATGGGCATAACGGAGGGTCTGGAGGTATGGAATACTTTCAGTGGCATTTTTAAAAAATTAAAAGCAAAATGGGAAGTTTTAAGCCTTTTTTTAAGCTTCCCAAGTAACGGAAGTAGGGAATCTGAAACTCTAAATTGTTAGTCTACCCACCTTTAAAAATAAAAAAGGAATTTTAGCTACTTAATTTACTTAAAGAGATTTTTTTTTCCTTTTTAATGAGAATGTTTTCTGGTCTACCATCTAGAAAGAAATGTTAATAAAATAAAGTTTAAAATACTTCATGAAATTGTTTAATTGAATAATTAATTACTAAGTCTTATTTTTTAAAACTACAACTTGTTGCCTAACTATAAAAACCATTTCAAAAAAACATTTTTGTCAAACTAAAAAAGCAATTAATAAGTTAACAATGTTATTCTTTGTTTTCAAACCACTCATATTCCTGACGTTAATGTACTTTTTTTCAAGATGTTTTTGTTAAGCTTGGCTCTTTCCTAAAAGTTAGAACAAAGAAAACGCCAAAGTTTATGCTACATACAATCAATGCTCTTCCAGTGAACACCTCAGTCATCTTAAAGATTCTTAATGTCTTCATAAAAGATTCTTAAAAACATAAATTCATTACTTTTTACATCTTACAGCCGTTTCCGGGACATTGATAAAACTGGGCGGGACAGCGGGACGAGAGCAAAATACCGGGACTGTCCCGGTCAAACCGGGACGCATGGCAAGCCTATTTATATCGGATTGAAAACGGAAAAATTCAAAACTAATGCACTGTTTGAGTAATGTCATTGAAGCGTTGATGTGAAAGTTGAGAGTTAAGTTGATGAAGCATTGCCTAGCAGAAAAATTAAATTTTAGAGTGAAAATCATAAACAGGAAACAAATGAGACATGATTGTGCACACAAACTTTAAACTTTTGTGAAATATTAATATGAACAAGAGGCATTTGAGTATAAAAACAAATTTTTTCCAATGCATCATCAAAACACTAGTTTGTTGTTTACTAAACGTAGCCGGCATGGCGGCGACGTGTAAGGCGCACGCCCCAGATCGTGGTTTCAATCCCGATCATGTTAGGGGATTCTCAGGATTCAGAATAGTGCCTGCACATAAAGAACCCCTGAGTATCTATTTTTCTTGGGTACTCTTGGCTAAATTAAATTGCTTGCGCAGTTTTGCATCATCAGAGTCAGAGTCCTAGTGCAGTTTCGCATCGTAAGTGCTTCACCTTCTAGTGAAGAAATTAGACGTCGGTTCAGGTGGCAATGGCATCCGCCGATTATGGAGCAACTTGAAAAAATAGGTGATAGTTTAAGGGAAATGCACTAGGTCTGCAAAAGTTAATGACGTAACCCATTGTAGAAAGATTTAAAAATGTTTGCTAAACTGTACTCTTCGACTCCTCTTGGGGATCATATCAAACATACAACAAAACCAACTAAATTTCCTTACGTTGCTCATAGGTCATTATCATATAATTGTCAACTTTTCATCATCAAACGATGTATAGTATCTTTGAACCACCCTAGAGTTTCAGAGTCTTCTAAATCAGAGCAAAAAGTCATTTTACAATTTTTACATTAATTAACTAATTTAAAAAACCCTCTGAACAGTCTTTTTTTTCATTTTGCTTCCTCCAAATATATTTTTATTTTCAGACAGGGAATTAACTACCACTTTCAGGCGAAATTTCATCGTGAAATATTTTCTGAACATGATTTACTGAACATAATTTTATATAATAAACTTGCCAACGGAACCCCTGCCATCTTTCTGCGGAACCCTAGGGTTCTGCGGCACACACTTTGAGAACCGCTGTTTTAGACAGACACATAAAAGAATACACCAACTGAACACCAACAAGAAGTTCCGTCTAGAACTATACGAGCCTACTTTCCCGTATACACCGAATTCAAATTAATAATCTAGCTATCTCTCTCTCTGTCTTTCTCGTTTAGCTTTAGTTCTTAATTGCTTCAAATATACCTTTTCCAACGGTTAATACATATTCTTTCAATCATTCATTTATTAAGTCATTCATGTATTTATTCACTCATTTATTCATTCATTCTTTTGCTTATTCATTTAATCATTCATTAATTAAAAAATATTCTTAAAAATCCCGATCAAAAAATTTCATAGGAAAATAGGCTCATTAGTTCTGGAGGAACTTTCTATTTGTACGTGTTCTACGTCATAAGAGCTTTCCGGTAAAGTTTGTTCCTAGCAAATCGGTCCGTTAGATCAGGAATTATATAGGATTGAAATTTCCTCGTAGGCGGTATTTAATTTTTTTTGAGCTGTTCAAAAATGAACAAAAATTGTTCAAATCAATATTTCACACCAAGAACTTCTTCCAGTGAGCTTGTTCATGGGAACTTGGATCTTGCACCCAGAGTTTACATAATTTGCTTCATTTTCACCCATAGTCGCTAATGTTAAAATTTTTTGAACTGTTCAAAATTGAACAAAAAATTGTTCAAATCAAAAAGTAAAATAGGGAAATGGGATGTCCTCGCCGAGATGTTTCGAATGCAAAAAGAATTTTTCTTATCGGACACTTCGTTCAAAAGTTATTAGGGGGGAACAGACCGACAGACAGACCGACCGACACACTTTTTCCCCATCTCAAAACCCTACTTTCAAATTTTTTATTTTTCAATCTTTATTTAATTACTTCACTTATTTTTGACTTTTCTTGATTTCTAACGATATTTTCACGATACATTAAGCCTTCTTTCATGCTTTATTAATTTTTTTTTTACTTTTACGGGAAAGTAGGCTAAAAATGGGATTCAGTAAAACCAAACATTTTTAGTGTGGGTTAAGTTAACGGATAGCGATCATCAAGAACAGGGGATTGGTGAGTTATTTTGAGAATTACTTTCATTGAGTAGCCAATCGCAAGCTTTCTTCCCTAAATGGAAAAATGTTTTAAATTGCTAGGTAGTAAACACGTGGAAAGTTCCTAGAGCTATTCATAAATGCTCCTTATACAACGCTTCTCTCCCCGACCCCCCCCCCCCCCTGCCTCTGAGCATGATTGGGTTGCCATGCGTTGGCGCAACAGCGTGGGTGGCAGGTATTCCACAAACTGGCTATTTTCTTGGAATTTAATGACTTTGGAAGAAAAATAACCAATGAAGATTCTGTAGTCATAAATAATTACATTTGAAGAATAGGAGCTGCATAGCGGGGGGAAAAGATTCAATGAATAGGGTTTGAGTTTCTCAAAGTGTGGACCGCTGACCCATGGGGGTGCGCGAGCTCATACTAAGGGGTCTGCGATGCTACAAAGTGCAAAATAAGTAAAAATAATTTCCATCGAGTCAATCACAAAATGTAGTCGTCGTTATTAGTAAACTTACAATAGAAATAATTTGATAACATTCCCGCAGTGGACCAGTCGGTAGAAGCTCGGTCCCCGCACCATGCCGAAAGTGAAGTAACATTGACTGAGGTCAGTGTTTGGGAGGGGGTGGAAACCTCTCGCGGCTGGTTGCTGCGGTCCGTGTACGCTAAAAGGAGCTGGTGCGCGTTAGATAGGTCTTGGCTCCAATGTCCTCCAAGTGAAACGATACCTCTGGGGGTGCCAATTCCAGGTGACGGTCTCTCATCTGGGAGTTGGTTCAAAAAATGAAGAGACCTTTCAAAGGGATGGAAATCGGACTCCTGCCTACAAGGGCCCTGTTTGACTCAGGGGCAGCGTACCTATTCTTCCTCGTCACGCGCTAGGACATGACAACAACAATTTGATAACATTTTTTTCTAAATGTTGATTTTCTTCACCTTTTTTTCTACCACAACCCATAATAATAGTGTTAAGTAATGAAAACTAAGCAGTAGTTCTAAAAATACATAGAAAAATTAATAAATATATAGAACAATGCGTAAATACATATCCAGAAAAGGGGTTCGCAAAGTTGGCACGTTTTCGGGTGGCGGTCCGTGGTGACCTGGATTTTCGGAACCTCTGGCGGCATTTTAAAACTGATTCCATATTCTAAAACAAAACTACGTGTTTGAAAGAGAAAACTTGTATTTTAAAAATTTTGGCATGAAAAAAAAATGTTTTAAATACCGAGAATGAAAAATGATAAATATTATGCATTTTTTCAACTATTCATTTGAAATGAAAAAATATTAACTGTTAAGATTTTTGAAATGGGATATAAGTATTTTTTTGGAATTATGGAACATAAACTTAGATTTTTTTTTTATCTTACCGAATGTAAAGTTTTAGCGATATTTTAATTTTTTGTAAATGAAAACATTGCTATTTTTTCGCTTTTTGAAAGGGAAAAAGTATTGTTTAAAATTTTGAATCTTAAAAAATAATTAAATATAATTTTAAAAAATGTTATTTAAATTCTTTTAGAGGAAAGATGTAACGCAAGCCGAATAAAACTATAAACTAAGATTTCAATATTAAACACTTTTGGTGCTGCCAAATCTTATAGCTAAATAACGCGCTTTTTGGGCGCTACATCACAGAAATGAATAATAAAATATGGATTCTTAAAAGATAAAAGAAAAAGACAATAATTTTTATGTTTTGAAACATTATTCGAAATGCATTTTTATTCAGGTTTTACTAGTGCAATGGAACTAATTTTCCATTTTCCTCAAATATCCGAAATAGTTTTTTTAAATTCATACCCAGATTTTGCTGCAATATTTCATACGAGCTAGTCAATCAGAACAAAAAAATGCATGAAGCTCTTCAAAAATTAGCAAAAATAAAGAAAAAACATTTTAAAATAGTTCATTGCAAGTTGTAAAATATTTTATCACGTGACATATCAAGCTGATGATGCATTGCCGAAGTAAAAAAAGAATAGAAGAGAAAGAAAAAGAAATCTTCCTTTATCAGCAACGTCACTCAAAGATTGATTGCGATTACAAATTATCGATAGTGCTTATCATGCATTAAATAATAGCGATTAAAATAAAGAAAAACGTGATGAGATTTCGAAACATCACCTTAGCAAAATGAAAACAAATTGTTACACATTAAACTATATCTATAGATCACAAAGCCTGTTACCCTCTATACAATTACACCTCCCTTAATAAACTTTAACAAAGTTTTGAACACAAATCAAATCAACCATAAGAAAGCAATATTGTCATGTGACCAATGAAGGAAGAACTAGGCTTGGGATTTTTCTTTTTAAAATGTATGTTGATGTTATTTAATTTTTCTATTATTATTATTGTTGATATTATTATTACTAGAGTTCGCCAAACATCCGAAATACGACCGTAATAATAAAATTAAGCTTTGAAAACATTATGCCATTCATATAATTATATGAGTATTATTCATCAAATTTCGCAATTATAACGTCAAGTTTATTTTGATCATCCTCGCTTAAAGCAAACATTTTGTAAATCATTGTCGCCGCCTATTGCGCTCATCAATGTAGCCACTTGTACTTCTGCCGATTTCGTACTGAGTGACTAGATAGACTAGAGTGGCTATAAGACTTCCTTCTGTAGCACGGTTCTCATTTTTCCTTTCATTGCTTGAGAGAAGCCTTCCCTCAAACTCTTTTGTGATTGCTTTTATGTTACTGCTTGATGGCCACGAATTCTTTCTAACAATGAGTTTTATAATTATTACCTAATAAGGGGCCGTTCATAAATGACGTCTCGCATTTTCCCCATATATTTGACCCTTCCCCCCTTTGTCACAATATGTCACACTTCAGAGGACCCCCCTCCCCCTTTGTCACGCTATGTTGCATAATGCATGATGTCACACTTCTTGTTACCCCCTCCCCTCCCCTTGTCACAATTTCCCGAACCCCCTCCCCCTCGAAGCGTGACATCATTTATGAATGATCCCTAATAAGGGGCAGTTCATAAATGACGTCACTCATTTTTCCCATATATTTGACCCTCTTCCCCCCCTTTGTCACAATATGTCACACTTCAGTGACCCCCTCCCCCTTTGTCACGCGTCACGCTATGTTGCATAATGCATGATGTCACACTTCTTGTTACCTCCTCCCCTCCCTTTTCACACTTTGTCACAATTTCCCGAACCCCCCTCCCCCCTCGAAACGTGACATCATTTATAAATGATCCCTAATATAAGTTTTGGTCCTATTTCAACGAAAAGAATTCAGTGCCCAATAGCATTCAATATGATGATATCTGGTATAATAATGATAACGATATTGCAGATGCCTTTGCCAATTATTTCGGCTCTGTTTATCAGATGAGTTCTAGTTATGACAGAGATTGTTTTGGAAATGACTGTAATATGCATGATATTATTAAGATTGATAATATTACTCATGAGGATGTTGCGTTGGCTATTAGGAAGTTGAGGTCTTCTTTAACTGTTGGTGTTGATGGTGTCCCTTCGTTTATTATAAAGGGTTGTGCTGATGTATTGATTTATCCTCTTCTTATTATTTTTAATTTGTCATTAAAGACCAACACTTTTCCTGATGCTTGGAAGTATACTAAAATTCTTCCAGTGTTTAAGAGTGGTAACTCATCTGATTGTAAAAATTATCGTCCTATTGCTATTTTGAGCCCTTTTTCGAAATTGCTGGAAACTATTGTGTACGATAAGATATTTTTTCAGGTTAAAAACTTAATTTCTTTGTCTCAGCATGGTTTTGTTCCTAGGAGGTCGACACTTACTAACTTAGTTTCTCTAACTAATAACATTGTGTCTTCTTTTGAGGATGGTTCTCAACTTGATGTAATTTATACGGATTTTTCAAAGGCGTTTGATTCTATTGATTTTGGTATTTTGATTAGGAAACTTATTGCTTTGGGTTTTCATATTAATTTGACTGATTGGATTTTTTCCTATTTAAATAATAGAAAGCTGTATGTGCATTTCAATAGTGCAATTTCCAATGACTTTACTAATTCTTCTGGAGTACCTCAGGGGTCGAATCTCGGTCCTTTGTTTTTTATTCTGTTTATTAATGATTTGTGTTCTATTTTATCTTTTTCCGATCATCTTTTATTTGCTGATGATTTGAAACTTTTTAAGCAAATTCGTACTTCTACTAATGCTGCTTTTCTTCAAAATGACCTTGATAATTTTTACCAGTGGTGTTTGGACAATAAATTATCCGTTAACATCAAGAAATGTTGTGTTCTTAGTTATTCTCGTATATCTGGCATTCTGAATTATCCTTATAGGATTAATAATCTTCCCTTACTTCGTTCTGACACTGTAAAGGATTTGGGCGTTACTTTTGATGTCAAACTTGAGTTTTCAATCCATATTAATGATATTGTTTCCAAAACTTATAAAAAATTGGGTTTTCTTAAGCGCTGTACTAAAGATTTTACTAATATAAGAGCACTCAGGGTCTTGTACTTTAGTTTGGTTCGCTCTAATTCAGAGTATTGCAGTCTTATTTGGGATCCATGCTATGTTAATAAAATTAAAGTTCTTGAGCAGGTTCAATCCAGATTTATCCGGTATTTATATTTCAAGTCCAATCGAGAGTATGTACGGAATATTTCTTCTTCCTTTCTTCGTGATTGTTTTGATATTCCAAGTTTGAAATCTCGCCGTGATCTTTGTTGTTTACTCTTTTTTTATAAAGTTATTAATAATGTGATTGACTGTAATGATATCCTGGCCTCTATCAGCATTAATGTACCAACTAGGTGTCTTAGAAATTACAATTTGTTTGTTATTCCTTTTGTAAAACATAATTATATTGGTAATTTTTCCCTGTATAAATTTTATAGAATTTTTAATGAGTTTTCTGCGGGTTTGGACATTTTTGATATGTCTCTTACCGTTTTTAAGTCTAAATGTCGTGAGTTTTTAAAATCTTAATCCCTTATTTTTTCTATTGTTGTATGTTATTTATGCATCACTGTAAATGGATTTGTCTGTAGTGTGCATGTCTTTTTCTCTCTTTTTTTTTTTGAATAAATAAATAAATAATATACTCAACCAAGACATGTCGCCATCTGCTATCGATAACAATGTACCATTACAAAGATAAATGAGGCATGCCTTACAAAAGAAAAGAGGAAATATTTAACTAATAATAAACTGTTTTCAAGTTTTTTTAATTGCTATCACTAAAACTCATCAATAGCTAATAAACAAAAAAAAAGTAAGAAAATCGGTTGAAAAACTGAGGAGAAAACGGTTCTTAACTGTTTTGGCTTTGCCTGTTTGTATAGATTACTATTATCATATTAGTTTGTAAACTTCATCAATAGCAAATAAAAGTAACTTTTCCGTAATTGGCATTAATTGTCAAAAAATGTGATAAATCGTGACATTTAGGTTTTTTTTGGTTTTTGTTAGGCCCAATGGAAGTATAAAAATTTTAAATACTGTCAGCCCCGCTTAATCGGGTAACGGATAAAGGAATACGCCGCTTATAAGAATAAACCTTCCGGGAACGAATATTTTCCCATAGACGCAATGTTAAAGATCCCCGTTTAATCGAATATTTTCCCCGGATAATCCAATAATACTGGTCTGCTTTTGAAATATTTTTGATAAAAGAATTGTTTTTATCATCATTTTAATTTGTACTTAAAAATATATAATAATGTATTTAATTACTTAACTACTATTTTATTTAAAAGGACTTTTAAACACTAACATTAATAACTTCTTCTAATTAGATATATACTGATTTATAATTACGTTTCGAGGCAGTATTATCAGTTCTGTAAGGTAAAGAAAATTTCCCCGCATAATCGAATACCCCGCTTAATCGAATAAAATATGCTGGAACCTTTCAGCGGGGCCGACAGTATCGTTTTTTGTTCGCAGTTAAATGTACAAGATAGCTTATACTTAATAGAAGCTCCATTTCTATCATTACGTCATCTTATTTATCTATTTTTTTTTAATTATTTTATCAGGGTTTAAGCAGAAATTGAAATTACAAGACGAGTACAACAAATAGCCTTAATTAATGCATATAAACTGTCTTACCTGGGTTATTGTTATATGATATATTCAGTGGGCTGAGCAATCATGTGCAGCACATGATTTAACCACAATTTGCTGAAATAACAAGAAGTTCCGTCTAGAACTATACGAGCCTACTTTCCCGTATACACCAAATTCAAATTTATAATCTAGCTATCTCTTTCTCTCTCTTTCTTATTTATCTTTAGTTCTAATTATTGAAAATATACCTTTTTCAACGGATAATACATATTCATTCACTCACTCATTCATTCTTTCATTTATTCAGCCATGCATTTATTCATTCATTCGTTACCTCATTCAAGTGTTTATTCATTCATTTACGCATTCATGTATTTATTCACTCATTTATTTATATTTTCATTTATTCAATAATTTATTCATTCATTCTTTTCCTCATTCATTTATTCATTGATTTATTCTTTCACTCTTTCATTTATTCATTCATTCATTATTTCACTCATTGAGTCACTGAGAAATATCCTTGAAAATCCCGATCAAAAAATTTCATAGCAAAATAGGCTCGTACGTTCTGGATAAACTTTCTATTTCTACATGTTCTACGTTATAAGAGCTTTCCGATAAAGTTTGTTCCAAGCAAATCGGTCCGTTAGATCAGGATTTATATAGGGTTGAAATTTCCCCGTAAGCTCTGTGTTAATTTTTTGAACTGTTCAAAAATGAACAAAAACTGTTCAAATCAATATTTCACGCCGAGAACTCCTTTCAATAAGCTTTCAATAGGAACTTGGCTCTTGTGCCCAGAGTTTACAGAATTTGCTTCAATTTTGTACATAGGCGCTAATGTTAAAATTTTTTGAACTGTTCAAAATTGAACAAAAAATTGTTCAAATCAAAAAGTGAAATATAGAAATGAGATGTCCTCGCCGAGATCTTTCGAATGCAAAAAGAATTTTTCCAATCGGACAATTCGTTCAAAAGTTATTAGGGGGGGACAGACCGACAGACCGACAGACAGACAGACCGACAGACAGACCGACAGACAGACCGACAGACCGACCGACAGACAGACCGACAGACAGACAGACCGACAGACAGACCGACAGACCGACAGACACACTTTTTCCCCATCTCAATACCCTACTTTCAAATTTTTTATTTTTCAATCTTTATTTAATTACTTCACTTATTTTTGACTTTTCTTGATTTTTAACGATATTTTCACGATACATTAAGCCTTCTTTCATGCTTTATTATTATTTTTTTTTACTTTTACGGGAAAGTAGGCTAAAAAATAACTGACATTAGAACTTCTCACTAGTATTACACTTAGAAAAAATAGAGAAAAGTTGTGCCCACTTGAAATCAAGCTAAGTGGGCACAAATGATTTTTCCACGACTCCTCGACCTCGGATTTCAATCTTAAGTTTGTTGCAGCAGGTACTCCAGGTAGTTTCATAGCTTAGTAGAAATTTCCATGTGCATTTTTTTTTTAACAATCATTTTTACAATTAAAAAAAATGTTAAGGGTACTTAGATACAAAAATATACTTAGAGCTGAAAATAGAGCTGATTTTTAAAATCTTCTGAAATAGTTAGAGCATTGGAATTATGCGCACTAGTCCTCTGATATAAAATTGCTTTCTAACAATATGAAAACCACATAGCAGACAACAGGTAAGATTACCGAGCATAACAGTAGCAAACGTTAATTTGATTTTTTTTAAAGGTGCAAATTGCAGTTTTTTTTTTTTTTGAACCGGCTATTATTATACCCGCGTTCAAGTTGAGCGCGAATAGAATAATTTTTCAGGAGCTTAATGCTTATGAATTGAAAGCATAGCGTAACGCGTGTAGAAAAAATGGGCCTTCTTGAACAAACAAGAATTCTTTTAATACTCAAAATAAATATTTTTGTTGCCCATTCAAGCATTTTTTTAAAATCTAATTTTATTTATTTATTAAACCCCAATTTAACAATCGTCTAGGGACCGTTAAATGCTATCGTTAACTCAAGGAAGCGTTAAATCGGGGATATATAATATTCATCAAAGCTAAATCGGGACTTTTAAAACCTACAGCTAATTTAAGGAAATCGTTAAATCGAGTATCGTTAAATCGAGGTTACACTATTTTTAACACTGCGGTGAAAATATTCCATGATTAATCGAAACGTTTTTTAACTGCAAAAGTTTGTGCTTAAATTTTCCGTTTTTTTTTTTTTTTTTTTTTTTTTTTTGTGTATTTTTTCCAAATTAATTTTCATGTGCTCTAAAACAAATTAATTAATTAATAATTGAATTTTAAAAAACGACCACATGAACTAATTGCTTGTACAAGCATACTTGCGCAATTTTGCTTGTGTAAGATGCTCGAGCGTGTGTAGCCTTTACGAGTAGCTTAAAGACGCACATTTATGCGACGCCTTCAAAGACACAATGGCTACAAAACGTTCTCTAAGTATTATTTCTAATTTGATTATGAATTTATAGGTGTACGGATTAGAACTATTCGATCCAATCTTAGCCAGTCACCATTAAAAGACTAGAAACGACATTGTTCCAAATATTTTATCCACTAAATTTTTTCCGTCAATGTAGATAAACCCCCAGAATATCAAAGAATTTTTTTCTCGTAAAGTTTGCTTTTTTATTGAAAGAGTATTATTGCAGCGAAGCCTTTCTCTTTCCGTAAGTTTAATCCATAGAAATACACAATGTGTCAAAGAATTTTTAAGACTAAGTTTATAAAATAAACTAAAAATTAGTAATTATATATTTTAAAAGTATTTTTATTCAAAATGCGCTCCTTCGGCGTCTAGACATTCGTTAGAGGGGTTTAACAACGATTCGAATGCCTGTTCCAGCTCACATTGTGGGACTGCCTCCGAAGCTGTACACAGTGCGTCAAAGAATTTCTAAAACTACAGCTGGAACTAAGCTTACAGTGGCACTACCTGTGTTATCGAGCATTCGTGAAACTCCTTCACTATCAGCTGATCCACAGGTAGCTCCTCAGTTCATTTGTTTTCTTTTTTTTTTTTTACTTTGATGACATTGACACTATACGAACAGCTTCGACGCGAGCTTTGGAGGCAATCCTACAATGTGACCTGGACCTGCATTCGAATCGTTCTTAAACCGCTGTAACAAATGTATTGAAACCGAAGGAACTTATTTTGAATAAAAATACTTAAAAAAATATAATTACTACTAGTTTTTATTTTATTTTATAAACATAGTCTTAAAAATTCTTTGACACTGTGTATTTCACTTAACGTGGACCAGTTACGATTAAATTTTGCGGTACGATACGATACTGACATTTTGCAAAAAAAAAAAAAAACAAGCTATGATAAAACGACATTTAAAAAATTGTTTAATGATTAGTATAGAAGAGTAACATAATATTTTTATTTATTATCGTAGCTTTCGGGGGGGGGGGGGACATTAACAAATTCATTTCTGTTCCTTAAAAAGTGTTTCCACTCATAACTCAATTTTTAATTTCCGATTCTTTGGAATGGCAACACCTTATATTCGCATGTTTACTAAGTTTATTCCGTTACTATAGTTCCGCCAGATAGCTAAATCGCCAAGAGTAACACCAAATTAACCGCCAAGCTGTTAAAGTATGACGTACTCGGTTAAGGATTGAAAAATAAGAGTTTCTCGTAAAGTTTGCTTCCTCGCTCAAGTAGTATTATGGCAGTGAAGCTCATTGTGTTCACAGTTTCTCCTTTCGTACAAGCCACCTGCAACAATTTTCGCTCCAAAGTTTTTTCGTTTTGTATTATACATACATATATGATATACATATATGTATGTGTGTGTCGTAGTAGCTGTTGTTTTTTTTCGAATAAATCTGACGTAGTACATTCGGACTTCCTGTTTTCGCTAAAATACTTTGCATTCCAACGTATCAACGAAAATATGCTTTGCATTCCAACGTATCAACGAAAATATGCCTTGTTTCTTAAATTAAAATTTTATGGTTATTTACTTTAAAATGTTTTCAAAACGCTGTCCAAATTGAGAATGTTTTTTTTTTTTTTAATAAACAAAGCGTGATAATACAAATACAAAACCATCAGTTTATGTACATGACTATATAAAAAATTAAAAACCACATTTCGGTGAAAGTAAAAATCTAAAAATTTAAAAATAAGGATTTCTGTCTTCAAATTTGCAAGATATTTTTAAATTTTACATCCGATGTTTTTTTTTTCATTTCGTCTTGAAATATTCTTAATAGTTTTTAAATCTCTTTTAGAGCTCGATATTAAGAATATATCGAGAAATATATGAACTGTGTTTTTATGGCTTTTTTATGCCAAGTAACTTTTGTGGGTTTCCCCGCCTACACTCTGCTGCTATAAGGAACAAGATTTTTTATGTGAGAAAGTTCATTCAAAAAGAAAAAAAGAAAGAAAGAAACGAAAAAGGAAGAAAGGCTTGCGCAAGTAAAAAGACGACATTGAAAAAAAATCGAATGATAAAAGTCAGAATTTAAGTAAAAAACAAGAAGTTCCGTCTAGAACTATACGAGCCTACTTTCCCGTATACACCGACTTCAAATTTATAATCTAGCTATCTCTCTC
Source organism: Octonoba sinensis (assembly GCA_038502835.1). Classification (NCBI taxonomy): domain Eukaryota; kingdom Metazoa; phylum Arthropoda; class Arachnida; order Araneae; family Uloboridae; genus Octonoba; species Octonoba sinensis. Next base: position 23,096,893 of record CM076601.1, on the reverse strand, counting down.
TCTGTCTTTCTCGTTTAAATTTAGTTCTTAATTGCTTCAAATATACCTTCTTCAACGGTTAATACATATTCATTCAATCATTATTTATTAAGTCATTCATGTATTTATTCACTCATTTATTCATTCATTCTTTTGCTTATTCATTTAATCATTCAATAATTAAAAAATCTTCTTGAAAATCCCGATCAAAAAATTTCATAGGAAAATAGGCTCGTTAGTTCTGGATGAACTTTCTATTTGTACATGTTCTACGTCATAAGAGCTTTCCGATAAAGTTTGTTCTAAGCAAATCGGTCCGTTAGATCAGAAATTATATAGGATTGAATTTTCCCCGTATGCGGTATGTTAATTTTTTTTGAACTGTTCAAAAATGAACAAAAATTGTTAAAATCAATATTTCACGCTAAGAACTTCTTCCAGTGAGCTTGTTCATGGGAACTTATATCTTGTACCCAGAGTTTACATAATTTGCTTCATTTTCACCCATAGGCGCTAATGTTAAAATTTTTTGAACTGTTCAAAATTGAACAAAAAATCGTTCAAATCAAAAAGTAAAATATGGAAATGAGATGTCCTCGCCGAGATCTTTCGAATGCAAAAAGAATTTTTCCAATCGGACAATTCGTTCAAAAGTTATTAGGGGGGGACAGACCGACAGACAGACAGACCGACAGACAGACCGACCGACACACTTTTTCCCCATCTCAAAACCCTACTTTCAAATTTTTTATTTTTCAATCTTTATTTAATTACTTAACTTATTTTTGACTTTTCTTGATTTCTAACGATATTTTCACGATACATTAAGCCTTCTTTCATGCTTTATTATTATTTTTTTTTACTTTTACGGGAAAGTAGGCTAAAAAAGAGTTTTTTGAGAGAAATAAACAAAAAGGGTCTACGAAGTGTATTTAAACAAGATCATCTAGTACTAAACGAGCCTACTCTCCCGTGTACTGACATCGATTTTGAAATCATTGCTACAGCATTCTCTTTCTTTGAATTAAGGGTTCAAATTATTTCTATTTAACAGTACCGTTTACCGAAAAAATAAAAACTGTTTCATTTCAGAAACCAATGAAACAAGAAAGAAAATTTTTGAAAGAAATAGCTTTCGTTTTTCGTTCTAAGTAAAAGATAAAAAGTTATGACACAAAAAAAAAAAAAAAAAAATCTGCATTATTAATGAAGATTGATTGATTGGATAGCTTCAAATATACGAATTCCAGAAATTTAAACTTTTCAAAAGAAAAACTTTTATGATACGAATGATACTGGCGGGTACATATTTTATTTTCATCGTTAATGTTTAATATTAATATTTTGTTTATTATTTGGCAAGAATTAAACAGTAAAACAATTCTTATGCAATAAACGATTAAAACTTTAAAAAGAAAAATTTTAAAAGAAAAAGATTTTTACAATTGCCATAAAATAGAGTTTTTATGTCAAAATTTTCAAAAACTAAACATTTTTAATAATTAACATGAAAATAATTTTTAACCAAATTCTGCTTATTTTATGATAGTTGAATTGTTTAAAGAGATTTTTTTACGAAGAAATTTCCTCGAAACATGTGAAATAATACATAAATATTCCAAAAATAAATAAATATAAACATTAATAAATAAGTAAATAAAACTAATACTAATAATAATAATGATAAGTTTAGATCACATGACTCATTTAGAAGACACCAAATTTTGCTTCACATAAATACGCATACAGTACTTAATTTTCAATAAGGTTGCCGCTTTTAGGAACAGAAAGCTGTAAAGTTTTACTATCGCAGGTGATGTAACTAGTCATGCAGTTTTATATTTGGTGACTGCCATTTGAAACATTGTTGGAATTTCTCGTTTTTCGTCATTTGTTGTTGAAATTTCATCAGTAATAGGGAAATTTTCGCATTAAGTAGTAATTAACTATTAATGGTTTATTTATTACTATAGTATTTTTCTCAAGGGTAATTTCAAAAAATATTGCTTTTTATTAACTGCACTGAAAAATGTATCCGAATGAGCGATGTTCAGGATAACTGAATAAGACACTATACGTATACGTTGATATCGTCTTTTTAGCGTAACAAAATAAATTTGTAATTTACTTTAAAAAGGCGTAAAAAATTTGCTCAACTTAGAGAAAAATATATAAATGTGCCAATAAAAAGAAATAAATAAACTGAGGCGGTGAGAAGCAAAGGGATGTAAGTGGCTAAAGTATCATTTTGAGTAAAACTCGTTTGAAGTTTAATTCCTATACTAAATTTTAGAGGTTCTTCATGCAAATATTTTTTTTATTTTCGAGTCCTATATGTATGAGTTACATTAAATATGAAGTGTAAAGTGTTTCTGACGATTATATTTGGCGTAGGATTTTTAAAAAAATAGCTTATTTTAACTTACACCCCTTTGCTTCCAACTAGTTAACTTACACCCCTTTGCCACAAAATCAAAAACGTGTCTTGTTCATTTTGCTAATTTGCACAGTAATAAAGATAATTTGTTAGAGATATAAACTTTATTAAAAACTTCATGCTATAAATTTCGAAGAATTATTTTTATCAACAAACTAAAAATCATTGCCATTAGACAAATTGCCGAAACCAAAACATGACAAAAATGAAATCTGCCGACGATTTAACCCTTGTTTTTATGATTATTATTATTCAACAATGCGGAATTCTTTTCCTATTTTTTTTCTTCTTCTCCGCTTTAAGTTTCGTAAATAAATCGTCTGCATTGCGTATTTAACCTAACTGAAAAATCAAATAATTTTAGTTAGAGGCAAACGGATGTAAGCGGGAGTTCATAAATGACGTCACGCTTTTTTCCCATATATATGACCCCCTTCCCCCCCTTTGTCACAATATGTCACACTTCAGCGGACCCCCTCCCCCCTTTCTCACGCGTCACGCTATGTTGCATAATGCATGATGCCACACTTCTTGCTACCCTCTCCCCTCCCCTTGTCACACTTTGTCACAATTTCACGAACCCCGCTCCCCCTCGAAGCGTGACATCATTTATGAATGACTCCTAAGTGCACTTGCATCATTTTGCTACTCTCCCATTTCTGGGGGCTGGCGCTGGTTATAATTCTTTCGCCAAATGAATTTGTTTTGTGTGTGAAGTTTGTTTTTACGAAAAATAATTTTAACATTGCCAACGGCAACCCAAAATGGTATAGTATTTTGATTTGGTGAAAAAAAAATTAATCAGCTCCAGCCCCTCTCACCCCCCATAACGGAAAAGTACCGAAGAAACTATACTCAACTGCAAAGTTTCTTGACTATGGAGAAACTAGGAGAAACATGCTGAGAGCAAACGAAGAAAGTAGTTCTCCGCGCGGTGTCCTATTTTCGAGTTAAACTAAGCGCTTTGTCATAGAAATGTGCTAAGGTATTTTAACCTACGCATATATAGCGTTTATTAGTCATGATTTTCATAAAATGTTATATATTTTCAATTTTACGAGAAGTTTAACGCGTAGTAATACGGTAATACCTTGATTTAGAACTGAAAGCTCAGCCAATAAGAGCTCACGAGCAGTTGGCAATCTTCCCATAAGCGGTTTGGCGACATTTAGAATGGTTTATGTTTATGCCTGACTCGCAGGCTTGTGACTTTGCTTAAAGCTAAATAGTTATTATTATTCCATTCGTTAATATAGTAATTTTCCATTAAAAACAAACTTACACAGGAAACAAAATTAGCCTCAGGGGATAAAAGGAAGGAAAAAAATTATTTATTTGAAAAACGAATAGAATGCTTAATCGGATTATTTCGCCAAGTTGGTGTGCCTTCTTCTCGATCCTCGTCCTTGCAATCCCAAAAGCCTCGCCCTTTACTCATTTGTTCTGCCGCGCGTTGTGACGTCATTGTCAAGAAACGTTGCAGTCTAGTATACAAACAAATCAACGCAAATGTATATCTAGGACAGAAAGTGATTTTCATATTTATGCACCGCAATACATGTCAGGGCTATTATGAATAAAAATAAAAACTTATACAAAGAACTCACTCTAATTTTAACTAATATACTAGTCCATCCGTGCGGAATTTCGCACTAATTTGTGAGAAAGGACATTATGAAGAAGAATAGAAAAAAATAAACAGGTGTTGGTACAAACGAAGGCATATACTAATTGAACACATCAGTACAAATAGCTGTTACAATTTTTCCCCACTATTATTTCGATATTCAAAATAATGAAATAATCACAATGATAATGACAATTATTTTTATTATGATTATACATAGCGTTAAAATACAATAACGAAACAGTTCTATTACTTGAAATATAGTTACTGTTGGTTGGTTAGACTCTACACATTCGAAATAAAATGAATGTGTAGAGCTTAACGATTGAAAAAGTTTAACACGCAGACGCAGCTAAAATTTTCCAATTTTCTACATAATAAAAACAGAAGAATTTACAGTTTGTTTATTTGACAACAGATGGCGCCAGCATACACAACACCCATTTGGCATCCATTAAAGGACCTCCTCCTAGAGGATTTTAAGTCTCAAAATTAAGAAAAGCGTACATCTTAAACCGTGGGTCTATTTTTCGTCACTAGCCGGAACGATAAGCTTTAAAAGGAGGGTTAAATCATGCAATTTGATAAAGGAAGAAGGAAAAACTCGCGGAGCGGCAGAAAAACAGGCTAGAGAAAAATTATATTTAGATATATAAAAAAGAATGAATGTACAATAAGAGAGGAAATAACTAGTTAGTGTAAAACAAAACGCAAACGTACCCCACATCAAACATAAGGCAAGGACAAATGACACTTGAGTGACGAGTTGATGCATTACAAACGAGAAAAACCCTCTTCCTCCCACAAACTGGGAGAAGTGATTTTTGCATAGAATCAAGGCCTTATTTACCATTAGGCCCGTGAGGCTCAGGCCTAGGGCCCCCACTTTGAGGGGGGAGGCCTAATTTTGGTTATTATTATTTTTTTGTAATTTAAAATTTCTTAGAAAAATATTTAAAAACAGCATCTTTCAGAAACAAATTGTTAGAGTTCTGTTGCTTCACAGAAAATTTGTATTATTAAATTATTTTAAAACCAGAAGGAATTTTCACTTTAGGGGCCCCCAAATTTTGGTATGACAATTTGAAATTTGAAAAACAAAATCGATTTTGCACTTTGGGGGCCCCCAGATTTTATCCAAACATTTTGTAATCTAAAAATAAAATCATTTTGCACGTTGGGGGCTCCTAAATGTTAGTCTGACTCTTAGACATTTGAAAAACAAATGAGTTTTTGTGCTTTGGAGGCCCCCAAATTTTGGTATGACTGGCAAGTTTTACAAACACATACTGAACGTTATGTTTAAAAAAATTTTGTTGCGTGAGGGGCTCCCAAACATGAGTTGTGCCTATAGTGATTCAATATGTAAATCGGGCCCTGTTACGAATAATAAAAAATTCTATCTCAAGAAGTAGCTGTTATAAGAGAATACTTAAGAGAGTTTTCTGATGGAACAAAGAAGGCATCAACAAGTAAACAGTAACAATACGTTTAAAAAAAAATCAAAGGAGGGGTTAGATTGAAGCCGCGCGTTGCCATTCTAGATTACCACGGGTAGTTAATCCTAAAAACGTTTAAGCTTGGAAAAGTATGCACTTCGTTAGAACATTCCTTGTAAAAGAATGTTCCAGGTGCAAGCAATTTCTTCTTTAATCAAGTTCGTTCTATTTAATTTGACATTATTGTTATTATTGCACCCGGTATCTTTGTTCTAGACTACAGGAAAGAGTTCTGTTGACGAAGCATTCCGAAGACGAAGCATTCCATTGACGAAGTTCTGGGAGAGAAGGGCAACCCAGGAACATTCATTCCTACGTGGAGTATATAGTTTGGCGAAGGGAAGCCAAGCAACAAGCTGTTCCCAGGGGTGCAACACAGCTGCACTTCAACAAGTTGTTGAATATTCTAGAAAATGGCAAGGAAAGAGAAGCAAACTCAGCAGTTTTATAGGAGTGGAAGAGACTAACTTTAATGAGCCAGGGCTTTTAATCACATTAACCCTACTATTGTATTGTTATAACCCTTTCCCATCCTGTTATCTCACGTGATCAAAACATTTTTATTCCGTTCTGACGCATGGGCTCTCGATATGAGAGAAGGCCAAAGAAAAAAGATTTTTCTTTTCTCTGTTTGTAAATATCTTAACAAGTTTCGTAATAGGAAAATTCTGGAAGTGTGTTAAAAAGTTGCAATCAAAAGAAGTAATTTTCTTTATTTCCAACGAGAAAATCATGGCAATATGCGAAAATAAGGCATTAAAAAAGAATGATTATTGGAATTGAATTAATCTTCATTTTATAATAACTAAGTTGGTTTGTAAATAAGTTTACTAAGGTGCTTTTTTTAATAATATTTTTTTTTCTAAGGGCTACTTCGAAGCAACCCTACAAAGAACTTAGTTCAATGGATATACACAGACAATTTCAGAGTTTTTCTCCTTAAGTACTAGTTAAAATAGTGGTAAAACTAGTAAAAAATAAATAAAGGTCGCTCACCTCTTTCTTTTTATTTATTAATTAAGTAATTTATTTATTTAAGTTATCAAGTGCTAGAAAATAAAGCTTCTGAGCAAAAGAAAACAGAAAGCACGCTTCGTGTTGTGGCAGATTTTTAACTTTTCAGAACATTTGAAAATTTGTAGTTAAAAGGGGACGGAGCAATCGAATGTTTTTCCCGATTAACGTGAGTGATATATCTCTAGAAGTAATTCAATAATTCAAACAAAAATTGGCACATAAGTGGAGCTCAATAGGAACAGGTGCTGATTATATTTTGGCACCATTCACTCCCAGGGGGGTGGAGCAATCAAAATTTTTAGTAATTTCTTGTGGGTGCTGGGACACCAGACGTAATACATAGTATTAAACGAAATTTAGTACACGCATACATCTTAATAGGAGGTAATGTTGATTAAATTTTGGCACTATTCGCTACAAAGGGGGGAGAAGCAATCGAACGTTTTTCTCGCTAAGCGTACCTTTCAAAAATCCATCAATTTAAACAATTATATTCTGGGGCCAATTACGCAAGAATATAGAAGCAGAATGGGAGCAGAGACTTTGTTTCGCATTATATTGTTGCCATTTGACCTACCCCCTAACAAATAAAATTCTTAGTACTCTTTTTAGAATTTTGAGCTTCGCCGGTAGCATAACTTTTTAATTTTTTAATTCGCTACCTCGGTAATTCTATAGTTTAGTGATTTATCGTGGATACATGAGAGGCAATACAGTTACAAACTGTGCCGCCTCTAAAATCTAGCACATTGGGCAATGGCACGTCTGCCTCCCTTGAAGCCGACCCTGATTGTAAAACCAAAAACATTTCCTATTTCGACCTCCTGGAAGATGCTTCCATCTGCTGCCACGTCAGGCACAAAAGGGTTATTTATTTTTGTCTGCATTCGATAAAGGAAGGGTGGGTGGTGCTAGAATCCGTTGTTGGGTTCTCATGCTGATCGCTTCCGGGATCAGTCTGCCGGAAACCGGATGCGTCGCAGCCTTCGCATGCAAATCAGGAAGCTGTGTCCAAGGACAGCAGATGTGATCTCGCGCAATTTTCGAGAAGATGCGACATGGGTTTTAATTAGAAAACGTAAAACTACCCAGGAAATAGTAAGAAATGTCGTCCCATTCCACGAACATAATGTGCTGAATTTCTCTTAGGAGGCCAAATGCTATCTACGAAAAGTAGAGCGATGATTCAGATGTTTTCAGAAAGTTTGGTAAATTTGTTCGGTTTGAAAATCCGTCCTCAGAACAAAACGCTCTCATTTCCAACAATTACAAACGCACCGTTCCTAGTATCGGTCATAGAATGACGTATTCCGCAGTTGAATCATAGACACTAACGGACTAATGGTTGAAAGCATGGTAAAATCGCGAGTATTTTTTTTTTTTTTTAAATCAGATTCTTCACTTTTGAAAAGCTAGTGCCCGTTGGGGCTTTACCCCAACGAAACATCTTGTATTATGGCACATCACCAAATCTCGCCAATTGGGGAAAGTTCAGTTGCAAAGAGAGTGAAACATCGCCAAAAAGCGATGCACGACAGAGAGGATAATCCCTCAGAACATGCTCTCTGATCCAGAATGGCGTATGCGTCGGCCTGTCCATATAGGGGCTCATGCTTAATCAATACGGAACAACATTCTTAAAAACCTGTTCCCTGCGGCTATAAACACAGTGCATACTGTATATTAGGGATGTAACGAATATTCGGCCACTATTCGGTAATCGGCCTATTCGGCCTAGCCGAATACTGGTTAAGGTCAAATTCGGCCTTGCCGAATTGTTCTGCTACAGTAGAAATGTAAAAAAATTAAGAAATTAGTAGATTTTAAAAATTAAAAATTGTATTATAATTATTTCAAAAGAATACATTGGTATAAAGTTTTAATAAATACTAATAATTTAGAAAAAAAACTACTTTTTTAAACCTTGTTTTCAAAAACAGATTTTAAAGTTGGAATATTGTATTTTATACTTGTACTTAGCGTTTGCTCCCAAAAGCTGGCAATAGTTAATTATGTTGGAGAATATGAGAAATTTATTTTGTTATTATTAACAAAATGGAAGTCAGACTTTACTTGGGTAGACTGATTTATCTGTGAATATCGGGTAAGTGATAAATGTGAAATGCGTAGAATATATCATGAATATTTAAATAGCATAAGCTATTGGGGTTCTTGAAAATAAAAATATATTCCAGTTGAGTGTATTAAATTTTAATAGATCTTTTAAAAATAGGTATGTAAAAAAACCCCATGAAATAAAAATATTAACTTTTATAACTTTTAAAATATCTTCATAAAACAGTTTTGAGCAAGGAAAAAGTTCACTAAGCAATATTAGTTCTTTCATTTGAATTAAATAATTAGTAAAATATTGCAAATTCTTACTACCGTAAAACCTGTCATTTCTATTCCACTTGTGGGTGAAATTCTGAGTTTTATTACATTCAAAACAACAGAGAAAATTATTTATTTTAAATAGTTTTAAATTCTAAACAAACAGAATTAAATCATACATCATAGATTGTGTGTAGTTGGTGCTTGACTTTGTGAATAATTTTAAATTTGACAATTACAACGATTTTCTAGAAACTTTAATATTCGGCCGCCGAATATTCAGTATTCGGCCTAAGACATTCGCCAAATATTCGGCTTCGGCCTATTCGGCCTAGAAGAAATGGCCGAATATTCGGCTTCAGCCTGGAAGAAGTGGCCGAATATTCGGTATTCGGCTATTCGGCAAAATCACTATTCGTTACATCCCTACTGTATATCACGGACACAATCATTTGAGTTAAATATTGAAAAGCTTCACTTCACCATACATAACTTTTATATCACATTCAATGTTGTTGAAAAGAGTTAAGTATACCCAAAATTTAAAAATATACAAATTCATTGAATCAAGTGAATTGAAATTAATGTAAACGAGAAACATTTTCAATGATTACCATATGAAAGTTGTTTCGAATTATGTGACAACCAAAATTCTACCAATACTAAAAAAATGGCAGACACACTCCTCACTTTCCTCCAGTTCAAAACTTCTATTCAGTTCTGCTGAAAAGAATGATCTTAGTACTACATGGGGGGGGGGGGGGGATGTTCCTCTGAGTAATCAGCATCTCTATCATCATCGGGAAAAACAACTTCATCAAAGAACTCCGAAGCTTTCTTTTCCGAAGCTTGTTCCAGACGGAACAAGAAGTTCCGTCTGGAACTATACGAGACACATTTGTATCAAGCATAAGTTTATTATTGTTCATGTCCTTTAACTTTATTCTGATACCACTAATTCACACATCGAGGTTGAGTTCATTTCTTACAACAGCTTCTACCTCCGCGCTGTCTTTATTCTCATTGGTTTGTTGGTAAATCTTAGGCTGTATAAGCCGTGTTTTTGTTGTTTTGCTTGCTTCATTTGGATGTTTTTGCATCTAGAAGCTCCACTACTGCATTGAAAAAGGGATTCCAAGAAATCCCGAAACATATGTCTGCATCTTAATGCTCATTTATGCTTTCTTTACGTGAATAATTGTTTTTTCAGTTATACGAGCCTACTTTCCCGTATACACCTATATCAAATTGATACTCTAACTATCTCTTTCTCATTTAGCTTTAGTTCTTTATTACCTAAAATATACTTTTCCCAACGGTTAATACAAATTCATTCACTCACTCATTCAGTCATTCATTCACTCATTCGGGTATTCATTCACTCATTCACACATTCATTCATTTTTTCACTCACTCATGTATTCATTCATTCCTTCCGAAATATCCTTAAAAATCCAGATTTAAAAGTTTCTTGGGAAAATAGGAGCGTTTAGTCCTGGATGAACCTTGTATCTGTACATATTCTGCGTCATAACATCTTTTCGATGAAGTTTGTTCCAAGCAAATCCGTCTGTTAGAACAGGATTTATATAAGATTGAAATTTCCCCTTAGGCTTACATTTTTTTGAACTGTTCAAAATTGAACAAAAATTGTTCAAATCAAAAAATGTTTCCCGTTGAAAGCTTCTTCCAACAGACAGATCAACAGACACATACTTTCCCAATCTCAAAACCCTACTTTAATTTTTCTTTTATTTTTCAATATTTATTTAAGTACCTAACTTAAGTCAAATATAAGTCATGGAGTTTTTCTTACATCTTTGATATAAGATAAGTACTTAATATGAAGTACTTATATTATATCAAGGATGTAAGAAAAACTCCATGACTTATATTTGACTTTTTCTTATTTTTAACGGTATTTTTAAGATAGATTAAACCATCTCCCTCTTTTTTTTACTTTTACGGGAAAGTAGGCTAAAAAGGGTTCAATCAAAAAATTAAGTTTTAATTCCCCTAAACCATACGTTCCGATTACAACAACCTATTAAAGCCTCGTGAGAAAATCTTAAGCTTCCATTCTCGTAAAAAAAAATAATGCTCGAAATAACTCCAAACTATCCTGGCTACCTTGAACAATCATTCGAAAGCAGTAACTCTTAAAATGACTCTCCGATGGGTAAATAACAGATTTTCCTAAAATATACCAGTTTAATTTCAACTCAAGCAGAAATTTCTCGAGTTGGTAAATCTCATTTTAAGCTCGAAACTCAAAGTAGCTCTGAAAACTGTCACTCACATTAAGCCTTAAACTGAAAACTTGTTTCCCTTTTCCAATAACCCTAAATTCTTTCCCATCAAATTTCAAAAGTTTCCGTTCGCCAAGTTCTCTATTTTTAGATAAGAACGGTATCTATTATAAGTTGAATTTGGAATTTAGCACGTTTTAAACGAAATAATTTGTCTTCATTATAAGTTACCGAAAGCCAAAACATATTTTTTTGGACAATGTCACCGAAAAATTGTTTGCACTTTTTAAAATTGCAATTTTTCCTGATTTTCGTTTCGAATCGGTAGAAATTTGGCGATTTTTTCCCAATAAATTTTTCAAAACATGTTTAATAAGGTTAAAACCAAATTTTATGAGTTTGATTTACACTGTATTGTCGACAGGGTGGCGTAGTGGTAAGGCGCAGGTCTCGTACGCCCAAGATCGCAGGCTGGAACCTGGTCCATGTCGGTGGATTCTCAAGATGCAGAAAATCGGCTGCGCCCATGCCGCATGATTGTGCCGCATGTTAAAGATCCCTTGAGTATCCGTTTGGTTTGGATACTCTCGGCTAAATAAAATACCTAGTGCAACTCGCATCAAACGAGAGCTCAGGTGCCGCCATCTAGGGGAAACTGAGCGTCCAAGTTCTCAGTGGCAATGGCATCTACCGACAGTGGTGCTACTTGAAAAAATGGATGCCGATTACCGGGGTACGCACTGGGTCTGCAAAGGTTAAAGACCATACGCTGCCCCATGAGAAAGAAAAGAAAAAAAAATTATAATGTATTGAAATACAATTTTTGTGTTACGGATTTTTCTGCACACACACACACACATATATATACATATATGCAGTGGCGCACACTGGATCTTACTTTCGGGAGGGACCATGGTGAAACTTCGGGGAAAAGCTGCTATTAATTTCCCGGACACCAGGGACCCTACCACGAAGGTCCCGTCAACTACTCGTGACGTCTAGTTCTCCCTCACGGAATCCGAGATACGCCGAGAAAATAGTCGGTTGACCCCATTCGACCCTACCACGACGGTCTCGAGTGACCATTTTCTCCCTTGCTCTCGCGTCTCGCAAGTGAAAAGCGGTTGACCAATCAAATGATAGCTCCGTCAACGGTGTTTTCGCTTGCCTTTTCGGAAATATTTGTACGTGCGCGCTCGCTCGCTGCTCCGCCTTTATATCAAATAGAAAATACTAATTTTTAATTAGTTTAGATGAAATGTAGAGCAAGCCTGCGAACGATCTCTGATATATCTAAAGATATCATTTTATTTGTATAAATTATCAATTAGAGTGCGTCAAAGGTTGCAAAAATGTTTTTATCAAGTCTTAATACCAAGGAAAAATTACAATTTGGGGCGATTAAAAAGGCGTAAAAAGACTCAAAATTAGGTAACAAAAGGTCTAAAAGCAGCAGAAAGAAAAATGTGTTAAAGAATTATGTTCAATCTTTAGTCAGATGGCAGAAATGCAATACTCACTTTTTTAGCGCAAATGATATAATTACGTACTTGGGGTCTTGGGGACATTTTAATGAAATTTATAAGGTAGCAAAGTATAATATAGGGTATAATATACTATAAGGTAGTCGTAACGTAAATAGATTATCCGATTTTACATCGTGCAGAGAACTTTGAATTTGTTCGCCTCTAAAATTAACAAAAACGCAGATCACATTTTGCCATCTGACTACAGAAATATTCATTACAGCCTAAAGTAAATTGATATTAAACATTTAAATTTGTATCGAATAAGGGGGGAATATTAATCTGGGAAATTGTTTGTAACGGCTGTGATCTAATTCATTTCTAATTCGCACATTAAACAAACCGCATCATCAAGCTGCTGTTAGTGATGCAAGAAGCTTATTATAATTATATTACTCATAATTTTATTTAAATATTTTGCTGTGCTTTTCTACATGAGTCATTATTTTTTTTCCTTGAAGGAGCATCGAAAAAATCGAGAAACTGAATTTCAAGAGGGATCCCCCCCATGAGGAAACTCATGATTTGGAAACAATAGATTTTTTTTAAATTAGAACATTTGCAGCAGATAATAAAAAATAATGTAAGTGCAACATGGAAATAATTTTGATTTTTAAAGATCGAAAGTTTCCATAAGCAAGTCTGAACAAACCCCGGGGGGGGGGGGGGGGGCAGCTCCTGATTCTAAAAATAGCATTTCATGCTATAAATTAGCTATGACTTTTTAAACTCAAAATTTTAGAGCTAGCACGGTGCATAAAACTCTTATCAACTCGGTATGTTGTTAATCCGACAAAAAGGTATTTAATTATCTTAATTATATATTTCATTATAATTGTATTACTCGACATTATTTCAGTTTCTTTTTCCTAGAAGAAATACGGGGAGAACTAAATTTCTAAAAGGGAATAACCGCCCCCCCCCCCCCTCCTCCCGCCGATGCGAGGCACATATTTTGAAAACAATAGAAAGTTTTCAAATTAGAACATATAAAACGGGTCATAGAAATGTACTTTATATGCGATATAGAAAAAATCAAAATCGTTTAACATTGAAGCTGAATAAGCAGTTTCAAAATGAAGGCGTGTACTCGACCCCCCCCCCCCCCACTCAAATTGTGCGGCGGGTGATTTGAAAACTATTTATAAAGTGTTAGATCATTTGGAAGGGATTCTGAAAACGCACTTTTATTGCAATATAAAAATATTAAAAAGTTTAAAAGTTCCAAGCTAGTTTGAGCAAAGATTTTAATATCGAAGTGGGAAAGAGGGAGGTCTTTTACGATACTAAAGTTACCAATTTACTTTTGAAAATTCAATTTATCTATTAAGATTTTGCATAACATAGCACGTAAACCGATACTACTTGATTCTATTAAAAATTGAACGAAAAGTATTACTTAAAGCAGAAAACACCTTAAACGATATAGACATAAGTTAGTGAATGAATATAAATGTTGGAAACTAATCAAATTTGGTATTTTTGATGAATTTCAGTACGGCGAATGCGAGGTTTTTTTTTTTTTTTTGTAAAATATAGGAAATATTAAAATCAAATCATCGACTGGACAATCAAACAGCTCATTGAATACACACCACAGCTTCTTCTCATCTTTTAACTTTATAAGCATTGCGGCACTCAATTCAATTAATGCGTTGATTCTCGTTAATGAATACGTTCTGTTGTTCGAAAATAATAAAACTTCATTCAAAAATCATTTTTTTTCGTTGTTGCATATAAATAAATCTTTTAATTTCAAAGTACAAAATTCTTACTAGTAAATCAATTTCGATACTTAGATCTATATTACGCTATCACTTCTTGTATAAGGCAATAATCAATTTTTCCGCGCCTTCAAGATTCAATTTTCCGCCGCAAAATTCAAAAATCGCGTGAATAGCAAAACTACTCGCTGCCGACAATGCGAACTCACCCGCTCCTACCCAGGCGACAAGTTTTCGGGAGCACTAGTCGGCAGCCAGACCCTTCCCGTGAGCTTCGTAGTAGCGTTTACTTGCGGATCCCGGAATGTGACGTCACGCGGGGAGAAAAACTGGTTTTTCGCCTAGCGACTTTGTTTCCGACAGGTTTCCGAGACCTTCGTGGTAGGGTCCCAGATACCCGGTCTCTCTCACGTGAACTTATCGGTACCGGATATTCGGCTCCCCTAGTGTTTGATACCTGAAAATTCCTCGCATAAAAATGAAATATTACATGCCGGAAAACCGGATTTTCCGTGCAGTTTCCGGATCGGGTTCCAAATACTTAAAAAATCCGGTCGGATATCGGATATCCGATACCTTCTGGGGGAATAGTCCCTTGTCCACCCCCGAGGCATCGGAACGCCTTTGCATATATTTTCTTTGCTGCAACGACATCATAACTCGCAGATTATGATTTTAATGCTGCAGGGTAATTGCACATTTGCAATGATGGCTACAAATATCCGGCAATATTAATCCACAATTTTTTGAGTTTTGACGTTATAATTGCATCAAATGTAAGCCCGGCGGTCAAACGAAATGATCGCTGCTATAGATATTATAAATATACAATTCTCGATAAGACATCGTCAAAGTTGAGGAAAGTGCTAATTGTTATTTTTGGGTCAAGGGAAGCCTTAAGAAATCGAACTAAAAAGCTTATAACTGGCGTTCTTATTGACTTAGAAACAGAACAAATATCATCTTGTGCAAAAAAATTAGCGATTTCGATCGATATATTACATTAATATGTGAAAGTTTTTTTTTTCACCCCCATAGTGGGGAATTTTTGTGGAAATTGCGTAAAATTGAAATAAAAAACTAACTACCTGTAGGAATTTTTTTTCTAACGGGTCTATAAATCTTCCTCTTGAACCACTCTGTCTATTGATGAAAACCGCATTAAAATCCGTTGCGTAGCTCAAAAGATCTAGGCGTGCACAGTTTAAAAGATCTAAGCGTAGAAAAAATCATCGAAAAATTTAAAACATAATTAAAAAAAACTAATTGAGTCACAACTTTAATTTTTGCAGCGATGAGTTTCTCGGGTCGTAAACATTAACCGTGCCGAACGTGGTCCCGATCGGCAAAACGGCCTGGGATTCTATCGCGAACAGACAGACAGAATAAGCTGCTTATATATAAGATATATATGTGTCATACATACATGTGTGTGTGTGTGTAAAATTGATTGCGATAGAAAAGTAGTAAAACAATTGATCAGTGACGGCGAACCTATGACCCATGGGTCAGACACTGACCCACGCAAGATTTTTAACTGACCCACGATTGCTAGGCAATCATTTGTTTGTTTGCGCTGATTCATTTAGATTCTCTAATTTGTGTGGATAATTTATATTCTATTTGTATTTTTCCAAGCCCTGCACTGACACAAAAGCTATTTAAATGCTGTCTATAGCCTTCAGTTTATTACGGCTCTAAAATTACGCAAATGACCACAAATGCCTTTGTAGAGTTTCAAATAAAGAAAAAGTATTTACAAAATATCAAACAATATGTTTGTTGAAAAAAAAATCGACAAACCAAAGCAAATAACCACTCCTTGTCCTTTCAAACACTTTGCCATTTGCACCAAGCACTTAAGAAATTTTAACTCCACTAAAAAATTTTAAATTGTCAAACCACGCCCATTTTTACATGGTTTTATTTAACTTGATTTGTCACAGAAGTTTGTTACGCGGTTCTCGATTACTATTACTGAATAAATTATCCTCAAACTTTGCACACAACCTTATCTTCGATGACAATGCAATATTCCATCCATTTTATAATTTATTTTAACGTTTATTAGGAAAAAAATTAATAATTTTTTTATCTGAGGAAAAGATCAGAATTATTATTTGTCGAATGGCAACGATAGCTTTGTTTGTTACGCGCTTTTCGATCACTATTACAGCATTTTAATTTCTTTAAAAAAAAAAAAAATCCGTGTAACTTAAAACATTTTTTGGAGATTTAATGATTTATTACCAGTTAAGTCAATTAAATTTTAAAGATATTTAGTTTATAAAATACTCATTAAAAATTTTTTTAACTTAACTTAGGTGAAAATAAGCATTAGTGACCCATGAGCAAGTACTAAAAAAATATGAACAAAATTTGACCTACGTCTCAAAAGGTTCTCCATCCCTGTAATAGATCATCATCGGATAAATAATGGTCACCATGATATCTGTTTTGTTTTAACAGTATTCAATCCGGAAATTAAGTTCTTCCTTTATAGGAATTCCAATTTCTGCTGCCGCCAAGCTGTCTTCGTCTCTTATTTACGGCGTCCCAGATCAAATTTCAAGTCTCAGTTCCGAAGTTAATTTCGAAATAAATAAAACAAGATCAATGTAGCGTTCCGACTTCGAAATGGTTCATTCTGTGAAACTGAAACTCAGATTTCCACCGAAAGGAAATAAAAGAAATGAAATAATCAACCAATGGATAATTATGCTTAAAAAATACTGTGTATTAATGCAGAAATGAAGTCCATTATAAACAGTACATTCCGGGAAATTTTTGCACTTTTAATTCAGAACTAATTATTTTGTGTTGTCAATGCTACAGCTACTTTTACTAACCATCTTTATTTCTCGTTTATACCAGAACATCTTTTAGGGACCGTTCATAAATAATGTCACGCGTTTTTCCCACATATTTGACCCCCTCCCCCCCTTTGTCACAAAATGTCCCACTTCAACGGACCCCCTCCCCCCTTTGTCACATGCCACGCTATGTTACATAAGCAGGAATGTCACACTTATTGTTCCCCCTTTCGTCCCCTTGTCACACTTTGTCACCATTTCACGAAACCCACTCCCCCCCTTGAAGCGTGACATCATTTATGAATGATCCCTAAACTGGTTTTGAATGGGGTCAGTGTCTTGACTGAAAGATTTGACTGATAGTTATACTAACTATATGTATATTTCTCGAAAATACCTGAACATCTTTTATATCTTTTCTTTTAAACTTTAAAAAAAGATATAATAGTTAATTAATGAATAATTATGCTTAAAAATACTGTATTAATGAAGAAATGAAGTGCCAGTATAAAGAGTACATTCTGGAAAATTGTTCCATGTTATCTTGCATGTTTAATTAAGAACTAGCTATTTTGTGTTGTCAACGCTATAGCCACATTATACTAACTATTAGTGTTCGGCAGTAGTTAACTAGAAATAATTAACTACTAGTTGTAACTACTTTTGTTTTGAACTAGTTAACTACTTTTTTCCCAACTACTAGTTACAACTACTTGCAAATTTTCAACTACTTTCGAAAAAAAAATTTTAAATCTATTTTTTGAAAAAATAACTTTGTTAAACGTTAAATTATTTAAATTTTTAGCTTATGAATACTCACACAAATGTATTTTTTATATTGGGTTATATAATGAAAAATTACTCGTAAAAAACATAATATTGCAGTATTTTCGCAAATTAGAAAAAGCCTTCTAAAAATAGTCAATAAAAAGCACCCGCACCAGCACATGCACAATGAAGTTTCATTTAAAGACCAAATCTTCATTTACCTCTACTCCAGTACCATGCGTTTGGGATACCATAAAACACAAAAAGAAAGAAAAAATACTGAAGTTTAGGATTTTTTTCCGAAGAAAATACTGAATTTTATGATTTTCTTTTTGGAAAAAATACTGATTTTTATAATTTTCTTTTTAGAAAAAAATACTGATTTTCTGATTCTCTGTTTGCGTACATTTTTTTATATAATGTAATTAATTAATAATTAATTTTGAACTAGTAAGAAATAATTATTTCAACTGAAATATCTTAAAACTCTTTGAAGACATAAATAATTAACTGAATTTTTTACTGTATTTGTGTGTGCATACATATTTTGCTAAAAAAATCCAAAACATCTGATTTAAATAAAAAAAATACTATTTTTAATTTTTTTTAAATAAAAAAAATTACCCACTCTGCTTTCAACACAATTTGAAATAATATAATCTAAATTCTAATGCGCGTTACAAAGATATTTTGTTAATGAATGGGGGTTGGGCAGAGGGAGAATTTTAAATCGATATTAAGGGTAAACCCCTTAATTTTACAACAAATTATTAACTTTATTAAACAAATACATATTAAAATAAAAGTTTAAATTTAGAGAAAAAGGTTTTGTCTTTATTCATATTCTCTTTATATATTAATTGTTCAGTGTTATTTGGAAATATTCAATCTTTGAATGTTTTACAGGAATTTCTTTAAAATTGTTTTAACGATTAAAAATAATATTGAGTTGAATTATTAGAATTAAATATTGAAGAACAAGCTTAAAAATGGAAATTCAAATGAATTATACTTGAAAGTAGTTAACTAGTAGTTAACTACTTTTGGCGAACAGCTAACTACCAGTTACAATTAGTCTCAGAAAAATTAGTTAACTACTAGTTGCAACTAGTTTTGTTTAGAGTAGTTAGTAGTTGGTAGTTAACTACTTTTTGATGAGTAGTTGCCGAACACTTCTAACTATATATATACGAATATTTCTCGTATATGACTGAACTTCTTTTATATATTTCATTTTTTAATTAAGAACTAACTCTTTTGTATTGTCAATGCTACAGCCACTTTATGCTAACTATATATATTCTCATATACAGAATAACTAAACACCTTTTATATGTTTTATTTTTTATCTTTTTAGATAACTCAGTACAATTAATTCACAGAAGCAAAATGAAATTTAGTGCTCTGCGCTGAATTTCGCTCTTGAAAAATGCTTCAGCAATAAAATAATCAAGAAGTTTTTCACTAGAATAAATTAGTGCCTTGTCAAACAATAATCTTTCTCTATTTCTACTCCTGCGGTAGGGAATTTGTATAAGTGCTTTTACATAAAACGAAAAAAAAAAGGTTCTTTTTTTTCTTATTTCTTGAACGTGAGAGAATGTTCATAACAAATTGGAAATATCTAAGCATTTTTTATAGCAGCACTATAAAAAGATCGTTCTATAGAACATTCTTAAAAGCGTGGATGGCAACACTCTTGTCGTTTGTTATGGTTGGGTTTGAAAGATACGAAAAAATTCAAAAGAAATATAAAATAATCAAGAAGTTTTTCACTAGAACAAATTAACGCCTAGTAAAACTATATTTTTTTCTATGTCTACTGCTGCATTAGAGAATTTGTGTAAGTACTATTACATAAAACCAAAAAAAAAAGATTTGTTTTTTTTTTATTTCTCGAACATAAGAGAATGTTCATAACAAATAGGAAATATCTAAGCATTTTGTACAGCAGCACTATAAAAAGATAGTTCCATAGAACATTCTTAAAAGCGTGGATGGCAACACTTAGTTTGTCCTTTGTCATGGTTGGGTTTGAAAGATACGAAAGAATTCAAAAGAAGGAAATGGTTTTGTTATTCAGTTGCTTACGATAAATCCTCCGAAGTCACGTTGCGGCCTTTCTTGAGTTGAAATAAGATAGTCTGCAATGAAATTAAGTGTCTAACCTTCGAAGCATCTCAAGAACTAAGATAACTACCAAATAAAAGAATACATTGATTAATGTATAGACTTGACCACCATCGACTTGAAGGCTATTTGGTGGTAAATGTGATAATTTAAAACTATTTTTTCAGAACAATCAATGTTAAAAAGAAAATTGAAATTTAATTATTATTATTATTATCACTATCTGATCCCCACAGAACATCTGCGGGCTATAAGTTCAACAATCAAACATGAGAATGATGACTTGATGTAAACAAATTAAGATGTTGCCACTGCAAAGAATCGGTAATTAAAATTTGAGTTATGAATGGAAGTACTTTTCAAGAAATAGAAATTAATTTGTTAGAATCCGTAAGTTAAGATAATAAATGCAAAAATTATGTTACGTTTCTGTGCAAATCATTAATTAAATTTTTTAATATCGTTTTACCACAGTTATTGCATGATGTCAGTATCGTATCGTACCGCAAAATGTAATCGAAACTGGTCCGTGTTAAGTAAAATACTCGTATATACATTCACGGACATTGAAAATAGCGCACCAAGAAGGATGCGAGCTACAACCTCGAAACTATGCAAATTAATAGAGTGACGTCCGGTATGCAAATGATGTAAGTTTAGTGCGCATGCGCATGTCCACGCACGCTGCACTGGCGTTGCAAACAAGAAACGCGGCCTATATGAACCGGTGTATTGTGGAAGATTCATAAACGTGACGACCACGAATTGACGCTACAAGGTGTACCAAAGTGTATAGAATGCCAGGTAGACATCGAAGAAGACATTTCTTCCAATTAAGTGGGTTTGAGAGGAGCCTCATCATTGGCCTGAAGACTGCAGCGTGGTCGACGAGCCGTGTTTCTCGCCAGGAGGCCAGGTCGATCATTCTGAGTGTGCTATCAGAAGGTGTTGGGAGCAGTGGACACGTGAAGGCACCCACGCACGACGTACCGGGTCTGTAGCGACTAGGGCAACGGCGGCGCGAGACGATCGAAGGATCGTGCGCCACGCACTCACGGATCCCACAGTGACCTGTTCCACTGTACAAGTGGATGTAGGGGTTCCTGTTCGTCCGCGAACAATTTCTAGACGCCTCAGGGAAGCGAATCTGCAATCCGAGCGCCCATTACGTGTACTGCCAGTAACACCGTCACATCGGTGGCTCCGAATTAGTGGTGCCAAGTGAGAGCGACGTGGAACGCCGCATATTGCAGACGTGTGGTGTTTAGTGATGAATGCCACTTCGTTTTGGGGACATATGATCATCGTGTACGTGTGTGGAGACGCCCTGGTGAACGGCGAAATCCCACCCTCAATATTCAGCGACACAGTTCCCGCACTGCATGCATCATGGTCTGGGGAGACATAGCCTACTATAGCCGCTCTACTCTGGTGGTGGTACACGTGGTACATTAATTGCTCAGCGGTATGAGGATGAAATCCTACGGCCTCATGTGCTTCCATACTTAACCGGTATTCCAGGTGCAATTTACCAGCAGGGTAACGCTCTTCCGCACTCGGCTCGGATTGACTTTTTACGATGTGTTCGGAATATTCCATGACCTGCTCGATTCCCGGACATCTCCCCCAGTGAGCATGTATGGGACCAGCTGAAACGCCAGTTGCCGTCGGGCCACTTCTTGCATGATTTGGACAGATTTGTTCAAGATTTGTGGGCACGGCTGCCTCAGGGTAACATCAGACGTCTTTTCTATTCAAAGCCGGACCGTATTGCGGCATGTATCGCAGCCCGAGGCGGTCCGACGCGCTATTGAGTATAGCCGGCTGGACGACTCTGTAATTATCTAACTGTTTAGTTTTTTTGATCAAGTGTATCTTTCATCTTCAGTATTCACTGAAATAAATTTCATTTCAATCCGATGATTCCTTCTTGGTGCGCTATTTTCAATGTCCGTGAGTGTATATGGATTTCAAACGCTTTAAAATTCGAAAGGCTTAAGAAAAGATCGCTTGATATCCGTAAACAAATTATGATGTTGCCACTCTAAAGAATCGGAAATTATAAATGAATTATGAAAGGAAATTATTTTTAAGAAATAGAATTAATAAATTTGTTAAAGTCCGTAGGTTACGATACTAAATACAAATATTATGTTACTTTCTATGCTAATCATTTGGCAAATTTTTAAACATTGTTGTTTCATAGTTTGTTTTTTGCATGATGTCTGTATCGTATCGTATCGCAGAATTTAATCGTAACTGGTCCACGTTAAGTGAAATATATATATGGATTATAGTAGAACCTCTGTTAACCGGCTTAATTGGGACTGATGGTAAGTAATTATTAGACTGATTATGTAAAAATTCGGTTAAAGCGGGGGATAGAAAAAAGGGAGATATGCAATTTAAAAGAGAGAGTGGAGGTGGTGGTGATTAATTGCGTTTTAGTAGTTGCTTTGAGAGTTACATACCAGTTATCAAGCGCTTGGCAAGGCTGAATTGACTGACCCACTGAACCAGAGATGAGCCAATAGCCACTCTCGATTTCATAGGACCCATTAGCGGATTCTCCGAACACCCCTTCCCTCTCTCCGACATCGGAATGCCGCTTTTGTCCGGGGGAATAAGGATTCCAGGAAAAAAAATCACTCGAGAACCGCAGCACCTTTTCTTCCATATAATTAGTGCTCTAAAAGCTGTTTTTGTATTTTTAAAATTAGTGCCGGATAAAGTGAAGGCCGGTTAATCCGGAGCCGGTTAAGAGAGGTTCTACTGTATTTATTTATTTACTTACGCTCAAATCTACTTTTTAGCCTACTTTCCAGTAAAAGTAAAAAATAATAATAATAAAGCATGAAAGAAGGCTTAATGTATCGTGAAAATATCGTTAAAAATCAAGAAAAGTCAAAAATAAGTGAAGTAATTAAATAAAGATTGAAAAATAAAAAATTTGAAAGTAGGGTATTGAGATGGGGAAAAAGTGTGTCTGTCGGTCTGTCGGTCTGTCTGTCGGTCTGTCGGTCTGTCCCCCCCTAATAACTTTTGAACGAATTGTCCGATTGGAAAAATTCTTTTTGCATTCGAAAGATCTCGGCGAGGACATCTCATTTCCATATTTTATTTTTTGATTTGAACAATTTTTTGTTCAATTTTGAACAGTTCAAAAAATTTTAACATTAGCGCCTATGGGCGAAAATGAAGCAAATTATGTAAACTCTGGGTACAAGATCCAAGTTCCAATGAACAAGCTCACTGGAAGAAGTTCTTGGCGTGAAATATTGATTTGAACAATTTTTGTTCATTTTTGAACAGTTCAAAAAAAAAAAAAAAAAATTAACGTAGTGCCTACGGGGAAATTTCAATCCTATATAAATCCTGATCTAACGGGCCGATTTGCTTGGGACAAACTTTATCGAAAAGCTCTTATGACGTAGAACATGTAGAAATAGAAAGTTTATCCAGAACTTACGAGCCTATTTTGCTATGAAATTTTTTGATCGGGATTTTCAAGGATATTTCTCAGTGACTCAATGAGTGAAATAATGAATGAATGAATCAATGAAAGAGTGAAAGAATAAATCAATGAATAAATGAATGAGGAAAAGAATGAATGAATAAATTATTGAATAAATGAAAATATAAATAAATGAGTGAATAAATACATGACTGCGTAAATGAATGAATAAACACTTGAATGAGGTAACGAATGAATGAATAAATGCATGGCTGAATAAATGAAAGAATGAATGAGTGAGTGAATGAATATGTATTATCCGTTGAAAAAGGTATATTTTCAATAATTAGAACTAAAGATAAATAAGAAAGAGAGAGAAAGAGATAGCTAGATTATAAATTTGAATTTGGTGTATACGGGAAAGTAGGCTCGTATAGTTCTAGACGGAACTTCTTGTTCAAGCATTTTTTCGTAAGTTACCTCTGTATCGGCTATACTCAACCCGCGGCCAAGGGACCGTTCATAAATGATGTCACGCCTTTTTCCAACATATTTGACCGCTCTCCCACTTGTCACAAAATGTCACACTTCAACAGGCCCCCCTCCCCCCTTTGTCGCAAAATGTCACACTTCAACCCCCGCCCGCCCCCTTTGTCACATGTCACGCTATGTTGCATAATCAGGGATGTCACGATTCTTGTTACCCCCTCCCCTCCCCTTGTCATACTTTGTCACAATTTCACGAACCCCCCTCCCCCCTCAAAGCATGGCATCATTTATAAATGATGCCCAACAGGTCGCATGCGACCAACCGAACCTTTTAGTTGATAATATCCTTTGAATATCAAAGCTCCTCTCGAAGAGCGACCAGGATTTAAGGCAGACAAGAAACGCCTTCCGTTTCTAATGAACACCAAAAGGGTGGAAGTACGACTTGGCTCAAAAGCAAAATTTTTTTTTATTGGATGACAACAAATGGAGCCCTCACAAACTAGCCATCTTCGTTAAAAAGAGTGAAGGGAAGGGATCCACCTTCAATTCCCTCGGAACTTCAGGGTCCACGGATTTTACATGCACGCACCCCCTAGTGCACATGGTGGGTCTGCAGCGGGTCGGGTAGTGACCACCCGCGGGGACTCTCCGGGTGGAAATCCGACGTCTTAACCATTAGGCTATCACGGCCCCATTAAGGGAAATAACATAATTTACGGGAGAAAAAAACAATCTTAACTATAATTTTTAGTATTATTAAAAAAGTTATTGCTTTTACAAATGCTATTATTAAATATTATTATTTTTGAAAAAATGACTGAATAAAATAAATTTTTTTTTATTTATTTAGTGGGGAGAAAGAACATAATTTTAATTATAATTTTTAATATTATTAAAAAAAGTTGTTGCTTTTTGAAATGCTATTATTAAATACTATTATTTAAATTCTTTTTTTCTTTCTAATGGGGCTGCAGTATTAGTCATCAACCATTGCAGACATAGTGCGTCCCCAAAGATTGGTACCAACTCTTTCAGCGGCACCACAATGAGTGTGGTACCATTGCCGCAATTTTTTCTGACGCTTATCTTCCCCTAGATGGGGCACCTGAGCTCTCGTTGATGCAATCTGCACTAGGAATTTAATTTAGCCGAGAGTATCCATGCCAAACGGAT
Source organism: Octonoba sinensis (assembly GCA_038502835.1). Classification (NCBI taxonomy): domain Eukaryota; kingdom Metazoa; phylum Arthropoda; class Arachnida; order Araneae; family Uloboridae; genus Octonoba; species Octonoba sinensis. Next base: position 23,071,671 of record CM076601.1, on the reverse strand, counting down.
ACTCAAGGGATCTTTAACATGCCGCATAATCATACGACATGGACGCAGACGATTTTCTGCATCTTGAAAATCCACCGACTTGGGCCAGGTTTGAACCTGCGATCTTTGGCATACGAGATCTGCGTCTTACCACTACGCAACCCTGTCGACCTATTATTTAAAATAAATGACTGAATAAATAAATAAATAAAAAAAAATTTAAACTTTTTTTTAAAATTTTGAAGCTAACAAAATACCGTACTGTAAATTAGAATTCTTATTAAAACATTTTTGAATTTTTAGTGTGTTCTAACGGAAAATTTCTTCACGCTTTTGCAATTTCGTGAAACAATGCTAAAAGCTTTCCGAACCTGGTCTAATTTGCTGAACACATTCACGCTTACGAGTGTGCCAAAATCACAGTCGTTGCCATTCCTTTTACACAAAATATCAAAATGTAATTTAACACTAAAAGCACCGGGCCGTTTTCAACCGTTTCTAAACTTTCATTTTACACTAAGTTGCTACTCATTATAATAAAACTTTCAGTCGCATCAACTTGTCCTGCTTACCGCGTATTAGGAAAAGCCAATGCAATTGAAATTTGCACTATAATTAGCAACAAATGATGCAATATGGAAGCTTTGAAACAGTCAAAATGACTGGTCGGGACAATCTAGTGTTAACGAATCAGAATGGTGCTCAATACTTTCCTAACTCAGGGTTGCCAGATGTGGCTAAAATTAGCCATTATGGCTAGTTTAAGATGCTACTGGCTAAAAGTATTTTCAATCACTAGCCACAAACAATTCTGGCTAATATTGGCTAATTTTAAATTTAGTTTACCGCATTAAAGTTTACTATGTTTTTCCTTTATTTCAACCCAGATTAAAAATATGCATAGAATTTACAGGTTTCAAACATCAGAACCGGATATCCGATACAAATCCGTCAGACAAGAGACACCGGATATTCGGTATCCGGTACAAATCTGTCATGCAAAGAGACATCCGATATCCGACAAAATGGATATCCGAGTTGGAGCTTTGGTTCTAACTGCAATTGAGAGCAATACAACAGCAGCAACAATAACAACAACAACCACAATAGTAACAACAACAACCGAATTAATTTAAATGGCTAATTTTGGCTAAATTCTCCCTCCCAACTGGCTAAGAGTCGTCTGGAAAATCTGGCAAACCCTGTCCTAACTGACATTATTCATTGACAAAATAAATGAGAGACCGATACAGAAATTGCTCCTCTTTGACAAGACCTTAACACTCTCATGCACGACAGCCTCATATGAGGTGAGATACATTTTTGCTTCAAATTTTTATGCAGATTCGTTTTTGTGCTGCAATTTGCATGTCGTCCTCATCTAGACACTCCAAACGGTTCTTGGAAACCACAAAATGTTTCGTAGATTTAGTCCAAGATTGTTAAAAGATTAAGATATCTTTGGGAGTCCATGGAAGATTCAAGAAAGAAGAGAAAATCTTAGTTTCGAATCAAATTCTGTTTAGTTATTTTGAAGCATGTTTTAGATTACTGGGGAGTTTGTTGTTATTTTACAGCTTCTTATTCTTTATATTCATTTATAAGGAATATAAATATAATATTATATAATAAGGAATATAATATAATATTAATATTTATAATATTTATAATTAATATTATAGTTTTAATATTCAATTTTGCAATGTTTATTATTATATTGAAAAAATATGGCAAAAAAGCATAAAACGTCTTGATACAAAAACACGAATTTTTGACTATACAGGACGAAATTTCTAAAAACAAATTATTACACAACAATCCTGAGATGCTAGATTATTTTGCGGAATATGAGGTTTTTGTTTGTAACACAAATAAATAAATGCATGCATGAGAGGGTTAATATCCCCTTCGAAAAATAAACAAATAAATAATAAAAAAAAAACGGGATGCTCTTCGAAGAATGAAGCATCTGGTTCATTAGCACATAAGAGTGAATGACGTCAGAGGAACAATGCTACACGTGCGCAAGGTCACATGAAAGAGGTCACGCCACTGTCATTGATAACTAGGTTTGACGAAATACAGTCACACCTCGCTACAGCGAACCCGGCTTACAGTGAAGTCCTGGTTTGCGTGAACCATTTCACTGGTCTAGAGTGCCCACTGAATTCTTATTTGAGTAATGTTACACTAAAAATTTGGCCACCATTTTTAGAGCTCAGTTCGTGTAAAGTTGAACATTATTCTTTTTTTGATAGGCAGTGGAACTCGCTTAATACGAAATGCCAAACATTAGCTAATTTGTTCGTATGAGCCGTTATTCGTAACAACCGTGAATAAGTAAAATTGCAAAAAAAAAAGTATTAGAAAAGCGTGTTTATATTTTAAAAAATAATTACTACTATTTATAAGAAAAGGTATAATAAATAGTGAAAACAAATAATTTATTTTTGCTAATATATACTTTTAGATCTTACTAGTACATTAATAAAAGGTGAACTTACCGTTTAAAATTTAACAATTTTGAACAAATCCTTAATGGTTAGTTGTTTTTCAGATAGATTAAATTTTATCACACGCATGTCTCGGCGCAAAATGCCTAGTGCCATTTATACTTGGTGGTTTACAATAACTCAAAATAACCAACTATTTCTATAAAACAAAATTAATTATATGCAATCGAGAAACGTTTTCGTGAATAGGTCAGAAATTTTGTTCGTCTTAGCCAAAATTTCTATTTTAGCCTTCGTAATATGCGTGAGATGTTTAGTGTAATTAAATAATAAACCAAACTTAATGAACAAAATGTTTGTTTTAGCCGTGATTTCGTATTAACCGTGTTCGTTTTAAGAAAATTCAACTATACATCAAAAATGAATCTTTTTGATCTTTACACCAACTGAACACCAAACATCGTGTTCAGTAAAACCATAAAGGGGGGCAACTTGAAGCGAAATTTTTACAGTGTACTTTTACACGCTTATAGCGAACACCTAAGTGAAAGTACGCTTATAGCGGATGCCTAAGGAGTTTGAAAGTTCGCTTATGGTTAACTAAAATTTTCCTTCCACAGGTTTTTACTTTTTTCTGTATCTAAAACATTAAAAAAAGTATTGGATTCATGAAAATTTTTAAATGTTGAGGGATTTATGATTTTTAAGGGATGAGGGACCCGTTTTGACTATTTTCGGAAAATGTCTGTGAGACTGTCTGTACCGTAGCTTTTTTTTTCTTTAAGAGTATTGTAATTTAAAACGTAATTCATGGATTCGAACCAAATTTTGAACACACATGGACCCTGATAGGAAGTGGTGCTTGTTAGTGTTTGGTTTACTTGATTTTTTCCGAACCTGAGTTTGCTATAAAGCCACCCTGTTCTAATCGATACATCACAAACCAAAAAACGCCATCCCAAGCAGGCGGAGGCAGACGTGAAATTACAGTTTGGCGATTGCGTAAAAGTAAAACGTTTTACCGGCCCATATCAAATTTTATTTTCATAAAAATCCATTTTTCAGATGAATTTTTTTTTTAATCTTTGAGCATTGCCTTCAATGTAAAAACAGACATACTTTACATAATACTGTGGGCCCCGCCTAAGGAAATACCGTCGGTTCCAGCATATTTTATTCGATTATGCGGGGAAATTTTCTTTACCTTACAGAACTGATAATAAATCAGTATATCTAATTAAAAGAAGTTATTAATGTTAGTGCTTAAAAGTTTTTTTTCAATAAGATAAATAAAAACAAAATTATTAAATAATTAAGTACATTATGAATGTACATTAAAATGACCTCTGTTTACTTCCGGGTGGGAGTGAGGTGGGGAATCATGAAAGAGAACGAGTGACTCTTTAAGTTTAGTGGGCATGGTTGCTGAAAGTTCAACTTGAAAATTCAAAAGTTGTTCTGATTTACTTATTTATTTTTGAAATTTAATCAATTTTTTTATCAAAAATATTTCAAAAGCAGACCAGTATTATTGGATTATCCGGGGAAATTATTCGATTAAACGGGGATCTTTAACATTGCGTCTATGGGGAAATATTCGGTTCCGGAAGGTTTTATTCTTATAAGCGGGGTATTCCTTTATCCGTTACCCGATTAAGCGGGGCTGACAGTATTTCCCATTTTACCGACTAATATGAAGCATTGAAAGTACCCAGTTTTAGATTAACTTATTTGTCCAGCCTGGAATAACTGCAGTGGAAAATTTGTTGCTGACTCATTTAATTGTGCAATTGTGTAAAAGATTCTGTAATTTCTTAATGTGTGGTACTTGTGTCTACGTGAAAAGTAGTTATTTTTTTTAATATCTATTTTGTAAAGGTATCCCAAAAGTAATATTTCTGATTGTAGTTTTGAGAAGACAATATCCCAACAATATAAATTTAACTTATTATACAACAAAAAACGATATTGTTACCATCAACGAAAAGAAATATAAACGCAACAAGTGATATTGCATTGTTGCAACAATACCACCAGTCTAACAAAAAAGAACTCGATTGAAAACTTTTCACTTTTGAGTGGATGTGATACATTTATATGTTGAATTCGACTCATGCTCCGATAAAAATGCAATTTTTTTGCGAATTTTTGCGATCGATTTGTATTAACGGTGAGTCATTATATGTTTTAAGTTTTCCTTTACTCATAGAGAACTCCCATTACGAAATATTTTAGCATAATTAGCATTTTTGTGCAACAGTCATGGTCCGGCAGAATTTGGCCACATTTCTGAGAACGAAATCCAAGATGACGGTGGCCGAACGAATGTAGTGAACTGGATTACGGGCAAAATAAATAAATCTGATTGAGACTTCAGATTAAAATGCTTTTAAACACAAAATTGGCCAAATTTGAAGAGACCATGATATTTGTATAGTTCCTAAAGATGAAGTTAAAAGTATTACGGAATACGCAGGTCAACGATGAAAATATAATTCATGAAGTATAAGTTGTTTCTTATAATTAGTTTATTTATTTTATTTTTATTTATTTACTTTTTTCTTTTTATATTATCATTATTGTTTTTTATTACTATTATTTTATGTTTATTACTCAGAAAATAATACAAATTTTTTACGCACCGTTGTATTGCACATAAATCGCAGTCTACATGTAGTATATAAATAAATAATTTTATTTTTAACGTGTATTTATAATTTCATTTGTATCGAAAAATATATATTATATTTATATTTATTCTAGAGTAACATTTGAAATTTCATTTAAATACATTAATATAATTTAAATTAAAATTAGTTTTATATGAATTATAACAAATATAAGATAAAAAAACGAATATGTCATACGCGCTGTGACTCATGTAAACGGGTACAAAAGTTCCCTCTACCCAAATAGCATAGAAAATGTTTTCCAAGTTTTCGAATGCAGTGTCGAAGTCGAAAATTACAATAAACGGAGAAGGAGCATACGACCCTGGTAATGATGAACCCGGTCTTTTCACTCAATGCGAGTTATATGAAAGAGTCGAAATTTAAATACTTTTAAAGATCCGACCAACTCTTATCTTTCAGATTGAAAGGCAAACGATGTTAGCTAATGTTGCGATATTTTACTGGTTTCAGAGAGATTCATACTTTTCCTCCCTGATGCATTTCTGTACTGATGCCGGATTTTGGGCTAACTTTTCAACTCTAATGCTAAACCTAATTTGAACGTGACTGCTATGTTGTTCTTGGTCAACATAGCGGCAACAAGAAATATTCCCGTTTTCTTTGCTAATAGAAAAATAAGGACTCAACATTAATTGAGAAGAATGGTCAATAAGAAAAGCATTTGATGGTTAAAAATATGGAAGGGGAAAATCCGGACCAAAAAAACGTTCAACTTTATATAAATTAATGTTTATGAAAACAATTTGTGAAGAAAATACCAAAAAAAAAGGAGCCTGCTTCAGATAGCTTTGACGATAATCATGTAATTTTGAGACAAATACTTGGCATTCAAGTAGTTTTTTGTGTTTTGATACAAAACTAGAATGGTGCCTAGTTTCGGTCACATTTTGTACCTTATCCGTAAACAATCTCATGCGCCCAGTACTTATGGGATCCCTGTGTGTGCTGTTATTTACTAAGATAAATAAAAGCTTTTTTTTCCCTAACTGATCTTCATTTAGTATTGCGAATTAAAACGCCACTTTACATTTTTTGAAATGCTAACTAAATTGCAGTTATTGTCAAAATAAGAAACCTTAAAATATGTCGAGGTTGACTAATAAATTGCTGGCAAAATGGTTAGTTCACATTTATTCCCGCCTCCACAACTAACGATCATACATAGGTTGATCAACAACCAATGGCCTTGTGGTGTTTCATGAATTTGAGAGGAGATTTTTAACCAGACTAATGCAAAAAAAAATCGTTCCCTTTCAGGAATGTTGTACTATATGTTGAAGGCGGTTGGAGAGTATGTGCTCTTCAGAATGATAACCATGGCTCTAAGAATGATGATATATTTCGTGGTGAAAGGACAATGTGGAAACGGAAGTCAGAGACGTGATAAGATTGAAGAGGAAAAGCAGAAGCTTAAGACATCTGAAATTGGAATACAGACATATGATAGTTCTTTGACTGAGAAAATGGAATATGATAAGATTGAAGAGGATAAGCAGAAGGTTAAGACATCTGAAATTGGAATACAGACATATGATAGAGCTTTGATTGCCCAAATGGAATATGATAGCTCACAGAATAAAAATCAGATTCAACCTAAAGTTAAAACTGATGACTGTAGAATGGATAAAAATAAAAATGATGACCCCATACAGGAGAAGTCTGAAAATGAGAAAATTATTTATGATATGTTTGTGAATGGGGATCAGGCACGTGATGAAACTAACCGACAAGAAGGGACCCAATAAGTCTGGCAATGACAATAAAACGTATAATCAATTTGAAATTGGTAACAAGTCACAAGATAAGCCTAAAAAGCAAAAACACACCCGTAGCTGGTCTGAAAATGCAAAAAACTCAGTACGAAATCTAAAGCAAATTCAAACAAAAACAACTGCCCTTTGTCAACCATCACCATCGAAATTCAAGTTAGAGAAGAAAGTATGTTTCTGGCCAGAAGTAAAAATTTACTCAAATCCGGACACTTACAGTATTCCAATGGATGTTAAACCAGCAATGGCTCTCATTAAAAAAGAACCGGAAGTACAATCCGAAAAAAAATATGCAGAAGCCCAAGCAATGTGGAACTATTTCTTGAAAGAAAGAAAAAATCGACTTAAAAAAGAAAAGAAACAGTTAAAACGAAGAAATCTGTTAAATGCTTTGTGTTGCATATTTTGTAGCTGTTGTTAAAGAAATTACATCGTAAGATAAACGAAAAAGTCACAGTATTCAAGGAACAATCTATCTCTCTGTCGTCATAGTCACCATTTTTCTTATACAAGCCCTCAGACTGCTTCATAAACTCTAGCTCTGCATCTATTCATTCTTCAAGTTGTCTGATCATCTTCTACAAACTATAGCATACAAAGTCTCAGAACTCTTGGAACACTCTGCACTTCTTCGTCGTCCTAGTCGCCATTTTGCCTCATTCCAACTAATCAGAACACTTCATATACTCCAGCTTTCCACAAGCCTACTACAAGCAATATCATAAGAAAAGGTCTCACAGTGCTCAAGGAACAATCTCTATCTCTCTGCCTTCATAGTCGCCATTTTGTCTTATTCCACTCATGAGAACACTTCATAAACTCCAGCTCTCCGTCGATAAATTCATCAAGTTGTCTGACCGTCATCTACAAACGATAGCGTAGGAAATATTACAGCTCCATCAAATGAAACCATGTATTTTCAAATCCCCCAAGAGTCTCATCCAAATTTCTACGGCTCGGGGGGTGGGGGGGCCGCCAGAGGGTCTAACATCGGGAGGGGCGGTCCCTCGGGGAATGATGGAAGCCCACCTCCACGTGGTATTCCCTGGGCAACACTGTCTAACAGTGGCTAAGAGGCTTCGAATACTACTCATAGAAATATGGTGTTGTTTATGCCATTTGGGTAATCCAAGCTCCCATTCGTTGAATCGACTAGGAATTAAGGCCAGTTGGGGAAGCCTTCCGTTTCAATTTGAGCACCAATGGTGGAAGTACGACTTTGCTCATGATCTACTTGGATGACACCAGATGACGCCACCACAAATACGCCACCTTCCTTTATAGACCTATGGGTGAGGGGAGGGGGAAATCTCCACCCACCGGTACCCTCGGAACTGCCTCGGGACTTCAGGATCCACGGATTTTACATGCACGTATCCCCAAGTGTACATGGTGGGTCTTCAGCGGCTCGGGTATCGAACCCGAGATCCTCCGATCCGAAGCTCGACATCCTAACCACTAGGCTACCACGGCCCACAGAAATATGTAGCCAATAAATGCATTTTAATCCACCGACGTATATTCACATGATGGAGACAAAATGTTTCACCTGGCGACAAAAAAAAAAAAAGTCGCCAAATGCGAAGATTTTTGCCTTATAATATTAAATTATTAGTTAAATCATTTTATGCTTTGACATTCAAAAATGTTTCGAGCATAACTTATCGTTTTAGCTGTTTTTTGAACAGATTAATTTAGATAAGTAATTGAGGGGGTGATGAACATACTGGTGTAAATGAAGCGATTTGTATTTTGAGAAAAAATCGTTCATTTTCCGCAAATGCATAGAAAGTCGGCTTTTAACAAAATGTTGAAATACTGCTTTTTGTCGTATATTTTTGACCAAAATTTCTACGCATTTGCGCAAATGAAGGGGGCAAGACACCTCCCACAACCTTGGCCTGTAACTATTTCATCAGTCATGAGGGTATATATGCATATAAAGCTTGTCATGTGACTCACACCCCTCCCAGAAAAAAAAATATCCTCGTTGCACCTTTGTTTATTCGTGACTCGATTTCTCTTTTTCGAATAGTCATTCTGACTAAATATTTATTTCGAAAAGAAAAAGTAACTTGTGAGTAAATATTTCCTCTATTACGTGATAGAAAACTTTTACATCAACCTTTCTATTTCCTAACATAAAAAATAATAATAATAAAAGAAAGGTATAAACGAAGCCAACAGAATAAAGAAATGTGGTATTTAATTTCACTCAAATGACTGCTTTTTTGGAGCTGTTCGTCTTTTTATCCAACACTGAAAGCATTTCCTTTATAACATCGTGCCCTCTATTGCTTCTGATAGACACGAGGTCGTGGAGCAACCTTGGCGAGATCACGTTATTGGCGACGTGATTCCTGGCGTGAGTAAGCTGTTCGAGGGCCGGACTGAAAAGACGTCCAGGAAGTTTCGGAATTTGCCATTTCTGCGAAGAATGGCTTTTCACCAAAACGAACATTCATCACGTTAATTTAGTCAAATCATGCTGTGAAAAGTTCAAGCTATGTCCGTGAACGAAATTTTAACTTTTACAGTCTTGCATTTATGGGTTCAGTTTTCTCTTAACAACACAGAAAAATTTCTAGTTCAACGTCTTACCAAAATGAAAAAAAAATGGTGAAAATTAGCTGCAACCAACATTTGGTACCAAAGGGAAACCATTAGAATGGTACGTAGTTTCACATTGATGGTGAAACTGCACCATTAAAAAAGTTCAACTTAGTACCAAATGTTGGTTGCAGCAGAACTTCAATATTTTTCCTTTTTTTTTTTTGTGTGTGTGTGTGGGGGGGGGGGGAGGTTGAACTCGAATTTTTACAGCGTTTGAACTGTTAAATACTGTAGAAAATCCAGCTAATCGAAGCTAATTGAAACCGGGTGTTGTTTGAATCACCGAAAATTCAGATTAACTTGAAAATTTATATTTTTTTCTACTTTACATATTTTTAAAAACTATTCCTAAGCACAATATATTATTTATTGACATATATCTCGGAGAAAATTAGGCATTTTCGAACAGTAGTAATAAATTAGCTTGCCCTAGCCTAGGCCGAGCCTCGGCATACTATGACGCGGAGGCATAAAAAGCCCAGATTTCTCTAGAATATCTGAAGACAAACTTAATTTATGCAAACGTGAGAAATGAGAAAGAAAATACTAGAGATATTTTCGAGGTACAACACAATCTGTAAAGTATCTGCAGATTACTGTAGAATTTCTGTAAAAAATAACATTAAAAAAAAAACTTTTTATTTTTAGTGATCTTTTGTGATTAACGTTGTAGTAACGAACAACGTTTTCGTTAAAAAAAAAAAAGGCAATAATTTTAAAGAGAAATAGAAGTATATAATATTCAATAAAGATCTATGTTACCTTGTATGCATTTATAACAATTAGAGCGAATTAAAAAAAAATTCTCAATAAAATTTCTGTTATTTTTTGCGATGAAAATTTTCTTTATTGAAAATACCACTGACACAAAGCATTCTCACAATGCAAACTCTGATTGATTTGAACTGCAACCAGAAAAGGTTGCCATCGCGTATCTATGTTTTTGATCACCATAAATATAAATAGATAATACAATACGGAAAGTCAAAAACGCTACGTAAGACGGATTTTTCAATTTTGGGAATATTCCTTTTAGATTTTTTAGTTGAGTTTTTCAAATCCTAGGTATATTTTGCTTCTTCTTTTTAGAGGAAGTGGGCAGCATGAAGATGAATATGCTATGTTTTCACCAGTGATTTTGAACTGTGCACGAAGTAGATTATTTTACTTGAAAGCAAGGTTCGAAATTAGGATGCAAAAGTTAGGCGTCATTGGCACCCAGCTGTTTTGTTTTAGTTGCCAAAAGTGTTCTGCTTAAACTCAATACAAACGCTTATTTTAACCAGTATCTAATAAAACAAAATATGAGTTAAATGGCTTAACTATTTTTTCAAGTGTTATTTAAATCTAGTATAACTTGCAAAACTTCATTTTTTAATAAAAATTCATGATTCAAAAATTTGAAAGTCAAGAAGTTGCTATAGTCTTCCTAGGTACCGTCAAAACTAAAAATACAGAAGATTAGATGAAATATGTATGTAAAAATATAATTATATACAGTTATAATAGCTTAAAAAACATAAATAAATAAACATACAATGACGTGTAATTGTCAAACTAAAAGTTTTATGAAAAGTTAGGCGTCAAAAGTGACGACTGGATGTGAAATCGCGGTGGTCAAATGGGGTTCTTAGTTGCAAAATACGACTAACAACCGCTCAATTAGAACCCTTCTTGAAAGGACATGTTTAGTTTATTTTATTTTAGTTATATGAATTATATTATTTGTTATTATACAAAATAAATTATAATAGATTATCTGTTAGCAACGAAAGAAAAAATAAATAAACAAAATTATAATTTTTTTTAAATAAACACATACATTCATACATTATATATATATATATATATATATATATATATATATATATATACATATATATATATATATATGCATTATGATACAGGGCTGTGTTTCAAAAACAAGGATCAGATTTCACACTTATTCCTTCCAAATTACAAGGTAGAACCATCCCAACCAATTTTGAAAAGGTTGAACCATCATTCCAAAGTTCGTGGACAGACAAGAGTTTAAAATTTGAGCAGTTCAGATAGAAATTTTAATCACGGCCGCATTGGCGCTGTTGCTTGTCATGTTGATTAGGGATCATTCATAAATGATGTCACACTTCGAGGGGGGGAGGGGGGTTCGTGAAATTGTGACAAAGTGTGACAAGGGGAGGGGAGGGGGAAACAAGAAGTGTGACATCATGCATTATGCAACATAGTGTGACGCGTGACAAAGGGGGGGAGGGGGTCAGCTGAAGTGTGAGATATTGTGACAAAGGGGGGGAGGGGGGTCAAATATATGGGAAAAAAGCGTGACGTCATTTATGAACGGCCCCCCCTTATCTGTAGTACCCAAAATGGCAACACAACAAGAAACAAAACATTTTGTGTACTGTTGAACGTTTTGATATTCGCCATGAAACACATGGTGCTTATATCGAATGCATAAAATAAAAAAAAATGATTAAAATTAAAGAGGAAATTTAAATTGTGTTTCTATATTTTGTAGTTTTTAAGAAATAACTGTTTGAAATCTGATTCTCTTTGGTTTTTGAATAGCCTTGTATATAAATTAATAAATGATATTATTAACCATATATATTATTTATTTATTTTTGCCCTTCCCTTTTAGGTATTGTTCGTACTTGGCCACAAAGTGATAGATTAACCTTACTGTTGTACCTTGCACGCAGCGTCCATGATGCTCTAAAAAACGAAATGCTATCCCCCCCTTCCCCAAACTTTCACTTAGGATAAGTTTCTTGGAATGCATCATTAGGTCATCTCGATCTCTTGTTTACCAAGAACATTTCTCTAATTGTGTCTATAATTGCATACAATGTATCACATTGAACGCGATAGAGACCGGCATCAGCATAAAATCTGCATCCGGCTACTTTATCGGTCATTCCACCGGGGCAGTACTTCCCAGAATTCCACGTGTAGTCTACTTTTGGATTTAAGATTCGTTCGTTTCTAATCAACCATGTTGATATTACGTATCGGAAGAACTAGAAGCAAAGTATTCTAGATGACGTTTTCTATTTCTACGGTTCCGCAGTATAGAATAATTTCAACGCTTATGCACTTTTCATATAAAGGTAAGGAAAAAAGAAAATAATTATAAAGGGTTTGCCAAAATTTGCGCAAGATTTGAGTTTAATGAAAAATTTAACGGAAAATGGCCCGAGAAAATCCCGACGAAGGAGAGCAAAGCCGTAGGGTTATTTACCCGATGTACTACTCCACAAATAGCCTATGTCAGGAGTCTCCAATTTGCTTTACTCAAACTCCTCATTGTAAATTTTGCGAGGCGGGCCAACAATCCATCAAGATTTCAGTTCAGCTGGTCTAGCCCCCCCCCCCCCCTTCATGCGCCCACGATTTTTTTTTTAAATTGAGTGCTTAGTAATGGTTTTTGAAATTTTCTGGGCTTGTTTTCCTTAGTTGCTATATTTCCTTATATTATATCTTTGTTGTTAACTAACTTAAATTATATTTTTTTGTTGTTGTTGTTGTCGTATCCTCGCGCGAAGCGAGGAAGGATATTTGCGCTGCTCCTGAGTCTAACGGGGCCCTTATAGGCCCTTATAGTCCTAGCACTACAAAATGAAACATTGTATTAAACCTTTTTTAGTTTCTATCTTTGATCGTTGTATTACCAAAATATATTAGATGAGCCAAAATATTAGATGTACCTATTTTTTTGGTACTTCAAATATATATGCTTATGTATTAGATGGAACGTTGTTGTTGTCGAGTCCTCGCGCATGACGAGGAAGAAGGGTACGCTGCTCCCGAGTCTAACGGGGCACTTATAGGCAGGAGTCCGACTTCCGCCCCTTTATATGTGGTCTCTTAATATTTAGAACCAGCTCCCAGATGAGAGACCGTCACCTGGGGTTGGCACCCCCAAAGGTATCGTTTCACTTGGAGGACATTGGAGCCACGGCCTATTTAACGTGCACCAGCTCCCTTTAGCGTACACGGCCTCACAGAGACCAGCCGCGAGAGGTTGTCACCCTCCCAAACACTGACCTCAGTCGATGTTGCTTCACTTTCGGTGTTCTACGGGAACCGAGCTTCTGCCGACTGGTCCAGTACGGGACATTTTTTTTTTTTTTTTGTGTTTGTTAGAAACAAAAATGTGAACAAAATATAATATTAATAAGAAATTTAGAGAAAACGGAAGAAAATAAATATACTATCAAATAAAAAAATTGTTTTTTCTTTTTTCAGTTTGTAAGCTTCTCGCGGGCTGGACAAAATCTGTTCGCGAGCCGGATGGGGCCATAGGTTGGAGACTTATTCCCTATCTTGTACTTTCCGTTTCAATTTATATATACATATATATAATTGAGGGAAAAACTCTTTTATCTAATTTAAATCTTACGTAGATTTTAGGACACTCATACATTAAAAAGTAAATAAATAAAGCATGAAAGGAGAGAGAAAATAAAATTAATTATGTCAATTATTACTGCAGTTGGACTTGTGAGGGTTGGGGATAAGATTATCGGTCTGTCTGTGCGTCCGTTCGTTTGTCTGCCCTTTCTCCCAAGTAACTTTTGAGAATGGCCAGATTCGAACAAAACATTTTTTGTCAGAAAGATCTTGGCCAGGGGCATTTCCTTTACCATTCTTTATTATTATTATTATTATTTGAATATTTTTCGTTCAATTTTAAACAGTTTAAAAACTTCCATTGAATTATTTTCGTTGCATGTTGGTATTACTCTTCTCGCATCGTACCAAATAAAGTACGTAACTTTTTTTAAAAAACCTTATCGACAATATATTGTACGTGTAGGACTTTTGCCATCTCAGAAATTATTTCGTTTTTTTCAAAATGTTCTGATCCATACAAATTATAACAAGGGCCTCTTCATCAGTCTAGGCTCTCATGCTACAACACTCGTTGTTTTATTATTATTGTTGTTGTTATTGTTATTATTATTTTTTATTTATTATTTTTTTTTTATTTATGTTCACTATTTTTAAAACCTACTTATAAATGTTCAGACATTTTTTCTTGGGTTATCCCTGTATCGGCGATAGCCTGTGGCCCGCGGGCCTCATGCGCCCACCATATTTTTGCAATTAATCCGATAAAGGCAGTCAAAAAACTTGAGAAGAAGTGATATGAACCATTTTTGTGCAGGTGATGCTCCTTAGAAACGAGCTTATTCTTTCTTTTTGCAAGAAATTTGCTTGGTACGACCCTCAAAAAGACCGTTTGTTGGAAAATTTCAGCGGCACTCTTAAAGAGATTGTGAATAATTCATCTGGGAGCTGATTCGAAATTAGAAGACCCCTCTGATCCTTATCATACTTCCACCATAGCGGAGCTCACTAAAAAACGGAAAGCGCTCCCTTGTCTGCCTTCATTCCTGGTCGCCCAGCGAGGGGAGCTTGGATTTTCAAGTGGCATTAGCAACAACAACATCATTTACGTAAAACGGTTGAATTAATAAGAAGTTCTTCACGAAACATCTTATTTTAAATTCCAGGGCCAGATTTGCATTTTGAACCATTATAGCCACAACTCATGTTTGGGAGCCCCCTCACGCAACAAAAAATTTTTAAACATAACATTCAGTATATGTTTGTAAAACTTGTCAGTCACACCAAAATTGGGGGGCCCCCGAAGCACAAAGTCTAATTTATTTTTCAAATGTCAGAGTTAGCCTAACATTTGGGAGCCCAACGTACAAAATAATTTTGATGAAAAACTACAATGTTTGAATAAAATCTGGGGGCCCCCAAAGTGCAAAATCGATTCTTTTTTTCAAATTTCAAATTGTCAGACCAAAATTTGGGGCCCCTAAAGTGAAAATTCCTTGGGGTTTTAAAAATAATTTAATAATACAAATTCTCTGTAAAGCAACAGAACACTAACAGTTTGTTTTTGAAAGATGCTATTTTTAAATATTTTTCAAAAAAAATTTAAATTACAAAAAAAAAAAAAATAATAATAATAATAACCTAAATTAGGGGGACCCCTCAAAGTAGGGCCCTAGGCCCGGGCCTCACGGCCTAATGGTAAATAAGGCCCTGTTTTTTCTAAATCATAAACAATTTAGGGCCTGTAAATTTTTAAAAAATGGTTCGAAAATGAAGAACTAGCAGTAAATGGCTTACTCAGAACGCATACATTATGCTCTGCATTTACATAACCTAATAGTCACAATTATCACTAATTAATGAATTCATTAGTCACCTACTAATGAATTCACTTACAAAACAGTGCCAATGCCGCATCAGGACAGCTTATCCAAAATAAGACTATCTTTTTTTAAAAATGCGCTACCCACTCGCACGGTATATGTTTCAATTACCGCATCGAATCATGAATGGGACTGATATTCCGCGATGATTTAAAAGTCTTTCCTCGTAGCAATTTCCAACCCGAGCCGTCTTTTGAGAAGGCAGATTTGTGCACATCTGTTCCCGTGACGTCAACGATGAACTTGATATTATCTGAATGACTACTTTCTCGCTCAGCGTTGGCTCTTTTAGAATAAAGAGCTCCATTTAAGTGTCCTTATCTCACTCGCGCGCCCATCATCATACGTACAATACATCATTACAGCTCTTAATTCCATTGACATGACTAAAATATTGGTTTTGTCCAAATGCTCTTCCACGCATCGGTGAATTCTAGAAGTTTCTAGACGTTTGTCACGTGTGGGATTTGATATTTTATCTTCCTTGCAAGGAAGCAGAAAAGGTTAATTGGGAAGTATCTGAATTTTTTAGGTTGTTACTTAATCACCATTTTTACTTAATGCTACTGATATGACTAAAATATTGGTTTTATCCAAATGCTCTTCCACGCATTGGGGAATTCTAGAACCTTGTCACGTATGGTATTTAATATTTTATCTTCCTTGGAAGTATTCAGAAAGGGTTAAATGGGAAATATCTGCATAATTCAAGTTGTTACTTAATCACCATTTTTACTTAATTCTACTGATATGACTAAAATATTGGTTTTGTACAAATGCTCTTCCACGCATCAGCGAATTCTAGAAGTTTCTAGAAGTTCGTTGCGTATTTATTTAATATTTTACCTTCCTTGCAAGGAATTAGAAAAGGTTAATTGGGAAGCATCTGCATAATTAAGGTTGTTACTTAATCACCATTTTTACTTAATCCGAATTTATTATTTGGATTAATTCGATTGATATGACTCAAATATTGGTTTTGGCCAAATGCTCTTCCACGCATCGGCGAATTCTAGAAGCATAAACTTTGTCGTGTATGGTATTTAACATTTTATCTTCCGTGCAAAGAATCAGAGAAGGTTAATTAGCGAAGTATCTGCATAATTAAGGTTGTTACTTAATCACCATTTTTACTTACTCTGAATTTATGTTTCTAATTCCAACTGAATATTCAAGCTCCCCTTCGCAGAGCGACTATGAATTAAGGCAGTAAGAAAGCGCCTCCGATTTTATAGATGAGCACCACAACGGTGGAAATGCGACTTGGCTCATTATGTTTTTGGATGACACCCAGATGGCGCCGCCACAAATACGTCGCCTTCCTTTTTTGACCTAAGGGTGAACGGAAGGGAAATTCTCCACCTTCTGGTACCGTCGGGAACTGAATCGGGACTTCAGGGTCCACGGATGTTACATGCACGTATCCCCAAGTGTGCACGGTGGGTCTTCAGCGGGTCAGGTATAGAGGACCCAATCTTCAGGTTGGAAGTCCGACATCCTTACCACTAGGCTACCACGGCCCTTCCCAGAATCTTTTTATTTGGAATAATTTTTGAAAGCTGCACTCAGGGTCTGAGTAACGCATGGTCCCGTGGGTACGTGGGTCTGGGCCCCTTAGTTTTAGGGGCACCGAAATGATGTAAATTTCTTTTTTTTTCCCCCTCTTCTCAAGTTTTTTACAGTACATCTCACATTATAGCAATTTTACCACGGGGAATGGGCAGGAGAACTTAAAAAAAAAACAAAAAAAAAAAAAAACAGCTTGAAATCTTTGAAAATATAAAGGATTTTTTGTGACCAAGTTTTACCAGCACCTAAGCATCACTTTGGCTTAATCGGGAAATGGCTGCACTAGTTTATAAACTACACCACTGAGCGTAAAAATTTACTCAGTTGCCTTAGTTGTCTTTAATTTTGTAACAGTGCGAGAGTGGCTGTTCCGGAGTTCGGCAGTCAAACCGAGGTCTTTTCGGTGGTAGCCTTATTCTTTACCGCTTTCCCAAAAGGCGCGCCCATGGGCAGGGGTAAAGATGGCTATTTGAAGCCTTTACTCGCACCGCTACAAATTTGTCTTAGTTGCCTTTAATTTAACTTATTTGCCAGTTAACATCAATATGGGGGGACAAATCGTATTGGAAAAGGTTTTTTTTTTAAACCTCGAATCACGTGCACGCAATAAACGTTGCAATTTGTGCAGTTCAAAGTTGTTTCCAGAGATCTGGAGCTGAGCAATAGTTCAACGAGTTTTGGCACGGATCTGGGCAGGGGGGAATCGGATCTAAGGGCTTTATCTCAACGTTAACTTAAAGCACTTTTTTTTTATTAATGAGATACCATTAAAAAGAATCAGAACTTTAAACCAATTGTCAAATTCCAAGAACTTTTCAAAAATTTATCACAAAAACGAAATTTAAATACAAGGTCAAAAATCCAAAATCAAAGCAATTATATAAAAGAGAAACATTCACTGCAATTTTTTTCCCGAACAGGGTCGGAAATCAGAAATCAGGAAACAGTCAATCAATACAAGACATTATCTTCGTATCCCAGGAAAATAAATGTTACAATAATGTTTCTTTTTATAAATTTCCGCAGGGGTCAGACACGTGTCATCAGGCAACTGTACTGACGAAATTCCCCTTCATTAGAATTTCTTCCCTCTCCAATTCTCAAAACC
The DNA here is from genome assembly GCA_038502835.1 of Octonoba sinensis. Classification (NCBI taxonomy): domain Eukaryota; kingdom Metazoa; phylum Arthropoda; class Arachnida; order Araneae; family Uloboridae; genus Octonoba; species Octonoba sinensis. The sequence continues at coordinate 23,053,251 of CM076601.1, read as the reverse complement.
GGCACGTGTGCTCGTGACGTCACCAGTCGTCGCCATGGAAACACTGGCACAACCGAGAAACTACAATTTTAGGGGAACTAAGGATGTCGAATGGCATCGGTTGCATGGAAGAAGGAATATTCTGATCTTAAGTCCTCCCTTTTGCGTAGGCACTAATGTTCCGAAAAATCGTTAAAATTAAATTTTCTGAGCGATTTACTTATTCAAACATTTTTACAAAAGGGTTTGAGAAATGAGACATTACTTTTAATTTTTAAAATTTGGCTTTAATTTAATTTATTAACAGATTATGTTCAAAAATTATTGCGCATGAAAGACAAAATTAAACAAATAGTATGGTTAGAATTCACTTTTATAAGAAAACTTAATGGACGAAGAATTGCTAATAGAAATAAGGAGACTTACTTTATTGTACACTAATGTACATTTCCTTTGATTTATAGCGGAGCTCGTTACTTGAGACACTACTATATTTCTGTAACAATATAGTAGTGAACACAAGAACAATATTTATTAAACTATTAAAAATCGCCAGCGTGCATCGTACTAGCCTTACACCACAATCTCAGAGAAAAATATTGACTGATCATTCCTTGTTAGTTGCGGTTACAGTATGCCGCAATACAGTTAGGGTTATAGTTTGTTGTATCTTTTTACAGTTTTTTGTCACAGTCAAACCACCACAGATTTTACCATTAAGGTATTATTCATTATCATTGTATTCGTATGTTATGTTTGCTTAAAAGGGGGCACTGTACCGTCTTCCAAATTACTTTTGATTAAACAATCAGATATAAAATAATGCATGCATTTAATTTCAATCATGATTAAATGTGAAATTTGAAAGTAGAACCTCCTTGAAATAAACCATTAATTTAAAATTTAAAAAAAAACTTTCCCCATTTATAAAAATTTTTTGTAACTTTCTAAATCATATCTTTTTTCACAAGATTTTTTCTGAATGCTACTTTCCAAACATTCCAGAGTAAAAGTTAGCATGGAATAACCTATCTGAAACTTAGTTTAATTTTAATAGTTTTTTTTTCGTTGAAAACTCATATAAAAGGACAAAAAATTCAAAAATGCAAATTCAACAATTAAATAACAAATAACTGCAAACTTCAGAGTCAAACCCAAGCTAAATTTTATTAAAAACATTCTCCGTGGAATGCACATACCAAGTTTCGAAGTTGTATCTTCCTCAGAAAAAAAGCCTTAGGTATTTCACTATATGTCATTGGTCCAAAATACAAAGCAAAGAAAATGCGTTCAAAGATTTTAAATGCAGAATAAAAACAGCTAAAGTCATTTACAAAAACCGGAATATCTTTTAAAGTATTGCTCACACAGGTTTGAAATTTTGCATGAGGCTTTAAAACAGTTTTGTCTATCGAAATTCGCAATAAAAAAATTTTTGATTGCTGGAACTATTTTGAGGTACTGGGCCACCTTAAATATGTTACTTTTATACAGCACTCTCAGAATTGGTGAAAAAGTTCCAGAATTCCATCTAAAATGTAAAATGTACTGAAAAAAAAAGAACTAGTGGAAACTAGGAAGTTCTGAACTGCATTTTGCAAATGTACTTCTCAATTTTTTATTAAACGTGATAAAATTTCCCAATTGTCGTGGTATTTGCTAGCTTATGAAGTGGATATCGTTTTTACACTTTTTAAAAAATTTAAATTATAATTAATGTTATTCTTTAAAATGTTACATCAACGTACTAAGCTAAATGAGAAGGTTTGACCCGGGTCAAAGTTGTTGAAACGTATAGTCTGACTGAAATATATATTATTATACCTTTTAAATTGGAAAAAGGAATTTTAAAAAATTACTTATTGTGAAGATTGCGATGATCTTGTACTGCATTGATTGAACTAAAACCAAAATGAACTGAAATGCAAGCTGTTTGTGTCGAAACTTACGAAGAAATTATGAGCGATGAACTGACTTGGAACCAAAAGTTTCATTTCACAATCATACAATCCTCTAACAGCGTTATTCACCAGCCAATTTGAACCTTCGAACTGCTGATCAAAGGCAGCCTCAACCAATCAAAGTGTTCATTTCGGCGGTTCGAGCCTCTGACAGAGGTTCGAACCGGTTGGTGAATAAGGCTGGAACACAGTTTCCCAAGCGGTGGTCCGCGGACCACAGGTAGTCCATCAGAGCCTCGGGGGAGGTCCGCGGGAGAGTTCGGTGACTACGTATAGAAAAGTAATATTTCCTCGTGATTAAATCAAAACTATGACTTTTGTTGAAGAGTCCACAGGGGGGGGGGGGGGCGTAGTGGTAAGATGCAGGTCTCGTATGCCCGAGATCGCAGGTTCAAACCTGGCCCAAGTCGGTGGATTTTCAAGATGCAGAAAATTATCTGCGTCAATGTCGTATGATTATGCGGCATGTTAAAGATCCCTTGAGTATCCGTTTGGCCTGGATACTCTAGGCTAAATTAAATTCCTTGTGCGGATTGCATCAACGAGAGCTCAGGTGCCCCATCTAGGGGAAACTAAGCGTCAAAAAAATTGCGGCAATGGTACCACACTCATTGTGGTGCCGCTGAAAGAGTTGGTACCAACCTCTGGGGACGCACTAGGTCTGCAATGGTTGATGACCAATACTGCAGCCCCATTAGAAAGAAAAAAAAAAAAAACTTTTGGTGAAAAAGATTAAGTAAATACATTCGTCCTGATGAGCATCAGATGCTTATTGAGTTATTCTTTACTTTATTGTTATTGTTAATTAAAAGCAAACTACGAAATCGGCTAAGTGCAAACAGTGATTTCAGAGTAACTCTTAGAAAGAGACTAAGTCCGAAACCTCTTCAATTTGTCAATAACAAAATAGCATGAAGCAAAAAAAATCGTACGCAAAAAGTCGCATTGAAAAAAGGAGGTAAATTTTCATTATTACTTTCAACTAAGTAAATTTTGTATTATTTATTTCATTAAAAGACAATTTATATTTAAAATATATTTTACTTTGCGAGACATTCAATGTAACTTCGTTCTGCAAATTACCATTTATATGTTTTCAATATTGCTAATTATAATAGCTTCTTAATTAATAATAATAGTTTGCTTTTGAAAAATTGTTGTATTTAATAACATTTGAGTTTGGTTACAACTGCTAAGATGTAAGTGTAATGTAATGGGTGGTTCGTGGTAATTCACTTTCAGGCTAAGTGTTCCTCCGACATCTTCGGGTTGGGAATCACTGCGTCTAACATAAGCAATGAAAAGATTCGTTGCACAAGCGTGTGCAGGGGGGGAGGCTAAAGCATTGAGGGCATCCCTGTATCATAGGTCTTGAGTTTTAAATTATCGCTTGAGGGAGGCAGGTTACAGATGCTCCATGTCAGAAATTTTTGAGGGATCAAGAGTAAAAAGGTAGCCTTTTTAAAGTACTTGAGGAATGAAATTAGTAAATCTGAACAGAAAAAATTTCCCGCAGTTGGTATTAGTCTAAGGGGAAATTTGTTTCTGCTAGTGTAAAAACATCCCGACACAAATGAAAAGTATAAGTAAAAGAAAAAGTAGTTCAAAACGCTATGCCTCTATTACAAACTTGAATGCTTCCAGGAAAATTTTAGCAATGTAAAAATTTAGAGTTTAATCTTTCACAAAAAAAAAAAAAAAAAGGTGAAATTTATATGCAACCAACATTTGGTATTAAGGTGAACCATTATAATGGTGCAGTTTCACCAGGAATGGGAAACTAGTAACCATTATACTGGTGCAGTTTCATCAAGAATGTGAAACTAGGAACCGTTATAATGGTGCAGTTTTATCATGAATGTGAAACTAGGAACCATTATAATGGTGCAGTTTCATCATGAATGTGAAACTAGGAACCGTTATAATGGTGCAGTTTCATCATGAATGTGAAACTATGAACCATTATAATGGTACAGTTTCATCATGAAGTGAAACTAGGAAGATTCAACTTTAGTACAAAATGTTGGTTGCACCTAAATTTCACCATTTTTTTCATTTTTTTGGTGAAACGTTGAACTAGAATTTTTTAGTGGGCAGTACGCTGACCTGCGTTTCTTTCTTTCGTTCTCTCTCTTTCTCGTTCTCCCCCCCCTCTCTCTCCCTTTCTTTTTCTTTTCTTTTTTGCGCATTGGGTGTACCACGGTATCACGATACGTCTGGTGACCCCCCGAGTGGAGGCCTATGAATTTTTGGCAGACGATTTTGGTTATATATTTTAAGAATAAATTTGCTTTAATAAAAGCGATATTTAATAGGTGTTTCCAAAATGTTTTATTGACGTTGGATCATACAAAGCATGTTCAAACTTTTTTTATACATATATAAAAATAAAGTACGAAGCATACTTTCTTTTTAAAAAAAAAAAGTGGCACCAAACAAAAGAAAGCATACATTCCCTAATCGAGAAAAATTAAAGCTTCGTGGTGCCTCTGCAAGAAAATTCAATTTTTTCACATAAGATATACTTCTTGAACATACTCTTTTTTTACTAATTTTCATCTAAATCTTACCCTATTTTTGACAATTTAAACAAAAGAAAATAGAATTCGCGCAAAAACGCGGTTGTTGTAAGTGCAAAAATATATTTCTACACACCGGGTAAAAACAACATAAAAATAGACACTACCACATATTTGTTTTTAAAGAACGGATTGAAACGAACACTTTACACGGAAACTTCCCATATTCTCTTTAGAAATTACCAACAAAATTGCAGGATTTTGCGTAGATGTGTATTGACTTCTGATATTAATGCAAATTGATTCTTGATAAAAGAAAAAAAAATGCATGGATTAAGCTAAGAATATCTTCCTGTCTTCCTTCCAAGGCCACTTTTATTAACGCACACCTTACACCACGGGGGTTATGAACCACACCTCTCTTGTCCTTCGAGCGGCCCATCAGACGAAGGACATCAAGTTTTCAAAATGGCTTTACCTGTCTTTCAAAATCGTTATAATAACTCACGATTTATAGCTCTCCAATTATATGACTCGTACTTTTGATATGCAGTGGGAAAAGGAAAAAAGCTATTTTTAAGCTCTACAGGTTCAATCAGCAATTAATGTTGCCCTAAATTAAATTAAATATTTCGGACTATATATTGCTCATAATATGGTCCGAAAAATTAGTTCCGAAAATAAGAGTCATGTAAAGACTTTTAAAAAATAATACACTCTAAAAATTTTGGTGATATGTTGCACAAAAAAATGGGTGCAGATTCTCTGACTATAAAAAAGTGCTTAATTTTTACTGTATTTTGATGCTAACTTCAGTATGTACGGCAAAAATATAGTGAAATTAACACTAGATTTACCAGAACCGTCATTCTGACTGCTTCGAAGCTTCCATTTTGCATAATTTGTTACTAATTATAGCGCAACTTTCAATTTCATTGGTTCTTCCTAATATCCGGGAAGTAGGACAAGTGAATGTGACTGAAAGTTTTATTATAATGAGTAGCAGCTTGGTGTGAAATGAAAGTTTAGAAATGGTTGAAAACGGCCCGGGTCTTGTAGTGTTAAGAAATTTTCTAGAATTTCCGAGAAAAATTCTATTTTAAGAATTCTTTCTAGTAAAGAAATTAGCGCCATTTTTTTTTTTTTTTTTGGTGCAATATGCCGCTAGTTTTTTAGTGTAGAATACTTCGTTTATAGAGGAATCGAAAGTAACAAAGTAGAAACATAGCTTTCAATATTTCTTTTTACCTAAACAAATTTTAGAAGCAGTACCTGTTTTTAATTATTTCTATTAGATTTATTCGTAAAATACTCGTACACTAAAAAATTCCAGTTCGACCTTTCACAAAAAAAAAAAGGAAAAAATAGTGAAATTTAACTGCAACTAATGGTTCAACTTTAGTACCAAATGTTGGTTGCAGTTAAATTTTGACCATTTTTTTGGTGAAAGAATTTTTTACAGTGTACTGATAAACTTGAAGCTCTCTATCAGACATAAAAAAGGGGGGCGGAGAAAAGTGGAAAAATACATTTTCAAGCAAAGATAAAACGTTTAATTTTGATCATGCTTTGAACCTTAGCAATCGAAATTTGGAACTTTGATACAATCTGACTCTAACCATTTCTAGCCTTTACCCCTCAATTTTCATCGGAAATTTAGTCAGGAAAAATCTGTTTTAGAGTACAAGTACATAAATCAGATTTTTTTTTAATTAAAATTAAAAAAAAGGTCAAATAAATCCGATTAAAAAACCTTAAATATTTTTTTGAACAAAAATGAAATTTATTCGAAAAATATACAGTACGGTTCTAATTGACACTATCAAAAAATTACCAAAAAAGATGTAAGGGATCATTCATAAATGATGTCACGCTTCGAGGGGGGAGGGGGGTTCGTGAAATTGTGACAAAGTGTGACAAAGGGAGGGGAGGGGGTAACAAGAAGTGTGACATCATGTATTATGCAACACAATGTGAAGTGTGACAAAGGGGGGTAGGGGGTAACAAGAAGTGTGACGTATTGTGACAAACGGAGGAGGGGGTCAAATTTATGAGAAAAAAGCGTGACATCATTTATGAACGGTTCCTAATGAGGTTAAAAATAAGAAGAAAAATACCTGCTTTCGGATTTTTTCACATTTGAGCTCACCAGAATTTAGAAGACATAGACCTCAGTGTTATTCCATTCCTTTTTCTTATGTTGATTTAACGTCTACAAGAAAAAAGAGAATAAACCAAATGTCCTGTAAAAACTATCGTCCATATATATAATGAACCATTTTCCAATTTTCGTTCCCCGTTATTGAAAATTGAACCGTTTATTTCCGAAACCTGTTAACTGCTCTTTTTGAAACTGAAAAAAAAAAAAAAAAAAAAAAAATCCCATCTTTGACAATAAGACATTATTTGATTTAACGAGATTAATAAGTATTAGTTGACGTGCTCTCGAATCAGATGCTGCCTGAAATTAAACTATGATAATAACTTCTAAAATTAGAAAAAAATAAACAAAAATTTTCAGTTAGCAGGGTTTTTTTTTTTTTTTTTTTAAATAGGTTTTTTTTTTTTTTTTTTCCCCAGAAAAAAAAATTAAAAGCTAAATGACTAATTTTGACCTTGTTATTGTACTTTGAAAAGAAAAAATGCTAAGTTATGAACTACACTTATTTACATTAGTACACCCCCTCTCGCTTCATCAGTGGCCATCTTAGATCATTAAAATATTATGGTGTATCAAATGTTTTGATACTTGCACCATGTGCTCTAGCCGAGCACGCTTCCCCAGACCACATTCTTGCCTGTCTGGAACTTACTAGAGAAGATCTGACGGACTCCCCACTGATGCCACTGGATTTTTTTAGGGTGCACAATATCATGGACCCGATCTAGCCCTGCTGATCTTGGGGATTTGCTGCAAAATAAAAAGCATAGTTTTTTATAGAGACTACACTGTAAAAAATTTAACTGCATGTTTCGCCAAAAAAAGAGTGCAAATGACTACCAAATGCTCCAAAAAATAGTGCAAAGTGTTGCCGACTGCAAAAGTTGGTGCTTATTTTTCCTATATTTTGGTGCAACATACGCAAGTTACCACCAAAATATAGTAAAATTAAGTACCATCCTTTGTAGCCAGCAAATCTGCACCGTTCTTTGGTAGAACATACCACTGAATTTTTTACAGTGTAGTAATTTAAATGGCTGAAGCACTTTTGATTTGTTAAACATATACAGCAATCTCATAGTACACTGTTAAAAAAACCCTAAATTTTCAGAGTGTTTTCTGACTGATTTCAATGGAAGATTTCCGAAGTGCTTCAATACATGGTTTTTCCTTCTAAAAACGGAAATATCACGTCCCGAAAATACAGGAATGGAACTTTTCCGTTTTACGGTGCCTGTATTTGCACAACCTGATTTGGATTAACGGAGATAAAAGAAATGGAACTTCTGTCAAATCTCGGGAAAATATTATCAGTAACGGAATATTTCCGGCAAATCTGCTGCCGTACTTTTTCCGTTATTTTCAGGAGATTTTTTTTTATAGTGTAACCCTTCTGTCATGCTAAAGACAACAGGACCTATGTTTTAATGAAATTACAAATCAGAAATAGGCGAAAATATTTGAAAAAGAAAGCTGAAAATAGTTGGAAAACAATAGCATTTGCCTTTCAGATTCATAACCACACCTCCACATCCCCGGTTGAGGTTAGTACGCTCGGCTGCTGAGGTTGGCCTCTGGAATGAGTGGTTACAAAAATTTTCATAAACAGAACTGTAGTTAATAAGATTAACCAGCTCATCAATATTCAAAAAGAATTTCTGTGAATATTAGCTAATAGGAATTGTCTGTTTCTTTTAAACTACAGTTCACTCAGCGGTCGAAATTCGACCATTATTTATTACATTTTTCAAGGTCAGGCTCCAACTTTTAAGCAACTGTTAGACATTCTGTTTTACCGCTTGGGAACAGTTTATATTGTTTAAATATTTCAGCTAGCAATAATCTCTCCTACGTGTGACGGATAGACCACTTAGCTATTAAATTTAATGCATTTGTTACGCATATCATGCATATTTTTTTTCTTTCTGTATTCCTTCTCCGTAAAGAAAATAGAAATACAAATTTTCACGACACCCTATTATTACTGAATAAATTACAAAGTCAAACACCCACTTTCAATATAATCGAAAGTTGAAAAAGCCAATGCAAATCAACAAACTTGCGAAACATTGGATTCGAACCAAAATAACGCGTCACTGCATGTGATCTCGCTTTACAATACATGAGACATTGTTAGCTTCACATTGTATTGTATTTTGTTCGACTTTGTACTGGACAAACAATCTGACGGACTTATTATATATATATATATATATATATATATATATATATATATATACAGTAAAACTTGTAAAGTTGACCAACTTTGTAAGTACCACCTGTACAAGTTGACCACTTTTGTCAGGAACGGAATTAGCCCTTCACCCACTACCTCACCCTCTATAAGTTGACCACTAAGGGCTGGACCGCAAGTGGTCAACTTACACAGGTTTAACTGTATATATATATTTTTTTTTAAATATATTTAACCGACACCTTAATATTTGTATTATTTTGCTTTGACATTCATTTAATAGATTATATTTTTTCTTTTGTTTTGTTCTTGACATTTCTTCTTGAATTATGAATAGCAAAAAAGATTTGAGTGTTATACAAGTGCTGTAGATTGCCGATGTAGGGAGTATGAAAGTATGACAAATAAAGACTTTTATAAAATAGGCCTCAAATCTACGTCGAAAGTGGAAGTAAAGAAATATAACTATTTCCAATTTCTTTATTATTATTGATAACACTAAGACTCAATTTCTTTATTATTATTGATAACACTAAGACTCGTCTCGTAGTCCTTTTTAGATACAGTACAGTTCGACCGCAAAGTTCTGGCCCTTGGACGCTTCTGCGCAAGGCAGAAAAGGAAGAATCCATTCGAGTTTCAGGGAAGTTCGCTTTCAGGTGCGCTTAGTAGCATGCGAATCAGAATGTTTGCTTCTCTGTTTGTTGAAATTAACTAAATTTATAACCCGGCACATAACATCAGCTCAAGTATGCTGAACGAACTGAAACGAGAACAGAAACGGCACATTTCTTATACCAGCAGTACCTCCCTTGAATATGAATGGATCCTTCTTGACACCCTGCCAGTCAGAGCTCTTTCTATTTTTATAACCGAACTGTACGTGTAATACATGAATATGCCCGAAATATCGCTATGGGACCGTTCATAAATGATGTCACGCTTTTTTCCGATATATTTGACCCCCCCCCCCTTTGTGGCTTTTCACGCTATGTTGTATAAGCCTGTGGTCACACTTCTTGTTACCCCCACACCTCCCCTTGTCACACTTCGTCACAATTTCACGAACCCCTCTCCCCCTCGAAGCGTGACATCATTTATGAATGATCCCTATTTTAAGTAGGAGGCTCATATGAGGACCAGGGTGACAAGGAGTTGGGGTAACACTTTAGGTCCCAAATTAATTTATGTTGTCGTATAAAATAATGGGTGTCAACAAAGCACCATGCCTCATATTAGGGTTGCAAGTTCGTCGCGGAAAAAAGAGCATGAAATTCGCGGGACATTGCGGCAAATTTCGCGATAACACGCCATATTAAAATATAGAATAGGGATCATTCATAAATGATGTCACGCTTCGAGGGGGAGGGGGGTTTCGTGAAATTGTGACTAAGTATGACAAAGGGAGGGGAGAGGGTAACACGAAGTGTGACATCCCTGCTTATGCAACAAAGCGTTACGCGTGGCAAAGGGGGAAGGGGTAGGGATGTAACAAATATTTGGCCACTATTCGGTATTCAGCCTATTCGGCCCTTTGGTCGAATATTCGGCCGGGCCAAATAGTCATTTCATCACCAAATAATGGGTGGTAAGGTCAAATTCGGCCTGGCCGGATATTGATGGACTATTCGGCCGAATAGTTCTGCTGCAGTGGAAATGTAAAAAAATAAAGAAATTAGTAGATTTTAAACATTTAAAATTGTATAATAATTGTTGCAAAAGAGTACATTAGTTTATAGCTAGAATAAAATTAATCATCATAATTTTAAATTATGACCACTAGTGACCCCAGTGCGCACGCCTGTGTTCATGGTCCTGAAAGTCACTTTTGAAGAACGTGATCTTGCGTTCGTGAACCGTTAGTGGGTAAATGAATTATTTTAAAAATCAAAACCCATAACGATGAGTTAAACCCACTTGGGTTCTTATTCCTGAAGAACTTGCTCACCGTGAACAACTCATTCTACACCCAGGTTCATTGCCCCTGCGTTCCTTCCTAACCCTTTCAGAACTAAGTATTCTCTCCCTCGAACGACTGCTAAACTAAGATCCCCCCTTTCCTAGTGCTAATGCGCATGCGCTAAAAGTGTCACCTCACCTGTCACAGGCGCAGATTCTTATCAAAGTATCTCAGAATGTCCTAATTTGCATATTACACAAGACCCTTTGCCGAATCGCTAATGAGCGGTCTTTTTCTTCGATTGGCCGAGTTTTGATTCTGCACATCGTAATTGGGGTCAGGAAACTCCACCCCTCCTTCTTTCTTCTTTTTTCGAACTTGAGCAAGTTTCGTTAATTTCAAAAGAGTCATTAAGTTTCGGTATGATCGTGTCTTCTGATGTTTTCTATTGATTAACGTTGTTAATTACAGGGCTCTTTTTGCTGGATGATGAAATTCGATGTACGCTTATAAGAGTATTTTTGGAATATATTTTGGGTCCTCCCACAAACGAAAACTGTGACAGAAATTCACAACTCACGAACGTTAAAATCAGGGCTTAATTTGCGTGAGATCTTACGGAAAGTCACCAATTCAATTATAGGTGAATTTTTACATATTTTAGGGAATTCAGTCATTAACCTGTGAGTTTCAAGAGTTGCGAAAATGCATTATTTGTGTTCTACAGTTTTGAGCTCTTAGATCAGCCCTTTTAAAAGCTCTTTTAATTCTGTACAATCTACTTGCGTCTTTAATTTATTAAACTTCATTTGAAACTTTTTTCTGTTATTCTATAGTGATTTCACGTGACTTTTAGATTCCTTTTCTCCCGATCTATCCTACCACAGTCCTACCATAAAAAAATTTCTGGCAGAGTACCAAGAAGAATCCATTCATGTTCAAGGGAGAAATTGCTCGTCTAAAGAATGTGCCATATTACGTTCTCGTTTTAGTTCGTTTAGCATATTTGATTTCTTCGGAACTGACCAGTTTATAAGTTTAGTTGCTGTCAACAAACAAAAAAGCAAACCTTCTGATTCGCGTGTTAATAAACGCACCTGCAAAACGAACTTCCCTGAAACTCAAATGGATTCGTCCTTTCCTGCCATGCGCAGAAGAGTCCAAGTGCCAGAATTTAGTGGTCTAACTGTACTGATTTTTTGGATGCAGTTTCATTACCGGATAAACTAGCCTGCATTTCAGGCATTATGGTGAATCACGGAAAACGGAATTTTCGTAACTCTGGAAGGCTCCCGAGTCGCTTTGAAAGATGCAGCAAAGTTTTAACTAGAAGGGAACTAAATATTTTTTTTCCATTGGGGCTGCGGTATTGGTTTTCAACCATTGCAGACCTAGTGCGTTCCCCAGTAATTGGTACCATCTCTTTCAGCGGCACCACAATGAGTGTGGTACCTTCGCCGCATGAGAATTTTGACGTTCAGTTACCACTAGATGGCGGTATCTGAGCTCTCGTTGATGCAATATGCACTAGGAATTTAATTTAGCCGAGAGTATCCACGCCAAACGGATACTCAAGGGATCTTTAACATGCCGCATAACCATGCGACATGGACGCAGACGATTTTCTGCATCTTGAAAATCCACCGACTTGGGCCAGGTTCTTGGGCATACGAGACCTGCGTCTTACCACTACGCCCCCCTTTCGGCGGAATCTAAATATCATCCCCACCAAAAAAAAAAAAGAAAGAAAAGGGGGGGGGGGGAAAGACATTGAAAATTCATATCCAGTGAAACCTGTGTAAGTTGACCACTTTCGGTGCAGCACTTCAGTGGTCAACTTAGACAGGCGGTCAACTTATTAAAGGGTGTTTTTTTTTTTTTGTTATTTCTTACACTATGCATTTATTCATTTGTATTCATTTGTAACTGATTAAAATATAGCTACAACTTTAAAATAGTGATGAGTTTTTCTTTTTCACAATTATCTAAAATATCACCAGAGACATTAACCCAAATGACTTACAAAAAGTACTCAGTTAAAGATAAATTATTAATTATGTCACTTACTTATGTGATGGTAAAAATTTCCTAAAAATACATAATTTTTCAAAATGGCTACATAGAAGCAAAAAGAAAAAACTTAGTTAAAGAATAAAAGTGCTCATAGTAGTTTTCTCATTTTAACTTACAAAGAGGTTCAGGCAAACTTTATACTGATGTTACATCCATCCAGACAAATACTGGTCTAACGTTGTAGCATAAAAAATGTCCTGGATAAGTTATTTCAGCTTTTTTTTTTATCTTTGCAAAAATAGATATACAGTAGAGTCTCGATAATTCGAGGTGGACGGGGCCGGAGCTACCTCGAATTTTCGAAAACTCGAATTGTAGAAATCATAACATTTTATAAATAAGTAAAAGGGGGTAAAGCAAATTTTAAATTTCAGTATCGTATATTTACAGGGAAAATGTCCATACATACAGTTATATGATTGAAAGTTAATTACATTTTTAAATTTGCCACCATTTTAAATCGATCTAAATGTAGCCAGCCTACTTATTAATGAAATTTTTGGTCACCGGTCATGGATAAAAGTAGCCCAATTCGATATTTTTACTCATGAACCGTCGCATAACAATAAAAACCAGATGTGGTATTTATTTCACGAGTGTCGCTGTAGTTGGTCCTTATTTGGGAGCTAAGCCGATATTTTTTTCGCTAGCTCGGATTTATGGGAAACTCGAACTATCGAGACTCGGATTATCGAGGCTCTACTGTACAAATAAATGTATGTATAACTAGGCGGCCCACTTACAGAGGGTTTTTAATATACTCCCACCCAAATTTGGAGTATATAAGTGGTCAATATAGACAGGTGGTCAAGTTACAAAGGTTTCTCAACATTATATAATATAGGGCTCCTTCCGTTCCTGACAAAAGTGGTCAACTTAGACAGGTGGTCAAGTTACAGATTTCCCTATATTATGTAATATAGGGCTCCTTCCGTTCCTGACAAAAGTGGTCAACTTAGACAGGTGGTCAAGTTACAGATTTCCCTATATTATATAATATAGGGCTCCTTCCGTTCCTGACAAAAGTGGTCAACTTAGACAGGTGGTCAAGTTACAGATTTCCCTATATTATGTAATATAGGGCTCCTTCCGTTCATGACAGATGTGGTCCACTTAGACAGGTGGTCAGCTTACAAAGGTCGTCAACTTTACAGGTTTAACTGTACGTATATACATAAAAATAAGAGAAAGTAAAAGGATACGCGATTTATAAGATCTATACTTGCGTGAAATAGATAAATGACTGCGTAAAATAACTCATTCCAATTAAATAATTTCTTTAAATAAAAAATTAAACAGCATCCATAGTTACGGTCACGAATATAGGCCTCAAAAGAATTATAAGCGGCTCAACTAGGTAAGCTTTCAATCCATTTCATTTTTCGCAATTACTGGTTAACGTTTTCGAGTAAAAATACGGCTAACATCTCATATCGAATGGATGACCTTTAATGACATGAAGAAGAAAAAAAAATAGCAGGAATAAATGAATAATCTGCACGCTAGTTTATCCATAAAAATATAATCTTTTTTTACCCACGCACACTGAGTATGAAAAGCCCAGAATATCTTAGAAACTACTAAAACCTTTTCCATCATAACCTGCCAACCTGTTGTGGCTATCGGCGTGTCCGAATATTATTATACTCTCCACCCAAAGGCGTTGAACCTTACAAATTTCGTGAGCGTATTTTTTCTCCTCGTTTTTTGAAAAGCGATCAATTTCGAAATAAAGAATTAATATGTAACACGTTCATTTATCATAGTTATTATTTATTTATCTGAATCTGGGCTTATATTGTGGATTTTGCAGTTAGGGGACCTTCATAAATGATGTCACGCTTTTTTCCATATATTTGTCACCCCTCCCCCCCCCCCTTTGTCACACGTTACGCTATGTTGCATAATGCATGATGTCACACTTCTTGTTACCCCCTCCCCTTGTCACAATTTCGCGAAACCCCCCTCCCCCCTCGAAGCGTGACATCATTTATGAATGATCCTTATACTTGATTCTAAGAAGTTCTTTCTAAGGGACCGTTCATAAATGATGTCACACTTTTTTCAATATATTCGACCCCCTCCCCCCTTTGCCACACTTCATCATACCCCCTTTGTCACGCTATATTACATAAACATATATACTTGCAGTTCAGAAACAAAGCACTGCTTTATACATCACGTTTTTTATTTTATTTTTGAACTCTTAACCCTTATTCTCATAAAGTAGCATATATGCTACCTGCGGTTTTCCCCTACTTTCTATTTGTTAAGTGACGTCAGCCAGGGTTCGCGCTAGGCCGCGCGATTCCCGCAATATTTTTTGAAATCCCACTCAAAAAAAAATTTTTTTTGGGCGTAAACTTTAAAAATTCCACTTAAAATTATGGTCAAGGAGGAAAATCCCACCTTGTATTTTTCCCCAGTGTGAACCCTGCGTCAGCGCTATGTTGCATTGTTATTTACTAGAGGAACAGTATAGAAGCGTCGTTCAGAGTAAAAAGACTGTACAAAGTTAAAATTATGTAAGTTTTAGTGGAAGGTAACTTGTTGGGTTGTCGTGTTTGTGCATCATTTCTCATTGTCTGTACAAGGTAAGTTCATTGAATTATTTTTCATATTAATTTTGATTTTTTTTACTTCGAAAAATATTTTTCACTTTTCTTATGTTCTGCAGTTTTAAAAAATTGTTTAAGTTGTTTGATTACCACTGTCTTTGGAAAAATACAAGTTAAAAACTGAAGGTTGCATATATGCTACTTCATGAAATTAGGGGAGTTGTTGACATGATCAGTTGTTACTTACACTTGAATACATTTTTTTAAATTTTATTCCTAATTGTTATTTTACAATAAGATTTTTTTTAAATTTATTTCTTACGTGGATTTTGATTTGATTTAGGATTTCACATATAGAGGACAATTATTATTGTCTCTTGTTCCTCAATCTGGGGCAATTTCTGAAGAGGAAGATGTTAATGAAGAAATTTCCGACCAAGAACTAAATTTAGAGGTGAATACTTTTTTTGACAAATACGCTGCTTACATCGATGTAGAAGATAAAGATAAACCGGAATTGCGTTGAGCAAGCACATCATTAAAAAATATATATCGTATTGTATTATAGATGTATATAGTTTTGTATATATAGTTTTTTGTTTTTTCTTTGTGTTATTGACATCTAAATTTTATAAAAAATTTTCATTAAAATAATATTTGTAGGTTGCATACTTTTTTTGACTTATACTGCCTTTATCATGAAACACAAATACAACAAGCCTCTTGAACCAGGGAACCCAATCTCATGCAGTAGCACATATGCTAACCTTTTATAAAACTCTAATTAATTTCTGCGCTAGTTAGGTTAGAAAGGTTATGATACTAAATAATCTTTAGTTTAGCTATAAAAAAACAGGAAAACATTAAAAATTTTTAAAAATTTAAAAACGAAGGTCATGAGAATAAGGGTTTTGAGGCACGATAACAATAATGAGTACATATGTACTTAATTTGTATAAAATGAGATTAAGGTTTACGACACAAAAGATAATTAGTATAAAACAACAAAATATATTAATTGTTTGAATTCTGAAGAAATGACCCACGCAATTTCAAATTTTACGATACAAGTTTACGATACAAAATGATCAATGAAACTTTAAAACCATATCTTTAAAGAGAAACTTAATTTGCTGATTTTAATTGTTTTTATAGAAACCAAAATGTGTAATGTCACACTTCGTGTTACCCCCTCACCTTGTCACAAACTGTCACAATTTCTCGAACCCTCCACCCCCTCTAGAAGCGTGACATCATTTATGAATGACCCCTAAGCCTTTATCGGGATTAGTATGCTGCCTAAAAAGTTTTATTATTTTTAACCAACCGATTTTAACGATTCAATCGATTTCAGACGAAGCAGTGGTTTAAAATAAAATTATTTACACACTTAAAAAAATACATAAAATTTTTGGTTGAATATTTCACAAGGAGAACCAAATAAATACTACATTAAAAATATATTTTTTACAAACCTGAGAACTCCATCAAAACCAATCATTACAATCCGTAGCAGGGAATACAGTTGCACCATGAAAAAAGATCTCTAACTGGCAGAACGCCAAGAAGAATCCATTCATACTCAAGGGAGGAACTGCTGATATAAGGAGTGTGCCATTTCTGTTCTCGTTTTAATTCGTT
Source organism: Octonoba sinensis (assembly GCA_038502835.1). NCBI lineage: Eukaryota > Metazoa > Arthropoda > Arachnida > Araneae > Uloboridae > Octonoba > Octonoba sinensis. Next base: position 23,036,265 of record CM076601.1, on the reverse strand, counting down.
TAGCATACTTGATGTCTTCCAAGCCGATTCTATCTGCCAGTTTTTAAATTTAGTCGCTTTCAACAAACGGAGAAGCAAACCTTCTGATTCGCGTGCTAATACCGCACCTGCACAACGAACTTCCCTAAAACTCGAATGGATTCTCCCTTTTCTGTCATGCGCAGAAGCGTCCAAGTGTCAGAGCTCCGTAATCGAACTGTACTTTTCCTGTCACGCAAAAACGTATAAAGATAACAGGAAATAATCTCAATTTGCTACGACAACCTTGAATAAATATAGTTTTTTGCAGAATTTAAGTCCTTTATAAATTTAGTATTTTTATCTCGTAGAAGAGTTATTTAACAACCATGAATAAAATTGTGAAATATACCCAAAAAATTAACAATTTATGAAATTAATATTTGCCTTGAGTGAAATGAAATGGCGTTTTATATTTCTTGTTTTTAAAGAGAAAAAACCGCAGACATCTCTGGATTAAAGCAGTATGGACAAAAAACTGGAAGCCACGTAAGGGAATAATATTAATGCAGGATATTAGTTTAATATAGAATACAATTTACACTTAGACGTGTAACTTAAATGATTTTGAATTTACCAGTTAAATATCTTAAAAACTTACTCATGTTTTAAGGGTTTTTCATTAATTTGTAATTAAATTTGTTGCTTATTGAAACACTTGGTGAATAAAGCACGCGAAAAAAAACTAGTTCAATCTTTCACCAAAAAAAAAAAAAACGGAAAAAATGGTGAAATTTAGCTGCAACCAACATTTGGTACTGAGTTTGGTACATGTAGTTTCACCATGAATGTGAAACTTTTCTTTCTTTCTTTCTAACGGGGCTGCATATGGTCACTAACCTTTGCAGACCCAGTGCTTACCCCGGTAATCGGCATCCATTTTTTCAAGTAGCACCACTGTCGGTGGATGCCATTGCCACTGAGAATTTGGATGCTCAGTTACCCCTAGATGGCGGCACCTGAGCTCTCATTTGATGCAAATTGCAATAGGTATTTAATTTAGCCGAGAGTATCCGTGCCAAACGGATACTCAAGAGATCTTTAACATAGACGCAGACGATTTTCTGCATCTTGAAAATCCACCGACTTGGGCCGGGTTCGAACCTGCGATCTTGGGCGTACGAGACCTGCGTATTACCACTGCGCCACCCTGTCGATGAATGCGAAACTAGGAACCATTATAATGGTTCAACTTAATACCAAAAGGTTTAGATAGAGGGTATGCAAAGAAGAACTGTTTTGCCCCTCAAATAAAAGCCTTGAAATTTTTACTAACATGTTGGAAAAAATCTTCATAAGCAGGAAATTGTTCTAAAACGGAAAACTATTTTTAAAGATAAAACTAAAGTTAAAGCTAACTTGCATTCAAAATTACTGATAACTACAGCTTGTTAAGAAGAAAATAGTTTCAAAATATCAAAATGCGGCCAAAACCTTGCAGAATTTTCAAATTAGTTACTTATTTTAATGGAATTACTGTGAAACAGCATTTTAGTGGTCAACTTATAGAAGGTGAGGAGGTGAAAGGCGAAGGGCTAATTCCGCTAATGACATAAGTGGTTAACTTAGACAGGTGGTCAACTTACAAAGGTGGTCAGCTTATAGAAGGTGAGGTGAAAGGGAAGGGCTAGTTCCGTTCCTGACAGAAGTGGTCAACTTAAACAGGTGGTCAACTTATAGAAGGTGAGGTGAAAGGCGAAGGGCTAATTCCGTTCCTGACAGAAGTGGTCAACTTACAAAGGTGGTCAACTTATAGAAAGTGAGGTGAAAGGCGAAGGGCTAATTCCGTTCCTGACAAAAGTGGGCAACTTACAAAGGTGGTCAACTTATAGAAGGTGAGGTGAAAGGCGAAGGGCTAATTCTGTTCCTGAGAAAAGTGGTCAACTTACAAAGGTGGTCAACTTATAGAAGGTGAGGTGAAAGGCGAAGGGCTAACTCCGTTCCTGGCAGAAGTGGTCAACTTAGACAGGTGGTCAACATATAGAAGGTGAGGTGAAAGGCGAAGGGCTAATTCCGTTCCTGACAGAAGTGGTCAACTTACAAAGGTGGTCAACTTATAGAAAGTGAGGTGAAAGGCGAAAGGCTAATTCCGTTCCTGACAAAAGTGGTCAACTTACAAAGGTGGTCAACTTATAGAAGGTGAGGTGAAAGGCGAAGCTTCAATTCCGTTCCTGACAAAAGTGGTCAACTTACAAAGGTGGTCAACTTATAGAAGGTGAGGAGGTGAAAGGCGAAGGGCTAATTCCGCTAATGACATAAGTGGTTAACTTAGACAGGTGGTCAACTTACAAAGGTGGTCAGCTTATAGAAGGTGAGGTGAAAGGGAAGGGCTAGTTCCGTTCCTGACAGAAGTGGTCAACTTAAACAGGTGGTCAACTTATAGAAGGTGAGGTGAAAGGCGAAGGGCTAATTCCGTTCCTGACAGAAGTGGTCAACTTACAAAGGTGGTCAACTTATAGAAAGTGAGGTGAAAGGCGAAGGGCTAATTCCGTTCCTGACAAAAGTGGGCAACTTACAAAGGTGGTCAACTTATAGAAGGTGAGGTGAAAGGCGAAGGGCTAATTCTGTTCCTGAGAAAAGTGGTCAACTTACAAAGGTGGTCAACTTATAGAAGGTGAGGTGAAAGGCGAAGGGCTAACTCCGTTCCTGGCAGAAGTGGTCAACTTAGACAGGTGGTCAACATATAGAAGGTGAGGTGAAAGGCGAAGGGCTAATTCCGTTCCTGACAGAAGTGGTCAACTTACAAAGGTGGTCAACTTATAGAAAGTGAGGTGAAAGGCGAAGGGCTAATTCCGTTCCTGACAAAAGTGGTCAACTTACAAAGGTGGTCAACTTATAGAAGGTGAGGTGAAAGGCGAAGCTTCAATTCCGTTCCTGACAAAAGTGGTCAACTTACAAAGGTGGTCAACTTATAGAAGGTGAGGTGAAAGGCGAAGGGCTAACTCCGTTCCTGACAGAAGTGGTCAACTTAGACAGGTGGTCAACTTACAAAGGTGGTCAACTTATAGAAGGTGAGGTGAAAGGCGAAGGGCTAATTCCGTTCCTGACAGAAGTGGTCAACTTACAAAGGTGGTCAACTTTACAGGTTTTACTGTATATCTCTGTACTAGTACGTAGTATTTGAATTTATAAAAAATGCAATTTAAAAATGAATCACCGTTCACTACGAAAGATACTGATAATGATGCATCCTGTTGAGGCAAGGCAGAGAAAGGCTCTTCGCATGATCATTTTTCTGATTTGAAACTCATTTACTGTTTCTTTTACACGGTTTTATTTAACTTGATTTGTCACGGAAGTTTGTTACGCGGTTTTCGACCACAATTTCTGCATACATTATCTTCAAACTTTGCCCACAAGCTTATCTTCGATGACAATACAATATTAGATCTATTTTATAATTCATTCTAACGTTCATTAGGAAAAAAAATAATAATTTTGGCTCTGAGTAAATGATCAGAAGTATTATTTGTCGAATGGCAACGATAGCTTTGTTTGGAATGTTTGGACAATGCAATAATGTTCTGAATTTTAAAATACTCAAATCATGGCGAAATTTTCCATTTTTTTTTTTTTTAAATAAAACCGTGTAACTTAAAACTTTTTATATTTTATTTGAAAACGTGCCTAAATTTTGAATAATAAAATAACTTTAAGACTAATTTTAATATGAACACGTTTTCGTTAAGAAGTCATCTCTTAAACGGAAATAATATCTTACAAAACAATAAAAAAATTTAAGAAACAGCCTTTTTATTTTTTCTTTACATTAATTTATCTGCTTTCCTTAACGATTTTGTACGATGTTTTAATGACAATTAAACTGAAAAAAAAAAAAGCTTTAAAACTGCTCCTCAAATATCAAGAAATTATTTCATTTATTGAAAAAAAAAGAAAGAAAATAAATCATAGAAATTAAACAAGCGCATGGAATCGAATCTGCAAGGCACATACTAAAATGGCGGGTCGACTACGCAAACCTCCTTCTCGGTGTTTCAACAGCGACGCCCCCTCTTTCCACTCACTGCTACATGATTAAAATGATCTATAAATGATCCGGAAAGAAGGAGAAAATAATGTATCAGGTAAATAAAAACGAAAACTGCTATTTACCCCTCTAATATGCATTTTAATTGTACTAAAGCTTTACCTTTGAAAATAATATTTTAAGATTGATTCAATGCTTGAAGCTTTTACTGATGGGGAATGCATTAAAATTCCGAACACTACTCGCACATTTTGAAGAGATACTTTTTTCGGTCCGATTGGGAATACAGTGAAGTCCCGTTACAGGGAATACCGATGCAAAGAAACATCCTTTATAACGAAATAAATATCCAGGCCCGTTTTAAACGCCATTAGGATACCATTTCGTCACAATGAAATATTTACCCGGTCCCTTGGAGTTCATTGTAACGGGATTTCACTGTATAAGAGTTAGGTTTATATACAGTGCAAAGGCTGTGTTGGAATGCCATCAAAAACATTTGCAATGAAAACGAAAAATTGTTAGCATTTGAGCACAGAAACACGCCATTGGGGTTTGTACCTGAGTTGTCCCGGTCTATTCTAAATTTTGCTCATATAACCTATACTAAATTATTAATTATGAGGCCCAATGGCTGAGTGGTACCCTTTCGTGTTACCATGCCACAGGATTGGGGCTCGATTCCCGGGCTGGGCAGGGTCGATTCAGCTACCCTTCAGTGGGCTCGATGAAATGAGGACCAAGCATACACTGGGGATTCCCCGTCAGGCCGACCACTTGACCGGAATATCTGCTTCTGCACCCCAGGACCCTTGGTCTCGAAAACTGGGATGGGCACAGTAGGCCATGGCCCGCAATGAGCTGTCGGTGCCACTGCATTAGTTAAATTATTAATTAACCGGCACTCCATTTTAAATCTTGCGTAATTAAGTTTTTACTGTTGCAGTTTTCAAGTTATAGAACACACCTAGTGTCCCTTCTTAATTATGTATTTTTTATTTTCTTCTTTTATTTTTTTTCTTCTTACTTATAGTCCACCCTATAGTTTGTGCTTTTGGCAACATTCTCTCCTAGGTCTTTTGTATGTAACTAAGTTAAACCCCGATCGCTGTGTTTAATCTAAATATGGCCACTTCATAAACCTATACTGAATTGTTAACTAACCGGTATTCTGATTTAATTCTGGAGTAATTAACAGTTTTTACTGTTGCAGTTTTCAAATTATGGAACACACCTGGTGCCCCTTCTTAATTATATAATTTTTCTTTTTTTTCTAATCACGTGTAGTCCACACTATAGTTTGTGCATTTGGCAACACTCTCTCCTAGGCCTTTTGTATGTAACTAAGTTAAACGCGTTGCCCGATAGCCGTGCTTAATTTTAAATATGGAAACTTCATAAACCTATACTGAATTCTTAATTAACCGGCATTCTGATTTAACTCTGGAGTAATTAACAGTTTTTATTGTTGCAGTTTTCAAATTATGGAACACCCCTGGTTGCTCCTCCTTAATTGTATATATTTATCTTTACCTTTCTTTCTCTTTCTCTTTTATTTATTTATTTATTTATTTATTTATTTTTTTTTTTTTGCATATTTATGAACAAAATAAAATTGACTCCTGTTCTAAATTACACAACATAGCGCAGATATAACGATTAACCTCTGACAGATCATTTACCGATCATTAGCTACACTTAATTCTTTTCAATCCAAAAATTCTAAACTGAGTATCAAACTTAATGATTTTAATCTACGAATCAACTAGTCGCTTGGGTACTACGTGTTGCCATTTTTACAATAAAATCACATTAAAAAGAACACACGTGCTGTACTTCGTGACGTTCTTTCAGCGTCCTACGTCGAAAACGTGTGCAGTGCTATTAATGTTTCAGGAAGTGATTGCATTGCGTTTGGAGTATCGCCAAGAGTCATAGGGCCTAAGGCTAACTGCATCGATTTGCAAATCGTTATCAGATTTTTAAATATCATTTCTAACATTTCCATCACTAACTTTGAAACTCATTTATTTGTACGCGTGGCATTACGTCTGGTAAGGAATATAGTTTGAATCGGAGGTTTTGAAAAGGGACCGTTCATAAATGATGTCACACTTTTTTTTTTCAATATATTTGACCCCCTTCCCCCTTTATCACAGTCGCACTTCAACATACCCCTGCCCCCCCCCCCCTCTTTGTCACATGTCAAGCTATATTACATTAGCATAAAATGGTTTAATGTGCTGATTTTAAATGTTTTTATAGAAATCAAAGTGTAGGATGTCACACTTCTTGTTACCCCATCCCCTCCCCCTGTTACAAACGGTCGCACTTACTTGAACCCCTTAACCCCTCGAAGTGCGACATCATTTATGAATGACACCAAAGTTGAATGCACTTTTTTGTTTAGATTAAGAGCATATTATGACAGATTCAATCAAGATTGAAATTAGCCCTTTACTACAGTGACCCCCCCCCCCCAAATCCGAAGTAATTGGGGCTGTAGCCTGTTCGGATTTCAATTTGTTCGGATTAGCCGAAAACTATCCATACCATAATAACGAACTCTTATCACTTCGACAGATGAAGATAACTAACTTCAAGTGAAATATCAAGTGATATTTTATGAGTTTCTACTGTTATTTCAAACTTATAAAGCTAAAAAATTTCAATGACTAACTTTTACCGCTTTTCAATCCAGCATGACATAAGTATGCAGACACATTTACAGTTTGTTAAATATGTTAACTGAACTTCTTTGTTAATTTTTAAACTAATTATATGAAATAAGGTTGTAGTAATTGTTTTATGACAAAATAAATGAGCTCTTTTTTGCGGGTGTTTTTCAAACTTAAATTTGTTTAAAAAAAACTCGTTCTTATTTCCCGGGGTTTCAGACTTTCGGGGTTCGGATTTGAGGGGTTTCACTGTACTGTATAACTGCATTATGATTTGCAGCAATTTTTCCACGTAATATTTTTTGGGGGTCACTAAGCTAAAACTTAAAGGGTTCACATAAATAAAATACCCAGTCTATAGAAATTTAATTCGTTACAGTTAGTGAGTACCACAGAATGATCCAACTGTAAAGTCAACTAAATACAGTGTTCACTTAAAATATCTGGCAAAATCATTCTCTTAGTTCTTAAATAACACATTAAAAAAATCTTAGACTTAATTTCTTGAACTTTACCACTACTCCAGAACAAAAATCAGAAAAGTAGAGCAATCTGAACAAAATGGCAGCTCGAAACACCAGCATCGGTTTCAAATCTATCCACTCTTTCCTCGCTAAAATACTCTTTATAGGACCCCAATGGAAATATATTCAGTAAAAAGTGGAAATTAAACACAGCATCGGTTTCAAGTCCATCCTCTTTCCTCGCTAAAATACTCTTTATAGGACCCCAATGGAAATGTATCCTGGAAAGTGGAATCAAAAGTCCTGCAAAGTACCTGAGCTTGCCAGGCGTCCTTTAATGTCTTTACTCATGACCCCTTATCAAAGTAAATTTTCTTTCATCTTCGGAATATACTTGTTGTACTGAGCTTTTTTATTCAAGCTATAGAATTGTTGTCAAATATAAAACTTGAATTTTGTATAAAAATTTATTTGTATTTCAATAAAGAATTTTCTTTTCTATCTAAGGGGCGGTTCATAAATGTCACGCTTTTTTCCCATATATTTGACCCTCTCCCCCCTTTGTCACAATATGTCATACTTCAGCGGACCCCCCTCCCCCTTTGTCACATGTCACATGCATGTTGTCACACTTCTTGCTACTCCTTCCCCTCCCCTTGTCACAATTTCAAGAACCCCCTCCCCCTCGAAGCGTGACATCATTTATGAATGATCCCTAAGGGATCATTCATAAATGATGTCACGCTTCGAGGGGGGGAGGGGGGTTTGTGAAATTATGACAAATTGTGACAAGGGGAGTGGAGGGAGTAACAAGAAGTGTGACATCATGCATTATGCAACATAGCGTGACATGTGACAAAGGGGAGGAGGGGGGTCCACTGAAGTGTGACATATTGTGACAAAGGCGGGGAGGGGGGTCAAATATTTAGGGAAAAGCGTGACATCATTTATGAACGGCCCCTAATAGGGCTGCGTATAATCCCTAACCTTTGCAGACCTAGTGCATTCCCCCGGAAAGAGGCATCCATTCTTTCAAGTAGCACCACTATCGGCGGATGATATTGCCACACAATGAGGATTTTGATGTCCGGTTTCTCCACCTGAAAGGGCGAGCACCGGGACTCTGTTGATGCAAAATTGCATTAGGAATTTAATTTAGTCGAGAGCATCCAAGCAAAATGTCTACTCAAGGAATCTTTTACATGCCACATAATCATACGACATACACGCAGACGATTTTCTGCATCTGGAAAATCCACCGACACTGCTAGGCCCGATGGCTCGATCCTGAGACCTGGGTCGTACGAGCTCCGTGCCACGATGCCATCATGCCGGCATTCAATAAAGAATTTGAATTTGAAAAAAAAAAAAAAACAAAAAAACAAATAATAGAAAGACTGTAACAAATAGTAGATGGCACCAATGGTAAATAATAGCTGGCGCCATGTAATCTTGGCGAGGACTCTCTCAGATATAGAAAGTGTAGAAGTAGTGTTTTTCACTGTGTATGTCCATGTTCTGTTGTAAAAATGTGTTCTCGTAGTGTGTCGTTGTGTGTATTTATTAAAAATGTGCTCTTAGTAATTGAAGTGAGTAAATATCAATTACAGAAGAAAGATTTCAGTAAATTTTTATATTTCAAAAACCATTATTTTATTCCCTAAAAGCCAATGATTACTTGCATATAACTAAATTTATTTCCAACTTTTTCATCTACCTTGCGACCTGAAGGTCATTTTTCGCGACCCCGACAACTCAAAATTTCAATACCTATGTTCTACTCCACAACTTTGCACCTTCTCATCGTATTCTAAACTATTCTGCGGCTGTCGGACCGTCTGTTTTGACCTTCGCATTTTTACTTCAAACGCGGAAATCGGATTAGATTGTGTGCAAATTAAAAAGTAAATCGTCTGTAGGAAAACCGCAGAGTGGATGATGAAGAACAGCCGACCAAGAGAAGAGAGAGAGAGAGAGCAAGAAGAAAAAAAACAGCTCAACCCTTTATTAGCTCTCACGTGGTCTGCGGCATGGCATTGTGTTGGTAAACACCGCAGGGCGAAAGAGGCGGTGGGGAATCGTTGACTCTGGCAAAAACCAGACAAGCAGACTGTGAACGGCCCAGAGCCAGACAATAAGAGAAGGGGTTACACAATCTGTATGACGGGATGCCTATTATAGGGAACGTATATATGCTGTAACACAATAAAAACGATTCGATGAATGCTTTTTTCAGGCTTGACACGTCTCGAAAGATACGAATTGGAATGCAAAAGAAGTGAACCTAGGCGGGAGGGATTGGCACGGATCCGGACTAGATACACCCCTAAAATTATTTAGCATACCTTCCTCGGATGAATGTCAAACCATGTTATGTCTTCAAAAACACTGAATTTTGCATTATGTACTCAAAGTACAGTAAAACCTGTAACGTTGACCACCTTTGCCACTTTGAATGGAATTAGTCCTATAAAATGTATTATATAATGTAGGGAAACCTCTGTAACTTGACCACCTAATTTGACCACCTGTCTATATTAAACCACTTAGGTACGCCAAATTTGGATGGGAGTGTTATAAAGGACCCTTCGTAAGTTGACCACCTAATTATTACTATATTTACTTATTTATCTATTTTTGCACAGATAAAAATAACTGAAATAACTTCTCCAGGGTATTTTTTATGCTATAATGTTATAGTATTTGTCTGGATGAATGAAACATCAATATACAGTTTTCATAAACTTCGTAAGTTAACCACATGGGAAAACTACTATGAGCACTCTTTTGCTCTTTAAATAAGTTTCCTTTTTTAGCCTACTTTCCCGTAAAAGTAAAAAAAAATAATAATAAAGCATGAAAGCAGGCTTAAGGTATCGTGAAAATATCGTTAGAAATAAAAAAAAAGTCAAAAATAAGTTAAGTAATTAAATAAAGATTGAAAAATAAAAAATTTGAAAGTAGGGTTCTGAGATGGGGAAAAAGTGTGTTGGTCGGTCTGTCTGTCTGTTGGTCTGTCGGTCTGTCCCCCCCTAATAACTTTTGAACGAATTGTCCGATTCGAAAAATTCCTTTTGCATTCGAAAGATCTCGGCGAGGACACCTCATTTCCATGTTTTACGTTTTGATTTGAACAATTCAAAAAATTTTAACATTAGCGCCTATTGGCGAAAATGAGGCAAATTATGTAAACTCTGGGTACAAGATCCAAGTTCCAATAAACAAGCTTACTGAAATAAGTTCTTGGCGTGAAATATTGATTTGAACAATTTTTGTTCATTTTTGAGCAGTTCAAAAAAAATTAACATAGCGCCTACGGGAAAATTTCAATCCTATATAAATCCTGATCTAACGGACCGATTTGCTTGGAACAAATTTTATCGGAAAGCTCTTATGGCGTAGAACATGTACAGATAGAAAGTTCATCCAGAACTAACCAGCCTATTTTCCTACGAAATATTTTGATCGGGATTTTCAAGAATATTTTGAATTAAAGAATGATTACATAAATAATCAAAAGAATGAATGAATAAATGAGTGAATAAATACATGAATGACTGAATAAATGAATGATTGAATGAATATCTATGAACCGTTGAAAAAGATATATTGGAAGCAATTAAGAACTAAAGCTAAACGAGAAAGAGAGAGAGATGGCTAGATTATAAATTTGAAGCTGGTGTATACGGGAAAGTAGGCTCGTATAGTTCTAGACGGAACTTCTTGTTCTTCTATTTGATGTAGCCATTTTGTAAAATTATGTATTTTTAGGAAATCATTACTATCGTATAAGTAACTTACATAATTAATGAGATATTTATCTTTACTTTAACCAAGTTCTTTACTTTTAAAGTTGGATATGATATATTGTAAGTCGTTCAGGTTAAATTTCTCTAATGGTATTTTAGATAATAGTGAAAAAAATAGCTAATTACTATTTTAAAGTAACGTTAATACAGAAGTTATATTTTAATTAGTTACAAATGAATAAATGCATAGTAAGAAATGACAAAAAAAAAAAAAAAAAGAGTTCTCCATCCTCTATAAGTGGACCACCTGTCTAAGTTGACCACTAAAGTGCTGCACCACAAGTGGTCAACCTACACAGGTTTCACTTGTACTTGAAAAATTAACAGCCTTATTCACCAAACGATGTGATCCTCCGTCAAACACTCGAACCGCGGATTTGAGCCTTCTGATTGGATGAGGAAGCCTTTGACCTGCACTTTGACGGTTCAAGTCAGTTGGTGAAAAAGGCCATAAGTAGTATTCGGTGATGTAGTCGAGTCCACATTTTTACTTTAACTCAAACCCCCCTATCCGACCCCCTCTCTCCCTAGGCTTTTTTTTTTTTTTCATTGTCCTTTCATTTTATTAAGTTTTATTGATTGCACTGGTAAGGCGTCTCCTCCCGTTCCTCCCACGTACTATTTTAAAGGCGCCATTAACCGCTGGAAATATTTAGGACTTGGAGAAAGTATCATACTTAATGTGTTCTATTCGAAGTAAGCTACGGGGAGGGGGGAACCCCGTTCAATTACATCGCTGATTTTAATGTATAACGTAAAATCACATTTAATGGGTCGTCATGGGGGAGGGTCACAAAGGAGTTGAATTCGTTACTTCACATAAAATATTTTGATCTGATAATTTGTTCACACAATTTAAACGTTCATTTCTTTGTAATTTGTAGATCACAGGATATTATAACGCTTCAGATAGATATATAAGTAGGAAATATATCTTGATTTTTTACTGACATACTTAACATGTTACATTAACATTTGTTAACAATAGACAGCGATATACCTAGGAAATTTTCTATTTTTCGGTGAGAAAAGAGATAGTAACATTTTTTTTTTTTTTTTTTTAGCATTAGTTTAGCGTTCAGCGATACATTTATTTAAAAACACTTAAACTAAAGCTAACATAAAAATTATTTTGCACATACATGCAAAATTTCGATCTTTGAGAAGTGTAACCTTTACCATTAGGTCATACATCAGAATATAATTTGACGCCTTAAAAAACATTCAGTACGGGAATTTGTCAATGTGACATTAAAGGTGTGCGATTCTTCGTAATTTTTTTTCGAAAAGACAATGGTTTGACTGTGGATTCTTAGGCTTAAGATTGTGTGTTCAAAACCGGCCAAAGTCGTTGGATTTTTGGTGATGAAGAAAACCGACATAGCCCATGTTGTATGAATATGCGAGATGTTAAAGATCCATTGCAAAATTCGCATCGACAGAGCCCAGATGTCACCCTCTAGTGGAAAAACTGGTCTTCAAAATTTCATGTGGCGAATGTACCATACCCATAGTGGTGCTGCTGAAAGAGTTAATTACCAATGCCTTGGGAATCAATTAGATCTGCGATGATGGTGATACAAAATGCAACACCATTAGTAGGAAAAAAAATAGAAAAGAAAAGTTTAGAGAAGGCACTACATGGTAATCTAATAAAATCAGGTCAACCCGAAATTGTTTCTCGATCGAACTGTTTATCACTTCGTATACGGTTCTTTATATTTTTTTCTGAAAAATGACCACACTTGTTCTTCACAATTTATATTCGCTTTTGAAAAAGGGCCAAATTTGATATCTTCACACTTTCAGAAATAGAGCTCTCGCTTTTGACGATTCTTCAATCGTCAAGAAAATTTCGTCATTTTTAACGATTCTTTCCTCGCGTGATCACACGACTTAAAAAAGTTACTTACACAAATTTCGCCAATTTGACGAAAGGTATACTCGGGGCATATTTCACGAAGCCATTTCGTCAAATACGACGAAAGTTTCGTGAGATTTGTTCTGAGCGTTCAGAAAAAAAATCAAACTATCAAAAATGAAGCGAGCCATCGATTAGATCTCACAAAAGAGGGCCGCAGTGTCTAAAAGTTTAGCGAAACCCTTGATTTAGAATATCTACTAGAGCAGGCCCTCCCTCTAAGTTGACCGAGTCTAGACTGGTCTGGTCCGATGCAGTGTTCCATCACAATTAATCAATCTCAACAACGAGGCTTAACTATTACAATCTGCAAACTAAATAGCTTCCAGCTTGGACTCCCTCATCTTAAATTCTAGTCCCGAAACCCTATTAGAAGCCGCGTCACAGCGTTGAAGGATTACTATCTCAAAGAATTAGGATTTGGGATCGCTGTTGGGAAAAGTGGATCAATTAAGAACGGAACGATTTTCTTTCAGACCTGTCAGGATTTGATGGATTTCTCTGATTGAGCGAATTTCTTAATGAATGGCTGAATAATTATAATCTTTAAGCTGCTGGGGAGCATTGTATATCTCCTTCGTCAACTCGTTTGGCCAAACGGGGTTCCTGGTTCGAAAGAAACGTTTTTCTTCCTTTTCGGAATAGCAAAAAATGCAGTGCTAGTTGAATGTTGACATAGAAGCATTCTGATTAAGTAATGAGGTGTAGTATTTATTTTATTCGTACTATTTATATTTTTTAATTGAAAATCTGGTCTAACCCATGATTAACTACATTCTTTTCTTCTTGTACAGAGAAATAGTTTGCTAGGTGAAAATACTCGATAGTGTATAAAATGATCGAACACAGGCGCCGCGCTTTTTTTCCTTCCTTGTCTAAGTTTTGAAAAGTTCCTTGTTCAAGGATAATCATGCAAAAGTTCAACTATCCGGTTTGTAAGATTAAGGTAAAGTGCCTCAAAGCTGACAGCTTCAAATAAAAATAACTTTTAAAGTATTACCAATTACCTACAATAATTTAAAACGAGATTTTCTTTCTTTTTGAATGGTATTCCTTCACTTATTAAATCTCTTTAAATTGGTAATACTTTAAATATTTTTTTATTTGATGGTGTCAGCTTTAGGGCATTTTACCTTATGTTATCTGTTGCGTACATGTGTATTTCATCTACTGACTACTAATTTGTGCAAAACATCAATAAACGAATGCCTGTAATTCATTATACATATGCTCAGGACATGATGCAAATATGCATTTTGTTGTAACTTAAGCTTTCATGGCCGGTGTCCATACCAAACATAATATTTTCCATTTTAGGCAAACATCTTGGTTGGACCCCACGGCCTAAAAGCCCAGAAAATATTATGTTTGGTAAGCATTTTATTATGTACCAATGAGCCGGCACGGTGGCGTCTTAGTAAGGCGCGGGATTCGTATGCACCAGTGCATAGGATCGATCCTGGCAGAGTCGGTGGATTTTCAAATTGCAGAAAATCCTCTGTGCCCTTGTCGTATGACTATGCGGCATGTAAAAGATCCCTTGACTAAACATTTCGCTATCTAAGGCCGTGGTAGCCTAGCGGTTAGGGTGTCGAACTTCCGATCGGTGATCTCGGGTTCGACACCCGATCCGCAAAAGACCCACCACGTACACTTGGGGATATGTGCATGTAAAATCCGTGGACCCTGAAGTCCCGAGGCAGTTCCGAGGGTACCGGAGGGTGGAGTTGTTCCCTTCCCTTCACCCTTAGGTCAAAAAAGGAAGGTGGCGTAGTTGTGATGGCGGGATCTGGTGTCTTCCGACTACAGTGTGTTAGGGTCAATGCTGGTCACCTATCAGGTGACACTTCACAAATGGCCAGCAATTCCCGTGGAAAAGGGCGAATGCCGACAAGGCAACAGCCTCCACATTGTAAACAACAACATTTGGATTGGATACTCTCGGCTAAATTAAATTGCTAGTGCAATTTCGCATCAACAGAATCCAGGTGCTCACCCTTTCAGGTGCAGAAACAGGACATTAAATTCTCATGCGACAAAAAAATATATACACCGATGACAAGTTTGCATCAAGCATCAACGATTAATGTCTATAACTGCACGGATGACTAAGATTTGCTGCGTCTGTAAATGTACATTCTTGTACATGTACTGCACTGACGATAAATTTGTCAATCATGAATGTTCCATGTCTGAAATGTTTTTTTTTCCCCATCGATCAGTATATGCAATGTAAATAATTTATTTAATAATATTTTTCCTACGCTTAAAAAACTAATAATAAAACCCAGTTTGAAAAATATTAACAATCGCCTTGTTCCAGCTGAAACAAAAAGCTAAAAAAACTACTTAGATAGCTACGACAAAGTCTATATCTAATATGCAGGCAAGGAGGTGTTACAAATTCAAGGTTAACACTCGATAAACTGAGATCTATAACCCTTAAGAGAAAAAAAAAGACCACAAATAGTTTGATTGAAAGAGAAAATGATTTTTGATAGCAAAGTAAAAGTAAAACATCGCTAGTTCAACTTTCAACTACAGAACCTACGCCGGTTGGTTGGCGAAATACGATGCCGTCCATGAAAGCAGTCTTGAGATTTTGAACTTTTATCTTCTTTCTTCCCTTCATTTCACTTCTTCCGACTCCATAAAGTACCCAAAGCAGGTTCTCGATGCTGGGTGGGAGTTTTGTTTTTCCTGATTTTTCAGAAACCGGAACAGAAACCGAGGGTTTCGTGGGAGTCAAGGCCCTGAATTCTGTGGAAGGTGGAGGAGCCACGTGCTTTCACTTTTAAAATATATATCGACTTGTGTAGAGGCTTTAAAGAGCTCGGTTTCGGTTAGAGTTCGAAAGGCGATTCTTCGTGAAGGTTAAAGAAATCAATTTCAGCTCTCTGTGTGGAGTTGGAAAGCTTTCTCTTTTGAGCGATCACTTTTGTCATAATGGGCAGGAAACTGGAGCAACCAGATTGTGCTCGAAACCGGAGTAGAGAGGGAGCAAAAAAATTTGTTCTTCACTGCTCCGTTTTTTTTTTCTTTTTTTAAAATGAATAAATAATTTTCTTTTTTTTTTCCTCCCTCCCTTCAAATTTATTTTTATTTATTTAACTAATTATTTCTATTTTTGGCTGCATAATGTATTTGCAACACAGTGAATATAAAACATTGGAACGGTAATACGCCTCCTACACTGAAAAAAATTCTATTTCACCCTTCCACATTTTTTTTTCCTTTCATCAAAAAAAAAAAAAAAAAATGGTGAAATTTAGCTGCAACCAGCATTCGGTACTAAATTGAATCATTATAATGGTGTAGTTATATCATTAATGTGAAATTAGGAACCATCATAATGGTTCAACTTCAACTTTAGTACCAAATGTTGGTTACAGTTAAATTTCACCATTTTTTTTTTTTTTTGATGAAAGGTTGACCTGAAATTTTTTACAATGCAACGGATATTCTTCTTAGGAGGAAAACTTCAATTCCTCAGTAGCAAGGCATTGAACCAAACAAAAACCCTATTTTAAGCAAACCTCTTTATTACGGACAAAAACTTGTCCCGATGATGTATAGAGGGATTTCACTGCAAATTTATTGACAAATTAGGTCTATAAATAACTTTTAAAATTTTAATTACATGTACCTATATCTATAAATAAATGAAATGAAAGCGATAAATAATTATTCCTATTAAAAATATTCGGAACCTGGAACCAGTACTTAAAAACCGAATCTCAGCAACTAAAAAACTGTCCACTCCAAATCTCTGATAATAAAAGAGAGAAACGGAATTTTTGACAATTTTTAAACTTTTATTGGCGAACCTTGAATGTACTTGATCATATAGTTCCAATCAACAAAGATTTGTCAAACTATAAACAACGAGGTGGATTTTCAGTACACTTGATCAAGTAGTTAGGGATCAAACTATAAACGACACAGCGTACCTTTTATGAAATTAAACATATATTTAGGGATCAAAGTATAAATGACATGGTGGATCTTTAATGTACTTGAACACATACACTGTTAGAAATTTCATCATGAAATCACGGTTAAATGACCGGCAGCAGTCTGTCCATATAATCACCGTTAAATTTACGGTTTGGAACATTTTTCTACCTTTACGGGACCTAACGATTTCCAGTCAACTTGGTTAAAAACCCTTAAATACAAAAGTTTACGGTTTTATAACCATTTAAAAATGGTTTCAAAACAAAATTTTTACTATTTTTGGACCATTTCGAGGCGTAGAATCCGTAAAAGAAGCTTGCAGGAATCGAACCCGGGTGTACGGCATACCAACCTTGCTCTCTAGCCATTCGGCCATCTACACCACGTGAAGCGGCCGTTTATTTATCAATAAATCTTCTTTTCCAACAGGCAAACTGCCTTAAAATTGCGATTTCAGTTTTTGATTGGATCCAAAGTCATTTTTAGTCTACGTTTACTGTATATTGACGAAAACCATTTCATTTGCTGCAAAAATTAAAATACAAACAAGCTGCAGCAGCTCAAACTATGGGTTCGCTCATTCGCAAACAGTTCAGGAATCCAATGTCTCCAATGTTTGATTTACGTGTGTATGTGTTTCCATTTAGTAACCACTGCTTAAGCGACTTTTTTTTTCTTCTTTTTTTATATACACATGCAGATTTTAAGTGATAAATCCGTAATCCTATTTTAAAACAACGTTCGACCAGTAAAGTTTCACAACCAAGATGGACGCCCGATTCTTATTAAGCGCTTGAAAATGACGGTTAGTTAAACGTTCTTTAGGATAAAGAGAATAAACGATTTTTTTCGCAACCAGCGGTTTGAGAACCATCTTTTTAATGGTTATTCAACTGTTGTAATTAAATATGGTAAATTAACAATCAAATAAATGGTTATTTTACTATTTTCTTACGGAAATTTTTAAGTGTAGTTGGGGACCAAACTATAAATAACATGGTGAATCTTTAATGTACTTGAACACATAATTAGGGATCAAACTATATTTGCAAAATTATAAACGATACTGCAAACTACATTTTATTTAACCGTTGAACAAAGTGTAATCTGTAGTATCGTTATTGCCGCCATTAGAAAAAAGAACTTTTAAAGGGTCTTATTTTTCTAATAGCGGTACATTAAAGTATTTTTTGGATTTATATTGGTTTCAAAAAGGAAATTCTCAAAAGCCATTCAAAAAAAAAAAAAAAAATTTTTTTTTTTTTTTTGGGGCGGAAAGCATGTCTCTGCCATTTAAAAATTGATACTTTTGAAGGTAAATATACTTCTGTCAACCTTTACATGTTTCTGCCAATCAGAGGGTTTTAAATAGCCTTACTGCACCCATTTGTAAGTTGATTATTTGGCGGGACGCATATTTCCCACCGCCTTACAAAGGGATAATTATAAAAATGGCCATTTTACGCAGTCCCAGACCACAGTATCATAGTGCATATATTACAGTGTCCACAGAACATGTAGTCTGTCAATCAATTATTCCATTTTCGATTTAAATATTTATCACAAAGAGAAAAGGAAAAAAATGCAATTTGTTTATTATTCTCTTTTACCAATAATCTCTCTTTCTTCCCAAAGTAAACTATCCTCATCTTTATTTCCCATTTCACTCCAATTTCATGAAATCGCAGCTGACCGGACACATGCGCACAATCAATGAAGGTTTCTTCAAAGAAATTCAGACGGTACAGAGTACAGGTAATAAGACTAAAAATCAACTTATAAGATTACTCGTACAAATTGAAATAACCTTGCGCCAACGGTACAGATTTACAATCTAACTTTGATCGCCATTATTTCTTTGAATATTTTTGTCAAACAGTGGATCTTTAAATGAGTATTACTCATATGCTCATGCATTTAATATGTTGTACTCATGTTATATTCATACAACCAAAGATTGCAAGACATTTTTGAATAGATAAATGCCTGCAAATCACTAGTTCACAACCCAGTTTCAGTCTCCACAACCCAATTTCAGTTTCACACTCTCTGTCTGAAACTTTGACATTAATTTCAAATCAATTACTTCATAAATCATTTCAGTGACTCAGGACTACCATGCTTAGATGCAGAATTACATAAAACTCATTAAACATTTTCTTCCAGAACGATGCCTGTCATTGTCATTTATGTAACCTTTCCTCAAAATGATTCATAAGGAAACAAAATGTCGCAATCCCAAATGTGAATAGTAAAAGATAACTATCTGTTCCGTCTGAATAATTGTACTTGATTGTTCTTTCCAGTCGTAAAATATAGGGAAAAGCTGCCTGTTTCAGGAGGAGGAGGTGTTTAACGGTGGTCATTGAGAAAAGAGTTTTGAGGAATAGGCTGTGATGTAATAACTATTACACCTGGCGTTAAATGAGCTGTTCAAAAGTCAAACAGTGTAAGCCAGAAATTGGACTCTTTTGAATTCAGCATTAATCAATACACTGTCTTTGGAACCCTTTATAATAAAAGTGTACAAAATGCCTATATGAAATATTTTGTAATAATTTTTATAAATAACCTTACATATCTCAATATGAATGAAATGTGACTGAAATTGGACTACACTGTTTGGCTTCTGAGCAGCTCAAATATGGAGGGGGAAAAAGTTCTCGCGATTTTTCCGCTTGAAGAGGGCAAAAAGTATTCGCGATTTGACCGCTTATTAGAGAGAGAAAAATGTATTCGCGATTTGACCGCTCATTAGAGAGAGAAGAATGTATTCGCGATTTGACCGCTCATTAGAGAGAGAAGAATGTACTCGCGATTTGTCCGCTTATTAGAGAGAGAAAAATGTATTCGCGATTTGTCCGCTAAGAGAGAGGAAAAAGTACTCGTGATTTGTCCGCTTATTAGAGAGAGAAAAATGTACTCGCGATTTGTCCGCTTATTAGAGAGAGAAAAATGTATTCGCGATTTGTCCGCTTAGAGAGAGGAAAAAGTACTCGTGATTTGTCCGCTTATTAGAGAGAGAGAAAAATGTATTCGCTTAGAGAGGGAAAAAATACTCGGGATTTGTCCGCTAAGAGAGGGGAATAAATATTCGTGATTTGTCCGCTTATTAGAGAAAGAAAAAGGTACTCGCGATTTGTCCGCTTATTAGAGAAAGAAAAAAGTATTCACGATTTGTCCACTTATTAGAGAGAGAAAAAAGTACTCGCGATTTGTCCGCTTAGAAAGGGAAAAAATACTCGTGATTTGCCCACTTAGAGAGGGAAAAAATACTCGGGATTTGTCCGCTAAGAGAGGGAAATAAATATTCGCGATTTGTCCGCTTATTAGAGAAAGAAAAAGGTACTCGCGATTTGTCCGCTTATCAGAGAAAGAAAAAAGTATTCGCGATTTGTCCACTTAATTAGAGAGAGAAAAAAAGTATTCGCGATTTGTCCGCTTATTAGAGAGAGCAAAAAGTACTCGCGATTTGTCCGCTTAGAAAGGGAAAAAATACTCGTGATTTGTCCAATTAGAGAGGGAAAAAATACTCGGGATTTGTCCACTAAGAGAGGGAAATAAATATTCGCGATTTGTCCGCTTATTAGAGAAAGAAAAAGGTACTCGCGATTTGTCCGCTTAGAGAGGGAAAAAGGTGATACTCGCAATTTGTCCCCTTAGAGAGGCAAAAAAGTACTCGCGATTTGTCCGCTTAGAGAGGGAAAAAAGTACTAGCGATTTGTCCGCTTAGAGAGGGAAAAAGTACTCGCGATTTGTCCGCTTAGAGAGGGTAAAAAGTAATCGCGATTTGTCCGCTTAGAGAGGGTAAAAAGTACTCGCGATTTGTCCGCTTAGAGAGGGAAAAAGGTGATACTCGCAAATTAGTCCGCTTAAATTTTGCTAAAAAGTTAAAAACCACTTTTTCCGCATTAAAATTAGTTATGATTGAACAGTGACAAAAAAAGAATAATGCTTTTTCATCAGCAAAGTAAATTATCATTAAGTACCTCTTAATTTTGTTCTTCCCGACGTAAAAATACTTCAGAGCACGGAGCGTTGCACCAGTTTCGAGCAAAATCTTGTTTCTCCTCTGCTCTGGGTTCCTGCTCTACGCTGCGCTTCGGATCCCTGATCAAAAGGGTTCTGTAAGAATGATCAGGTTGGGAAATGCACTGCTTTATAGAATTAGAGCTCTAGAACTTTCTTCGCACCGCTCTGGTGATCCTGGTTGTAGAACCTAGTGCTCGAAACTGTTGAAGATGAGGAGGATTCGACTGAGGGTATCACAGAGAAATAAAAATTAAAAAATTAAGAGAACAAGAGAAAACCTTAATCGATTGGGATACTGGGTGATCAATTCCATCTGCGAACAATTAAGGCCGAGAAAAGGATGGAGCTTGACGAACAGAACAGCGCAACAAACTATCTTGCTCCGGCTCCAACATCGATCAAAACCGTGTAGTTCCACTGCTCCACGCTCTGCGCCAAATCCCAAATCAAAAAGGTTTCGTAATAATAAAAAGATTGTTAAACGCGCTGCTTTATAGAATTAGTGATCTAGAAATTTCTTCGCTCCGCTTTAGTGACTCTGGCTCCAGAACCTAGTGCTTGAAACTACTGAAGATGAGGCTGATTCGGGTGATGGTATTTCAGAGTAATAAAAAAGCCTTAATCGATTGGGATGAAGCGTGATCAATTCCATCTGTGGGCATTTAGAGCCGAAAAATAGAAGGAGCTTGTCGCACAGTTGAGCTTGAAAAATTATTTTGCTCCGGTCCGCTTCACTTCCAGCAAAAACGAGCAATCTCCACTGCACCACGCTCTGCAAAAAATCCCTAATCAAAAAAGTTTCGTAATTAAAGGTTGGGAAACGCGCTGCTTACAGCTCTAGAATTTTCTTTGCACAGCTCCAGTGACACTGGCTCCAGAACATAGTGTTCGAAATTGTAGAAGATGAGGATGATTCAAGTGATGCTATCTCAGAGGAAAAAAAAGAAAACCCTTAATCGATTGGGATGCTGCGTGATCAATTCCATCTGTGGACATTTAGGGCCGAGGAAAAGATGGAGAGCGCGAAAAAGAAGAGTTAGAGAGCCGGAAGGGAACAAAGGGAGTCCTTGGGCCCGCGTCTATCCACACCCTCGCCGTCTCGATCTCATTATCCGAGTCTAGACGGAGGGAAAGCCAACCCTGCGGGTCGAGTCTCGAACTTTTTCTTCTTCCCCCTCGCGTGCGTCGAGCTGGAAGGAGTGATCAATCCCTCCTCCCAGAGGAGAAGAAGAATAGGTCATCAGGAGGGGAAGTGTCGTTAAAAAGTCACAAAATAAATAATTCTACGTGTCTCACTAATGACTAAGTAAAAACTTACCCAGCTCTGGTGATGGGGAAGCTTTCACAGTTTTTGTTTATGTTGAGGAAAATGCGCCCAAGAGGTTGAGGAAAAAACCGGGTTTGTCAGAAACATTTCGCACTTTGACGCTTTAAACTATTTAGGGATCATTCATAAATGATGACACGCTACGAGGGAAAAGTGTTCGTGAAATTGTGACACAGTGCGACAAGGGGAGGTAAAGGGGTAACAGGAAGTATGGCATCATGCTTATGGAACAGTGGCATGTGACAAAGGGGGGAGGGGGTATGTTGGTGACATTTTGTGACAAAGGGGGAGGGCGTCAAATATATGTGGAAAAAGTGTGACATCATTTATGGACGTTCCCTTATACAAAGGGCAATTCCTTGCGCATTTAAAGATTTATGATCAAAAATCTAAATGTAAGTGCTTGCAGTGAAGCTATGCTTCTCCAAACACGTACCTTTTTCTTCTTTGTATCCCATTGTTAACAGTTTAAATATAACAAAATACTGAAAAAAAATATTTTAAAATACTTTCCTCTCCCCTCCCCAATTCTTAGATTTGTGACGGATAACACAGAAATGTCCTTCCGTCACAAATCTAAAACACTTAAAAATTTAAGGAAATATTTTTAAATCTTTTTTTTAGTATTTTGTTATCTTTGAATAACAATGAGATGAAAAGCAACAACTTTTATCTTCTGATGAAGGCAGGGTATTGTCCAAAACTGAAAAAAAGAATTCACTGCCTTTTACGTTTTCAAAATCAACTTCAAAACGCAATTTATCGTACAAATGATTATTCTCCAGTGATAGCCACTCAAAGTGGATGCACCATTCGATGTTTTATTTTAAATACAGTATAAAGAGAAATATAAATTCATTCTTTAAAGAACATCGATACGACTTTTAAACATAATTTTTGAAGTCGGTGCAAAATAATGGTAGAGAAAATCTTTTTTAATCATAAATCAATTCCAAATATAAATGTCCGAGAGTTTGTAAGAGTTTCACTGTGAAGTAACTCATGGTGTAATGATAATTGGACTGTCATAATTTAGCACCGGCTTTCAAAATTATGTTTAAAAATCGTATCAATGTTTTTTAAAGAATTAATTTATATTTCAGTTTGTTAGCGATATTTTTTATTTGAAGTCCAATCTATTTTGTTTTCAAAAAAAAATTTATTTGCGATATGCACAGTAGCTGTTTTACACTCTTGTTAAAATAAAAATAAGAACTTCGCCAAGAATGAATAATTCACCCAAGGACGGTATATATATATATATATATATATAGGGCAAAGATATTATTTGATAAAGATATTGCAGTAAAAAATAAATGAAAAAGTATTTTCTTTGTTTACGTTACATATTAATTTCATAAAACATTCATGGTATTGAGATTTAATTAAAGGAACAACCCCCCGGGGTGTCTTTTACGGACAAACATTTTTATTGGTTTGCACGAGACGGGTTTTACTGTATATGCAACTATATATATATATAATATACATATATGTATATATATGCACACACACACAACTAAATTATAAAATATGTTCAAGAGGGTTTCATAAAATAGCCCCAAATATGCAATTATGCAGGAAAAAAATCCATTCCTTCATATATTCTCTTATTCTGACTTAATACAGCCATTTTGTCGGCATATTATGCAACTTTTCTTCTTCATATCCGGTGTGTCTGTATTTTATTAAAATGATTCCAATTACTAAAAATTTATCATACTATTTACCGCTCCTATTACTAAAACAATGGCGATAAACAATTTAAAAGGGTTGAGTAGATTTGTCACAGACGTAATTTATTTGCAGTAGACTAATAGAGTTTAAAAAAATTGATTTTCAGACACTTTTTTTGATTACGATTACAATACGTCGCGCCAGATAAACAACAATCTTACCTTGACAAATTTTATTCGTTATTTTTATGTCCAAATTCGTGCCAAGAAGATCAACAGGTGATGATGCAGACGCTTGAAAAAATCAACCCAGACAATATAAATAATATTTTATCGCCGCATTAAGCGAAAGAAGCCTGAAATATAAAATACATGTATTAATATATTTGGGCGTAAGATATCCGTATGGCAATCAAGAAAGAAAAAATCTATTTTAGAAGAGCAAATTTTTCGAAATGGTTTACTAACAATGTCAAGCGTGACTCTTAATTCTCAGATTGTCGTCTGAGTTCAATCCATATATCGTCTGATATGTCAAAAGTCGTCAACAGTGGCGGGAAAAAACGGTCCAGGTGTTGCTTCTGTTCTAAAAGAACAAATATTCTATCTTGTTTTATTTCTTCCGCTTGTTTAAAACACTGCGAGTCAATCACAACCGGACAACGGCCCGTAAGAAATCTGTGCGACAAAGGAAATTGTTTACAGATCAAATAGCAAATTTTTATAAGAATATTTCCCCCTGTTGATGTTTAGATTTGACGTTTTTGTCGCTAGTTCAATATTACGTCGTTTTTTAATCTTTGTCTGAAAAAATAAGTTATGTCATTTATGGATTTGTTGTTCCTTTGAAGAGAATTAGCTGTCACTTGAAATCGAAACATGTTTTATCTGTTTTTTGACATATTAAAAGCGGTGGTAAACAAAAATTTATATTGCAAACAATGAAAGGTTTTTGGCCTTTTGGATCACCTTTACCTTTTTGCCATAACATTTAAGTATATTACATTTATTGTTAGATGAGTTCTTAAAAAGAAGTAATTCATTTAAACTTTTCCTTGGGAGGGAAGGAAAGCAAACTCTCTCTCTGTCACTCTGTCTCCCTCACTCTCTCTCTCTCTCACCCTCTCCTCTTCCCTCACTCTCTCTCTCTCTCTCTCACCCTCTCCTCTTCCCTCACTCTCTCTCTCCTTCACTCACTCCCACTCTTACTCTTTCTCTCTTTCCCTCCCTCTCTCGCTCTCTCTCTTTCCCTCACTCTCCTTCACTCACGCTGTCTCTTTTACTCTCCCCTCACTCTTTCTCTCTCTCCCCCTAGCTCATTCACTTATTTATGCATTCACTCTCTCTCCCTCTTCCACTCCATCTTGATCTCCCTCAATCTCTCTCACACTTTCTCTCCTTCTCTCTCTCTCGCTCTCTCTTTCACTCCCCATCTCTCTCTATCTCTCTCTCTCTCCCATTGCGAACAAACAAAAAGAAGCGACATCATCCTATTACCCTATTTAAAATATCATACACTACAGCTTCATCCCGTGATGGAAGTCAAAATTTCAATGAAAATAAAAGGGGTGCAAAAAAAAAAAAAAATAATGTACAATCACATGAAAGAGCAAATATTAACATTATTAACAGTCACGCAGCAGTGTTTTCTTTTTTTTATGTAATAGCAATATTTTAACCCTATGTAAGTGAAAAAATAAATTAAAAAAAAGTCTTGATACTAAAAATGCCGTTTTTAACGCGACTTTTCGACCGACCCAAAATGGGTGAATCCAACACCACTGTAAATGTGCTTATTTTATAATATCCACAGGGACTGTAAAATAAACAAATTTACAGTGGAGTTGGACTGAAGGATTGCCTTTTTGCTTTAACACTTTTCTGCGTTCACTCTAACTGGAATTTAATACTTTAAATTTAACTAAATTTGGTATACACATGGATCCTAATGGGAAGTAGTGGTAATTAGTAATGCCTTAGAGAGGGAGGGTTTAATTGAATATTTCCCACGTTGTGCGTAACTGCTCTCAAGAAATAATGTAAGGATTAAAACAAAAATTGGTTGTTGCCATGTAATGAAAGAGAGACTGCCTTCATTTGAATATTTCTGTAAATTATTTGAATTTATTTAAATTCTGTACATCAATTGAATATTTTTCGTATATTATTTGAATATTTTTCGTTTAAATATTTTTGATGGATTTTTTTCTAATCGGATATGACGAAAAGTGTCATGTCACTAGGAAATTTCTTTATAAGTTATTCCTTTAAGGTGACCGACTACCTTCGGAACAAATTTTTTAAAAAAATGCAATTTCTGCACATAATTTATACTTTTTTGGTTAAATAATGATTTATGAACATAAAAAAACTTTTAAAAAATCCACATGTACTGTAGTTTGTGAATGAATGGGTAAAATGAGGAGAATTTTAGTTAAATTTTATCAAAACGGTTAACACTGTAAAAGAAAAAATATCGCTGCAATATTAATTATTTTCAGCCATTAGTGACAAATAACAATTATCTTCAAAATGAACTAAAATGAGAGAGAAATATTAAAATTTTTGAAAATTACAAGGAAAAATGTATGCTAATGCATCGTTTTTCCGAATTTTTAACGTGCAATCCACATAAAAACCCTTGTAAATAAAAAAATATTTTATTTACATTAAAAATTGTAGTTCATATGATAGCTGATACTATTTAAAACACACACTGAAAATTTTGTGAGAATACATTGATTATGTTTTCAGATATCATGATAATGGTAAATGGGCTTAGCGAAAAAATAACTTTCGAGAAAATTGCAGTTGAAAGTTAGAGTTCGTTCAAAAACAAGCTGGAATTACATGAGGAGTAGCAGACGATATGTTTTATAATAGCTATAATTTTTTTTCTAAAGCACATAGAAGAAAAAGGAAAACAGTTTTGGAAAGAGAAAAGTTCAAAGTATTAGAAACGGAAATAAAAAAAATTCATCCTTGAGGTCAAAAATCGATGTTTTTAAGGTAGTCGGTCACCTTAAGTTTAGCACATTTTTATATTTAAAAAATAATTACTACTAGTTATAATAAAAAGTGAAATAAATAGTGAAAACAAATGGTTTATTTTTTCCAACATACACTTTTAAACCTTACTAGTACATTGATAAAAAGTGAACTTATCTTTTAAACTTTAACAGTTTTGGAAAAAGTCCTTAATGGTTAGTTGTTTTTAAGGTACATTAAATTTTATCATACGCATGTCTCGGTGCAAAATCCCTAGTGCCAATTGTACTTGGTGGTTTACAATGACTCAAAATAACCAACAAGTTCTTTAAAAAATAATTAATTATATTCAATCGAGAAAATTTTTCGTGAATAGGTCAGAAATTTCGTTCATTTTAGCCAAAATTTGTATTTTAACCTTGGTAATATGGGTGCGATATTTAGTGTAATTAAATAGTGAACCGAACTTAATGAACAAAATGTTCGTTTTAGCAGTGATTTCGTATCAACCGTGTTCGTATTAAGAAAGTTCAACTGTAATATGTTCTGCGCTTTCTCAGATGAGAAAAGACAGGAATATTATCTTTGTCGTCTTTAGTGGAAAGAACCCTAAATCTCATTTTATACAAGTTAAATACACACATAATCATCATTATTTTTATGCTCAAAAATGTTAGTAAAAGGTCAAAAATAAAATTTCAAATACGATATATAATATAAGGCAGTGTTTGTGTTATTCCATGTGACAGGGGGTGCAGTGGTGTGACATTTTTGTGACAAAGGGGGTCAAATATATTGAAAGAAAATTGTGACGTCATTTATGAATCTAGCTGCACTTTTTCTCGACACTAGTGACTGTAGAATTTAATCAAATTTTTGCGACAGAAGCAAACCCTTTGGATGAGAAATGCTCCTTTATGCAATGTCCTTCCTGAAAGTACAATGATAAACGTTAGTGTCGGAGACATTTCCTCAGCTGTCAAGGTCACACACGCTTCTATTCCTGTCGCATCGGAAAAATCCGTTCTCGCATCGACGTCGAGCGAACGGCACGTGCTGCTTTCATGCAGGATTTAGCGCCGCCGATATCGGCTGTGTAAACCGCGCGCTGCAACAGGTGGACGCAGAGAAGATTCGCGGCGCGGAATAATTATTGTATTCCGATTTTAAAGAACGCACTCTGGTTCTATTCTGGGTGCAGTTTGCTGTGTGAGGTTTACTCACTTTCAGGGTTGTGCTGATTCAAATTACGCTATTAAACTGCCTCACTGAAATTGCGTGGTAAAACAGTTTAGAGAAAAGTAAAGCAATCTCTTGCGCAGCATGCTCGTTACTCGGCAGAATTTGGAGAAATTTTATATTAAATCGCGTTAGAATATACGGATATGGAGCGGAGCAATAGCGCGGAACAGTGGAGCAACAATACTTCGTTCGAAACTGGAGCAAAAAAATTTTGCTGCTACATTGCTCCGCTTTTTTTACTAATTTTTTTATCATATAAAAAATAATTAAATGATAAAAAAATTACATAATTTGTTAAAATTATTGAGATCACGGAGTGTAGCTGAAGTCGGGTAGGACCAAGTTTTTAGAAGTTGGAGCGAAGCCGGAGCAAAGAAATTTCTTGCGCTCCACTACACAGATTTTTTTTTCTTTTTAAATTTTCATCATATAAAGAAATTAATTAACTAAAAAAGGAGATAAATAATATA
Organism: Octonoba sinensis; assembly: GCA_038502835.1. Taxonomy (NCBI): domain Eukaryota; kingdom Metazoa; phylum Arthropoda; class Arachnida; order Araneae; family Uloboridae; genus Octonoba; species Octonoba sinensis. Next base: position 23,007,695 of record CM076601.1, on the reverse strand, counting down.
GTTTATTAAAATTATTCGGAGCACAGAGCGGATCTGAAGTGTATCAGGAGCTAGTTTTTAGAAGTCGGAGAGGATCCGGAGTAAAGAAATGTCTTGTGCTCCACTGCTCCGATTCTTTTTAAAAATTTGTATCATATAAAGAACAATTAACTAAAAAAGGGGATAAATAATACAAATTTAAGAAAATTAGTCGGAGCACGGAGTGGAGCTGAAGTGGAGCCGGAGCGAAGTTTTAGAAGTCGGAGTGGAGCCGGGGCAAAGGAATTTCTTATGCTCCACTGCAGTATTTTTTTTTTTTTTTTACTTTTTAACAATTTTATCATAAAAAGAAATTAATTACCTAAAAAAAGAGATAAAAAATTATACTTTATTAAAATTATTTGCAGCATGCAGTGGAGATGAAGTGAAGAAGGGTCAAGTTTTTAGAAGTCGGAGCGGAGCCGAAGCAAAGAAATTTCTTGTGCTCCACTGCTCCAATTATTATTTTTTTTTTTTTTTTACTTTTTAAAATTTTTATCATGCAAAGAAATTAATCAACTAAAAATAGAGATAAATAATTTAATTTATTAAAATTATTCGGAGTGCGGAGCTGGAGCAGAGCAACTCAAAACAGTTGCTGCTCCAGATTAAGGTTAACATAATCAAGCGTAATTTCTTTAAAAATCACTTTAGCAGAATTAGGTAAAATTTCCATTTGAAAAATCAATCGTTTTTATTATTTTTGCTGTCCACTTTCTCAGGCCATGGCTGATCAGGCAGATTAATGGTAACAATTTAAATGCAAGGACTATCTACAAAAATTACCTTCACGGTAAATGAAAAATGAAACAAATGAAACGCAGCATGATCTTCCGCTTGTTTTTAATTTCGAACCATTCATTTTAATATTAAAATTATTTTACTAAAATTGGTTGCTATCAAAGATAGAGCGAGTAACTGATAAAAAGATAAATTTCCTCAAAGTGTGATTCAACTTTTCCCCAACCTAATAAATAGGAAATATTCAACGAGATTAACCAGAATTTCTCAAATTCTGTCTCAAAACCACTCAACCCAGCATAAAATTTTACAATTAGTGCGAAAATCATGAATTCTAAATGCCGTAGACTTTGAAAAAAAATTCATTTCACACAGCTTCTGCAATAAAATTACTTTTAATATTTTTAATTTTGTAATAATTTATCCTAATTTAATCCAAACTTTTTTAAGCAAAATAATTCAGACTTGTGTAAAATAAAAGATGCAAGGGCATCGGAAGTAGGTGGTAGGACGTGGAAATGTTGACAAAAACTATTTCTTGGAACGGTAAGTGTTGTAACACGACAGTAGTTCTATAGGGTGCATGTTACGCATTTTTATATAAAATCTATATATTAATAGGCATCGCTGGATTTTCCATCTCCGTTAAAAATTAAGGTAAACGCGAACTTATTTTAATCCTTCTTTCTTTGTTTTAATTTATTTATCGTTTGCACTATTTTATATATATTAAAGTGGCAGCGCTTTTTTTTTTTTTTTTTTTTTTTTTTTTTTTTTAGCTTCGTTAAAACTATTGTTTAACGATGATTATGTTGGATATAAATAAATATTTTTCACAAACAATTTGATTATATAGTAAATAATATTTTTATTTTACAGATTATTATAACGTAGATGTTTTTTTTCGGTACGAATATTTTTTTTTCCGAAATGATTATATGTTATTATTTATTCATTCAACTTTGCTGTTCTACCTGATAAATATCTCTTTGATTTGGTGTGCATTTCCGGTTACTGGGAGAATTGTATATTTATTAATAACAAGAACAGCGGTCATTTCGTATGACCCCCGGGCTTACTAGTGATACTAGTAATAATATAAATGGCATAATGTTCTCAAAGCTAAATTACTCTATTATGGACGGATTTCGGCTGTTGGGCGAACTCTAATATGAATAAATGTGCATTTTATATAGCATAAATTAATAAGAATAAAAAAAAATCAACATTGTTGCATATTGTAAAAGAATACTGGAAAGATAATATACCCCGTCCGAAAACATACAACATTGCTTACAACAATTCGGTCTAACGCGTCTAACGCAACCCGAAACAGAGAATCGTGTTACGCGTTCACTGTCGCAGACGCATTTCACAGAGAAATAATTCCGCCGATTGAAGCTGACAAGGTTACTGGAAAGACAGAAGCTGTCTCTGTGGGATCTGTTTCAATTTGCAACATAGTATCAAATCTTGAAGAAGCTTGAAGATAGCCGCTCGACAGAATTATCAGTCCAATTCCTTCCACAATCCTGATACGAGAGGTGAATAAACTGATAGCCAATCGGTTTATACGCTTCTTAACCCTAAACGAACAGAAAAAAGACACTCAACCAGCAATGTTTGATATTTATTTTCAATAAATTGTCACCATGTTTCAAGTCTTATTCGCAGATTAGGACGATAGGCGGTGATTTTCCACCTCTTGCTGATATTTTATTGTTAAATTCCGCTCGATGTGGGTCATTGTAAATTGGAACGACATCTGATAAATACGAGTTATGAATTGTTCCAGGGGTTGGATTAGAGCAGATGCAAAGGACACCGGTGCTCAAAGAGTTATTTGGGTCGATCGGTTTCCGATAAGACGGCACTTTTTTCGAAGTCGTCTTACGAGTGGTCAAAGTTCGAGTAGGGTTGAACTAATTAATTTACTTTCAATGACAAATGTGTATCGTATCAAACATCTACAAGTTCATGACAGGGGTTAACCCTACATTACGTATTGTATCATATCTGATACAGCGTAAAAAATATCCCGCTTCCAACTTTACGTTAAATATTTTTCGTTTAGAAACGCCGTGTAGCAATTCTAATGCGACCATATTTCCAATGGAGGCAATTCTCCCCTAGAGGAACTTATGAGCGAGCATCGTTGTCACGTGATATCCGCTCTTTGTTTACTAAGATTTTCAATTGAGTTCTTCGTGGAGTTTCACTAGGCAAAATGAGTTATCTTAAAATTAACTAGACTTTTTCACAGCTTTTTCTGATTATAACCCAGTATTTACATATAATTTAATTATTATAAAAGAAATTTATTAATTATTACAATAGTTATAGTGTTGTATGTAATGTTAATTTTATGTAATGTTGAAGAACTTTATTTAGGCCTAGTTTTTAATTAGATTTGTAGAACTCTATGTAAAGCGAAGCTAAGGCTTCCTTTGTTTACATTGTTTTCATCGGTGCCACGTGAAAAATGACATTGCTTGAATTGCCTCCATTAATTTAAAAATTCCTCCATTAGTCTTAACTATTTATATACATATATGCACGAAAATTGCTTATGGCCTTCCCCCTCCCTCTCCCGCTAAAAAATTTAGAGGCCCTGCCCCCTTGCGGACGTGTTCCACGACCTTCACCTACTATTACAACTATGGCAACAATTTAATCTTCTTGCGGTTAACGACTCGAAAGGAACATTTTACATGACCAAAAATTCCATTACTCATAAATTTCTTCCAAAATTCAAGGAAAAAATACTGAGAAGACACGAAAGAATTTCACTCGCTCTTGGCAACAAAAGCCGCTATATTTTACTCAAAAGTTTCTAAATTCTCTTTCTGCGTATATTGCCTCCTTTTCGCAAAAACCTAGGCCTTGAAATAGCACAAAGCTCGAGAAATTTTCCTGGAAAAAAAGAAAAAAGGGAAGCGCTGTGGAAATACCTTCTGTAAATCCTCCAACAGCTGATAATACAACTCGGAAACGACTTTCTGTCTGGAGAACAAGTGTTCGGAATGATGACAAATCCGTTTAATGGAGCTGGTCTCTGCGTTTCACAAAAACGTTAAAAAGTTAAAAGTGTCCTTTCTCTTTTAACGATTAAACGGCATTTTTTAAATAAAAGTGTATGTACTTAATTAAAAAAGAAATTCTGCCTAGAGCTATACGAGATTACTTTCCAGTATACACCAATATCAAATTGATAATTTAGCTATCTCGCCCTCCTTCTCATTTAGCTTTAGTTCTTAATTACTTCAAATATAACTTTTTCAATGGTTTATACATTCATTCACTCATTCATTTATTCTTTCATTCATTCAGAAATTTCCTTAAAAATCTAGATCAAGAAGTTACGTCGGAAAATAAGCCCGTTTAGTTCTAGATGAACTTCGTGTCAGTACATGTTCTACCGTCAAAGAATCTTTCTGATAAAGTTTGTTCCAAGCGAATCCGTCTGTTAGATCAGGATTCTTATAGGATTAAAATCTCCCCCATAGATACTAATGTTTTTTATTTATTTTTATTATTTTTATTTTATGTTATTTTTTATTTTATTTTTTGAACTGTTCAAAAAATTGAGCAAAAATTGTTCAAATCACAAAATAAAATATGGTAATAAGACGTCCTCGCCGAGATCTTTCGAATACAAAAAAAATCGTTCGAACCGGACAATTCCTTGAAAATTATTAGGGAGGTGATAGACAGACCAACAGACCGACCAGTCTCATTTTCCCCCCATCTCAAAACCCTACTATCAAAATTTTATTTTTCAATATTTAACTAATTTCTTCACTTATTTTTGACTTTTTCTTATTTTTAACGATTTTTATAATACATTAAGCATTCTTTCATTTTTTTTTAACTTTTACGGGAAAGTAGGCTAAAAAGACTCACTTTAAAACAGAAATACATTGCAATAAAAATTACAATATATATATTACGCACTTACAAATAAATTTAAGGCAAGTTAACATTTGACAAGATCTGAAACTTGATCAGGAAAATTCCTTAGAAAAGAAATATAGGTAAAGATTGCTATATACACAGACACATAGAATTCACACATATTGCCGTTCTAGTTCAATACTGAGACATATTAAGATTGCTGTTTTGAGATAAACGCAGCTAAACATTTATTTTCTAAGCTGTAATTCAGGAAATGTACCAAAGAAAGTGAAGTTTGGGCATCATATTAGTCGCACACTGTTGTTTTAAGATCACAACTGTAGTGAGTAAAATGTTTTTTAAAATCGATTAGCAAATTCTGCTTTTTAGTAACAAAATGTGACTTCTTTCGTCAAGATACAATGAAACCTGTGTAAATTGACCACTTGCGGTGCAGCACTTTAGTGGTCAACTTAGACAAGTGGTCAACTTATAGAGAGTGGAGATTTGTTCTTACACTATGCTTTTATTCATCTTTAACTAATTTAAAGATAACTTCACGTATTAACGTTACTTTAAAATGAGTAATTAGCTATTTTTTTCACAATTTTCTAAAATATCATTAGAATAATTTAACGCGAATGACTGACAATGTATCTTATGCAACTTTAAAATTAAAGCATTTAGTTAAAATAAAGAATCATATCTTATTTATTATGTAATTTACTTATTTGATGGTAAACATTTCCTAAAAATACGCCATTTTTCGAAATGGCTACATCAGATAGAATAAAAAAGAAGAAATTTATTTACAGAATAAAAAAGTCATGGTAGCTTTCCCATTTGGTTCACTTACAAAGAGGTTTAAGCAAACTTTATATTGATGTTTCATCCATCCAGACACATACTGGTCTAACATTATAGCATAAAAACATATCCTGGAGAAGTTATTTATTGTTTCTTTTATCTAAGCAAAAATAGGTAAACAAATAATTATAGTAAATATTAGGCGGGCAACTTACAAAGGGTTTTTAAAAATCTCGAACCCAAATTTGGCGTATGTAAGAGGCCAACATAGACAGGGGGTCAAGTTACAGATTTCCCTATATTATATAATATATGGCTCCTTCCGTTCCTGACAAAAGTGGTCAACTTAGACAGGTGGTCAAGTTACAGATTTCCCTATACTATATAATAAAGGGCTCCTTCCGTTCCTGACAAAAGTGGTCAACTTAGACAGGTGGTCAAGTTACAGATTTCCCTATATTATATAATATAGGGCTCCTTCCGTTCCTGACAAAAGTGGTCAACTTAGACAGGTGGTCAAGTTACAGATTTCCCTATACTATATAATATAGGGCTCCTTCCGTTCCTGACAAAAGTGGTCAACTTAGACAGGTGGTCAAGTTACAGATTTCCCTCTATTATACAATATAGGGCTCCTTCCGTTCCTGACAAAAGTGGTCAACTTAGACAGGTGGTCAAGTTACAGATTGTCCTATATTATATAATATAGGGCTCCTTCCGTTCCTGACAAAAGTGGTCAACTTAGACAGGTGGTCAAGTTACAGATTTCCCTATATTATATAATATAGGGCTCCTTCCGTTCCTGACAAAAGTGGTCAACTTAGACAGGTGGTCAAGTTACAGATTTCCCTCTATTATATAATATAGGGCTCCTTCCGTTCCTGACAAAAGTGGTCAACTTAGACAGGTGGTCAAGTTACAGATTTCCCTATGTTATATAATATAGGGCTCCTTCCGTTCCTGACAAAAGTGGTCAACTTAGACAGGTGGTCAAGTTACAGATTTCCCTCTATTATACAATATAGGGCTCCTTCCGTTCCTGACAAAAGTGGTCAACTTAGACAGGTGGTCAAGTTACAGATTTCCCTATATTATATAATATAGGGCTCCTTCCGTTCCTGACAAAAGTGGTCAACTTAGACAGGTGGTCAAGTTACAGATTTCCCTATATTATGTAATATAGGGCTCCTTCCGTTCCTGACAAAAGTGGTCAACTTAGACAGGTGGTCAAGTTACAGATTTCCCTATATTATGTAATATAGGGCTCCTTCCGTTCCTGACAAAAGTGGTCAACTTAGACAGGTGGTCAAGTTACAGATTTCCCTATATTATGTAATATAGGGCTCCTTCCGTTCCTGACAAAAGTGGTCAACTTAGACAGGTGGTCAAGTTACAGATTTCCCTATACTATATAATATAGGGCTCCTTCCGTTCCTGACAAAAGTGGTCAACTTAGACAGGTGGTCAAGTTACAGATTTCCCTATATTATACAATATAGGGCTCCTTCCGTTCCTGACAAAAGTGGTCAACTTAGACAGGTGGTCAAGTTACAGATTTCCCTCTATTATACAATATAGGGCTCCTTCCGTTCCTGACAAAAGTGGTCAACTTAGACAGGTGGTCAAGTTACAGATTTCCCTATATTTTGTAATATAGGGCTCCTTCCGTTCCTGACAAAAGTGGTCAACTTAGACAGGTGGTCAAGTTACAGATTTCCCTATATTATATAATATAGGGCTCCTTCCGTTCCTGACAAAAGTGGTCAACTTAGACAGGTGGTCAAGTTACAGATTTCCCTATATTATATAATATAGGGCTCCTTCCGTTCCTGACAAAAGTGGTCAACTTAGACAGGTGGTCAAGTTACAGATTTCCCTCTATTATACAATATAGGGCTCCTTCCGTTCCTGACAAAAGTGGTCAACTTAGACAGGTGGTCAAGTTACAGATTTCCCTATATTATATAATATAGGGCTCCTTCCGTTCCTGACAAAAGTGGTCAACTTAGACAGGTGGTCAAGTTACAGATTTCCCTATATTATATAATATAGGGCTCCTTCCGTTCCTGACAAAAGTGGTCAACTTAGACAGGTGGTCAAGTTACAGATTTCCCTATATTATATAATATAGGGCTCCTTCCGTTCCTGACAAAAGTGGTCAACTTAGACAGGTGGTCAAGTTACAGATTTCCCTATGTTATATAATATAGGGCTCCTTCCGTTCCTGACAAAAGTGGTCAACTTAGACAGGTGGTCAAGTTACAGATTTCCCTCTATTATACAATATAGGGCTCCTTCCGTTCCTGACAAAAGTGGTCAACTTAGACAGGTGGTCAAGTTACAGATTTCCCTATATTATGTAATATAGGGCTCCTTCCGCTCCTGACAAAAGTGGTCAACTTAGACAGGTGGTCAAGTTACAGATTTCCCTATATTATATAATATAGGGCTCCTTCCGTTCCTGACAAAAGTGGTCAACTTAGACAGGTGGACAACTTACAAAGGTAATCAACTTTACAGGCTTTACTGAATTTGGTTTCATTTTTCCTCGTTTTTTTTAACTTAAAAATAATGAACCAATAATAACTTTTAGAATAATGAAGTTCAAACCATTTTATAACTTTCTCAAATACAATTAGAATTTAATTGCGAAATGTGGCCTTTACTTAGAGATTTTTTTAAAAGATGTCTCACTACTGAAATAGAGCAGCAATACATGTGGTGTTTTTTTTTCTTTTATTTGCCAGTGTTCTTATTGGTTTTTCGAAAGTTTTGTCTACTAATTCGTCCTTTAGATCATGTAGAGAAATTTAAAATATTTCTTTCAAACGTTTTCCTATTACTAGAGTTCGCCAGGCAGTTGAAATTTGGCCGTAATAATTAAATACTGCATTGAAAACATTATGCAATTTATATAATTATATAAGTTTTATTCATCAAATTTGGCAATTATAACCTCGAGTTTTTGATCTTCTTCACTTAAAGCACACGTATTGTAAAGCATTGTCGCAGCACGACCCATTGCGTTCACACATGTAGCCGCTTGTACTTCTGCCGATGTCGTACTAAGTGGAGTGGCAATTGAGTAAAACATAAATGTTTCTTCCATAACCTATTATCATTTTTCATTCCATTCTTTCAAAGAATCCTTCACTCACACTCTTATTATAATTGCTTTTAATATGACTGCTTCATGGCAACAAACTCTTTTTAACAATAAGTTTTATATTTATTACCTAATAGTTGATTCAATCGAGAGAGGTTGCCATCTGCTATCTATAACAATATAACATTACAATTATAAATTAGGCTCACCCTACCAAAGAAACGGGGGAATAATCAACTAATAATAAAGTGTTTCCAAAACTTTTTAATGGATATCACTAAAATTCGTCAATAGCTACTAAACAAAAAAAGAGTAAGAAAATTGGTTGAAAAACAGACGAGAAAATCGTTCTTAACATTTTTGTCTTTGCCTATTTATATATAGATTCTCATATAACTCAGCAAAAAGGATTGTCTCATTATTCCCGATAAAAAGAAGACCAGAATAAAATTTCGAATGCAGGTATTATAAATTTAATTTCATAAATATTCATAAAAGTTAACTGTTATAGTTCCTTCTCTTATATCACATTTTAGCAAAAAGAAAAGCTTCCTTTCATCAACGACAGCATTCAAAAGTGGCTGATCAATTTCAAGCAACCGGTGAATTTGGAAACATGTGTATTAGGGACCGTTCACAAGTGATGTCACACATTTTTTTTCGATATATTTGACCTCCCTCCCTCATTTGTCACAAAATGTCACACTTCATTATACCTCCTACCCCCCTTTATCACATGTCGTCATGCTATGTTGCATAAACATATGCACTTGCAGTTCAGAAACAACGCACAGCGTTAGAGATCAAATTTCTAATTTCATTTTTGAACTTTTAATGACATTTGTGAGCATAATAATAATAATGATTACATGTGTACTTAATGTGTATGAAACGAGATCAAGGTTTACAACAGAAAATTTGTACAGAACAGTAAAATATATTACTTGTTCCAGTTCTGAAAAAAAGACCCACGCAAATTTATCTTACAAGTGCTAAGAAAATTTCCTTTTAAACTTTTAACAAGTGGTAAATGTACACCTTAATCAGCATCGATGTTTGCGATACAAAATGATGAATTAAATTTAGAAATCAAATTATCAAAATAAAAAAAATATCATTAAAAAGCAAATTAAATATTTGCTTATTTTAAATGTTTTATAGAAACCACAATGTGTGATGTCGCACTTCTTGTTACCCCTCCCCTTGTCACAATTTCTCGGCCCCCCCCCCCTCTCCCCGCGAAGCGTGACATCATTTATGAATGATCCCTTAACACCAAACTGTCAGGTGCTAATTCCTGTATATTTCCGTGCAATAATGCTTTCTGAGCCAAAATTTCATACCTCTCCCAAAAGCTTCCACAGCGCATAGGTTTCACCGATGGAAGCCGATAATGTCAATTTTTAACGACTATTATGGAATCTAAAAATCGTGACCTTTCATTACATCATGCAATCGTATCTATTCATAGTGTAAGATTTCATTTCTTCAACGTGGATTACATACTTTTCTATTCCCACACTTATCTCAACAGATTCTTTATCCTTCTCTTTTTCTTTAACCACTTAAAGCATTTAACAGAAATTTCCAAAAACAATTTATACCTGTTAGCCGAGGCCTTAGGATTGCTTACGCACGGGGAGAGGTAGTGGGGTCTACGGATTTTACACGCACATATCCCCAAGTATACATGGTGGTCTTCAGTGGGTATCGAACGCGTGACCTTCCAGGTGGAAGTCTGACGTGCTAACCACTAGGCTACCACGGCGCCCGGTAGTGGACACTGCTCTAATAGTGGACACTTAGATCTTTAAGCTCCTAAAATAAGAAAATGTAACATTAAACTTGAATGAAATGATCAGAACCTATAGTGAACGATTCCTAGTGCTGTTTAATAGAACTAAAGTTGGCGTGGAGCATCTATGCAAGTACATGGATCATAATATTTAATCGCTGCCTCCACTACGGTCACATTTGCTGCTCTTTACTAAAGCCGATCCATAAGAAGGTGAGGGATTTGGGAAAAACAGATGGAGAAAAAAGCGTGACATCATTTATGAATGGTCCCAAAGTCATTTTTAAAACTATTTCTCCAAGTTAACAGTATAAAATAGATGATATTCATTTCTGTCCACTACTCATGCAAATACGTGTCTTATGAATGTCCACTATAGATACAAATGAAGCGTTTAGTAAATGTGACGTAAAAAATCCTCATTTTTCATCAAATGACATTCTATAGGTAATTAATTTTTAGAGAAATAGTTGGCGATGAAGCTAAATATGCAAATATTGATGTAAATCCCTTAAAAAAATTTTGCCACGGAAAAGAATACGAAAATTTTCTTAACTGTGTCCACTACCGGGTCATTTAACTTATTCATTTTCTGCCAAAAAAAAAAAAAAATCGATCATCTTTTTTGCCAGTTTTTCTTTAAAAAACTCGTGCTTCAAGGGGTTAATTGCATCCTTTGGGGCAGTGTTTCAGAAATAGTTTCAGGACATTTCCTGCTCCGGAACACTCAATTTCCCTTCTGTGCTTTTACAGACATTTTTTCAGTGCAATTTAACCCCTTGAAGCATGAGGTTTTTTTTTTTTTTTTTTTTGGAAAAACTGGTAAAAAATGACTGAGGGGTTTTTTTTTTTGGAAAAACTGGTAAAAAAATGACCGAGTTTTTTTTTTTTTTTTTGACAGAAAATGAACATATAGTTATAGTATTAATTATTTTAATTATTTTCGGCAATGCCAGTTGTAGGGGGTGACTAGAGAGCGGAGGGTGGGGTCCAAGTTATATAAAAAAAATATTATACAAACAAAGTGCAAACGGATCTCAGACGGGCATTAGAAATAAAATACAAGATCATCCCGTGTGAGACACGGGCATGTGAAAATTTGCCGGTAACCTTCGCCCGTGTCAGACACGGGTAAATGCGTCAAGGAGTTAAGTTTAGGGATGTAACGAATAGTGATTTGGCCGAATAGCCGAATACCGACTATTCGGCCATTTCTTCCAGGCCGAAGACAAATATTCGACCATTCCTTCCAGGCCGAAGCCAAATATTCGGCCATTCCTTCCAGGCCGAAGCCAAATATTCGGCCATTTCTTCCAGGCCGAAGCCAAATATTCGGCCATTTCCACTAGGCCGTAGCCGAATATTCGTCCAATGTCTACCGAATATTAAAAATTCTAGAAAATCGTTGTTATAGGAAGTATCTGTCAAATTTGAAAGTAATCAAAGTCAAACACCAATGCCACACATTAATCTATGATGTAAGATTTAATTCTGTTTGTTAAGAACCCAAAATTATCTAAAATGAATGTATTTTCAGTATTTTTACATGGTTTTATTTAACTTGATTTGTGGCGGAATTATGTAAGGCGGTTTTCGACAACTATTACTGCATAAATTATCTTCAAATTTTGCACACAAGCTTATCTTCGATGACAATGCAATAATCCATCCATTTTATAATTTATTATAACGTTAATTAGGAAAAAAAAATAATCATTTTGGCTCTGAGGAAATGATCAGCATTATCATTTGTCGTTTGGCAACAATAATTTTATTTGGATAATGCAACGATGTTTTGAATTTAAATAAAACCATGTAAATTAAAACATTTTTGGCGATTTAATATTATTTTGAATGCAATAAAACGGAGAATTTCACCCACAAGTGGAATAGAAATGACAGGTTTTAATGTAAGCATTAGCATTCTTTTACCAATATTCGGCTAAAGAGCCGCATTCCGAATAGTGGCCGAATATTCTTTACATCCCTAGTTTCATTTGAAAAAGGTAAACGGTTTATGCAAGAAAATTGATTATTTTCTCAGAAATGCTGCGTATTTTAATCACTTCCCAGAAACAATCTCAACCCGCCAATTCCCATGCCATCTGAGACAAAAGTCATCCAGATATATTTTGCAATGAAGGGCTCATCTTCTTTATCAGCAGACCGGCGCTTGCAATTTAAGCAGTATCACCTGCATAAAGTTTACGATAGCAAGGTGCATTACGAGCTGCTGAAATCAGCCTATTCCCGAGTGTAACGAAGATAACGGTTCACAGCTGGGATAATCACTTCCATTGAAAGAATAATCACGAGGGATTGAGGATTATGTAATGTTCCGAAAAAATTAGTCATGCCGGAAAGGAAAAAGATATAGATCTTTAATGCGTGTAGATGGGAAATGTGTAACATGAAACTCAGAGGAAATCTTCTCATTTTAATTAAGGGGTCGTTCATAAATGACGTCACGCTTTTCCCCCATATATTTGACCCCCCCTCCCCCTTTGTCAAAATATGTCACACTTCAGCGGACCCCCCTCCCCCCCTTTGTCACGCGTCACGCTATGTTGCATAATGCATGATGTCACACTTCTTGTTACCCCCTCCCCTCCCCTTGTCATAATTTCCCGAACCCCCTCCCCCTCGAAGCGTGACATCATTTATGAATGATCCCTAATTTAGTCTGCGGATGAACCACGCTGTAAAAATTTTGCGTTTAGGTGCTACTATTTTTGATGTTACCGAACAAGTTCTTAGGGGGTCATTCATAAATGATGTCACGCTTCGAGGAGGGGAGGGGGGTTCAAGAATGTGTGACAGTTTGTGACAAGGGGAGGGGTAACAAGAAATGTGACGTACATTTTGACTTCTATAAAAACATTTAAAATCAGCAAATTAAACTTATTTCATGCTAATGTAATATAGCGTGGCATGTGCCAAAGGGGGTAATGAATGCTAACTACGGCCATACTGTCTATAAGTTGTCGGTTCCACAGACTACCCCAATACTAGGGGTGCAGCACGCAGCGCTGCCCTCCTTCGAACCTCCCACAAACTCTCTGACACTTGACAACCAGCACCGGCCACAAGGGCGTTGGGCCACAGTCCTACTACAAAGTAAGCCTTACGTCCCCCGGACCGGATGGTGCTATTTTAGTCGCCTCTTACGACACGCATAGCTACGCTGGGGCTATTCTACCTTCCCCGGCCACCATTCGGGGTGTGCCAAAGGGGGTAGGGGTGTGTGTTGAAGTGTGACACTTGGTGACAAAGAGGGGAAGGGGGTCAAATATAGTGTGACATCATTTACGAACGGTTCCTCGGTGTAAAGCTGAAAATTATTCATTTTTGATATACTTTTAAAAAAAATTATGTGTCTGTCTATAAAAAATATTGACAGAATAACGTTTCTTAACACATTATTGTTAGCTCCGTTACGTATCGAGATTTCATTGCGATAGGGTCATTTCTATGGAAATAGAATAAATGAGCAACCATAATGAATTTTTGATGCGTAGATGAGTTAACGAACATCATATGGTCAAAAAACATTCTGCTGTCTGTATCGTTTTAGACAGACAGTTAACAGAATTTAAAAAACATCAAAAAATGAATAATTTTCAACTGAACACCAAAAATCGTGTTCAGTAACACCAAAAATGGTGCCAACCAAAAGCAAAATTTTTAATGTAAGTATGCAAAAAAGGGTGCCAACTAAAAGCAAAATTTTTAGTGTAAGTATGCAAAAAAGGGTGCCAACTAAAAGCAAAATTTTTAGTGTAAGTATGCAAAAAATGGTGCAAACTAAAAGCAAAATTTTTAGTGTAAGTATGCAAAAAATGGTGCCAACTAAGAGTCAAATTCTTAGTGTAAGTATGCAAAAAAGGGTGCCAACTAAGAGCCAAATTTTTAGCGTAAGTATGCAAAAAAGGGTGCCTACTAAAAGCAAAATTTTTAGTGTAAGTATGCAAAAAATGGTGCCAACTATAAGCAAAATTTTTAGTGTAAGTATGCAAAAAAGGGTGCCAACTAAAAGCAAAATTTTTAGTGTAAGTATGCAAAAAATGGTGCAAACTAAAAGCAAAATTTTTAGTGTAAGTATGCAAAATATCCCTTCTATTAAAAAAAACCCTCTTTTTTATTCAGACACAATTTTCAGACTTAAGAGCGAGCGTCAACGAGTACTTCTAATGTATTATTTCAAGCACTTTAATCACTAAATTAATACGCCACGGATTTCTAGGTTATTCCTTCAACAACTATTCCATTCCTGGGGTGATAGTAAAAAATTAAAAGTTAACAGCAACAGGTTTGTAGAATATATATTTTCCCACCAACTCGACCTTCTTATTTAATGATCTAAAACAAAAATTAAATAAGTGTATAAACCCTGAAATCCACAAACAGTGGGGTAACTGACATTGAATCAAATTAGACGGACGATTTTAATGGCCTAAAACAAAAAAAAATATTTATGTCGAAAGCCAAAACTACTGCCTTAACTAAAACTGAGTTGGCATTCTGTTTTAATGAACTAAAACGAAACAAAGTTAAATCCCCTGTATCATGTTAAAATAGAAGCTTGAAGAGGAAAAACTTTGCATCTATAATATTTTTCCTCGTTTGAAGCTATATTAAAGCAGCAATATTTCTATTATAGATTCTTAAAAGCCGAATTAAAAAACATATATAATGATAAAATAAAGAAAAGAAAGAATGAAAAAAGAAAAAACATTTGAAAAATAATTTTTGGGTTTTAGTTCCAGTTTAATGATGGAACAAATGCTTTAATAAAATAATATTTAAGTTTAAGACTGGTTTATGCTTTAAGGGGGGAAATAATATATTTGTAAAGGTCTCAAAAAAATATTTTTTTTCTTCATAAATCGATTCTACAACTATTCAATAATATACCCTGAAATTTTCAAAGCAAAATTCCAAGTCGTTTAAAAGTTATAAGCATTTGAGCGAGCGCCCCTTTTGGAGCAGTTGAGCAGGTAGTCCCTCATGAATGACCTGAAGGGTATTAGAGAACATTAGCAGATGTCCTTTTATTTCTTTTAACAATTGAGACCTCGGATAGAAATTTCTGTAAGTATTAGTATCTATAAGTATTAAAAAAAATGATTCACAACTGCCTTAAATTTATCTTCAATAACTCTTTTTTTTTTCAAACGCGTTTTTCTCGAAACTACTTTTTCGAATTTGCGTACACTCTAACTCGCAGAGTTTTTGATCAATCCTTATGAAATTTAGCACTCATTTTCTTTATATATACACGCTTTAGTTGAACTAGAACCATAAACCTATTTTTCTTTTTTCTTTTTTTATTGTTAAAACAGAACAAAAGAAAAAACGGTTAAAAATCATACTTAATTTTCCCATTCTAAAAAAAATTGAAATTTTCAATTTTTTGTGATGATTTTAGTTCAACTAGAAGAGACACCTATAAAAAGTAGAATTTTTTAAAAAAAATAATTTCATTTTAAAATTGTGACCTCCAGGATGTACGCAAACTGCCGACCCGGGTGGCGACTTACAGTGTGCAGCAGCCGATATCTCCGGGATTTTTCAAGAAAAATGATTGAAAAGTTCAGTAAAGGTTCTTCAACATATCTATAAAAAATCCTCAAAATCTTTAAAAATATATTTATTCTTTGTGCGTTAAAAAATTCATGAAAATTGCTCTTAATACGCCGTTTTACCCGTATTTCCCCCTTTAAAAAATCTGTTCGGTAACCAATAAAGACAATAAATATTCTGAAACATTGATAAATTTTGTTAAAATACTTTGCGGTTCTAATAGCAATTTATTAGTCTTTACTGAATTATGTGTACTGAAGAATGAAGAAGTGCCGCATTCTCAAACGTACAAAGACGGAACTACAGGTCCGCTCAGTAAATAGAAATAAGAATAAATAGTAAATAGAAATATAATAGAAAATAGAAATGCAAAAAAAAATTTCTTTTTGGATTAGCAGTATTGCTGCTATCTACATATATTTAAAAACTGATTTAATATAACTGATTGGAAATAACAGGCACAAAATTTCCATTTATTTTAATAGTATTTTGGAAGAAAAAATTGCGTATTTGTTGTCAAATGATAACTTGCGACATTTAAGAGTTAATGCAATATTTTACATTTAATTTACATTTAGTTTTTCTCTTCCTAGCAATCTTTGCCCAAGAAAATTTATGTATACTAGAGTTCGCCCAACAGTCGAAATTCGAACGTAATAATTAAATTTACCGTTAAAAAAGCATTATGCTTATGTAAGTATTATTCATCAAAATTCGCGATTATAACGTCGAGTTTATTTTGATCATCCTCACTTATAGCCAAACGTATAGTAAATCATTGTCACCGCAGGGTCAGTTGGGCTCATAAATGAGCTCAAAAATGGCTCATAAATGGCTCATTTGTACTTCTGCCGATTTCGTGCTAAGCGTAAATAATTTAAAATCGAATACAGTGGACCCCCGCCATTCGCCCTCCTCGCTATTCGTCCAACTTGTTCAAGTAAAATTCAACTCGTCATTCGTACTTGTCCCGCGATTCGTAAGGCGCCAGGGGTAGCTGGGTTGCCAATTGACTTTTTTTAAGAAAAAAAATCCAGAAATAATTCTCAATTTGAACTCATCTGGAAATAATTTGTTTGGCGTTTTGGATTTTTTTTTAAATACTTTTTGAGATTTTACTGACGATTTTCCATTATCCCCTCCCTCTCCCCGATAAGTTTGTTCTTTTTTTCCGCCAATTATTGCAAAATTAGGATAAAAACACTTCCTAATCAGGCGAATGGCAACAGCATTGATTAATGAGTAAAAGTTACTTTCTTCATTACTGAAATATTTTAAGCATTTGTCATCCCCTCCCTCTCCCCAACCAGTTTGCTCTTTTTTTCCGCTAACTATTAAAAATGTTCTGAGAAAAACACTCCCTAATAAGGCGAATGGCAACAATATTGATTTATGCATAAAAGTTACTTTCATCATTACTGAAATATTTTAAGCATTTGTTATCTCCAATGAGTTTGCTCCTTTTTTTCCGCTAATTATTAGAAACTTTCTGAGGAAAACACTTCCAAAAAAGGTGAATGGTAACAACATTGATTAATGCATAAAAGTTTATCTCATCATTACTGAAATATTTTAAGCCTTTTTTATCCACAATAGGTTTGCTTTTTTTTTTTTTGCTAATTATTTGAAAAGTTCTGAGAAAAACATTTCCTAATAAGGCGAATGGCAACAACATTGATGGATGCTTAAAAGTTACTTTCATCATTATTCACATATTTTAAGCATAATTACCACTTTACTACTTCCTTTTTGTTAAAACTGATATTTTTTATTAGAAAATAAAATATCGACATCGTAAACGCATCGAGCACATCGACGTCGATGTTGCATCTCTAGTAATATGCAAAAAATAAACAAAACTATCTTTAAAAATAATTTAACTTTGTGCAAGTAAACAATAATAATAAAATTACACGTTAATTTAAAGCACAAATGAGCAATAAAATGCAGACATATGTTTCGGGATTGCTTGGAATCCCTTTTTCAATGCGACAAGGAGCTTCTAGATGCAAAACATCCAAATGAAGCTTCATTTGGATGTTTTGCATCTAGAAACTCCTTGTCGCATTGAAAAAGGGATTCCAAGCAATCCCGAAACATATGTCTGCATTTTATTGCTCATTTGTGCTTTAAATTAACGTGTAATTTTATTATTAAACCTATCTTTCTCAGATTGTTACATTCCATTGCTGAAGTCAATTTTTCCTAGTTTCACATTCCAACTCATTTTTCAAAGATGAGAAAATTAGACACAAGATTATCACAGCTCCCAATCATAGATAGCCCTACCCCCAACAAAACTAAAATCCCAAGTGTGATAAGAATTCATCACTCATTTTGCAGTAGTACAAGAGATAAATAATGACGGGTTGAGTTGTTCGCTGTCTGTTTAGAACACGATAAGAGATTGCTAATCTCTTACCCGACTATCAACAGAAATTCCAGTCCACTGAACACCGACTTATTATAAACTCAAAGAAAAGAAATGAGACTAATAATATTCATCATATAGTATTAATATCTTTAAAATCGACTTGTTTTACAGTGACTTTTTTACTTCAATTAAAATTCTGAGCGCACATAAAAATTTGACGGTTAAATCCATCATTTAGCATTAATTTACCTTTTTTTCCCATTGGCTTATTGTTTTACACTAATTAAACCTTTCGAAAGACCTTATCAAAGCTTTGGAATTGAATTTCATGAGCCAAGCGGATTTTTTTATATTAAAACACCAAGTATTCGAATACCGATCATTCGGAATCTCGATTAACCGAAAGCATTCCAGTTAGCGAATTGAAATTTCACACACACAGACAGAATTGAAGTTTAACTAGCGGCCTTGTCAAGCTAGGGCTGTGGGTTCTCTATGTTATTTGCAGGCGTGTTAAACAAAATATAACACATTTTTGTGTGCAATATCAGTTTCTTTGTCTCCTATTACTCCTATAATACTGCTATAATGCCTTTTCGAAAATGTTCGGTTTCCTGAAAACCTTATTGAGCGACAAATGACGTCACACGTCGTGCATGACGTCACACTCAACTATCAATTGTGTGTATAGAGGTTTTCCCTATAGCAAAGTACAAATACTACCTTCAGTAAAGAAAGAAAGCAAAAGAAACTTTATTTTATTTTGTTCTATTTTTTTTTTTTTTTTTGTAAAGCCTAAATATTTTTCTGCACATTGTTTTTAAAAATTGTTCAGTAATGATTAAATTAGCTTACTTTCTAACTGCTCGTATAATTTTCTGCACACTTTGACTTCCCGATATTTAATTATTTACTACTCAAATTTTAGTTTTTTTGCTCCCATCATAAGTGTCCGCAATCTGAGTTCTATCAATGCAATTTTCTCCTTGGATAGTGTCCGCGTCCGTAATTGGAGGTGTTAACAGGGGTCGTGGCTGAGAAAATTCGGGTCCGTTTTCAGATCCTTCACAAAATTCCAATTCATCAAAACGAACCCTTCATAAAATTCCAATTCATCAAAACGAAACCTTCATAAAATTCCAATTCATCAAAACGAAACCTTCATAAAATTCCAATTCATCAAAACGAACCCTTCACGAAATTCCAATTCATCAAAACGAACCCTTCATGAAATTCCAATTCATCAAAACGAACCCTTCACGAAATTCCAATTCATCAAAACGAACCCTTCATGAAATTCCAATTCATCAAAACAAACCCTTCACAAAATTCCAATTCATCAAAACGAATTCACTAAATTCCAATTCCTCAAAACGAACCCTTCACAAAATTCAAATCAATCAAAAGGAACCCTTCACAAAATTCAAATCAATCAAAAGGAACCCTTCACAAAATTTAAATCAATCAAAAGGAACCCTTCACAAAATTCCAAGCTTCCAAATCGTACTTTTCACACCATTATTTATCATAATAATAACAAAATTTTTCATTACTATATGTTTAAATTTTCAATTTTCAGAAAATTGTTTGTTTTTTCACAAAAACCTCTTTAAAAGTCACAAAAAACGGACCCTGTTAAAAAATGCTGGATCGACCCCTGGTTAGAGAGAGGTTTTTAATACATTAGGCTGAATGGAGGGGCTCTGCTACCGGAGAATTAAACTGTCTGCGTAATACAGGTGAGTGCAGTTGAGGGGTGTCCGTTAGGTGGAGGCTTTACTGAAAATACGAATCAGATTTGTCTTGAAATAACAGATGAAAACATGTGCTAGTGACAGATCTGTCCACAGATTATTTCCCAATCTTCGCACCCTATGATATTTAGAGATATTAACTCATAAGGCAATCGGCGGCGTGTGTCGAGTTATCTGTGATATCTTAGAGGTATTGCCGAAAAGCAAGCAAAAACAGATGTCTACAGAGTAGAGCTTTCCTCTCTTTCGTTCTGTTAGTCTATCTTACTGTATCACCGGCAGAGGTAAACCCACTTTGCGAAAATAGTTTGTTATCCGAAAGATGGTAACTTTGAAAAAAAGTAAAAGCAACGTTAAAGAACACTAATATGAGGTTAAAAATGGCAGACCTACATGACTGATATTTCTACTGACTGTACTCACGGTCGGGTTTTAGCAATTGCTGAAACCTAATTGGTTCCGGATTCATGTCTTACGTATTTAAACATCTAGTCCACACTAATTTTTTCTTCCTTGTCCGAAGTAGAGGAAATATTGAAATCGCGAAACATTTCGTGCTCAAATTTCAGCCTAAATTGCATTTTAATCACAAATTAATCAGCTTGAACAGTTTTTTCTTCACTGTCTGTATGTATTTACATACGCACATGCGTATGAACCACTGAAATATTGATTTTGACCATCCCCGAGTTTGTTTTGACGAGTTTTTGTCGTGTCGTCTGCATCTACGTATGTGCGTATCTCGCATAACTGAAAAACAGCTAGGCTTAGAACATTTAAATTTCGTATGTAGGACCTGTACACGATCTAGCTGTGCACCTCTCCTTTTGGTTACAATCGGGTGTGCCAAAAAGGGTGTTTTATGCCAATTTGCGTCAATTGTATGCACATTTTTTGTCCTTTTAAATAGCAAGATGTTTACCCAAGGGCGTCACACAAACCAATTCCATAGTTACGTATATTGGCGCCCATGTGGCGAATCAAATTTGGCGTTAAAAAACTGAAGCCTAATCCAGCGTCGGTTTGGCGATTTATGCGGTATTTGGCGACTTTCCAGTAGAACTCCTATGTTAAGATAGTGTCAAGTTGCAAGAATTAGAATCTTATTTTAGTTCTTAAAAAGGAGTATTATATTTAGTGTAGTACAAGGAAGTCATGTGGCGGACACATCGGCTCGTTACATTTCTACTCTCGGTGCTGACGAATGGGGCTGATTGCCCTTGAAACCGGTCTGAAATTTTTAACCTTTTATTTGCGCCCTAAGGGGCTTTTAGTCATTTTGAATGCATGCCTCTCTTTTAATTGTAATTTAATTTGATTGAATTCCTCTCTTTTAATGGTAACTTTGGTGCCATATGAACTTGTTGAACAGCAGCGACGATGACGAACTGAATGAGAGACTTGAGGTCGCTCATTTAACATTTTCCCAATAGAGAAAGTAAAGAACTTATACTCTTTCTCTATGGTATTCTAATCATATATAAATCATTAAGATATTTCCAACTCTTTTCATAAAATTCGATTTTTCTAAGCCTTGTTCTTTTTAAGGTTCATTTTTCGGCCGCATGCTTGATTAATGGCAAAAATCAGATACCTTGTAACAAAGTCAAACTATTTATCTCGCAGCGGCGATTCTTCTGGAAAGGGACACGATCAAACAAGATGGCTGACATTCAGTGGGAAGATAGTGTCAAGTGCGGGCTTAATTAATGATTCCGCTGCATTTAAATGATTGCCTAAATACTCATTACTCAACTCGATTCTGAACTAAATTTAGCGTGCGGGGAAAAGGAAATAATTGGATCTCAAAAAACAGTGGCGTAAAATTTTGCGTACACTTGCCCTTGGGATTCTGAGGATCTAGTTTTTGCGGTTCGGATTTCGTGGGCTTGACTGGGCAAAACACGTAACTGTAACGGTTTTGTGAAGCTAATGACTTTAGTGGAAAGTAACAAGTACTTGGAAGTTCTGCAAAAGGAAAAATATATATATTCTTCGAATAAAGTACGGAAGATATAAATATGATAATGATACTCAATATTCAGTGGTTAAACTAGGGATTTTAAGAATATAGTTAATGCGGCTCAAATTTCATGGCTTGACCGTACAAAAATAGTAACTGTAATGGTTTTGTGAAGAAAATGACCCTAGTGGACAGTAACAATTTCTTTTAGGTACTGCTGAATGAAAAAAAAAACATATTCTTTGAATAAAGTACCGTCAAGTGCGCCAACTTTGTGCCGCAACGTCCTTTTAGACACTAGGACTACCAACTAGATGCAGAGGTGAATATAGAGCTTCGAAACTTACTTTACAACTCTTAAAATTTTTTCGAAGCTCTAGTTACACCTCAACAGCCGTTAGGCAGTCCCAGTGTCTAAAAGGACGTTGTGGCACAAAGTCGGCGCACTTGACGGTACTGATGAAATAAATATGCGATACTCAGTATTCAGTGGTAAATCTAGAGAGAGGTGAGGGGCTGGTCATTAATGTTTGATCACTTTCAGCATGAAAAAAAATTTTTACAACTTTTGTTCCCTTAAAGAAAATGCAATTATCTAATTATTACATAACCACCTTTGAAGAAATCATTCTTTTACATAATTATTGCTTTATTTGTCCCATCTATTTAAAAAATAGAAGAGAGCCATACACACACATTTATAAACTAGGATGATTCCATTTGTTCTTCGCTATTCAAATGGTACAAAACAATCAAGAATAAATAGTGAATTCATTTCAGCATATTAAAGCTATAAATTTTAAATGTACAATGTTGCCGGATAGAATGAATGACATAATTAATCAATTCGCTCTATTTAATCAAATGGATACAAAATAGTCACACTATATAACACACATCTATCACACATTTATTATCTACTGGAGTTGAAATTTGACCGTAATAATAAAATTTAGCATTGTAAACATTGTGCTATTTGGATAATTATATATATATATATATATATATATATATCATTCATCAAATTTGGTGATTATAACGTTGAGTTTATCAACGTTGTATTCAACGTTGTATTCAACGTTATTATGTCAACGTTATGTCAACGTTTAATTTTTATCATCCTCACTTAAAGCAAACGTATTGTAAATCATTGTCGCCGAGGGTCCAATTGCACTAATAAATGTAGCCGCTTGTATTTCTGCCGATTTCGTACTAAGTTGACTGGAAGTTGGATAAAGCTCAAATGTTTGATTCCATACATTATTATCAATTTTCATTCCGTTGTTTCATAGAAGTCTTCCCTCAAACTCTTATTATAATTGCTTTTAATATTACTGCTTAATGGTAATAAACTCTTTTTAACAATGAGTTTTATATTTATTTCCTAATAATTTACGCAACCAAGGCATGTTGACATCTGCTATCTATCACAATGTAACACTACAATTATAAATGCCGCTCGCCTGACAAAATAAAGGGAAAAATAATTAACTAATAATAAACCAAGATTTTTCGATTAATATCACTAAAACTCGTCAATAGCTACTGAATAAAAAAAAATAAGAAAATGAGTTGAAAAACAAAGAGGAAAATGGTTCCTAACTGCTTTGTCTTTCCTATTTTCACTTTATCCAAAGTCGTTTCACTTTATCCAAATGATACAGCATTGCTCCAAAATTAAATAAATCGTTCATCTAAAAATAATGATTTTATTCGTTCAATATTACAAGATAGCCACAATAAAATTTTTAAAGAATCAGTCAGTAAAAAAAAAATCTAAATTTAAAGCCTAATGAATGTATGTTCGCCTCTATCCAAATGTTGCAAGAAGCAACAATCAAAATTTATTAATTTATAAATTAATGACTCTATTCTTTCAATCTATCCAAATGTTACAACATAACCATACGTTCATTTAAAACCTTGTGATTCTGTATGTCCATTGCAACCCCCAGATGGAGCAACCACAGCAAAAGAAATCAATCGTTTCCAACCAAATAATTGGATTCGGCTACTTTTATAACCTACAAAAATGTTCGACTGCGATTTTTTCAAAGGAAACAGTATTTATTTCAATGCGTCTCAGGAACCTGATGGATGTTTTATAGAAGAGAAAACGTTTAAGTTCATAAGGACGGATAATTGATGCTCTAGAGTCAAAGCAGTAAAAAAAAAAAAAAAAAAAAGAGAAGAAAAAGCAGTTATTTTTAAGTGCCTGCAAAAAACAAAGAAGATTGGAATTGCTTCAGACAATTGTAAAACATTTCCGAAACCAATTTAAACATTTCCCAAGGCAACAAAGAACGATCTATTACGCAATTAAACTTTCTAGGAAAAGGAAAAATTACAATTATTTTATCTTTTTACTGCAAAAATATAATGAAATAGACGATAAAAATATATTTATTGGGAATGTGACTAGCTTCTAGAGGACATAGCAGTAACCTAAAATTTAAAAGAATTAAAATAACTATTAAAAGATGCAGTTATTGTGTTATACCAATCCCCTCAGAGGTTAAAGTTTCTGTCGTTAGCATGAAGTGAAATGATACACCATAATAAATAATAAGCCCCTATCGCAAAGAGTACTTTATACCACAGCCGGCGACAAAGAGATAACCATTTTTAGCCTACTTTCCCGTAAAAGTAAAAAAAATAATTATAAAGCATGAAAGAAGGCTTAATGTGTCGTGAAAATATCGTTAAAAATCAAGAAAAGTCAAAAATAAATTAAGTAATTAAATAAAGATTGAAAAATAAAAAATTTGAAAGTAGGGTATTGAGATGGGGAAAAAGTGTGTCTGTCGGTCTGTCCGTCGGTCTGTCTGTCGGTCTGTCCCCCCCCCCCCTAATAACTTTTAAACGAATTGTTCGATTCGAAAAATTCTTTTTGCATTCGAAAGATCTCGGTGAGGAAATCTAATTTCCATATTTTATTTTTTGATTTGAACAATTTTTTGTTCAATTTTGAACAGTTCAAAAAATTTTAACATTAGCGCCTATGGGCGAAAATGAAGCAAATTATGTAAACTCTGGGTACAAGATCCAAGTTCCAATGAACAAGCTCACTGGAAGAAGTTCTTGGCGTGAAATATTGATTTGAACAATTTTTGTTCATTTTTGAACAGTTCAAAAAAAAAAAAAAAAATTAACGTAGTGCCTACGGGGAAATTTCAATCCTATATAAATCCTGATCTAACGGGCCGATTTGCTTGGGACAAACTTTATCGAAAAGCTCTTATGACGTAGAATACGTACAGATAAAAAGTTCATCCAGAACTAACGAGCCTATTTTCTTATGAAATTTTTTGATCGGGATTTTCAAGAATATTTTTGAATTAATGAAAGATTAAATGAATAAGCAAAATAATGAATGAATAAATGAGTGAATAAATACATGAATGACTGAATAAATGAATGATTGAACGAATCTGTATTAACCGTTGAAAAAGACATATTTGAAGGAATTAAGAACTAAAGCTAAACGAGAAAGAGAGAGAGATAGCTAGATTATAAATTTGAAGCTGGTGTATATGGGAAAGTAGGCTCGTATAGTTCTAGACGGAACTTCTTCTTTATTATAACATGGTTTTATTTAACATGATTTGTTAGAGAAGTTTGTTACGCGGTTTTCAACCACTGTTACTACACAAATTATCTTCAAACTTCGCGCACAAGCTTATCTTCGCTGACAATACAGTATTCCATCCATTTTATAATTTACTATAACGTTAATTAGGAAAAAAATTAATAAATTTGGCTCGCAGGAAATTATCAGAATTATTATTTGTCGAATGGCAACGATAGCTTTGTTTGGAATGTTTGGATAATGCAACGATGTTTTGAATTTTAAAATACTCAAATCATGGTGAAATTTTGTAGTTTTTTTTTTAATAAAACATAGTAACTTAAAACATTTTTACCCGTAATTTAGTAAATTTTATGTAATTTCTTAACACGCATCTTAATTTGTCTGATCACATAAACAAAAACTTTTTTACCGCAATTCATTCTTTGTTAAGGGCATAAGTTAATTGAATGCACGATAAAGGAATTTGAACGTACGATAACAATTTATATAAATTTGAATAGGTATTCTAAACGAGGTATTGACGATTAAAGTTTTGCTCCTCCACGTGCTTGATTCAGATACCACTTTTTAAAAAAATATTCCCATTCACATACCACAAAACACATTGCCTTTAAGTAAATTAAGTTACAAATAACCATTTGGTGGCAGGAAAATTTCGTCAAAAAATGCAAGTACGACACACTTTTATGCTTAGCACGGTAGAGATATGAATAATGTAATACATTTGTCATGTGGTTTGTAAAACTTAATCCATATATATATATAAATGAATGTATGCCTGTCTGTCCTTCATGCATTACTACACCATTCATCCGATCGCCTTGAAACTTTTTGGGAAGTTGTTGAGTACACTCCTGCGAAGGTTTCTGAAAAAAATTCTACAGGTAGTTCTTTTTTTATTCCAATTTTAAGCAATTGTCCACATAAATTCCCCAATATGGGGGGTGAAAAAAAACCTTGCACATATTAAAGTAATATATCGATCGAAAGCGCTAATTTTTCTGCACAAGATGATATTTGTTCAAAGTTTCTAAGTCAATAAGAACGCCAGTTATAAGCTCTTTAGTGCAATTTCTTAAGGCTTACCTTGATCCAAAAATAATAATTAGCAGTTTCCTCAACTCCGGGTGAATAGTATTAGCTTAATTTCAATATAAAACTTATTTTTTAAAATAGAGAGACATCAGTTTAGTTATCAACGGAAAAACAATAAGGAAGCATACCTTCGATTTAACGTTTTTCTCAAATTACCAATAGGTTTTAAATTCGAGATTGAACTTGATAAACGTATTGTCTCCCCGATTTAACGACTTCCTTGATTTAGCAATAGCATTTAAATGAATATCGCCAGAAAAAGAATACGTATGGTTTATACTATATTTCAAATAACGTGGCGAATATGACACGCTACAATTTGACTCTTTTAATTAGTGATAAATCGGAACACACTAATGAAATTGCGCTTACGTTTTTTAGGTACGGTTAAAATTCAGCACGAGCAGCGCCGTGCGGGTACCGCTAGTATATATATAAAGTACACTATGAAATATCTCGCTAGATCGTCATTGAACCCACTGTACACTTGATGGAAAATTAGACTGAATTAAAACGATCTTAGCTTTAGTTTTATCCTGATAAGCCTCTCTATTCCTTTAGGTTAAAACCATATTATACTGTAAAAAATTCTAGTTCAGCAATTTCTCCAAAAAAATTTTTAAAAAAAAAATGGTGAAATTTAGCAGCAACCAACATGTGGTATTAAAAGTGAATCATTATAATGGTTCCTAGTTTCGCATTCATGGTGAAAGTAGGTGAAACTACACCATTGCAATGGTTCCTAGTTTCACAGTCATGGTGAAAGTAGGTGAAACTACACCATTGTAATGGTTCCTAGTTTCACAGTCATGGTGAAAGTAGGTGAAACTACACCATTCTAATGGCTCCTAGTTTCACAGTCATGGTGAAAGTAGGTGAAACTACACCATTCTAATGGTTCCTAGTTTCACAGTCATGGTCAAAGTAGGTGAAACTAAGCCATTGTAATGGTTCCTAGTTTCACAGTCATGGTCAAAGTAGGTGAAACTACACCATTCTAATGGTTCCTAGTTTCACAGTCATGGTGAATGTAGGTGAAACTACACCATAGTAATGGTTCAACTTAGTACCAAAAAAATTGGTTGCAGCTGCATTTCACCATTTTTTCCATTTATTGGTGAATGGTTGAACTATAATATTTTACAGTGTAACCTGGCACTGACCGGTCGAGCTGTGTTGCTGAATAAGATTGAAGGTGTGGGCAGTTTTCTCCTATTGATAAAACCTTGGCCTTCAATCCAAGATATATAATTCATCTGTGATGTATATTATTGCTAAAGTTAATACTGAAAGAAAGTTAGGGATTGCTTTTATTGAAATTTACTTTGTATTCAAAACTTACGAGGGCACAAACCTCAAAATTGTTCAAAATATCGAAAAAATATTGATTACGTATTTCGTTAGATAGAACTGTTTTAAAGCGACATGCAAAATTTCAAACCTCTGTGAGCAATACTTTAAAATATAATCTAGATTTTGTAAATGCCTTCAGCTGTTTTCTTTCTGCATTTTGTAACTTTTGTAACTGCATTTTGTAACTGTTTTGCTTTTTATGTTTGACTAATTTCGTGCAGTCAAATCCCTCCGTTTTTTTTTTTTTTTTTTTTTTCAGCTAAGGATACAACCTTAGCTTTGTACGTGCATTCCACGGAGTATGTATAACAAAAATTAGCATGAGTTTGACTCTGAAGTTTGTAGTTTGTTTTTATTTAATTGTTAAATTTGAATTTTTGGTGCTTTTTTTCTGAGATTTTACCGAAAAAAATTAAAATGCAACTAAGTTTCAGATATTTAATTCCATGCTAACTTTTATTCTAGAATGTTTGGGAAGTATTACGAAGAAAAAATCTTTTGAAGAATGATATAATTTAGAAAGCTATAAGAAATGTTAAAAATGGAAAAAAAGTTAGTTTTTTTTAAATTTATCTTGACTTAATGGTTAACTTAATGGTCGAACACAATGAGTTTCAAATATCATTTCTAATCATAATTGGAATAAAATGCATGCATTATTAAATGAAAGGGCCCAGTACCTCTTCTGTGCCCTTTCAAATATTTAGACAAACTCTGTTAGAGAGCTAAAAATAAAAGAAAACGAATTGCTCTTAAAATGTATTTTTTAAATATTGCTTCATTGATGTTTTTTTTTTTTTTTTTTTCATATTTTTTAAAAGGACTGTAATATTCTTTAAATAAAGGTAGAGAATACTCGTTCAAAGAATCAAATGCAAAGCAAAATCAAAGAATATAATGCAGAAAGGACAGTATAGAAAATTTTAAGAAGGAATCAAATGCAAAGAAAATCAGCCTGTGTATTATTTTTGCTTTCATGAAAGTGTTTCACTTGTGTATTACCCACATTATTTTGCGTTAGCCTTTTATAACTCTCCTTGTTTGCAATATTAAATTTTTACTTTTCTCTTTCTGCCGTCCATCAGAAATAAAAAAATCTTATATCTAAATCGGCAAAGACAAAACAGTTAAGAACCATTTTCTGCTCTGTTTTCAACGGATTTTTATTTTTCTTTATTTTATTTATTTATTTATTTTTTGTTTGCTTTATTAGCTATAGACGAGTTTTAGTGATATCAATTTAAAAAATTATAAACAGTTTATTATTTGCTAGTTAATTCCTATTTTCTTTTGCCAGACAAGCCTCAGTTATAATAGTAATGTTATATTGTTATAGATAGCAGATGGCAGCATGTCTTTGCTGAGTAAATTATTAGGCAATAAATATAAAACACATTGTTAAAAAGAGTTTGTTGCCATTAAGCAGTTATATTAAAAGCAATTATTATAAGAGTTTGAGTGAAGGCTTCTCTGAAATAAAAAATGAGAATAGTGTATAGAAGCAAACATTTAAGTTTTATTCAACTGCCCCTCAATTTAGTACGAAATCGGTAGAAGTACAAGCTGCTACATTTATGAGCGCAATTGGCTTTGCAGCGACACCGTTTTGCTTTAAGTGAGGATGATTAAAATAAACTCGACGTTATAACCGCCAAATAATTATGTAACTACATAAACAGCATAATGTTTTCGATGTAAATTTAATTATTACGGTCAAATTTCGATTGTTGGGCGAACTCAAGTAAAAAGGAATATTATATCAATAACTTTAACAGAATTTTTCATAAATCAGCTAATTTTCTATCAAATACATTTTATCTTGGGAAAATGGAAAGCTGGAAAAACCTGATTTTATCAAATTCACCACAATTTTGCTAGTAAGATGTGTGCCTTTTTTTTTCGCTGATTTCTGCAAAGATATAAATGAAATTCGATGCGTATTATGGTGATTCACATCACAAAAATTCGCCAGATAAAAAAAAATACTTCCTGGTTCGTTTTCAGAATAGATTGCGTAACTAATATCGCAAAAAACGATTCTCTAAAATCGAAATTCCATTTGATTAATTCTTTAAAATTCTTAATCGCTTGCTTAGGTTTTGTGAAATACAATATTTTGATACGAAAGATTCATATAAAACTAAGATTAAATAAATAATTTATCTACTTTCGATGAAACAAATACTAATTTTATTCAATCATCATTTGAAGAATAAAAGGAGAGAGAATTTCCGATAACATTATTATTATGTGCAAGTTTGTCCTTCAATATTTGTTCGATCAGAACATATTTTATGAACATAAATCACATTATATCTCATCAATCACATTATATATAAATTTTCTGTTATATACTGTTATTGTAAAAATGTGATAGCTCACATTAAAAGGAAATACAAAACAAAAATTAATTTATTTAAGCTTGTTTTTTGCTTTTTAAAAACATAGACTCTTCTTCATCTTAATCACCTCACCAAAATTTCAAAGTTAAAATTTTGTTTTAAATACTCTAATTTCAAAATAAATAAATAAATGTGTTGGATAAACAGAAAACCGAAAAAAAAAACTCTTTTCTTCTCTTTCTTTCTTTCTCTCTTCTTTCCTCCCCCCCCCCCCTCTCTATCTCCTTTTCCCCTCTCTCTCTCTCCCTTTCCTACCTCTCTCTTTTTTCTTTTTTCTCTCTTTTCTCTCTCTATCTCTACCCCCTTTTCTGTTATCCTTCTCTTTTTTAAAGAAATATATTACAAGCGTTCAGTTATGTACTCTGATTACAAAGATAGATTCCAAATGAATGGCAAAAAAGCAAATGTAAGACAAAAATAAAATTGTATATTGCGGCCATCCCAAAACTGTTTTCTTCATGTTTCATAAGAACACTCTGAATTTTGAAAACTATCAAAGGTGCGTCACCCTCCTAGAGAAATTAGAAATCCTCTAAAAATAAATCAGCACCAATTCATATCCGGAACTACGTTATGTGCGAAATGAAAACTCGAAATTCAGCAAACATGGATATACATAGACCCTGGTATTTAAGAAAAATTTATAAATGAAGTGTGCAGTAGAAATCCTGAAAGTCGCCCAAATCGTACAGTTGAAAGCCTTTTGTGGAAAATCCAAAATGGAATGCGTAATGGGGACCCTGCATTGGGCACAAATAATGTGTGACTGCTGGCATTGGCATCTATTTGCAGCAATTGGCGAAAATTCGTTGATCAAGTGATAAATCTGAATTTGATCTAAATCGCTGACATTTGGCGAAAAATGATTAATAGTAAACTAAATGACATTCATTTGCCACTATTGAAAAGAAAATCTAGTAACCACTCTCCATAACCTATCAGAAGCCCCTCCATAACCTAGCCACTTTTCACGAAGCTATTTCACTGAATCTACGTTCTTTCTACCTGTCTCATTGCACGGCGAAGCCGAGTCTCCTTTTTATAAATTCACTTCATTTTAAACGAAATGAATTTATTCTTTAATTCATGTAACTTCTTTTCACTTGCGCAGAGTTTAATGCCCTCCCAACCTATTCACAATAATTTGCGGGGAATGCATTTTTAAAAAAGGGCAAGGAAACGAAAGAAGAATTAAAAAGTTCGAGTGGAATAAAATAAAAATAATAAATAATCGGCCGAAAGAATAGACATCGTCACGCACCTCAGCGAGAGCGAGGTTATGGAAAAAAGAATGACTATTTATTTTTCGTTTTATTCTCCGTTGATTGAATGGCGGGGGTCATTAGTTACCTGTGCGTCGTTTACACCTGTTGTGAGCGTCTCGTTTTCCGCATCTACCTCGCTAAGAGCATAATTGCGGCCGGCAAGGCTTGCACGACAGCGGCGAATTACGTTCGATCACAGAGTTTAACGCGATTTAATCAAGCTTTCTGCAAGCCGTTCCTTCTTTTAAATGTAGCCTCAAACTTCCATTACCTTGGCGCATGAAAGGACAGTTTTCTTGCAGCCCGTTTATTTTCGGAAATCAGTAATAACCTTCTATTCTAGTGGACAATAAGGGTGATTTCACATAAAAGGTGACAAAGACAAAAATCTTGTCTTTTCTCATCTACGCAAGCGCAGGGCATAATTTTGCCTTCGAAAATATGCTCTGCGGTTGCGCAGATGAAAAAAGAGTTTTTTGTCTTTGTAGCCTTTGGTGTGAAAACACCTTAAGAGCATTGAATGAGCTCTTTTCGGAGAGAACTGCAGGGTGGCCGAAAGCTGAACAGGGGCCTGGGACCAACTACTGACATGTGGGCCCCCACTCCAACCATTATGTAAAATTTTCTTCCCTGTGCAAGAACAAATCCAGCTTTTAGTTTTGGACGGACTTATTACTAGAAAAGTGATAGCGAACCTATGACCCGTGGGTCAGACACTGACCCACGCAAGAGTTTTAACTGACCCACGATTGCTAGGCAATAATTCGTTTGTTTACGCTGGTTCATTTAGATTTTCTAATTTGTGTGGATAATTTACAATCTATTTGTCTTTTTTCAAGCCCTGCATTGACACCAGGCGCGTAACCAAGGGGCGGCTGAAAGGGCTGGAGCCACCCCCGAAATTATTCAACTTCGAAAGTTGGAAATAGATCTATATGCATGCTTAAATAATTTTAGTTTGAAATAAAAGCTCTCGTTATTTTCTAAATTAGCGAACTGAGTTCGGATATTGCGGAACTGTTCGCAGGTGAGCGCGCAGAGAGGGAATTTTTCTACCGGAGGACACTCAGCTTGTAACAAAGCGTATTGGTCAATTTTCTCACAGAAAGAAGGCTCTGTCGGCGACAAACATCCCAGAGAAGTGATACGAATCCCTCTGTATGGTTAATCGCATGACAAGTGACACCACTTGCCAGTGTAGATAACTAGTTGAGAAGGGTTAGGGTTTAATTTATTTCTTTGAAAGGATCAGGATTCCCTATTATTGTGTGGGGTAGTTGGGTTCGTATTTGCCGGGCTAAAGTTCGAATGTCCACTCATATTGAGAACGTTTCATTCAGAGTGTTAGCTTTTCGTAGC
The DNA here is from genome assembly GCA_038502835.1 of Octonoba sinensis. Taxonomy (NCBI): domain Eukaryota; kingdom Metazoa; phylum Arthropoda; class Arachnida; order Araneae; family Uloboridae; genus Octonoba; species Octonoba sinensis. The sequence goes on along the minus strand of CM076601.1, from coordinate 22,974,594 downwards.
TTGCTTTCTCACAAGGACGGCTAAATTTTCTATATCATCCATCACATAATTTTCGTAAGTAGAACTCTTTTTAAAAAAAATTCTTTACCTTTTAAAACCACACAAAAGGGAATCGGAGGGGACCTCGGACTCATCTAAGTTTATAAACTGATAATAGAAGTTACAGTTAGAGATCCTTATTATTTGAGAAATTAATGAAATTATCAGCCTGCATGATAATGTAAATAATTTTAGAAATGAAGTTCGAACAGCTTCAAAATGCTTCACTGAGTACCGTTCGCAAATGATGTCACGCTTGGAGAGGAGGGAGGGAGTAACAAGAAATGCGATATAACACATCTCAGTTAGGATTAAAACATTTAATATTACCAAATTAAATTCTGAAGTTAATTTTTAATTACGCTAATTATACGGCTTTTTGGTTTAAATCGAGGCTAAAAACATTCATGTGATATTTCCCACACTTATATTCTTTTTTTTCGATGTCAAAATGCCCATGTATCCGATAAACGAACGCATATGGTCTCCGTGGAAAGATGAAACCTAATAGTAAACTATTCCGAGCAATTTCTATTTTATAATTGGATACATACTTTTAAAAATACTCGAATAAATTAATGTGACCAGGAAAAATGTATGGTAAATTCATTAAGTAAAACTAATGTGATGAGGATTATTATTATTATTTGATTCACTTTTTAAGAAGTATTCGGTGTTTATTTAGTAAAGACAATTATTTAAAGCAAAATATATTAAATTCTTTTTCGAATTCCAGAATAGAAAAGAGCAATTTACACTTACTCTTTTATATTATATTTCACTTGTTTATTAATAGTATTTTTTTTAATAAACCTTAAAGTACCTAATGTAAAGAAATAGCTTATTGACCTCGTATGTTTGAATTACCCCCATAAACTCTTAATAAAAAGTTAAAATAATTTACCGATTTTGAGAAGTCGTTCTAGTTTTAGCTAATGAAGCCGAACCGCTAGCTGCCAGGTTAAACATAAAGGTAAAAACAACTAGAGTGTGTAAATTTCAAAAGAACTGCCGAAATATAGCCAACAAAACAACTGAAGAATATTATAGAATCACGATTTTTATTTCCTACCTAGATGATCTAATAACGTCACGTAATGAGCGCTTTTTGCCTCATAAAGACACAATTTCTTCCTTAAGCTCACGCCTTGAGCCCTCTAACTCTTTTCAACGGCATGTTGTCGTTGAAAAGAGTTTTCAAGACATAGAACCGTGCATCTCATTCATTCTACGAAGATGATCTTCCTTCATATAAAGATGTGATTGAAGGTGAATGGGGGGAAGGTGGAAGATAAAGTGGAAGTTTGCCGAATTGTTGCCGAACTCGGCGATTGGCTCCCTTTACACCTACATTTTGCTTCAAATACTTTCCATTTTACTAGTATCAGCAACTTCAGCTGAGCGAAGTTTCTCAACTTTAAGGAGATTAAAAACTTATTTCAGAAGCACGACTAGCGAAAATCGTTTAACTGGATTGCCTTTACTCAATATACATAATAGACACTGTTCAGTTTCAGGTGACATGGTAATTAACACATTTGCCAACCGTGGAACTGTTAGAAAAGTAATGGCAACTTTGTTTTTTGCTCAAATACTATTTTTATACGCACTATTAAACTTTAATTGAAATATAAGTTCTCATTTCTTTATTTTAAAAATCATTTGTTACAATCAATCAAGGTATTTCTCCTGAATGCAGTTTATGCAAAAAGCGTTGAGTTTTACATTTTTTTTTAGTTTTATTAATTTTTTGGCTAATTATTGGAAGGATAGTTATCGTTTTCGAATGTCGTAACTTTTATACCTCTCAGCCCTCCCCGAAAAAAAATCCTGGCTACGCCCCTGATTGACACAAAAGCAATTTAAATGCTGTCTATAATCTTCAGATTGATCATTACAGTTCTAAAGTTACTCAAATGACGACAAATGCTTTTGTAGAGTTTTAAATAAAGCAAAAGTGTTTACAAAATATCAAATAAAGTGCATAATTTTACTCACATTTTGTTTGCTGAAAAAACATCGACAAACCGAAACAAATAACTATATAATACTATTTAAAGCACTTTCTTCAAATAAAATGTATATAATTTTCGTTACTCCTTGTTCATTTAACCCTACACAGCGCTTTTTTTTCCTTTGTAAAATTTTTTTTGTGTGTTTGTGCTAGTTATAAGTGGGAAAAATACTAAAAAAATTCTTATTTAATTCGGAAAAGTAGAATTCGAGAAAAATTGACATGTTGTTTAAAAACAACACTGCGCATTTAGGGGTAACAAAAATAATTCTTTTATACAATAATTTTAACGAGTGAACCCAAATTTTAATAAATAGGCCTGCATTATAATTATAAAATAGCACTAAAATATGAAAATTTATTAAATTAATTAATTTTGTTATTATTTATAAATTTATTAAAGTAAAAATTTGCAGATGTAGCTAATAATTATTAGTTACATGTACGAATTTTTGCTTCGATTACCAATAAAGTTTAATAATAATTTCACTGAAAGATTTTAAACAAGAAACCTAACATCTGTAGGGGGTCTATGCGATAATGTTCGTTTCTTCTTTGGTTGAGCGTAAATTGATTTTAAACAAAATTCCTAAATAATAATTTAATCGACCACTAAAAGCTAATTTGTGAAATATTTAACAACAATCTTCTAAAATATACTAAATAAAGTGAAATAGAACAACCTGTGACACCTGTTTTTGTTTATACTGCGAATCATGCAGGAGCTAAAAAATTGCCCTCGAATGCGCGGTGTTGTTTTAAAACAACAAGTAAAAAAGGCGCCTTAATATATATTTTTCCCGAAATTTTTCGGACAACTTATGTTTATTTTATTTTAAAACTATGTAAGCAATTAGAGACTATTTTTTAAAATAAAATTGCTGCTTAAAATTTGTAGGAAAAAAAATTAAGAAGTTTCTGTTTTTTACAATATCAACATGTCTTACGATTTTGTGAAAAAAGATAAACCTTGAGTTCAGTTTACTAGATCTAGGGGAAACTATATTAAATAATATGATCACACATACAAAATGAAACGAAAGAATACGCCACATGTTACAAATATTACAAAATAAAAGCTTAGTGAACGAAAAATGGAGGTGTTGTTTAAAAACAACACAGCGCAGTGTAGGGTTAAACACATATTGCCATTTGCACTAAACGCTTAAGAATTTTTATCCCCACTAAAAATTTTAAATCGTCAAACCACGCCCATTTTTACCAGTTAAGCCAATTGAATTTTAAAGATATTTTGTTTCATTAATACTCAGTTAAAATTTTTGAAACGCAACCCTGGTGCATATGGGAGTTAGTGACCCACTAGCTAGTACTAAAAAAATATGAACAAAAATTGACCTACGTCTCAAAAAGGTTCGCCATCCCTGTACTAGAATATCAGCTCGCAAATGCGGGCCGTGGCCTTTCAAAAGTAATGCAAATATTTATTTACTGACATACTTACGTGATTGACAATAACTTCATTGAGTTGCTTTTTGTCTTCAAAACACAGGCCTGGTTGTATCCGCACACACCACATAGTGGGATTTGTAAGTTCTCCCAATTTTTTTAAGTTAATATCCAAAAAGCCCGATTTTAAGCTATCTTTGGGGACATGAGAGAAGGGGAATTCAGGAGCTATCCCAGCGAACGTTTTTCAAATTGAAGTCCTAAAAACCCAATTTTATACATTAATTTCTCGTGTGTAACGCCCAAAAATCAGCTCTAGTTAAGATGATTTGGCAACAATTTTGTTAAGCTTTCCTTCAGCCTGTTCTGTTGAAACTAATTTTGTAGATATATTTTATCTTGAGTGGCAGCACGTTGATTTGATTTTTTTCATGCTTTGTTTAGATCAATTTTGTAGCTAAATATATTTAGTGGCAACACTTTTTTTTTTTTTTTATAAAGATTTTTATAAGACTCTTGGCAATTTTTTTATATTGTCGCCAATTTTTTTCACACGAAGTTTTCGAAATGCTTGAAACATTTTTGGCTCCAACCTTATATTTCTTTGACATTTCCAGTTTACATAATGCAAAAAGCGCTTAAGTCATTGTGCCTGAATGATATGCAATTTTCCATACGTATGTTTTATTTACGGTGCATTCGATTGATTATGTTTAGGTCATATCTCGCATAAAAGGGGGAAAACGGATTAAATATACGTATTCTTTAAATGCGAAAAACATTTTTTGAAAAAATTGACTTTTGTACACATTTTGGGTATCAACGCATTTAGTATATGTTCGGGATGATAAATGTTCGATATTTACTACCACGAGAAGGTCCCCTACAAAAAACGCTTTACTCCTTTAACTACTGGTAACGTCAATAGACGATTTGGCGAAATTTTCCTGTGGTACGGGTAACAACGTCAATATTGGTTAGCCAATAACAACATTTACTATGGCGACAGTTCACGTAAGAACTCATGACATATACACAGATCAACGCATTTAGTATATGTTCGGGATGATAAATGTTCGATATTTACTACCACGAGAAGGTCCCCTACAAAAAACGCTTTACTCCTTTAACTACTGGTAACGTCAATAGACGATTTGGCGAAATTTTCCTGTGGTACGGGTAACAACGTCAATATTGGTTAGCCAATAACAACATTTATATGGCGACAGTTCACGTAAGAACTCATGACATATACACAGAAATAGATGTATCGCCATTTATGCAAGTTTTGGATACTTTCTTTTTCTTTTTTTTTTTTTGGCGTTCAGACAAACAGATTTTTGAATATATTCCGCTAGTTAAATGGTTAATACGATGGACAGGTTTGCGTGTTTTTCCTAAAATGCAAATGTTTTATAACATTGTACTTGTATATCACTCTTGAAATAAGATTTTTAAAAAAAAATCACATTTATGGGTGTTAAGGTCTAGGGAACATTACCTCATTCATTCTCTCACCATGACCCCCGCTACTTCGTGGGCACCCCTGAGGTAATGTGTTATTCCGATAAATTTCGGATACTTTATGGCGCATGATGCCAAGACATAAAAAAAAATCGGCGAATCAGATGTGATAAAATATACTGATTTTATCATATCAATTATACCACAAGCATAAGATCCCCCCTTCCCAACAAGCTCGTGCTAATAACCATTGACGAAATCGTTCCCAACATGGGCTTTAACCAATAAGTACTAAATTCCCTTCGCCGTGTTTTGAATTTAAAAAATTATTTTCATTTCGCAACTACTTTGGCGATTTAGCACTTAATGGTGACTGACAAGGATTTGATGTCTTTCGAGGCAATTTAAAATTTTTTGAGTTAAGGGATTTAAAATTCGAAATATTAGCCATTCATAGTGGTTAATCTGGGTTACAGAGCCAATTATTAAACCACAGGTTTTAAAGATATTTCTTTTTCCAGTTAGAGTTATAGTTGATTTCTTTTCTGGGTACTTATCGGTTATTCACCCTAAATTTTTTGTTCGCCCAACATCGCCAAATGAAATATAAACAAAACAATGATTTAAATAGCATTTTGGCGACATTTCTAAGGCCTACGCCTATGTAAGGCGAATACCCGATAAGTACCGTTTTCTGAAATCGGGACCGGATGTTTCGCCAAAAGATTTGCTTAACTCACCAAAAGGTTATTCATAATATGAAGTCCACATGTTGGATTTGCTTCAGCGTCATCGTAAATAAGTTGGCGATTATTTTTGTGCTTTGAATTTTTCGCTAGATACTAACGATTTGGAGAGAAAACCTTAAGCTCATCTTTGATCCATAAAACAGAAAATTTACCTCAAATTAAATCCTGTTAAATCGCAAAGGTATTATATGTCACAATATACATTAAGCATCTAGAACCTGATTCATTTATTGACGTGTATAATTTAAATTGGATTTAAAGTACACAATTTTATAATTACAAGCAGAAATAACTCGATTATCAATGATTTTTCATTAGGGCGGAAGGGTGTGGAGTTATTTATTGCTTTTTCTTCCAATAGAGGGATTCAAAATAAACCGTACTCTGCGCTTCGCTTCCTCTGCCGCTTTTCTAATCGGTCGAACTGGCTTCGAATATCCGTGTTCACACGTCGAGCGTGCTTCTGTTCTTGAACTGTCCTGTTTTTCCGAAATTCTTATTTTGATCTTCTTGGTAGCAGGCTCAGTTCCGGGTGCTTCTAGACTTGATGAAGTCGGTTTCACACAACGAGATGGCTCCAAATTGTTCGCAGACTCGACTATCCCCAAAGACTCTAACGTTTCCGGCGTTTCGTCTGAAACTAAAGTCGTACACGCTTTTTCATTATATCCACATGTCCATCCAAAACTCTTTTTCACGCGTTCTATTTCAGCCTTTACACTTGTTGCTGCAATCTGATCCACTGATTTCTCACAAACATCATTAACGCTTCCTATTTCGATCATTTCAGTTGCAGAATCCGTCTCAAGAGCTACTAGGGTTGAAGAAGTCGATTTTACGCAATGAGATTTCGCCAAATTAGTCTCAGACTCGTCCATCGCTAAAGAATCTGGTGTTCCCAATGTTTCAACAGGATCCAAAGACCCTTTTTCATTATATCCACATGTCCATCCAAAAATCTTTTTCACCCTTTCTATTTCAGCCTTTACACTTGTTGCTGCAATCTGCTCGACTGATTCCTCACACACATCATTAACGCTTCCTTTTTCGATCATTGCAGTTGCAGAATCAGTCTCAAGAGCTGCTAGGGTTGAAGCTGTCGATTTTACGCAATGAGATTTCGCCAAATTATTCTCAGACTCGTCCATCTCTAATAAATCTGGTGTTCCCAATGTTTCGACAGGATCCAAAGACGCTTCTTCATCATGAGTATCCTCCACATTCTTTTCAGACTCGTTAATCTCTACAGAATCAACTGTGTCCGATTTTTCGACCGAAGCAAAAGTCGTAGACGGTTTTTCATTATATTCAAATCCATGTTCCAAAGTGTTTACCAAACTGTTGTCCAAACATTCATTTTCAGTCTTTATGCTTCCTAAGGGAATATGAACCATTGATTCTTCACAAGAAGTTGCAACACTTTTCTGCAAATTTTCCTCAACAGGATAAGGCTTTTTAAAGTCATCCATCTCAAAGTAACTACACTGAAACTCGTAACGAAATGCGTCTAAAGGGGCAAAAATTCGAAGCGTATAAATTGAAACTTTTAAATCAAAATGAAAAGAAGTAATTAAATGAACACGAAAGAAACTCGCGCATAAGAAAACAATAATTCGCGAGACTATGTAGATAATTTGAAGGGTTTTCATGTAAGGCTTTGCTATAACATAACGTTTTGTATTGTTTTACTTAATGGTTCATGACCCTCACCATTCTGTATTGAGACAAAATTGTTTATTCGTTTTTTTATTACTATTATTAATTATTTATTTACCACTAGCGGTACCCGCACGGCACTGCTCGTGCTGAATTTTAACCGTACCTAAAAAACGTAAGCACAATTTCATTAGTGTGTTCCGATTTATTGACAATTACTAATTAAAAAAGTCAAATTGTAGTGTGTCATATTCGCCACGTTATTTGAAATCTAGTATAAGCCATACGTATTCCTTTTCTGGCGATAGTTATTTAAATGCTATTGCTAAATCAAGGAAATCGGTCAATCGGGGAGACAATACGTTTATCAAGTTCAATCTCGAATTTAAAACCTGTTGCTAATTTGAGAAAAACGCTAAATCGAAGGTATGCTTTATTATTGTTTTTCCGTTGATAACTAAACTGATGTCTCTCTATTTTGAAAAATAAGTTTTATATTTAAATTAAGCCAACACTATTCCCCCGGAGTTGAGGAAACTGCTAGTTAATATTTTTGGATCAAGGTAAGCCTTAAGAAATCGCACTAAAAAGCTTATAACTGGCGTTCTTATTGACTTAGAAACTTAAACAAATATTATCTTGTGCAGAAAAATTAACGCTTTCGCTCGATATATTACATTAATATGTGCAAGGTTTTTTTCACCCCCATATTGGGGAATTTATGTGGACAATTGCTTAAAATTGGAGTAAAAAAAGAACTACCTGTAGGATTTTTCTCAGAAACCTTCGCAGGAGTGTACTCAACAACTTCCCTAAGTTTCAAGGTGATCGGATGAATGGTGTAGTAATGCATAAAGGACAAACAGACATACATTCATTTTTATATTAAAATATATATATATAGATTAGATAATCTATATGTATATATAGATTATCTTTTTCTAGTAACTTTTTAACAAAATCCAGATCTAGTGCATTACGTGCGCTGAGAAATTAAATTAAACAGCCAAACTGCGCTCGCCGTTTCGGAACATAACGAATAGTAAAAAAAATAATAATAATAATAATTAATCATTGGAAATTAAATGAAAAAACAAAAATGAAAGTAAAATCTTGGGGTGGGGAGACTGTTTGCCCGTCGGCTTGCCAGGAATTTTAATATTTTGACCAAAATTTTCTAATGCCTCTCCCAAGAAAGTAGTCGATTTTGAGCTGCCGCATTCATTCATAAATAATGTCATGCTTCAATGAGAGGAGGAGATTCGAGAAATTGTAACAGTTTGTGACAAGAGAAAGGGGGGAGCGTAGCAAGATTTGTGACCGATTATTTCAGATATTTTGGTTAAAATAAAAACATTTAAAAGCAACAGATTAAATATTTTGATATTATTTATTTTAAATATTTGTTTATTTATTTTGGCTTTCTGTTTTCATTGATTTCATTCTGCACTGAAAGCATCCATGCTGATTAAGGATTAAATTAACTGTTATTTAAAAGTTTAGATTTAAAAGGAAATTTTCTAAGGGATTTAGACATTAAAGACAAAGTAGCGCGGGTACTTTTTCAAAATTCGAACAATTAATATTTTTTACTACTTTATTCTAATTGTGTTTTTTGTTGTGCACCTTAATCTCATTTTATACAAACCAAGTACACACCCAAACATTATTATTATTATGGTCACAAATGTCATCAAAAGTAAAATGAGAAATCAAAACGGTGTAAGAGACAAAATTAAAAATTTAGAGATAACTAGTGCAAATGATAGCGAAAGCACCATTCTATGTTGTGGCAAGAGATGTTAGGGATTGCTCTAACACGTGTTCCACCGCAACGCGATATAGAAACAAATTAGCATTAAAGCTCCCATAAGAAAACAAACTTTGAATGCATTTTACTCAGAATCGTTTTTTTTTATCTCTTATAAAAACTTTTGCTTCTCACTGCCTCATTAATGCGATCAGCAGTACTGTTTCTGAGCTGCAACTACATATGCTTATGTAATATATCGTGACATGTAACAGGGGGATATTGCTGGGCCGTAGCCCTACAGTATTTGTACATTTGCGTTGTGTGTGCATTTCAAATTTGATTAAGAATCAAATTCTAAATAAATAATGGGAGTTTGAAAAAAACCCAAACACGATTTTACAGAAGAAACATTTATTAATTCTTAAAACATATAAAGCTCTTTCGCTCTCCACGAAAAAAAATAAAACAAATTAAAATTACTAAGCTTATGATTTCTTTCAATAGTTAGAGATTTAAGTAACACTTCTTTAAGAGATGAAGGATCCGGAAAGGGGAAGTGGGATAAGGGAGCTACGAGATTTTACATCCCCTTCCTGGGAAAAGTATTGTACTCGCTGAGGAGGTTTGGGCTCTTGGATCCTCATCTAAACAATTCCAAAGCATCTTTTAAAATCTCTCCGTCTACGTCTCTCTCTCTCTCTGCATCCCATGTCAGTCTCCCCTTTTGTGTTCGGGGCCGTGTTTTATATATGGGATATATGGGGTGTTGGAATGCAGAAGGTCAGAAATGGGCAACGGACCTGGCCGTGAGAAAGTGAAGCGGACAGCAACGATGACCGGAAAAGAAACGCAATCTAATACTTTCTTATCGGGCTCCCTCAACCCAGACCGGATACAAAAACTGTGCACGCGTTTGAAAGAAAAGTGTGGGGTGCTATTTTCACAGCCTCACAATATCCCCGGTAGCAGAAATTGCGCAGCACGGCAGCGAGCTCTGTAGATTTATTTTAAAGTTTGCATATTAATTAGCCACCTTACAAAGCAAATTTTAAATACTAGTTAGTTTTTTTTTCTACTACGACCCTTAGTTAAGTATTAATGATTCAGATAAATGTTTGCCCTGTTTTCCCTAACTTATATAATAAATAATTTTTAACTATTAAACTGCGTTGTATTGCCTTTACTTCATTTTCTCTTAGCTTGCATTCATTGCATGTCAATTTTAGATTTTATTAATTTATTTATAAATTGAAACATTGTAATTTTTATTTATTGTCTGCATGCATTACTGTTATAAATCAACTATTTTAAAGTGCATAGTTTGCTATTTTTTATGATTGTAAATTTGGTTTCACATTATTTGGTGCCACAGATAAATTCTGACTTCTGAAACTCTTGCTGCAGATTGATACAGAAAATTCTGCTACTGGAGGGATATGTTGAAGTGGGACATTATGTGGCAAAGAGGATAGGAGTTAAATATATTGGAAAAAACTGACATCATTCATGAATGGTCCCTTGGTTGCAGACCTAACAACAGTGGCCGAATCAAAAAACGCGTTTTACAAGAAAATTCTGAAACATTTTCCACAAAAAAAAAAAAAATGTCAGCACCAGTATAAGCAGCTAGAATGCAGATCTGACAGAGAATTTCCCATCCTCCTGTGATGGGCGACTCAACATTCCGAGTGTTAAAACGAAATTCATCTTCTCCATCCCACAGGGTGAGAAGAAGAAGAAGGCAGCGAGTGGAACACCGGTCCCGGGGTATCCGGTTGAGTTGCCAGACTTGTCCATCCGTCATCATTACCTCTCCTGCCTTCGACCTACTCTGCCCGATGTGCAGCTCTCTCCACTTTTCACCTGAGAAGAGAACAGGTTCTGCGAAAGAAACCCTCGGTGGGTTCTGACCGTCAAGCTCATATCTCTCGGCGATCGTGAAAGGAAAGAATAAGTTCTCGTTCGGAATAAATTCATATATGAATATGAAATAACCATAGGCGCCGACGATTCGTAATTCGAAATGTGGAAGGGGTAATAGTGGTGACGATTGATAACAAAGATTAGTTGAATCTCAGAAAAAGGAAAAAATATATATTATAACCCTGTCGTCACCCCGACCATCATTTAAGGCTCCTACTTCAACTAGCGATATTGAGGTTTAAAAAAAAAATTCCAAATTTATCTTTATTTTGGTCAGTAACACCTCTTAATATGTGTAACACATACGAAACCTTGCAAGAATAACGAATTTGTGATTATGTAAGTACAAAGATAAAACAACGTGAAAAAGCACAAATTTAGATTAAAATTAACGCAAATAGCTATTTCGAAGCTACAAATGGAGCCTCTTCATCAGTGCATAAAAGAAGAAGAAACGCTCAACACACAAGCATGGAAGCTGTGAGTGAACAAGTCAAAAACCAGAGAGACACCGGTATTTATACCAAATGTGTCGGATTAGCGGTTGACTAATCAAAGGCCAGGAACAAGGCGGGAACAGATCCCGAAGGAAAAAGGCGGGAAACGAATATGTAAATTGCAGGAGAAAACCAAAAAGGGGAGAGAAAAATTATAAAAATTATAAAAATTGTTTCCAAATGTCAGGAAAATATGGAGTGCTGGAAAAATCATTTACTACAGAATGAGAATTTTTCCAAATGTGATAAGCTTCCCAAAAATCAAGTTCATAGACAGAAGAGCATTTGCTGATAATTCTAGCAGAAGAAAATTCAAAACAATGATCTAAAGTCCAACAATGCTGGGCAATGGAAGAACGTGCAAGTTCTTTACGCTTAACATAATTTTCATGTTCTTTCAGACGGTGCTTTAAGGCACGTTTAGTCTGACCTATGTAAAACAGACCACATTTGCAAGAAATACTATAAATACCCCAGTTGCTGTGCAAATCAATGGGATACTTCAAATTTGTAAATTTTATTTTATTCACAGGGGAAAATGCAATATCAAACCCAAACTTCTTCAATATTTTAGCAATTTGCTGACTGATTTTTTGATCATTTTGTCTTATATTGTGATTATGTGTCATTAAAAATTAGAAATCAACGTTAAAAGCACAAAATTTGCAGACAGGTGTTTCGAGGTTACAGGAATACCTTTTTTAATGCAAAGGAGCCAGATTCTAGATGAATGGCTTTAAACGGCCTTTTATTTCATTTATGTGTCTTTAATCAATCAAACATGCATTTATTTTGAATTTTGTACTACACAGAATTTACCTATATAATATACATATACCCTATAATAATTATTCTAAAAAATATAATGGGTATGCAAGAGTAAAGCAAAATTTATAAACAGAAAATTCTGCTATATTTTTTTATTTCATTGACGTAATGACCAGATTCCGCTTAAATGTAATGACCTTGCACCCGTCTTCACAAATCCTTAAAGCAGGAGTCGGCAAGTAAATTTATGTGGAATCCGGATTTCAAAAATCTTTAGGAAAAAAAAAATAGAGCCCAGCTTTTTGACCTTTTGCGGCCCGGATCTGTCCCGCGGTTTGGCAGTAGAGTTGGAGTCGTACAGTCGGAGTCGTGGAGTCGAAGTCGGGCTGATTTTGAGACAGAGGAGCGGAGTCGGACTGATTTGAGGTAGAAGAGTCGGAGTGGTTGAAAATGCAAGGAATGTTGAGTTTGATATTCACTGTGTCAATTTGGCACTGGTCCCCATAACAGCTGATGTACAGATAGGAGGAAACCCTGGAGATTCAAGAACAAGAGGAAGGACCAGATCAAGATAGAAGGAGCAGGTGGAAGGGGTTCTTTGCTGTAACCAACTGAAAAATTATGAAGCAGCTGGATCGAAGCGAATGGGTTAAAATCTCAAAAGAATCTGCGGTTCTTATAGGAATCGAGCCGCCGATAACGATGATGTGAATATTGAGCTGTATTATTAACTGGAGTGCTAGCATATGTTTTACATTATCGTCTGCAGTCCTCTGCTGGGCTATTTTCCACAATTTAATTAAGGATTCTTACCGTTCTGTCAAAAAACTCGTTCAATAAAACGTAAATGAATTTGAAGTTCCTATTTGAACCGTGAATAAATTTAATGCAAATTTTATATGGAAAGATTTTCATTCCTTGTAACGTTTTAATTTATTCATGCAAGAGTACTTCAGTATTTACAATTATGCGTCAATGACGATAAAAATTTTGGATTCATTTTTGAATGTGAAGTGCTCTCATTCAGTTTGGGTAGACAGCAACGGAGTGCAGTCAAATTATTAAAATCATAATCACTTTAAATTAAAATTTGCCAGCTCCCCGCTTGCTGAATCAATCTTTCCATTGCCTATATTTTAGTCTTTATGCTTAATGAACCTATAGAACCCCGTTGGAGCTTTTCATTTTAATTGAAAACAGTTTTAGGAGTAAATTGCTTTAAGGTTTATTTTATTACTCTTGTATTTCAACTTGAACCAAGCTTTATTTACCTAAGAAACTTTCAGTTGTTTTATCTTTAAATGTTTTGTAGCCTGGGTGTCATTCTAATAGCTGCAATGAAGTCATCAATATATAAAAGAATAATCACTGTCTAGTCAGAAATCTCTATATAGTCGAACCCAAAGGGAATTTTAAAATAAATTCGTCTTAGCCGTAGTTCGTCTTATCCAAAAAACAATGAAATCCTTTTTTAGAAAGCAAAAGAGGAATTTCGCGCTATTTTCCAGCGCACAATGCTGGATTTAAGTTCCTTCTGCATATGCAAATCAATGCAATATATTTCCAATTTGTCATAAGAAAAAAATAATTTCTGGTTCTCAAAAAAAAAAAAAATTTTTTTAAAGTAAAAATTCAATAACTTTAGACGTTCATTAACTAAAATTACATATCAAGAGAAAATCAAAATTATCGTAGGTATATTCCTCATTGTTTTTTAAAATGCTCAGTTATAACACGTTGTTTCCTACTCTTTTCCGAACAGTTGCTCCAGAAGTCTTCAATGGCCTTTAAATTGTTTAGGCATTCTGATGAATAATCCTTTTCTTTTTTTTTTTCCGCTGTTTCGTAAAATTGATAAAAATACTTTTAATTGTTTCCTATTGAATTGAAGTTCGAACGGAAGGGACCCTAAATAAGAGTTCGACTTATCCGATAGTTCGAATTAAGCGTTTTCGTCTGAAACGATGAAAACAGCGTTATTTGTTAATTGTACATTAGGACGGGGATCGCAAATGTAGTTCGTCTTAGCAGTAATTCGTTTTAAGCGTGTTTGAATTAACGAGGTTCGACTAATTAGGCAAAGACAAAACAGTTAAGAACCATTTTATCCTCTGCTTGTAACCGATTTTCTTACTTTCTTTTTTATTTAGTCGCTATTGAGGCGCTTTAGTGGTATCAATAAAAACATTTATGGAAGTAGTTAATTTTTTTTCACCTTCTTTCAACGTAGATTCGGAGCATTTTTTTTTTTTTTTTTTTTTTTTGAAGTCTTGAAAGTGTGACGAATAGTCATACGTGCATAATCTTTCGTAAATCTACAATTTACAATATTTGTACAATACTCAATACATCTACAACTATTACATATACAACTATTTATAATTCGAACAAGTAATGTCAAGAACAAAATAAAAGAGAGAATGCAATATGTTAAACGAATGTCGAAGCAAAATAATACTAAACTTAAGTTTTCAGTTAATACATTTCTAAAGAATATATACGTATATAATAAGTCAATCAGATTGTTTGTCTAGTACAATATCAAACAAAATAAAATACAATTTGAAGCTAGGTCTAATGCAGCAAAAAAGGAGATAATAAGTATAGTGATGCGTGATTTTGCTTCGAACCAACGTTTCGTAAGTTTGCTGATTTGCATTAGTGTTTTAAACTCTTGATTAAATTGAAAGAGAGTGTTTATATTTTCAATTTAATCAATAATAATAGGATGACATGAAAATTTTTATTTCTGCTCCCTTTACAGGAGAAGGAGAGGTCATTTAGTCTAAATAAAAATTATCGCTCATTGAATTATTTAAACGAAACAAACTGTTCTCAAACAGAAAAACTGAAATCTCTAAAAGTTTTTTAAACTTTCGAGGCTGAACTTGAAAAAAAAAATTGAATTAGAGTCGGATTTCGAACGCTTGGCAAACTGTAGGTGTATTTTAAACTCTAATTTAAAAAAACAAGAGGTTGAAAAATCAAAATTTGAAAAGTGAATTCCCCAAATTAATGACTAATCATATTGTTTCTTTAATAATTTAAAATATTTTCTTCCTGAAAATCTGAAGAAAAGTAATTGATGTTAAATAAACATATGAGAGTTTAGGAAATGTCTTTGAAGTTCATCAACCGATTTGTTAAAAAACGTGTTTTTCATAAAATTCTCAGATGCAGTTCAGATTCTGATGTAATCACGACCTCATATTAAAACATTCATTGCGTTACGTCACTCAAACAAAAAGATTCGTTTGAACAGCAAAATTCGAAAGTCGGCAGACAATTCATTATTTGAACAGAGCTAAACATTAAGGAAATAATACGACTTATTAAATGCCGTTTGGGCAATCTCCATAAGTCTTATATAAAAATCTCGACCATTTTTTATAAATTTAGACTTTCAAAGTAATGTACTTTTGTTTTAAGAAAATTGGCGTGATTTTCTACTGTCGTATGTTTAATTTTAGAATAATAATAGTATTGCTGCTGTTGTTAACAAACAAGCTTTCTTCGTATTTGTTAAAGCAGCTTCATAGCAAATTCGAAACTTTTTCGCGATGAAAATGTGTTTCATTTTAACCTCAAAACATGCGTCTAGAATTTGTTTGTTTGTTTCTTTTTTTTTAGAAATTCCTATTGTACAATATTTATTTCTCACAGTACGATCTCTGGCTAACAATCAACGTTGACATTTTACTTAGGTATTTATTTATTAGGAAAATGCGGTTTAGTGGTAAAATTTTTCAATAAACTTCTCACGACCATTAAAATAAACTACAATGGAGACAATCCAATCAGCGTCATTGGTCACGTGGCAGCCATTAAAGTAATCTAAGCAAAGGAAGCCGTAGCATCGCTTTACTTCGAGTTGGACAAATCTAATAAAAACTAGGCCTAAATAAAGTTCTTCTACATTACATAAAATGAACATTACATAAAACACAATAACTATTGTAATAATTAATCAATTTATTGAATAATGATTAAATTAAATGTAAATACTGGGTTATAATCAGAAAAGGCTGCGAAAATAGTTTAATTAATTTTAAGATAACTCATTTTGCCTAGTGTACTCCACGTAGAACTCCATTGAAAATCTTAGTAAACAAAGAGCGGATATCACGTGACAACGGTGATCGTTCATGAGTCCCTCTAGCGGTGAATTGCCTCCATTTGCCCAACAGTCGAAATTCGACCCTAATAATTAAATTTAGCATTAAAAACACTATGCTATTTACGTAATTATATAAATATTATTCATCAAATTTTGGCGATTACAGCGTCGAGTTTATTTTGTACATCCTCACTTAAAGGAAACGTATTGTAAATCATTGTTCGCCGCAGTGCCCTTTGCGCTCATAAATGTAGCCGCTTGGTTTTCTAAGTTGAATGAATCTTAAATATTTGTTTCTATACACAATTCTCCTTTTTCATTCCACTGTTTCAGAAAAGCTTTCACTCGAATTGTTATTATAATCTATATATATATATATATATATATATATATCACTTAAAGTGGACCAGTGACGATTAAATTTTGCGGTACGATACGAGACTAACATTTTGCAAAAAGCAACTATCGTAAAAACAATATTTATGATTATTATAGAAAAGTAATACAATATTTGCATTTATTATCGTAGCTTACCGGGGGGGGGGCGACATTAACAAATTAATTTCTATTTCTTAAAAAGTATTTCCGTTCATAACTCCATATTTAATTTCCAATTCTTTGGAGTGGCAACGCCTTAGTTTGTTTATATCGAGCGATCATTCCCACGTTTATATCTAGCGATCTTTTCTAAAGCCTTTCGAATTTTAAAGTGTTTTTTACAATTTTAAAATGGTTTTAGCTCGCAGATGTTCTGCGAGGGATCAGCTAGTTGCTTTTAATATTACTGCTCAATGGCAAATAACTCTTTTTACCCAATGAGTTTTACATTTATTACCAAATTTATATTTATTACCTTCTCAACCAAGACATGTTCTCATCTGCTACCTATAATAATATAACATTGCAAATATAAATGAGGTTTTTCAGACAAAAGAAAAAATGGAATAATTAACTAATAATAAATTATTTCCAAATTTTTTTATTGATATCACAAACACTCGTCAATAGCTACTAAACCAAAAAAATGTAAGAAAATCGGTTGAAAAACAAAGAAGAAAATGGTACTTAACTGTTTGGTCTTTGCCTGGTAGTGAAAAAAATATACTATATATATATATATATATATATATATATATATATATATATGAAGTTAAATACCCAGTACATCACGAGAGAGGACACAAAATCCAGTTTTAAATAAAAATATAACTAAAACGTTTTTCTTTTAGGCTGAGGACATAAATTACAGCCCTATGAGCCATGCCCCGTTTCATTTGTTCTTTGTCAACTGTCATAGTTTTTAAAAAAATTTACTTTATTCGTTCTACTTTTAGTTTCGTTCAAAATTTGAAACCGCTTTAATTGGCATTATATTTTTAAACTTTGAGAAGTATTTCTCCGAATTTGAGGCTATTTTTCGACTTGCTTTTCAACCTTCTGTCTTTGCTTAGGACCAAGGTTTGGCGAAAAAATTCAATGAATCTCTTGAGTTACATGAAGCCCAACGTAAAACAAACGTACTGGGACATCCACTTTTTTAAAGCCTAGGGCAGGGGTCGGCAACCTTTTGAGTCGGAAGAGTCAAAAATTACAATTTACAAAATTTCAAAGTTTTTAAAGAGCCACAAAAGATTTTCTTGCCAACAATAAATAGTACTTGCATAAATAAAGTTTTTTTATTAAAAAAAAATCTATTTATTCATAAGAAAAAAATATCTATTTATTCATATATAAGTAGCGTTTTTCACAACAAATTAGATAATATGTATATATGGCATTATTAGATAATTACTTATTATTTAAGTAAAAAATTAAAACAATTAAACATTTATTTACAACACTAACTTAAATAACAAACAATTGAGCAAACAAAATTCAATGGGAGCGATGACTTTGCATGGTTATTCAAGTAGAAACGTATTCAGAACGATTTTTAAAGGCCTTTTTTAAAATAAAAAATAATATTTGCGAATGGAACTAAAGAACCGCAGCTTCACATCCAAAGAGCCGCAGGTTGCAGACCCCTGGTCTGGGGTAACGAGAAGGGGGCTTTCCGGCAACACTACAACTTTTGAAGAAAAAACAATGTCGCTACGCAGTTAGGCTTTAGCCCACTGTCTTCCAACCGTTATAGTACGCGGACCAAAGGGGGTCCGTGAAAGCCTCGGGGGTGGTCCTCGCGTGAGTCCCGTGATAACTTGTGAAAAAAGTAATATTTTCCCGAGATTAAATCAAAGTGACGATTTTCGTTGAACAAGATTAACTTTTAATAGATTTTTGTTAAATTATTAAAACTTTTTTTAGCAATACCTTCGATTAAATATTCCTATAAATTATCATTAAAAACCGAAAACGATGAAAAATAAATTAACTTCAAAATGCTTGAAAATAAGAATTTGCATTTAGCACTAGAAATAGATGAAATACGTGTCTGTCATTTTTCCGTCTACATAACTATCTAAAAACAATAACTAAAGAAAATGATAAATGATAATATTTCATAAATTAATGAAAGAACTTGTACTGAATTTTCATCAATTAAGCATTATCTATTTAATTTCAAAGTTAAAGCTGGTAAACTGAAGCTTCCGTTTCGTCAGAATCCGAGCTGGCTGATTATTAATAGACCTTGTTTTAGGTAGTTCGATCTGCGCATGAAATCGTTTTAAAATAACTGATCACAAGATCATAAAACAAAAACGGCTGAACAGAGAATCGAATCTGCTTCGGATCGAATGGAACTGGTTCCAGCCGGTCATTAACGGAGTCATCGTCTGCTGTTTCGGTCTCGCACTGCAGTGCTGCCAAAAAGCCAACTTTACAAGTTATCCTTCTGGTATGTATGACGATATGTACAGTTCATCTTTAGCATTAGCTTCATTAGGACAAATCTAGTTTTGGTTCTGAAACATTATTATGCATTTCATGACTCATGATCTGTTTTACATTTATTTTTGTGTATGTAGGTAACGTCCGTTTACTACGGAATTCACGGCATGCATAAACAAAAGCATGTATGTGCAAAGTACAAAGGATATACACAAAAGCAACTTACAGAGTATTCGTAAAGAAGAAGAATATGTCTGTCACACACGAAGGTAGACTAGGGGGTGGTTGATAGTAGAAGGATATCCAGCTGATGTCCGTAAGTTACTGTTTAAACATCTTTCTGCGCACCAAGGGCTTCTTTAACACATGTCATACCTTAAAGAAAACATCAAAAAATAAACATTAAGGGATCATTCATAAATGATGTCACGCTACGAGGGGGAGGGGGGTTCCTGAAACTGTGACAAGGGGAAGAGAGGGGGTAACAAGAAATGTGACATCAGGCTTATGCAGCATAGCGTGACATGTGACAAAAGGGGAGGGTGTCCGCTGAAATGTGACATTTTGTGACAAAGGGGGGAAGGGGAGTTAAATATATCGGAAAAAGGCGTGACATCATTTATGAACGATCCTTAAGCAAAAGGGTGGGGGGGGGGGGGGGTTTCTCGATTTTTAGTATGCTCTATCATCGAAAAATTGTGTATTGGAAAAAAAAAAAAAAAAAAACAAAGTATCAGCCTGCAAAAAAATTTGAGGAAAATCAAACGATATCTTGCATTTCTTCATGGGGCACAAAATTTCAAATTTTCACAAATGAGGCAAAAAAATGTTTTGATGTACTCTAGTGCTGAAAAGTTGTGAGTTGTAAGTAAACGATGACAAAAAAAAAATAAATAAATAAATAAAAAAATTTTAATTTTTAAAAAATGAAATAATATTTACCGGTTCCTCTTGGGGGGCAGCCAAAATTATCCGTTTTTGTGAAATTTCACATCTTTCCCACAAAGCGTAATTTTATTTATTTATTTACTTATTTCCATCAGCCCTAGTATCGAAAAAATCAGTCACCAGCTCCGCGCGAAAGCAATCCTAAGGCTCCGGCTAACAGGTAGGAGTCTGGTGGAAAATGACAAAGAATATATAAAAATTAAGTAAATGAAAAGGAAAAAAATTTTGAAATTTAGCCCAAAATTCAAATTATTGGGGCCCATGAAGAACCGAAAGATTTTCTTTCAAAATTCTCACAGGTGATTTTCTTAACAATACACAATACTTACGCGCTACGGAAATTTAAAAAAAAATCGCCACCTGAAGGTTTTCCAAGACCATCCTTTGTCGATATATTTATATATACTCTTCAATTTGACATTCTCCCAAACTTTCACGGTTAGTTAATAAATATTTCGTTATCATTAGGACCAATTTTTATTGGAATATATCAGGGGTGGCGAACACGCGGCGTTAAGTTCGGCGCATTTTATAATTGCATGTGGCGCAACAGGAGTTTCCATAAATTTCAAAACAAATCTAATGACATCGAAATAGGAAAAAAAATTGAAATGCACAAGAAATTAATTAAAAGCAGAAGGAGATCTCAAATGGCGGACTCAAATTAGAACTCTCTACTGCATGCGCAGTATTTAATTTTACTGAAGGTATTAGCAAACATTTTTGGAGATCAAGTAAGGTGATGGTATTGTTGTTGTTGGCGATTTCTCGCGCGAAGAGAGGAAGGGAGGGGGCGCTGCTCCTGAGTTTAACGAGCCCTTATTGACAGGAGTCCAACTTCCGCCCCTTTGAGAGGTCTCTTAATTTTTTGAACCAGCTCCCAGATGAGAGACCGTCACCTGGGGGTTGGCTGTTTTTTGAAGTTTAAAATTGAACGCAAAATTGTTCAAATCAAAAAGGAAACGAATGCAAAAAAAAAAAACCTTTACAATCGGACAATTCCTTCAAAAGTTCTTAGGGGGACAGTCAGACCGACAGACAGACAACCAGTCCGACAGAAACACGTTTTTCCCGTCTCAAAACCCTACTTTCAATTTTTTTAAATTTTCAATATTTATTAAATTATTAACTTATTTTTAACAATATTTTTACGATGCATTAAGCTTTCTTTCATTCTATTTTTCTTTTTTAACTTTTACGGGAAATCTTTCCACGTACGTACATATTCTATGAACGTATTATTATAACGAGTGTATTTTTTATAGTTAGATTTAACCAACCCTAACTAACCCTTTTCGAAAATTCTTTGACATCGGTGCCTAGCACACCATTGACCTGATGTTGCGCGGTATACAATTGACGCAAGACAAAAAAAAAAAAACTTTAACATCGGACAATTCCTTCAAAAGTTCCTAGAAGGGGGACAGTCTTGAGGGGGGGGGGACAATCAGACCGACCGACAGACACACATTTTTCCCATCTCAAAACCCTACTTTCAATTTTTTTATTTTTCAATATTTATTACTTGACTTATTTTTGACTGTTTCTTATTTTTACAAACAGACAGACAACAAAGATGACAGACAATATCCCGAAAGCCAGACCGCAAAGAAATTTAAGGGACCAAAGAACGATTCTGAGTAAAACGCGCTCAAATCTCAAATTATTTTTAAGCGACGCGAGGGAGCTAACCTGTTGGAGCTTCCACTAACATCCCTTGCCACAATAATTGATCCTTCTTATATCATTTGCACAAATTATGTCCAAATTTCCAATTCTGCCACACGCACCCCTTTGCCTGTAGTACTTTAATTTAAGAAACAATGGTTTGAACAATGATAATTTTCAATCTGAATCTCAAGTTAAACCATCAACCCATTCGATTTCGCTGCACAGTTACGTAATCTCAGGCGCTAAATGCAAATTTACCGCATTGCTAAAGACAGGCCTTTTTCTCATAGAAATATTTCTCTCTACAGGAAGAAAGTTCAGCTTCGCATTCCGTGCACTGCTCAAGCTTCCCCTTTAAGATCACCTGTGTGACGTCAGAAGAGCTTGAGTCAAGCTCGAGATAAGACGAAAATTAATGGATTTCTCTTCCGTTAGAGAAGCAAGTTTCAGAGCAGCTCTGATTTTCTCTTTTCGAAGCGATTAATGAATAGATTTAACCATTTTGCGTTTTGATCACTTTTTGAATTTCGGATACATTTCTATCGAGTTTTTAATCACATTTGATTAGCTCGTATTTGAAAGCCTTATGGAACTTTTTAAAAAGAATATAAATAACTGACTTCCGTAGTTTCGGTTTGGTTCCTTTTATTTATTTATTTACCCACTAGCTGCGTCGTCCGGCGTTGCACGGGCTATTTCAAATATTGATGATTTCCTCAGGAAGGCAATTTGAAAATATATATGACACAATAATGCATGCAAAAAATTGCTGGTAGAAGACAGAATTCGTGATTATTTAAATTTAAATCAGATTTTTTTTTTTTAAATGAAAATCGGATTTTTTTTTTATTTTTTAAAAAGACCTTAAATATTTCGGATATTTATTATGCTACATTCATAGCAACAATATGTCATGTTAATCAATATGCAAAAACACACTTTAAGGTATTTTCACAGCAATAAATATTTTTTAATAATAATAATGATAAACAAATTTTAATACAAATGCATGACTCAAATGAAACTTAATGCTACCAGGAATAATAGTACACTCATAAGTACAGAGAAAATGAATACATTTAATCTGCATTATTTTGCTGTTGAAAGCTAAAAAAAAAAAAGTAACAATTGTGTGTACATGGAGTATACTTTAATCATTTTTCTATTTTATAAGTGAAAAAGCCTGAAATATTCTTACCCATTTAGTAAAATTATATGCTAACACCATTACTAAAATCTGAAACTTTTTGTTTTAATCAAATATTTTCATTGAAACTACTTTGATAAAAAATATTTTAGAAGGAAAAAAACGTTAAGGTATTAGGGGACATGGATAAAACTTTAAGGATACATATTCTAAATTCTAACAATTGTTTTAAGCACTATCATTCTGAATTATTTATTGTGTGGCATTTATTCAATTGATCTAAAATCCTATTTTTAAGGTAAAAAAACACAGAATGCTTCATGATTATTAATTTGAGTGAATGATGCTTTGCTATTAAGATGCTTGAAGAATAAGAGTAATATTGTAAAATTTTAAAAATAGTAATTAGTTCTAAATTTATGAAATATGTTATCACATATTTACACAGACCTAGGAAGTTTTGCTTGAAACAGTGGTTGTAATTGCAACATATTTCACTTTTACAACATTTTCTAACATTGTAAAATCAATTATTTTTTTGAAAAAAAATCACTTGATTTAAATCAATGATTTTTTTTAAAAAATCATTTGATTTAAATCGCGATTTAAATCATGATTTAAATCAAGCTGATTTAAATCAACGAACCCTGGTAGAAGACAACAGCATAAGCGTAACCAGAAGGGGGTTTTGGGTGTTCAAACCCCCCCCCCCCATTGGGTATTTACTTATTTAGGCACACAAAAAAATTCTGGCTAAAGCCTTGCAAAGCATATATTTTTTTCCCTAAGAAAATTAAACACATATGCATATGATTTTATTTCCTCTTTCTCTGAAGGGTTGTGATCAAGACCAAAGTATGCAGCTCATAATAAAGAGGACTTTTCATCTGGTTATAATCAACCACCTTATCACCTTGGGGGGGGGGGGGGTTACAGCGAAGGCTTCAATCACCGTACCGCACACAGACAAACAGAAATATTTCAATCACTCCAGAGGGTTTTCTTTCCATCTTGATGTCTTTTTTACCCAAAGGCAGCAATTTGGGAATACAATCGCACAAGTAATAAGTTTCGTGGAAAATATTCTCTACTGTGATGGAGTTTTGTTTTCTGATAAACCGGTGTTGTAGCCTACAACACCGGTTTACAACTTGTAGGCGCTGGGGTCTGAAAATGAAGGACCCCCCTTGTCTAAATGGGTTAAACCCTCAAGCCAGGAAGCGATGCTCATCAAGAAACTTAAAGAGCAGTTTGTATTTGTTTAATGACTTCCTGTCCAAACACCCATTTTGGTAAAATCTTTTTTGTAGATGAACCGATTGGAAAACTGATGAACTGTATTAGCATTGCATTCTCATTTACAGATGTTCTCTCATCTCTTATATTTTAAATGTTTTTTTTTTTTATTATGGTCCATCACTGATTGCATTACGACTCTGGAAATCATCCGTTCAACGTTTCTAATCTCACTGCTACGGTTTAATGCTGCATTTTAATTTACAATCAAGCATTATTTATATTTTAGCAAAATTTTTAATTATTTTCGATACATAATAATGTTTGCAATCCAGCGGTGGACACGTTCGTCATCCAAAAAGAAAAGAAAATTTGATTCAAACGCTTCCACTTCTGAGGTATGTTTTGCTACAAATTTAACAAAATTTTAGAAATTTATTGTGGGGATGAGCATTTTTGTAGGGGAATTTGGATTTTTTTCTCTAAAATTCCACTATTTCCCAGTTTTAATATTATGAATGCTTGGACATAAAAGATTGCTTAGCGCTAAATATTGAATTTTCTATTGCGTTTGATTTTAAAAATAAACTAATAGATCTGGTAATGAATGTTTAATGTTTTTGTCTATCAAGGCCGTATCCACAGGGGAAGAGGGTCTCACGGGCCGCCCCCCCCCCCCTTAGAAATCTTTTGCAATGCATCATATATTCCTCCATGAAACTTTGCTTAACATAAGTGTGTCGAAGTCTGCCCCCCCCCCCCCCCGAAAAAATATTCTGGATACTGCCTAGGCTCTGGAGCAGGGGGAGCATGTTAAGAAGTAGAAAGGGCAGTGTATGCTTCAAAATCATACCCTTTATATATACATATATATGACTAGAAATGATGTTAATATGAATTTTTTTACATATATGGCAGCTTTTTGATGTATGTATAGTAGATGTATGTTTAGATATTTGGTGAAGTTAGAGCAAACAGAAAGGAGTTTGGTTACTCTCCCCCCGCTATTTTTTCAAAATAAAGTCTTATATCTTTTAAGTTACTTTTGGTGTCGCTCGTGATAGTGTTCAATGTCCTTTCCCTGAAAGTAAAGTGTCTTAAAAGCGTAATTTCTCTTTTCTTTCTTTTTTTAAAACTTGTGATCTGAATTTTTTTGCCGGGGGGGGGGAGGAGTTGACTTGTTCCGAGGGGGTAGCTCCCCCCCCCCCGGGAGATGCCTGAAATTAACACGGGGTATATCTTTAGAGACAAGTATTTATGACTAGTAAATTTTCAACTCTTTTACACTTCTTATTGGTGTTAAGTCTGTACATTTTTAGGGTGACCCCCCCCCCCTTTCACCAACCCTAGTTACGCCTATGGACAACAGTAAAACCGATTAGAAAAATATCGTCTGCGCTAAAAATTAATTCGGACTGATTGGCATGCCTAGCTTGAGATTTCTTTGGTCATTTCTTTACAAACGTTAGTGCTTCCACAGAGTATCAGTAAAAGAGATTTTATTCTAATTTCTCTTTCTTCTTTAGTTTCAAGTAAACCTAAAATCGAACTTCTAAATGATTGTTCAGCCAATCTAATACTTCTTGAATCCTCAGTTTCATTTTCTCTAATAGTGCCACATCGTTAGAATTTCTGGTAGTTTTACTTATGGCACTTTTCTTTCTAGCCATGATCCGCTTACAAACATTAGAGAGAAGTTGAGTTGTACTCAGCACAGAACGTGAGTAAATTTTGAAAATTAATTAAATAATATATTTTTTTTATTAAAAAATTAATAAAAATAGCTAGGTTTACTTCTGGTGAAATTATGAATCCAACAGAATTTCCTTTTTTCTACACGTTCTGTAGTTCGCGCGTTTACTTATTTCAAACATACGCGTGCACAAAGTGAGTTTTATTTACGTAGATTTAAACAAGGGAAAGAACCTTTTTCTGAAATATTTATTTTTGCACTGAATGGACACTTGAAAAAATCCAACGTAAACAATGAAAGTTGCATGCACTTGTTTCGAAGTTTCATAAATCCCGTTCGTCAGTGCAAAAATACTTGCATGCTATTTTCATTGATTTTTTTTTTTTTTTTTTTTTCAAGTGCAACATTGCTATGTTTAGCAAAAAATGGTGATAGGAAAGAATCCCAGGAAGGGCAGGTCGGTACCCCTTTTCCCCCACACTGGATTTCAAGTCTTCATATACGCCAAAATTTTGCGGATTAAGTTGGAAAAAAAAATGTCGAGACTTAATTGATAGTCAGTTTTTGTTCCATGGAACAGAAAAACAACGTTATAAGATGGATAACAATCAAATTAGTCAGTTTTAACACAAAAAAATAATAATTAACATTAACATGATTTTTCAACTTTGTGCTAAAAGAAAAACGCCCAGAAAATTTTATTTTTAACTCAAGTGATTCTTAGGATACAAAACGATTCTTAATTTTTCATGTTATTATTAACTTTTTGTTTTGTTTAGCAACGATAAACAAGTAAAATCATTTGATTCTTGCGAATGTTCTTCCGTACACGTAAATAATCATCATGTTAAAATTGCTATCAGTTTATTTGTTCTCTTATTTATTATTCATTTCAAAATTTTTAATACGTCGGTTTTTGCTGTAATTCAGTTTTATACCTTATTTTCAATATATATTTTGTGTCTGTAGTGAAACACGACGCTTGAATATTATAAAAATTTATATTAAAAATTTTTGACAGTTGAACTTTAAAGAAAAAAACGATGAGGAATTGGATTTAATTTAATTTTAATCTTTTTTTAAAACCATTTAAACTTTTTTTCTTCGAATTAATTGCTTTAATAGAAGAAAAGAATTATTAAAAATAATTTGGAAAGGAAGGTGTGATGTGACTATTGTGTTAAAATCGAAATGAGAGATTGAATTTAATTTTATTTTAATCTTTGCGGTTTTTAAATTAATTGTTTTAAGGGGAGCCAGTACCCAAAAATGATGAAAACACCAAAAAATTTTTTTTATTGGCTTAAGTTGTAAAAGAAATCTTTAAAAATGTTCCCTGAAAATTTCAGAAAAATTGAAGAAATATTTATTGATTTAGTATTGATTTTATTACGGTGTGAGGTCCCACCTTTTCATTCCTAAACCGTAACTGTGCTGAATATGAGCCACATATTTATTTTTTTTAATAAATTAAGCAAGAAGAAGCCCTTTCATCGTGACTGTAACTTTTTAAAAAAGTTCCTTACTTGAAGTTTTGATAAAGAAAGGATTTAAGTTTTTGCAAGCCGAAAACAAAATTGCTATTTTCTCTCACTTTGTTTTTTGTGCATTTCATCTGAATCAAAATGCAAAGGCTTTTTTAAATTTGTATCTATAATGTTGATTTTTTCCCACATGTTCCTGAAACTATATATAACAAATTTATGCTCTGTTTTTATGATAACTTAAGTACCTTTTTTTAAAATTCTTTTAGAAGATTTTTTTTTTTTTTTTTTTTTTTTTTGCGTTACTTCAGTTTTTATTTTTTTTCTCAAAAAGTATTTGACTTATAAAAAAATCAGTTTTGCTTTTTGAGTAATGAATCAATAAAAAAAATTTTGAGACTTGACGCCAATTTTTAAAAGAGAAGATGCATTTTTAAAAATTGCTACTTTTCTCTCAGAAAATTAAATTATTCAAATTATATTTTAAACATCCAGTTTTTTTAATATTAAATTTCTTATGAAGTGGTGTAAGATGACATGAGACAAAAAATGTAAATTTAAACACCATAGAGAAAAAAAATGGTCTCATGGTACCCGCACTCTTAACCGAAGAAAAGAATTATTACAAATAATTTGGAAAGGGAGGCGTGATGTGACTATTATGTTAAAAACTAATTGTCGGATTGGATTTTATTTAATTTTAATCTTTTTTTTTTTTTTTTTTTTTGACTAAATTGTTTTAACCGAAGTACAGAATTATTAAAAATAATTTGGAATGAAATTCGTGATGTGATCATTGTGACAAATTCCATGTTTGTATACAGAAAAAATCGGGTGATTTAGTTCTCATTGAACTTTTTACTTATTCATTTAACCAAGAGGTATTTATTTAAAAATATGCAAGTGAATTACAGCGGCTTTTATTCAGTTTTGGACCGTTAAACCTAATTAAAAAAATAAAAGAAAAGAAATAACAGGAACTCTCTTCTCCCAGGCGACCATGGAAAAGGAAGCATCTTGCTCTCGTTAGTGATGTAATTTCTGTTCAAAGATTATCATCAATCGAGAAAAATCGTTCTGTGTTGGTTTACGGAAGGAAACACAGGAAGAGCATCACTGGATTCTGTGTTGAACGAAATCTCTAGCCCCTACTTTTTACCTGTAGCTGCTCGGGCGCATGCGCAGCGCTCAATTTGCTATTTCGAGATCCGCGGCCTTAGCAACTGCGAAAGTTCCAATCTTCCTATCATCTGGCTGCTGCCGCACGCCGTTCCGCTTTTCTTCTCTCCCCACCCCTCCCGGGGACCTTGGCTGAACTAGTCACGTGGTACGTCAGTTGCCGGGGTCTATCCTAGCTCGCCGCTTTCCGCTTTGGCGATTTTGTCTCTTTTTTATTTCTCTCCTCTTTTCTTTCCCATTTTTTTTTTTTTAAATATTTTTTTTTATTTTCCCTTTAGTTTTTCAGCGCATGTTCAGTGCGGAGTTGCACGATTTGGCGTCGTTATCGCTTTTAAGACACATGCTAAAAATTGGGTTACAATGACCGCTCGTTTCAGAGGTTCGTTTTCGGTTTGCGAAATCGAAAAATCGCTCAGCTTTATTTACCAGTAATTTTTCTTTTGAGAACATAATAAGTTCAGTGTTTCGAGATATCTTTAAGCAGAAGCAATAAAATTATGTAAGAATTCGTATTTTTTATTTTAATAATTGTTGCTATATGTGCAAAAAAAAAAAATCGGTATTCTATATTCGTATTGTGTGATAAGATTGTTTGTCCATCTAAAAATGGTCCAAAGCAGAGGATTTTCTTAAAAAATAATCTCTAGAATATGAGCAGTGGAAGTCAGTGAGGAGGTCCATATCGCATGTAAATGCTTCTTTAAAAAATATATTTACACTAAAAAGAAAAAAAAAAAAGACTGACTCAAAAACCGAGTTTAGGCAACAAGCAAATTATTCTTTCATACAACTATACATTCGGAAACATTCATCAGGCCCGTTCTTTTAAAATTTTCCGAGGTGGGAAGCAAAGGGTATATATTCAATGAATGTTATAGGGAAAAAACAATAACATACATACACGAAGCATAAATACAATGTATTTTTAAAAGTCGGGGCGGGGGACGGGGGCACATTTGACCCCAAATGAAGGGCCTGACATTCATACTCTAAGCAGCAATACTAATTTTATAACATAGTCAGCGCAAAATTGATACGCAAAACTGTAAGTCACAAAGTGCAAGTACAAATTTATATGGAGCCAGAATCTTTTTACAGATGACTAATAATAAGATTACCATGCACACCACTGTGATGGGAATTATACTTTCTTCATAATTTTGCTCCGACTCACAAATTATGTTTAAAAGCAGTATTGATACTGTTTACATAGAGAATGAATTAATATTACTTTTTAGAGTAATTTACAATTATATGAATCGCAGTTAAATTCCCCCATCAATTCTGAGTTAAATTGGTGATATCTATATAGTATAAATCGGCAAAGGCGAAACACTTAAAAACCATTTTCTCCTCTGTTTTTCAACCGATTTTCATACTGTACTTTTTTTTTTTTTTTTTGTAACTATTGACGAGTTTTAGTGATATCAATTTTAAAATTTTGAAAACAGTTTAATGTTAGTTAATTATTTCCCCTTTTCTATTTCCAGGCAAGCCTCATTTTTATAATTGTAGTGTTATATTGTTACAGATAGCAGATGACAACAAGTCTTGGTTCAGTAAATTATTAGTAATAAATATAAAACTCATTGTTAAAAAGAGTTTGTTACCATTAAACAGCAACATTAAAAGCAATTACAATAAGAGTGTGAGTGAGGGCTTCTCTGAAACAAGGGAATGAAAAATGAGAATAGTGTATAGAAGCAAACGTTTAAGTTTTATTCAACTGCCACTCAACTTAGTACGACATCGGCAGCAGTACAAGCGCTACATTTAAGAGCGCAATTGGCCTTGCTGCGACAATGGTTTACAATGCGTTTGCTTTAAGTGAAAATAATCAAAATACACTCGACGTGATAATTGCCAAAGG
Source organism: Octonoba sinensis (assembly GCA_038502835.1). Lineage (NCBI taxonomy): Eukaryota > Metazoa > Arthropoda > Arachnida > Araneae > Uloboridae > Octonoba > Octonoba sinensis. Next base: position 22,944,150 of record CM076601.1, on the reverse strand, counting down.
ATGAATCATATTTATATAATTGTATAAATAGCATAACTATAAATTTAATTATTACGGTCGTATTTCGAATGTTGGAAGAACTCTAGCTTTTATAATTATACAATAGAGTAAACAATTAGTTAAATGTCAATAATACTTCTGATTACAACCATGTTAACATTCAGAGAATTACACACTTGATTTTCTAACAAATTACAGACGATTTAACTTGCTGCTTATTAAAATAAGGAATCTCTCCTGAAACGAAATTTTACGTATCAATTTGTACAGGGGCATCATTGCATCTAAGGCTCTAATGATTTTCCGATGAAGTGATGTGTACTAAAATCACGTTCCCCGCATGGTGAAAACAACCAAGTTATCTCTACTCCAAATCAATTTCTTGGAATCATTTTCAAATAAAAATTCATACAGAAGCATCAATCGATGAAGCAACACAAGAAATTAACCCCTCCCCCCCCTCCCCCCCCCCCCAGAACAGCTTTTATTTCACTCATCACTGATTGTAGGATTTCTGTTTTGCATCTACTTAAAAGGTAAAAGAGGCGGCGAATTTTTTATCGAGCTTTAATCTACATTTTTCTTCCTGCTGAAAAATTTATATCGGTCGTTTCTCTTCTACGATAACACTACGCTCGAAGGATTATGGGACTCATACGTAGCTGCAAAGGGGGGCATGAATGCTAATCTTTGCTTCTCGTATGTACTACTACTTTCACTTACTGTTGACAACGGTTGAGCAATGTGAGGAATATATATTTACGCGATAGAACAATTCTCCCTTTTAATTTCGAAGTTAAAACGAGACGTTGTAAATACTAAAATCTCAGTCCCAAAGAGCTAAGTTTATTTCCAAGACACCTGGCATGTTCTAATCTTGATATTAAATTATTATGGTGGGTATAATTTATACGATCTGTCGCCTTTTCGGTAAGGAGACTACAAAAAGTCGACATAAAACCGGTGCTCCACTGATGGGAATCTGCCGGTACCCGTGCACCGGTTCTTGAAATTCTGCACACCGGTACAGAAAAATGTACAAATTTTGTGAAAAATTGAAATGGCACTGTTAACACAAAAACTCACTGAGTTAACTGAACAAAAATTTTGAAATATAACAATTAAAGGTACCTAAGCGAAAACGCTTAGGTACAGGTCCGTTATTTCCGAGGCGCAGGGAGAGGCAAAATGGGTCATTGCCCTCTCACCCTCCCCCCCCCCCCGGTTTTGAAAAATGTAATCATGGCCGGATTTATGGGAAGGGGGATGGCATTGCAAACCGTTCGATTTTTGATCATGCTTTCTAAAATTAATTTAAAAATACATAAATTTTTAAATGGGAGACCAAAAAAAAAAAAGAGCCAAAAAGACAGTAGATGGGTTTACATTTTCCGGTCACGAACGTGCGTGACCGGAATTTAGCCCGAAATGTGATAAAAAAGTATTTTAACAGTGGGGTCACGGCTCAAATTGCGCTATTGAGATTTGGGGGGGAGATGTAAATCTGATTTTTATAAACATTACTAATGATCTAAAATAAATTGTTCTTAAAAATTTAAACCCGTATTCAAAATAGAAAGAAACGAAACAGTTTTTTATACACTTGAACTACAATTTATTATTACGTATTATTAAATGTTTTTTTCAAAATGCCATTAAACTTGAAGGCAATAGGCCACGAAAGAATGCTGATGAATTTAAATGGAATTTAAACAGTATTTTCGCAGTTCTAATGCATAAGAATTTGAGCTATTACATTCGGGAAGCGGGCATTTAAAAATATTAAAAATTATCCTTAAAAAGCTGCATTTTTCCAAATGTCGGCAATGTTTAGAGCTAATGACCAAAAGTTATAAATCAATTTTCCTTCTTTTTTAATCCGTTTTAAGTCTCCCCCATTCGCAACGTTTGCGAGGCATTACGACTTTAAAAGAAGCTTTTGCATTTTTTCGTTCCAATCTAACTTACGTCTAGAAGTTCCGCAATAAATTTTTATGCTGCACTTTTTAAGTTCAATAGATTCGATCAACATTAAGGGGACAGTAATATTTAAACTAATATGTTCCATAGTGGAACTTTCTTCTGTATTTTTCAAATTAATGCTCTGAATTTAAAAATAATACCTCCCCCCCCCCCCCCCCCACCATCGGGAGAGCAGAGAAAAAACTTATCAGTACCCTTTCCCAGTCGGAGAGACTAGGAAAAGGGTACGTCAACCAATTTTGTTTGATTCCTTGCATAACTTAATCGTGCCCAAAAATAAGGGCAGGGGGTGTGGCGTAAGTTTTAAGAAGAAAAGCACTTAATTCTTACAATTTTGTGCGATATTTTTTTTTTTTTTTTAAATTATTGTATTATTTTTATTTTTTTAACAATAGTTACATTTAACGGAAAAATCTTTATAAATAGTATACTTTTGTGTGCACATGTAAGAAAGGGACCATCCATAAATGATGTCACGTTTTTTCCCCTGTATTTGACCTCCTCTCCCCTTTGTCACAAAATGTCACACTTCAACATACACCCTCCCCCTTTGTCACAAGCCACGCTATGTTGCATAAGCATGATGTCATACTTCTTGTTACCCCCCTCCCCTTGTCACAATTCGTCACAATTTCACGAGCCACCCCTCCCCTCTCGAAGCATGACATCCTTTATGAATGATCCCAAAGAAACAAATCTCATCGAAAACTAATAGTCAAGTTATTTCTGCACAAAACCGAATTATGTCAAAAAATTAGTAAATAAAGGTATATAAAACCAAATAAACAGTTGCAAAATTTGCATTGCCAATATACATACAAGAGAACGTAAGTATTAGGCCTCAAGCACTAATTTTAAATTTTTGCGAGATTTTTAAGTATTTCCATCATTTCTTCTGCTTATATTTAGTAGGAGTATTCGAACACCTCTGCAACACTCCGAATCCGTCAGTGGCCCTGTGATGCACCTCAAATGGTGAACAAAAGTATTTGCAATCAGTAATGATTGAGATTAATAATCTGGTATTTATACAATCAAATTTGTGAAACATTGTTATAATTAAGCAGTATCAAAGCAATATTCATTAATTTTACGATATTAAAATGACAAATAATTACTGGAAGATGTAATACTGTTGGTTAACATTGTTCAGTTAAACATTAAAATAAAAAATAAAAATAATAATTTTTGTTCCCATAGAAAGTAATGATTTATTAAATTATATGTTTATTATATCAATTACTATTTTTTATTAATTAAATGTTTTTACGTTTATCTTCATGAATAAAAAAATATATCTTTTTAACTTCTAACACTTTACTTTCCTTACACAAATATGAAATATAATATGGTTTCGGAGCGGGGGGGGGGGGGAGAGAGTTCGCTAACGTTTTATAATCAATTTTCTCAATTTTTAGAAGTATGAGAGATTTGGAACAGGTCGATCAATGCTTAACTCTTTAAGACTCTTAAAAAAAAAAACTCTCTTGCATTTAAAAACGAAGCCCCCTTAAATTTCGGACACCATGCCATGGACTAGCTGGCCCTCAAAACACAGTACAATTCCCTTAATAGAACACAAAAAATACTCAAAGTAACAAAAATTATAAAGTGAAATATATAAGTATGAAATGAAATATTTTTATATTAATTAGGAAAATAATAAAATGGAAGAACAAAACTGAAAATAAAGCATGGGAAAAAAACTTTCTCCCGAAGATCAGCATCGGAGCAATGATGACTCCCTATTTCATCAGACGGACATATTCAGACATGTCTAATTTCACCTTGGCAATGACCCACTGGTTAATTCGCCAAGAAAAATCAATATGCGCTGCGAATTGGCGTTTCTGAAGCGACCTTGGCCTTGCCAAAAGTTGCTGGGCAGTTTGAATTCTTATTGATTTAGACAGTATTTTTTTTAAGGAAAAATATTTGAAAACTTAATTTTTAACACATATATATATTTTTTACTTCTACAAAACCCTTTCAGCGGATTCTATGGTTCGTAAAATATAATAGAAGTTAAAATAAAAGCGTTTCTATTTAGTATTTAATGGCAAATGACAAATATTTAAGATGGCTAAAATATCCAAAATACATTTTCAGATATTTAACAAAAATTCACCTTCTGTCAGGCCCGTCGCATTAAATTTTTCCGTAGGTTTGGGGGGGGGGGGGGGGGTTATAAACTCAATGATCATTGCCTTTTTAAATTAAAAACAATAAAGGCATACCCCAGACCAAGAGGTCAATTGCCCCTCCTTCCCTGTCCCTCTAAAAAACTAGCCTGTCTCAGGCCCATCATTTGGAATTTTTCCAGGGGAGGGGTAAAGGGTTTATTCTCCTTGTATATTAAATTGAGAAAACAATGAAATTCATACAAATTTCATTATATTCTTAAAGCTAGGAGGGGCAATTCGCCTCTATTCGCCTCCCTGAATGACCGGCATGGCTTCTCCGTAAGGCCGTATCCAGTGGGGGCCCATCACCAGCCTCCCTCCCCCCAAATCCCAATATTTCTCGCAATGTAGCATATATTCCTCCCTGAAACTTTCCTTAACATAAGTGTGTTGAGCCTCTCCCCGAAAAAAAAATTATCGATACGGCTTTGGTCACAATAAACTTTCATCAACCCCTTGACAATAAATGTATCTTGCGCTAGCCAAGCTGCCTCGCTTTGGCGACAAAAACGACGTCCTCTCTCAAGTAGAAAACGTCCTTCCCGTACAGCAACCCTACTCACTGGTGAAATTGTGCTCCTGCGAAAAGAGATGTTCCATCCATAACTCTTTCGGCGAAGTGGCCAGTCGACGTGTGCTTAGCTTCGGAGCAGCAAGTACTATAGTTCGCTAGGTGAGCGCTTCCTATCAACATTGACAGTGGGTTATATGTATATAATAGTACATCGGAAAAGAAAGTGCAATATGCAAAGTGCAGAAAAATTCTAGGATTTGAATCACTGTTTTGTTTTGTGCTGCGTAATTTTGCATCGTGAAAGATCTTCGAAACCGGTCTCGATCGGATTTCAACCCGTGTGATTTAATTGGAAATAAGATACCCACTGCAGTAAGTACTATTGTGTTATTCCTCTCACATATTAGCTTGATAATTTTTATATATTTGTCGATGATTGTCATTGCAAGTCGATACAAAACTGCGCATAACATTGGACCGTTTAATCCCTCTGCTACCAAACTAGATGGGACTGGGCTTTATTTGTATTGATTAATTCGAAATGTTCTTCAGACAATATTTATTTAAAAAATCGTCTTCATGTGTTTGGTTTATTGTTTGATTGTGAAGTAAAAAATATAACAATCGTTCGAAAAATTCATTTCAAATAACATCACTATAAAGTGTATGTTTGCGATAGAAATCAAATAAGTAATATTTTTTCTGATTTAAAATTTTTATGCTTGGTAGATTGCTTCAGTCACATTTATTTAACAGAAATAAATTTTCACTCAATAATTCGACTTCTAAACCATGAGAATAATTCATATACTACAGTCTCCCTGTAAAAACATTTCTTCAAAAAATCAGTTAATTAATATGTATATTACACACTATTTCAACTGAATATAAAATGTGCTGCAGTTAGTATAAGTACCGTGCATCACATCATTTTGTGCATTAGAAAAAATATTTTTAATAACATTTAAGTTGTCAAGCGCCATCAGTATTATATACAAATAGGTAAGTTTGAGTATTTGTAGCATTGATATAAATTATCTGTAGTTGGTTGTGTGCAAAACATAGTTAGCTGAAAGGTGCAAATAACCTAATATATAATTATGATTGTGAACATAAATTTTAAATTTGTCCTAGTTATTTAACAATCTCTCTGTCTTAACTTTTGAAATAACTTAAATATTCTTGTGTATGCAAAATTTAACAATATACTAAAAATGTTCCTAATTCTTAGATCCAGTTTTTATTATTTATGGGTAAATGTATTTATTTTTATGAAAACGCATTGTTAAGCAAACATATAACTCTTTCAAAAAATGCAGTGCAAGATTTTTGTATTTAAATGTAAATATTTTGTCATTTACTATTCCACTTGCAATTTCAGTACTAGTATGTATGTTTTAGGTTATATTGAAGTAATGACCAAACATTAAAACTGATGTTAAACACATCTTATAACTATCACAACCAAAAAAGTTCCAAGTAAACATAGTTTTAAAATATCATTAAAAAATTTGATGCACATCCTCTTTCTTAAAAATATTAATTTGAATCATTTTTAACATTAATGACAAAGTAAATAATAACATTGAGAGTCCATGGAAATAATGTAATGCATAATAAAAGAGATCTAATAATAAATTTATCAAATCATTTTATGAAAAGATCATGCGTAACAGAATTCATATAGTTTTGTGCTTTTGATTTATTGTCCTTTTCTTCATAAATAAGATATAAAAACATCAGTTTGGATTTGAACCAAAGTAAAAGTTAAATGAACTAAGAGCCAAAATGACTTGGAAGTAGCACTGCATAATTTACTAAAATGTCTAATGCATATCAGTGCTGATTATCATAAGGGTATACATTCTGGTCTCTGATATATCACAGGGCATTTTTCATCATAAATATTATTTATTACATAAATTTAATGTTTTTATAACTTATCTTATTCTATTCCTGAGGACTTGTTATTCCTTTTACAATTTAATGTGCACTATATAAAGCAAGTTAAAGTACACTATTTCCCAACAATCTACTTTTATGTAGATATTCAGTGTGTAATTATGTGTATTCAAATGCAATTGAAAAGACTTGCTTGTGTGGTAAAGTTTTGGATGCATTTCCTGAATGTACAGCAAAAACTATCTGTAAAGTTGTTCTTACTTTTAAAATTATTTATTTACATTTAAATAAGAAAATGTTTTAAATCATTTGAATTAAAAAGAAATACTTTGAAATTGTTTCTACTCTATACAAAATAATGACCAATTCCTTTTCTTTTTGTAAATCCTTACTTATGTATTGACCTTCAACTTTTACTTAAATATTCTTTGATTCCGTAGATTTTTATTCCAAATACTCTAAGTTCATTAGTTTACTCTGTATTTCAAATATTTCTGACCATCAGGAGTGGTATTTTATCATACTGGGCTAAACGGAAACTTTTTAGAACAAAATTACAGAATTAATGTAACCAGGCCTCCCTGATTTTCAGAAATGCAATGTATTCATACATGTGTTTATGTTTTTTTTTTGATTACAATATGCATTGCACGGTGGTGAAGTCCTAGGGGAAAAAGGGGGAGGGTTGCTTGCCTATATAAACATCAAAAAGGGGGAAATTTGTTTTAAAATAAAAAAGTAGAGGGGCCCATCCCCCCCCCCTCGTTTACACCACTGGCATTGAACTGGCACCCTTTTGCCCCCCTTTCCCAGAAAATTTTGAAATGATGGGTGCGGAGCTAACCGAAAGCTTAGCTTTTTTGTATCAAACTTAAGTTTCTTTCAAAATAACTAATTAGATAAACTTTTAAACTTCATAAAACATTCAATCAAAATTTCACTTTATACTTTTAAAATTTAAGAACATTAAAAATGTTCTGGTCTAGGATTTTCATACTGCTTAAATTGAATGAACTGCACTTCTTCCTTGTGTGGATACAGTGGGGAGGCAATAGGAAGTACTGAGGGTTAAGTATTATTAAAAATTATATGAATAAAGAATTTTTGCCCCTTTGGGGCAAATTTTCTTGGAGGCAGGTAAAATCCCAAAATTAAGGCTCCCTCTGAGCAAAATCCTGTATTCAAACTTGACTTTTTGCATTTGAACCATATATTTTTAAAATGATGGATTGAAATTGTTTAGTAATTATTTGCTCCTGTGTATTTCAAAGAACAGTAGTTTCAGGATTGGATTGATTTATATATTTCAAACCTTACATTTTCTTTATCGTACCTTAATATTTAATATTACTTAAACCCATTGGAGACTTTTTTAAAGCACCTAGGTGCCTTTGACTTTTACATAAAAACCCATTTAAATGCCTTCAGCACTAGTCTGTTCATTTTGACTGCAAAAGAGAGATCCAACTTATTACTGTGAGCATTTTAACATAACATACACAGCTACATCATTTTTCAACAGGGGCAAGACCAGGCTTTAGCGTCGCCCACCCCCCACCCGATAACGATACACAAAAAAATGCATATGTATTTGTATATGCACACACACTTAGTCAATTTACTGTCCCTAAAATCTGGTGCCTGGGACACAGGCCCCCATCTGCCTACCCCCCTATCTAGTTATGTTTCTGCCTCTGCACAGGAGGGAGTCTCGTTAAAAGTCACCAATGGGTTAATATTTAAAATTTTGAAAATAATACACTTCCATAAACATTGCTAACCCCCCCCCCCCCAACAGTTATCTTATTTTCTATAGCTTAGAGAACTAGTACAATGATGACTTTATTTTGTGCGAAATCGTTAAGAATGTTTTGTATTAGGAGAAAACTGATTGCAGGGGCATTGCGGGAAATTTTTCATGAGGTGGAGGTATTTTTCTAGGAAATGATTGTCCACTTATAACACATACTTACATGCTTTTTCATACATACACATATGTACATCTATCACTTTAGAGCCTCATACGGCTTATAAGCACCTTTTCCACCCCCTTGGCTATGCCCTGGCCTGGTTGGGAAACTGCATTAAAATAGAGCAATGTAATGTGGCTCCATGACAAAATTTAGGGGGGGGGGGGGGTCAGGAGGGAGCAATTGAATTCCACTAGCTTAGAAACATGATGTACCTGTTTATGTACATATGTATTTGTTGTCTTTCATATAATATCTGTCCCTCTCCCCGCCTCCTAGGAAGCATTAAACAATGACAGGCACGCCCGTGAGGAGAAAACTATTTTGTTTTAATTGAAAAATCCTGCATAAGTGTTTAATATTTTACTAATATAAATTTTTCAAATGTGTTATATTCTTATGCATTTAATCTGCCACTCTTAATTGCATACTATATTATGTCTTCTCTGTACTTGTTATTTCAATGTTTACCAGCGGCAGCAAATTAGTATGCTGAATACATAGAGGGAAAAAAAAAAAAAAAAAAAAAGAATGTATCTTCATTGTTTTCAAAAATCACAGAAGGCAGTTGCTCCCCTCCTGAACAATCCCCTGTATAGCAGACTAATGCTTCCAAAGCCTTTTTTTTCTTAATTCATTGACCATATCTTTTAGTATTATTAATTCCAAAATAGTATTTTTAAATGTTAATTTTGAAGTGAATGATGACAGAAAACCAGTAATATTGAGAGGGGAAAAAAACTTCTTAGCCTCTGGTTAAATATGGGTGAGTGCTTATTCTTCTCCATTGAGTTTTCTCTATTTATTATTTTTTCCAAAAAGAAAAGCCAAGCACGTATTTCAGAACACAATGTTCCAAAAATAAAATCTAACCCCCCCCCCCCCCCTTTTTTTTTTCTTTCGCGAAAAAGTCAAAATGGTGATTATAATGCTTGATACCAAAGTTAAATGCCATTACAATTGTTTGTTTCAATTTTTTTTCAAAAAAGTGGGGCTGATGGGGAAGTTTTACTTAAATACAAAAACCATTTGTAAAACATGTGAGTAGCCGTTAAATAGCAAGTTTTTCTACGGAAATAAATGTGCTCACTTATCAGCTGCAACTGAGGCAAGCAATGCTACAATTTCGATGATTTAAGACAAATAAACCTCCTCTTTTCACTTTTTTCTACTTTTTTTAGTAACCGTTAATGTAAAACCTGTTTCGTATTATCATGGTTTCAATTTTAAATATTGAAAAGAAAGAAATTACCGGGATGTTAATGAACTACATACCAACTGTAAGCGACACTTGCTAAATACAAAATACATGCTGTAAAGCAGTTTTAAGATTTCTTTTAGTGTCGCTGGATTATTTTGCACTAGATGCGTGCGCAGAAACGCTATTTTCGAACTTCAATTCGCATTACGAATACACTAGATTTTGTATAATAAAAGTAACGCTGATAGTAAGAATCATTTGAATGATGTTTGTTGATTGCTTTAATACTGTGTTTGTTTCCACTTTATATGTGCTTTTTTTTTTTTTCGAGAATGACAAGGGTTCTGAGGGCAACAGTTTTTTTTTTTTTTTGTCGTGGGCGGAAGGGGGTGATACTCGATCCTTTCGTACTGCATGTAAGCATTTAATTTATATTTACGAATCACTTTTATCTTTTAATTATTTTCGTGTTGTCAATCGAACTGAATTACAACAAGGATGAATGAAGGGACGGAGATAATTTGCTTAGTAAATCCGAGTAGTAATAACCGAATTTATTATTATTTCAAATCGTATTGCATCAAAATATAAATTTATTTCATAAAATTGGTATTGATGATTTAAAAGAGACTTGCTTTTTATTTTTCATTATTTGTTACGAAAGGAAAAAATGGTCGTAATTGTTAGGGAAGTTTTTTTTACTTTTTCTGGTTTTCGGCAATTGATGATATTGAAATTGTGGATGAAGGCTCGCCATATTTCTTGCAAATTTTCAGAGTTTTTGTGCAATCATTCAATTTTTGTAAAATTTCATACCCCCAACCCCATCAAATTTTAATTGGAATTACCCGCAGGTGGAATCATGAGTAATCATGGCCATCAGAATTTTTTGTTTTGTTTTTTATTAGGGGGAGGGATTTTTTTCTTTTGGTATGCATCGGATATCCGGTATTCGACTAATTTTAAAATAGTATTCAGCATCTGATTTAGTCACTGCACGAAATATTTGGTTATCCGGCATGTCAAGTTTGATTATTAAATTGAATTAACTAGCACGTTTTGAAAGTATATGTAAACTACAAACTTACTACGCATTGGCATTCTGTAAGCTGTAGGATGTTTAAAAATAGTATATATAGAATTTGCAGGTTTCAAACCTCAGGAACCGGAGATCCGGTATTCGTCAAAGATACCGAATATCTGGAATGTAGTAAAGTCGAACTGGTTGAAGGAGTTTTGCGCCATTGAACTTGTGGAAGGGGGCGATGCAATCTTATTTAGCAAATATGCATGTAGACAAATTGGCACTGTTCCAAATAAAATAAAACTAAATCGCTTTATTTATCTTCTGGGGAAAATAAAATAAATTTTATTACCATGAAAAAATTTCGAACAATGGGGGGGGGGGGGGCACAATTTATTTTAACATTCACCATTTAATGCAAAGAACAGTGTTATAGACACCTTTTTAATTCTTTTTTAAAAAACTGATGAATTCCATGTAGCTTGACAAAACTGAAAGTGGTATTTGCAACCGAACTTGTTAAGCCGTCAATCGGTCTTAATTTCAAATTTAATCTTTTGTTTTTAGTCTATTTCGTAATGCAGTTTAGTTGTTGATTTTCTATTGCCATGTTTACGTTTCATTTTATCCCAAACGAAACAATATTTATGCATATCACATTCGCATTTCATAAACAGAAATCTCGCTTTCACTGTTTCTACTCTGAAAAAATCGACTTTATTGAAGTCTAGAAGAACTGGTTTGTAGCAGAGATTTCATCTAACATATGCATATTGTAAAATAATTACATTGCTGTCAAAATCTGGTCTGGTGATTTTCAAGTTTATCCAATAAATGCGAAATGAAATGAAGGTCTGTTTTATGGTTTTTAAAATTTTCTTTAAGAATTCAGCTGCTATTTTCTGTCTAAGTGGTTGTTTGAAATGCCCCATTTAGAAGTTCAGGAAGCAGGAGTGTACTAAAGCACCATAAATTGTCTTTTTTCCTCGTTTTAGCACAAGTTTAACGGTTAAAAAAAATTACTTTTAAACCATAGTAATATATATTTTTTTAAATTTTGACGAACACATGCGCGAAAATGTAAACAGATTATATATTCATTTTTTGCCCCTTTTTAGTCTCCCCAATTCGCAATTTTTTCCTCGTATTACGGCTTGAGGAGGGGGAGGGGTTCATTGGCTTGCGGGACCGTTCATAAAAGATGTCACGCTTTTTTTTTCAATATATTTGATCCCCTTCCCCCTTTGTCACATGTCACGCTCTATTACATAGGTATATGTACTCGCTGTGTTGCAGTTCAGAAAAAAAAAAAAACACTACGTTATAAATCACATTTCCAATTTTATAATTGAACTTTTAATGACATTTACGAGCATATATTGATTATAAGCTGTGCACTTAATTAGCTCAAGGTGCACAACAAAAAAGATATATAGTATACAATAGTAAAAAATATTAATTGTTCGAATTCTGAAAAAATTAACCGCGCTGTTTTATCCTAAAAGTATAAATACCTAAGAAGATTTCCTTTTTAACTTGTAACAAGAAGTAAATTTAGACTTTAATCAGCTTCGGTGTTTTCCATACAAAATGAAATCAGATACTTTAAAATCAAATTGTGAAAATCAAAGAAACTTTAAAAATAAATTTAATTTGCTGGTTTTAAATATTTTTGTACAAACTAAAATGTATGATGTCACACTCTTGTTACCCCTTCCTTCCCCTTGTCAGAAACTCACAATTTCTCGAACCCCCTCCCCCCACGACGCGTGACATCATTTATTAAAGACCCTTCCCTAAATGGGAACCCCCGCATAAAAGGTTTAAACGTTTTTATTATAACACCGTTTTTTTTAACTTGATTTGTTACGGAAGTTTGTTACGCGGTTTTCACCCCTATTGCTGCTTAAATTTTCTATGACAATAGAATATTCCTTCCCTTTTATAATTTATTATAATGTTACTTACAGGGAAAAAAAATAATAATTTTGGCTCTGAGGAAATTATCAGAATTGTTATTTGTCGAATGGCAACGATAGCTTTGTTTGGATAATGCAACGATCTTTTGAATTTTAATTTGGAATGTTTGGATAATGCAACGATGTTTTGAATTTTGATTAAAACTGTGCAACTTAAAACATTTTTTTACTCTTGAACTTATTTGAAAATCTATTTCAAACATGAGAGAAAGTGCGATGGTCCTTGGGTGCATATGTGTGTAGGAGTGTATGAATGAGAGATAGAGACAGCACTCGGTTTCATTGAAAGCAATTTTTAAAAATGTCGCGACATAGAAACTTATGTCGGAAGTTTAATAAAAGCACGTTGAAAAAACATTACTGTCAGAGCACATATATAAAAAGGAAAACCAGTTGCGAAAGTTGTTTCTATTCTTGCTCAAAGGAGATATAAAAAACTGAACGAAGCGATGCAAAAAACGTGAAAGAAGCTGCAAGGATACGTTTAAGTCAATCTCATTAAAAATGTCATAATGGAAGAGGAAAAAGAAATGCCATACCGATGTAGAAAAAGAAAATCTCCTCAACAATACCGTGTATTAATCACGTAGATTTTATTGCGATAAGTCTTTCTTAACACCATCTTTGCTAGAAAGACATCGTTAATGGTAATGGGATTTTTTTTTCTTCAAGAGACCATGTCAATGATTGTCCAATTAATGATGCTTCATAATTTTCGAATTGGAAAATTGAACTTAATCAGTTTCTTTTTTTTTTCCTCAACGAATCGGATTGTGAAATCCAATCTTGTATTATGAATCACAGAAAAAAGATAAAATCACCACAAAAAAAGATAAAAAGATTTTGGTTTCTCTCTCTCTCTCTCTTTTAAAGGGGCAGGGAGAGGGTCAAGATATCCTTGCGCATAAAATGCAATCTCCTTAATAAATAAGGACGGGGGCGGAGAATCTTCATAAAAAAACATTTATTTTAAAATATAATGAAAAAAAAATCGCTACATTGTACCACACGAAAAGTTTAATTCCTAATTTTTTTAATCAATGCAGCGCACTTGGTGTGTGTGTGGGGGGGGGGGGGGATTGTTAGCACGTATAACTTAAAGAACGGTTCCTCCTTATTTTATTTTTATGTACTGAATAGAAGAAAACCAGAAAAGCTACGAATCATTATATTGGACAGAAGCTACTACGCTTCTGCCTCAAATGAAACCATAGCCTTAATCTAAATTTTCGATAAATTTGCAAGTAACTCTTTGACAATAATGCCAAATAAATCGGTCATATTTGTAAAACTGTGCCCCTCCCCGCTTCTTCAAAGAAAATATGTTAGGGCATCTTTTTCCGCCCCTTTAAATTGTGATCTACTTCAATATGTTTTTTTTTTTTTAACAAAATTTCATTAAATTTGAGGTTTGCACCCCCGTAAGAGGTTGACAAGTTCAAGCAACATTTAAAAGTTCTTTTTTCTGTTCAAATACATAAGAATTTTAACTGTTATATTTGCAAAGAGGCCAATTTAAAACATTAAATATTATCGTAAAAATGAAATTTTCCTAATGTTGGCAAACTTTAAAGCACTTGCGTTGCCAGAAGATATAAACCGACTGTACATCCTTTTGAAACCCTTCGCTACTTTTCAGAAATTTTTCGACAGTTATAAGTGCTAATAATGAAAGACTGAAACTCGAGTCTTAGAGCGGATGACAGATGTCAGAAAATAACGCACCAGTTTGTGAATTTAAAAAAAATTTGCATGCAGGTGTTTGGGAACCTCCTTTACTTTAGAGCATAAAAAATGAAGTTGCGAAATTCCCTACAGAAATATTTACATCCCCAAAATACGAGCACATATGTCTGCAGTTTCAAGTACTAATTTATGTGTCTTAAGGCATTGTTTCTTCAAGCTACACGGTTTTTATTTAACTTGATTTGTCACACTAATTGCTGCATTAATTATCTTCAAACTTTGCACACAAGCTTATCTTCCGATGACAATACGATATTCCATCCATTTTATAAGTTATTATAACGTTAATTAAGAAAAAAAATTATAATTTTGGCGCTGAGGAAATTATCAGAATTATTATTTGTCGAATGGCAACGATAGCTTTGTTTGTAATGTAAATAAAACCGTGTAACTTATAGCATTTTTTTTTAGACCTTCTATTTGGAAACTTCTCGCGTAGAAAAAGTTTCATTTCTCGTTAAATTGTTGAGAACTTGTTTTTTTCTTTCCAAATTCAGATAGTGTACATCTTTTAAAGTGCTGTCGCGAAAATGATTAACGAGCTGGCGATTGATTTGGTCCAGCTAAAAATAATTGCTCGATCTCAGGTTTAACATGGTCAATATATTTTAAACAAAATTCGGTTGTTTGCATCCCTATGTCAATAGCTGTGTTTTACGATTTTTCTCGTTAGTTCCGTTTTTTTATGTCTTTCTATATCTCATTGCATCTGCTTGTAAAAAACTCGCTCGTTGCCCCCCCCCCCCCCCCCCCTCTGAAATTTGTCGGTTTTGTTTTACTTTCGGGATTTTACGGAAGTAAAGATTATTTTCTGCACAACATTCAGATTTGGGTAATAAAAAAAGTGATGGATGACTCCTGACAATCATTCTATTCAAATGGTCACTTAAGCTTGCAACTTTTTTGTTAGAATTAATTTGATTTTCAAAGTATTAAGGATCACATTGCTGATTTCAACAGGAAAACTCTGAAAAGTTTTTTTTTTGGAAATTTTTATATCATGTGCAAAATCGTTATAAATTTATTTGTTTACGTCTAGAAAAAGGAATTTGCATGTACGTACATATACTATTTCTTTTCAGTAAAAATTCCTACATTTTGGAAAACGTTCCTATGATTCCTATTATATTTTAGGAAAACGTCTCTGGGAGACCTAAAATATTACTTTTCATAGAAAGTAAACATTCCTATATACATATTTATCCCTCCTACCACCCCCTATCCAATGAAATAGAAACAGGCCTGACCGCGACATGCAGTGATCCCATGACAATTAAAGGAGGGAAATTTTAAAATTTAACAGTATTTAAAATAAATAAAATAAAATGAAAATAAAAATATAGACTGCCAAATTTTCAGAATGAAACATTTAATAGCTTAAAATCTGTTTCCTGTTACTTATTGCTCTAAATAGACTTATACTTTTGAATAGTGATTAATGGGACATAATCGGGAGATAGGCATGAAATCATTCTCGAAGTCTGAAAAGCTCTCTACAGATGCCTTCGATTTCCGATCATTCGGTTATACAAATGTCTCGATCATTCCCATCACTATTTTTTAATCGCCCCTTTGGATAGTCTTTCTGTTATGATGACTGCTGTTTGGCTCTGACCAGAAAACTCCCGATGTAGCAGAATTAAACGATTCATTTGTTAAAATATGGGGGCTAAAATATTCTATACGGTAACCCATGATTTTTCGCCAAATCTGGAAACCTGCCTATCCCCTCGCGAAATCCGTTTTGCTGCAACCCTAATGTGTTTTTTCCTTTCTGTCTTACGACCCTTACGACAGCATTTGACTCTTGAATTTGGCCAGTTTTTTGGAAAAAGCGCCAAGGGTTACCGTACAGTAAATTTCTCATAAATAAGGGCGAGGAAAATAAGGTTTGCCGCTCCAGCAACGTTTGCAATGGCGATTGCCTCAGTATTTATGTAAGAATTCTTCCTTTTTTCCCCAAAAAGAAAAACTTTCTCAAGGCGTCTTCTAGTCAGAGCCACACAATAGTTATGGCCGGTATTGACTCTTGGATGGGCTGAAAACCGATTTGTTTGCTCCACAGGTGCCCCGATGAGGGTTCCTCTCCTCCCCGCGTGATGCGTTTGCATGCATACATGCTCTCTTGTGAAGAGGACAGATGCTGCTGCCAGTGTCGATCCGGTGCCGATCGGATCAGTCTGCCCGGACAGTGGATGTACGGCCGGGTGCGTTCAGCTGAACTTGCTCACAAGCACGTCTCGCTCCAAAATGCTCACGAAGTGGTAAGTGGATTTTCTTTTCTTTTCACTACCTCTTTTTTTATGTTTTCTTTTAGTGTGTTGTAGACGAGCACATTTTCGTAAATTAGTACAAGCTCATGCCGTAAATCATTATTTTTGGTAGTGCATCAATGGATTCAAGACACCAGGGGGCGCAACGGAAATGCAAAACATTCAAATACTGAAAGCAGAAATCCGAATGAAAAATGGGGAGAAAGCAAAAAATTGTCGAGTTCTTATGAATCAGGGAAAAGTTTTATTGGTTAACCGAGAAATTCTAAGGAGTGAGAGGAAAATCCTAATGAATGAGGAAAATGTTTTGATTACCGTGGGAAACGGTTTAATTTAATGGCAGAGGGGAAAATTCAGTGGCTGAGGAGTAAATTCTGATCGGTGAAGAATCCGGATGATTAACCAAGAAATTCTATGGAGATTGGGGGTGGGGGAGGAATCCTAGTCTTTAGGAAGAATATTATAAGTGACAGGAAAATTCTAATGACTGAGAGAAATATTTATGTGACTGTAGGGTACGTTCTAAGGATTAAATGAGTAATCCTAGCCACTACCCGAAAACTCCTGTGGAACAATTATTAACCGAAAAATCCTGAAGTCTTAGAAAAAATAAAAATCCAGCTAGTGTATTTAAAAGTGTAGTTAGTATTTTTTTCAAACTTCATGGTGTGGAAAACAGTAATAATCCAATCATTCAACAGCACTTGGAATCGGATGTGGATACGAGGGGGAGGCAATTCCTGAAAGTCAAGCAGGGGCGGACTGGCCCGCCGGCCATCGGGCCGGTGAGCCCTCCACTCCCTGCGCCCCTGCGCCTCATCTGCGAAGCTTTTTCAGTATTTTTAGTAGTGACTCTGGACAGGGGTTTTCCCCCTTTCAGTGCCCCCTACAGGAAGTCATGGTTGGCGCCCTATTAGGGTAGCCAGTCCGCCCCTGAAGTCAAGTATCATTAAACGAATTCAAAAGTCAAGCATAAATAACGAGCTAAAACGCCATAATTTTTCCTCATTGGTGCACATTTTTCAGGAGGTATGTGAAATCACGCACACGCCAAAAGGAAAAAAGAAAGAAATTGCCTCCTCCTGAGCAAAATCTTTCATCCACGCCGACTTGGAACGCGGTCTCTTTTAAATTAAAACCGACCAAATGAAATTCTCTTTAATTTGTCATTCTAAAGAACAGATGTGACGCATATTTAAATTTATTTTACCCTCCTTCCTTTCTTCAGGTGGCGTTATTATGATATTATGACGTTTCCAAAGGACACCACCCCTCCCACCCTCTATGAATAGCCCCATTACGCTAATGTAAGCATTCTAACGTTCTGATAGAGACGAAAGATATTTTTGCTTTTCCTTGCCCTATCTCTATTTATTCATTCATTTACATAAAGCGAAAAGCAGGCGATTAAGAACTGACTCGTCATACAAATACTGTGCAATCTTTAATTGCAAACTCATGAGTTGGGAACAGGGAACGGAGTAACGGGATGTGAATGTCAAAAAAAAAAGGGGCATCTTCTGTGTCACGTGATTTATGGAGAGCTCCCAAAACCGAAAGCCCTATGTTTTTTCACCAATTATGGCATTTTGTTTTTTGTAGAACATTCGTGAGACTTATTTCATTCTTCGAAAATTTCTACCGCCTGATATTTTTCCGCCTTGTGTTTGATATTCATGGTCCTTTAAGTTCGGAATTTTTCACCCTTATACTGATAGTAAAACATCAACGCATACAAAGGAGGGGGGGGGGGGGGCTGTTTTGGTGTAGTATTTTCTTACTATTAAACGAATTCCTATAGCACATCATTCACTTCAACTTCAATCTCGAAAAGGTTTTTCTTTTGAAGAGTTTTTGCTTCAAAAATAATTGTGTTGTATGCTTTTCTTAAGTTTTCTATTTGAACCCCCAAAACAAAGATACCAAATTTTTGCTTTGCTAATTATTATCCCATTGATGCACTACCAAAAATATAATTATCTGTGTTTCCTTCCAGGTTTTACGTTTGTTATTATTGTTTTAAATTTTGTTTTTCATCACTAGCATATTTCGGAAGTTAGTTTAATATCGATGATAATATTTTTAAAAATGAGTGAGAAAAGAGCGTGTCAACTTTAAATAAGTTTAATTTTAATTAGTCCTTTAAAGTATGCATGCATCAGTTGAGTAATGTTTTCTAGTTCCTTTAAAAAATTATTTTTATTCGAAATTTTCATTTCGAATGTTAAACAAAATCGGAATTTCTATTATGATTGCAGTTTTGTATGAAAACTCATATTTTAATGCCAATGTTGGCTTCGACTGAATGCTTTGAACTATTATATTTTAAAACTTTTATTGTGTTCAACTAGCTCCTCGGTGGTAATCTCTTCCGCAATAATAGAAAAGGGATATTTAAAAAAAGCTGACTTTTTTTTCTCTCTCCCTTTGTCCTTGGATGCAAAAGTAGAGGGAAAAAAAACTGTGACTGGATATCTGTTCATCACTGAGTTACAGGGAGGGAAAGTTATCTTCTCGTGACCTTGAGCAAAAATAAAGCAAATAAAGAATCCAGGAAATACTCATTTATGAGTGTGATCGCCATGTTGAATCCGTGCGTGCGCATGTTTCCGCCTCATGGGCGGAGCCTAACGTGACGTATTGAGTGAGTGATTGAATTGTTTCCCTTTAAACCCAATTAAATGGAGCAATCTTTCATTTTGATGTTCCAATTTTTTTCCTCCCGAAACTGATTTTTAAAATGGATCGTTCGGAATTGAACTTCGCGATTATTCGTTCCGTAAGTTAGAAAATTGTTGCAGTCATTTATTTTGTTTGATATAGAAATTTGAACTTTTGCTTCCTGATTAAAAGAAAATCATCAGGCTCCTAAATTGCGAATGATTACTTTTGCAAAGTCCATTCAGTAACATTGTACGCGGCCTACACGTGTTTCAGAGGCACAAGGAAGTTCCCTCTTCATTGCAACAAATTGAACTAATTCTTGTTCTACAATTCGATTTCCTTGTGATTCCAAAACACTTGTATGGTATTATTGCTCAAAGAATTGAGTTGCTTTCTAGTTCTAAAAGTAAAAATGATTCTTATCGCACTCATTTCAATCTTTTTTGGAATTTAGTTGCACTAAAAGCTTAAATCTAGTCACAAAATTACCTTTGAAAGAGTTCCATCATACTCTTTCAAAGGTACAAAGGTTTTCAATATTTATTTTAAGTCCTAGAAAGAAGGTAGTGGTTCTAGTAAGGTCCAAGTAAGGGAGTTTAAATATGAAGGGATTGGAACATTTCACTCACTCACGGCGTTTTTAAAAAAAAATCAGCGAAAAACAGTTGGCCATTTTTAAAAAGTAATTTAAGCTATTCTATTTACTTAATGAATTCACATCACCATGAGCCACTTCAATGACGTTTTTTGTTGGAGAAAGGTTTCTTAAAATTAACTTAGACTTGGTAAAGACCGTGCGTATAGTCTATGTACGAGCTGGTTATTTATGAAACGCTTAATATTGAATGACACAAGGAATTTGTTTGTATCCTTTTGCATTCTTGCTTTTTTCCACTTTTTCCAAGTTAAACATTCATATGTTTGATGTATATGATATATATGTCATTCTGTAAGAAAATTAATTTATTTTGGTGAGCTTTAGTAGTGGTCAAGCCATAAAAACGATACCATTAAGTTTTGAATCAAATGATCGATTAATCGGTAGTACTGTAGAAGTTTTGAAAGTTGAATTTCTTAAGGTTCAGTTTACTTTATTCAGACCTTTATGGAGTTTTTAAATAACAGAAAGTGCTTTAGTTAATGCGTTTTAATTAATAAATATCTACAAAATTTAACTGAATGAGAAACAACATTGAATGTGTTTGTGCTTTGGTAGTTACAGGTTACTTGCCACTACATATAACATATATCTGATTTCGATCGTGTTTTAGCCAAATGTAAGACTGTAAACAAACTTTTTGAAACATCGTATCATTTCCCGCCTGAATTGTGGACATACAAGTGTAGCTTTCTGTTTTATGGTACCACTATTCTAGAAATAATCTGGGAACGACAATTTCATTATAGCAAAGCCAGCTTAGTTTTTTTTTTTTTTTTTTTTTTGAAATCACGGGCTCATCACGTGTCTTTAGTTGACAAATGTGATCCATAAAAAGAAACTCTTAAGCCAGCTTCCGTTTCCTTAAAAAGCAACTTCTAAAATAAGCCGATTATCCATCTGAACATAGTCCGACACATTAAATTTATTAAGAGCTTTCTACACAAAAAAAATGGAAAGCCAACTTACAGGTGCGATTGTAGAAATGTTTAAAATAGATTTTCAATTCATTATATTTTATTTCATTAATTCTGTAGTTGCTTTTAATGTTATTAGTGGCTGGATGTAGCTGGTTTACTCCGTATCGTTAAAACTTCTATCAAAGAGTTGGTGGATTAAAGAGGTGTACGAGAAATATCATTTAAAGAATTGTATGGAAAATTGGAATTTCCTTTTAAATTTATCGCATCTTTAGTGAGGCTCTTGCGGTAAAAATGTTTTATATCTTTCTTCTAGAGCAGCTTCTTTCTAAGTGCATGGAATTAAACGAAATTTGGTACACACATGGACCCTGATAAGAAGTAGTGCTGTTGGCACGAACCCCTTCAAGGGGGTGCAGCAATCGAACGTTTTTCGCGTTTACCATCAACTGCTTAGAGTGCATTATTATTTTCCCCTGAATTTTTATTTAGACTTTGGTACTGCTGGTTTCAGCTGGACTCAGTTTGAAGACCACTCTGCTCTAAAGAGTACTCATCCCCTATCCCCAAACTTCAACGCCAATTTACTAGCCATCTTCTTTTACTTGTCTTCTGCATTGATTCATCATTTGTCCTTCAGATTTTAAACCTCTAAAAATGGTTTGACATGCTAATTTTTACTATTTATAATTTTAATGTTCAAATCAGCTTTGTAAAGTTGAAAGAATTTATATATTTTTGAAGTTCTGTCTTTGTAATTGGTTGTCCAGTCTTTTTTATTGCTTTAAGCGTCGGCATTTGCACCTAAAGCTATTGTTTGGAGCATATAGAATAAAGAAAATTCTTGTAATTACTTTTCTTCTGCCAACACTTTTTTTTTTTTTTTTTTGCAGTTTTCTCTTCTCCCCTCCCCTCCTATTGATTTTTTTTATGTCTTGTTCAAGCAATTTCTTTGTTGTCATGATTAACAAAAAATTGTTATAACTATAGAGAGAGAAAACACACGTGGTGTGGCTTCGGTTTCACGTAAACTTTTATTTTCTATATTGGCTGTACAAAATTACTCATGTGAAAGGTTATTTATTTTTATCTGTGAAGCGAAAAGGATCTTTAAATTGGTCGATTTATAAATCAGTTATTCATTGAAATTTTTGATTTCCGATAGCTTCTTTGATGAATCACTGAATTCGATAGCAGTTACTACTCTAAATGCTGAAGTTATGTGAATTTAAGAATCGTTTCTGGTTGTGAAATGTAAACCTCAAGCAAGGAATCAGTGGTGTAGTCCTGGAGGGTAAAAAAAAAAAGTGAGTAGACGCTAGGGATGCGAGCATAAAGAAAAGTGGGAGGACGTTTGAGTTAAAAGTAAAAAGTGGAGCGACGCCCTCCCCTGACGTTCGCACCATTGCAATGGATTATAGTCACTATTCTAAGTCTCAGTGAATTCACAAGGATTTACTAATGTAAAAACTAAACCTCAATGAATTTAAGAATAGTTACTACTCTAAATGTAAAATCTCAGGGGGTTCATGAATATTTACTACTATAAAAACTAAACCCCAACAAATTCAAGAGTAGTTGCTATTCTAAATGTTAAATCTCAGTGAATTCACAAATAATTGCTCGTGTATAGACTAACCCTCAGTGAATTCACAAACGTTTACTAGTGTAAGAACTAACCCTCAATAAATTCAAGAGTAGTTACTATTCTAAATGTTAAATCTCAGTGAATTCCCAACTATTTACTAGTGTAAAAACTAAACCTCAATGAATTTAAGAGTAGTTACTATTCTAAGTGCTAAACCTCAATGAATTTAAGAGTAGTTATTATTCTAAATGCTAAACCTCGGTGAACATGAGAAATTAATATTCTAAATGCTAGGCCTTGAAGATTTCCTTAAAACCCGAGAATAATTCTGGTATAAAAACAAACAGACGATTCGTAGAAGCCTTTTCAAGCCATGATTTGTAGCGCTAAGCTTCACTGATCCAGAAGTGAAATAACTGCTTAACTTGCTCTTTAATTGTCCCGAAACTCGATTAAAAGAACGAAAAGAAAAAGGGCGCCATCGTCCTTGCTTCGCCCTGCTGCATTTCTTAGCAGCAGCGTGTGTAACCCTTTGATTCCAGTGCCAAGGTAAGTGTGGGAACGAGCTCCATGTGTTGCTACTTCCGTCTCTCTCGACGGGAGAGCGGGAAAAGAAGGAAGGGAATGGGTAATGAGTGTGGAATATAATAATTCTTTTTCCCTCTCTGAATGGTCAAGTTTCCAGTAAAGAGGTTACCCGATTTCTCTGGTAATTTGCACATGTTAATAGGCATTGAAAGGTTGGCGTGGGAATTGTTTCATTGGGGAGCTTTGAGCGAGCGCAGGTTTTTGTAAAAGGTTCTTTAAAAATAATTTATACACTTTTGTAGTTTCTGAACACTTAAGGGGTCATTCATAAATGATGTCACGCTTCAAGGGGGGGGGGGAGTTCAAGAAAGTGTGACAGTTTGTGACAAGGGAAGGGGAGGGGGTAACAAGAAGTGACATCGTACATTTTGATTTCTATAAAAACATTTGAAATCAGCAAATTAAACCTATTTTATGCTAATGTAATATAGCATGACATGTGACAAAGGGGAAGGGGGTATGTTTAAGTGTGACACTTAGGGACAAAGGGGGGTAGGGTTCAAACATATTGAAAAAAAGTGTTGGCATCATTTATGAGCGGTCTTTAATGTAGAAAAATTTTTAGCAACAATATTTCTGAGTTACTCCGTCGCGGTTCTAAGTGCTTGTGCTCCTGCCATGCTCCGCTCCGTGTTCTGAATAGTTAGTTTTAATAGGAATTATTTTTATATTATTCATTTATTTAATTTAATAATATTGTTTATGTTGGTGATAGCAAATTAAAAGTTATTTTTGGCGCAATTAATCTCTTTGGAAAATCACCTTTCAATCTTTATCGTTGTTCGATCAAAACAATTAATTTTAATGCAGAAAAACGTCATTATTGTACGTTTAGGAAAATCCTAATTAACAGAGATCTGGAGCAGATTTTTAAAAAAAAAATCGGAGCAGTGGAGCACAACAGATTTCTTTGCTCCGGCTCCGCTCCAGTTTCAGCAAGGTGTCTACAAGTCACGAAAGTTCCGAAAAAATTACGAATTTAGAAATCGGTCACAAAAGTAACGGAAAAGTCACGAAAATTATAAATAAGTCATGAAAATTTTGTTTAAATGTTGAATTTTCAGAAAAATATTCGATTTTTCACAAAGATGTTTTTAAAATTCTTAAAAAACAGACACTTAAAAATTCTGAATCGACCCCTGCTAGACTAGGACGTATGTGTAGTTAAACATCAACAACGTCGCCAACCGCACATTTTAACTGAGCCTGTGCTGACTTTTCCCATAGGTGCCCATCCGTCACAACAGTACTCTGAATGAGAAATTAAATTAATGTAATGTTTAAAAATTTTCATTCAATTACCTTTTTTTCGAATATTTAACCTCGTATATTCACAATGCGTTGATATGTACTATTTCGGCAACATTTCTTCAAGATATCGAAAATATCAGAGATAATAGACTCCTTTAAAAAAATGTCGAGTCCTGTTTGGGATGATGCGACCCAAGGAATAAAATCCACAAACCATAACAGCATTTATATTCAGTTACGGGGGAGGGGGGTCTGATTGAAGTTAGTTTATTTCACCTATGTATACTAAGTTTCTCGCGAAACTAAATTTTTTAAATGCTGAGAACATATTTGAAATTTGCTCTCTGAAATACGTTTAAAAAATATAATTGCTTGGTAGGAAGGATTCTTTTCTTTTTCTTTTTTTTTTGTTACTTATTATTATTTCTTTCTTTTTCTCTGCTGTTACTTTTTACTTAAAAATACTTTCCTTAAAAGGAATACTTTGAACATAATCCTTATAAATGACACTTAGTAATAAAAGATTTGTTTCCTTTAGATTTCGAATGTATAAAGAAAGATTCTGTGTGTAAAAGGAAAAACTGGGAGTGCATGATAGCGTGGAACCACTATCTTCTGATCATGATAAGATTAATATAGGGCTTTCCGCAAATTATAATTCAGCAACCAGTATCTACTACGATACGAGTTAGCCAAACCTGTTGAATTCATAGTTGAGGACCGAGTTTTTAGATCTCAGAATCTTATTCCTCTCACGTACTCCCAGCACGTGACCTTGCTGAGGGTTACCACCTTGCATATCAATATTCTAGTTCGAACTGGTCTCATTTGGCCACGGTCTCTATTTCTTCCTCTTTTTTTTACTAGCCGTTTCTTTTTTATAAGCGTTAAATTTGTCAGGTCATTTTTCTATTCTCGGATATTTCGAAACGAAAAAAGAATCATTTTAAATTTGAGGCGCCAAGAAGTTTCTCGTGTCGACCTGTTTTTCTCTCTGGTGTGACAGATTTATAAGTTGCGTAGTTGTATCTAGTACACTTTGCGCCGTTTTGTTTAACTTTCTACTTCGAACATTTAAATTCGAAAACCTGTGTTTGGAATGATCCTAGTTGTTTCAAGTTTGGGAATCGATTATTAATGCGTACGTGTTTATTTATCTGTAACCTTGTAAAAATAGCAAAGAATTCCTCCAAATTGTTGCTTTTATTTATTGACTCTTTGGCCAAGGTAACTTTTTATTAGAGAGTAAAATTAAAAAGTCCCAAAAAAAGAAAAGAGAGAGATCTTCTCTAAAAAAAAAAGTTTCAGAATTTCACAAAAAAAAAAAAAAAAAATCGTTTTGAGAAATTCCGAGCAAATTATAGAATTAAGAAGAAAAGATCTGCACTTGTTGTTGTCTTGTCCAAGTAGCGTAGAAGAATCGAATAGTCGAAGGCGTCCAAAACAGCTCTGGCAATGCCAGAGACCTTTGGCGAATAGAGCAGTTGATAGTCTGTGGGGTTTCGGTAAAGGCCGTGGAGTTTAGGCAGTGTAGAAGGACAATTAAAAATATGATCTGGAGAAAGTTTTCTAGGCTTGTACAGTCTTTGTGCCAGAAGCATAATGTTCCAGAATTCAGAGTTTGGAACTGTATTCTTGGTGTTTGGAACGACGGATTTCTGTGGAATTTGTACCACACAAATTCCTGGGGATGTTTCAATTACGAGAACCAAAAATCGACATGGGTCGACTCGACATTTCAATTCGTCTTATGGAGACTAAATGGATTCGTTCTTTTCTGCCATGCGCAGAAGCGTCCAACTGTCAAAAATTCGTAGTCGAACTGTATTATTTTATTCTTACTGGTACTGAGTTCGCCTAGTTGGTGGAATATTTTCAACCACGCTCTGATAGCAGATATGTGACCACCCTCGTTATTTTCACACAAAATTACTGTACATTATGCCTTCTAATCAGTCTTTATTTTTTGTTTCTAATGGTTCTAACATTACGAAATCCAAAAAAGGGCTTTTTCCGCATTATTATTTTATTAATGTGGCCTACTATCAGAATCTCTTCCCGATCTAATGAAAAAATAATAATAATTGGCCCTTTTCTTTAACGGAACAGTATCATTTTTCAAAATTGAAGTTTAAAATCAATTACAGTGCTTCGTAATTGAATTGCAAGCCTATTTGCGAGTGATGAATTCATTTTGTTTAACCCAATTTTCAGTCCCGTTTCAACATCTAAATTAGCGCGCAAGAGACACGGCGTACGACGTAAGATTCCAATCTGCGCCCAACTAGGCATTTTTCCAAGACGACGCCATCAATCTGCGGAGTCATTGTGCTTTCGACAATTTAAGCGTAATTATACCAAGCCGCAAACGTTACCTTTTTTTTTTTTTTTTCATTATTAGTATTCGTTTTCTGCTAATGAACAAAATGCACTTATAAGAGACGAAACGGAAGAATTGAAGAGAGCAAAAATATGTAAGTGTATTAAAATACTGTAGAACTTCGATTCAGCGGGACGTTCCAACAGCGGGAAAATGTAGGTTAATATAGAACTTCCTTAATAATGCCCATCGTGCCTAGATTGACTTTTTAGAAATATTCAACGAGAAAATAAACGTTTTTGTGTCAAATTACATAAAACTAAGATGCTCATATATATTAGTATACCAGAGGTCGGAAAAGAAAATCAGGTCAGTTTTCGGACCCTACACAAAATACCAATTAATCAAAACGGACCTTTCACAAAATTCCAGTCAATGAAAACGGACCCTTCACAAAATCCCAACAATCAAAACGGGCCTTTCTCAAAATGCCATTCAATCAAAACGGCTCTTTCACAAAATTCCAATCAATCAAAACGGGCCTTTCACAAAATGCCAATCAAGCAAAACGGACCCTTCACAAAATTCAGTCAATGAAAACGGGGCCCTTCACAAAGTTCCCAGCTACCAAATTGTTTTTACAGAATTATTTATTAAATAAGCGGCAACAAACATTAATTTTTTTTATCACTGTGTGTTTAAATTTTGAATTTTCACAAAAAGTATGTTTTAAATTCACAAAAAACGGGCCCCTTCAAAAATGCTGTAACGAGCTCTGTATGCAGTGCGTAATTTCGATGGAGGGGATGGACCCCGAAAACCACCACTTGTTTGTAACTTTGAAACATGTGCATGCAATATTTTTTTTCCAATTTGTACTGGAAATATAAATAATACTTTGATCATTAATCATATCAATTATCGAGTGTACTTTAAAGTGTGTGGCAGAACTCGGAAATGATGCTTTTGCTTACTCCTAGGATAATTTTAAATTTAAAAGCATTCCAATATCGTGTAGGTCAGAGAGTTAAAAAATAAAATGCATAGATAAACATTTAAAAATAATAAAATGTAGGGAAACTGTAATTGAATAATTAAATAAATGCTCAGTGTCCATCATTGCTGAGCAACAGTGACTATTTTTGCCAAATTCGACTCTTTTATACAACTTTATTTTTGAATGAAATTTTTGAGATAAATTTTATCATAGTTATGCTCTGTGGTATACAACTTTGCTTTCTAAAAATATTCATTCGAATGACTACACGTGATTAAAACTTAACGTTCCGTAAATCGTCGTAGATGTTGATGCTCGTGATTTTCGCTACGCTGCTAGCTTTTGTGAATTATCTATAGATTTTGACATGCGTTACTATTTTGCCGTTGCCTGCGTTCTCTGTTTAAAAAAAAGGAGAGAGAGCGACAGAAAGCTTCTCATATCGTCCTAAATCTATTATTTATATTTAGGGGTGAAGTGTGAAACAGAAAACGCATAATCTGATCAGATTATGTTGCTATAGCAACTAATACTTTAAATCTACTGATTCTTTCCTCTGCGTTTTATTATTATTATTAACTTGAAAATGTAAAGTTGTGTCCTTTTTATTGAATTTGAATCTTGTTTGATTATTTCTTCTAGTTTGAATAGAAAATACTAGGATTCCGTTTAATTTTACAAATTTTGTACGTGAGTTTTCCTTTGTTTATGATCAGACTCTTGACCCGACGGTATCGTATTTTGCCATTTTGCTCGGAAACAAACGGTTCTAATTCTTATCCAGGCATTGCAGCGACTGGTTGTTGTGGCTCCTTAACTAATTGCCAACGAATTTCTTGATAAGTGTTCTCCTGGTTTCCTTCTACTCAATACGCAAAAGCAAGGATATCACCATCACAGAAGAGCGCCGGGAAAATATATTTCCCTCAATGGGCTGCGGAAGGAAAAAGGGACCCTGATAAACTTAGAGACTCATCATTGAAGTTCGACACTTTTATTGACAATATGAAAATCAATGATGATTCAAAGCTTTCTGCATTTTTCCATTTTAAGGTAACTCTTCGTCAATTTTTTCTTTCGTTGACAGCGATTAGTTAATCTCAGTTCTGGTGCCTCGCTTTGGAAGCAATCTTTCTTTTCCTTATCTTCCCTAAAAATTTAAGCAATCCGAACGCTTATAAGCTTATAGTGAGCGATCATCAGCTTGCTTGCGTTTCT
Organism: Octonoba sinensis; assembly: GCA_038502835.1. Lineage (NCBI taxonomy): Eukaryota > Metazoa > Arthropoda > Arachnida > Araneae > Uloboridae > Octonoba > Octonoba sinensis. Next base: position 22,915,171 of record CM076601.1, on the reverse strand, counting down.
CCTGCGTCAACTAAACCTTCAGCAACCATGGCCAAATCTTAGGTAGATGAACCCTCATATTGTTCCTCACATTTGTCGTCTTCAATTTATTTTCTCTACTTCTTCTTCATCTTGTTATTTTCTTACTTTATTTATGATATTTTTAACCGTTTTTACTTCGCTCGTTTCATTTTTTATCTGGAAGATTTAAATGTTCTGATGCACTGCAACATGTTGCAGGCCAAGGCCGTCCCAATTAGTTTTTGCCATCTGTGATGTTTCTCCAGGTTATCCAACATTATCCCTATGCGATGTTTCTCCAGGTTCCCGTATAATTTCTCTTCTTTTTTTAATGCGTTAAGCGCCATGACTAAATTTCAAAAGTAGTAATTTTTAGCCTCAATATTTTCCACATTTTTGTGTCATAGGTACCATCGAGCCTATACAGTCCTACACTTGTTAGTTAAATCATTGATCCGCTCGCTATATGCAAGTGATGTTCGGTTGAATATTGCTGATATGCACAGAAACCATTAAAGTATTTACTTACTTTCAAAGCTGGACCAATGGTATGCAACAATAGTCCGAGTATATTTCTGTGTTGGTCCCATCTGATCAACAAAATTCGCAACATACATTAACCCGATCAAACTAATTTATTGGGGATCTTTGCTTTCAAGCTTGCATCGGAGTGGAAACATGTCATAGTTTGTTGTGAAGTCTTGCTTGACTTCAAAGCAGATGCAATTAAATGGGTTGATGACTGTGTATTGATCCCAAAGGAGATTAACATGACTGCTGCAATTACTGAAAATTTATCCTCTTGAAAAGATTAAAATCTCCCCTTGAAAAAGCTTTAAAATTCTTAAATTCAAATGTCCTTGATCTGTTCCCCCTCCATCCTTTGCGAAAACGGGGTTCCATTGACAGCTCAGTGGTCATTTCAGTGGATTCGTTTCACTGGATAAAAAACGTAAGTGTAGTCAAATCAAAAATTGTCAGAGTTTAATTAATGCATTTTTATGTTTATCCCAAAATAAGTTGTTCGAGAAGCTCTGCAAGACTACTAGGACAGATTTATATCAAAGTTATAATTATTAATCAGGAACCTCGTTACTGGTATCTCCTGAATGTCCAAAAGTAAAAACGATATGAATATGAAAATTTCAACTCTCAAATTGTTTTAAGGGAGTCTCGGTGGTTCAGAGGTCTTGACCTCTGATACCTGCTGGCTCTCAGCAAAGGCATAAGGTTCCATTATCTCCCTCGCTCCGCGATTTGTAAATCTTTTCTATTAATCCCCTATGAATGCATTGCAATTTGCTATTTAAATAAATAAATATAAAAGAAGTTTTTATTCCTTGTACTTTTCAAAGTTGAGACCATCCCCCAAATGTGGCCCAACTTTATGCCAGAACCTCCTCTAAGCAACTGTACAGAAGAAATAAATAAACACAAAGATAAGAGGTCCGATCTATGTAAGGGTAGTTTTAACCCTTTCAGTGCATCCATTTTTTTGACAGGGTTAGTTTTGAGAATTTTTTTTTTTTTTTTATAAATCTTCCCAGTTGATTTATGCGAGTGATCCTTTATTGGCCGATGCCAGAAGAAGAACAAAAATATCATCCAGCAGTGACGAGCCAACGTCCAAGGACAGTCCGTATCTCCATGTTTGGTTGATTTGTGAAAGCTTTTTTCTGTGCGACTGTTATCTGTTCGGTTGTGAACTTTGACCTTCCCCTGTGCCGAGTTATCTCGAGCCCAGTTGCAAATGGGTCGCATCCAGCTACCTGATCCTTTCTCATCGCAGCGGCCACTCGCTGAAGTGCCGCGCGGACGGACGGTCTCCGGTTGCCTTCAGTGGGCCGCAGGCCCTTCTAAAAGGTTTGTCGATTGAATATTTGTGCGATTCAAGTGGAAGTTGTGTTGATTTTAATCTCGAGTGGGGCGATAAGTCTTTTTTTTCTGAAGGATGTGTTTTGTAGGCGTGCTGAGTGGCGGTTCTCTTCGGGAATTTCGTCCTGTGTTGCTAATGTCGCTTTGAAATTTCTCACGCGGATACCAACTTGGCCTCCCTTTGGTTATCTGGATTATATGTGTGTTTTTGAATTTTCGTAGGTATTTCATTAAAAATTTTTTTTTTTTTTTTTTCCTCCAGAAGAACTCGGATCGATGAAAATTAGTTTAAAAATTTCCCCTTTTTTTACTAACATAACAATAAAAAATATTACGTTTTTACTATTAGGAATCCTTTCTCCAACTTATTTTATATTTATTAATTGAAAAAGCCATGAAAGCTTTTACTTAATTATTTCACAGGAGTTAAGCTAAGTGAACTTTGAGGTCCTCTTTGACCCTTTGACAGTTATAGTTAGTCTGCTTTTACCTACACTTTTAAAAGCACTTTCGAAAGGAGACCCTCTTCACCTCATGAAAATAAAAGATTTTCCGTTAAATTAAGTCGGAAGTTACATTAAAGCAAAATGTCACATTTCCAATCAGTCCTTTGGCTTGTCAATCTGGTTGTTGGAGGGTCAGCTAAGTCAATTTATCAACCCCCAATGAAGATCAAGAACCCTCTTAAACTATTAACCCTAAGTCAAGTGACATCGGCTTTAGGTAAATTATTCCAGATGCAACCCCCTTCTAGTAGCAATTTTTCTTCAGTTCTAGATTAATCTGACATTTGAAATACTTCAGATAGTGACCTCTGGTTCTGGATTCTGGGCAAAAAGGTAGCCCATTAACAGCTTTCATTTTTAATAAATTTAGCCATTTGAATCGTGTCCCCTTTCGCTTTGTTGAATTGCAAACTTTTTTTTATCTTTTATCATACTGAATTCACATTTTAGGCAGTGAGAAGCAAAGGGATGTAAGTGACCAAAAAGTGATTCCGAGAAAAACGCTTTCACAGTTTATATCTTACGTGACCTTTAATGCTTTTTTTTTAATCATGTTGGGGGACAGCACCTGTTAGGGATATCCCTAACATCTCTTGCCACAATATAGACTAGTGCTTTCCCTATCATTGGCTCTATTTATCTCCAAATTTTCAATTTTGTCACTTACACTCTTTTGCTTCTAGGCACCTCATTTGAAAATTTTATTAAAATAGATGGTGTTGTTTTTCTTGTAAAAGTGTTTCACGTCTGTTCTTTCAAAGCGTATTCAGTTTGACTTTTTAATCACTAAAATCATTTGAAAGTCCAGTATCCTGAACCCTTAATCGTTTTCTTTACAAACTTAATTCTTGTTTAGTCATTTTTTTAAAAATTTTCATGCCTTTGTTACATTTTGTTTTTTCGCCTTTTTCTAGAAAATGGGTATTAAAGAAGAATTCTTTCAAAAAGCTATTTCCGCTGGAGTTGATCACATTGGTTGTGCTGTAAGTAATTACTGAAATGTCTGTTTATGTTATTATGATTAAAATTGCAAAATTTATTAGAATAAAGTATCAATTATTTGAATGCCAAACAACCAAAACTATGGTTTACCAAAGCCCTTCAACAAATTTAAATTTGCTTGCCCAATAGAAGTTCCTCTAGTCTCTGTTCTGAAGCAAAAGCTCTAACCATCTTTTCCTGAGCTGAAGTCTATCTGTAATGACTATTTGTAACTTGTCAAACTGAGCTAGATATTATCCATGTTATTTGTAAAGGCATGTTCATGGGATAAAATAATTGTGCAGTTTTGCATTTAATATTGCATTTTCTATATTGTATTTATCATTCTGATTAGATTTTTTTTACAAGCAACTGTCAATCGAAAGAAAAATTGATTGTTTGAATACTCTCATCAGTAATTGTGTTGAATAATTGTAATTTATTTCCTTCTCGTTGCATCAGGAGCATTAGCTTTAAATGTAAAATTTTGTGCAAAAAGATTTATTTATGTGAACAGCAATGATTTTTAATCAAACTTGATAGTCATTATTTCATAATAATTTATACTGGAAAATTTGAAAGTTAAGTTTGAAAAGTACTTTTTTTTTATTTTGAGAAATCCAATTTTTCTCATATCTTTTACAAAGTATTACATTGTTACTAAATATTTTTTGATGATAAAGTTTATTTGAGATTTTAGAATCTTCTTTGAATTAAATCCGTTGATGTTGAGGCATTAAATCCATTAATTAACATTCATGGTTTTCATTTGCAAGTTTTGATTATTCACAAGCAAGTGCCTGCTATTACAAGCATTAATGTGATTATTGTGTAGTTTAGAGCTTATATCCCCCCCCCCCTCTCAAAAAATGATACTTCTTAATAATTTTAAAATTTTAAAAAGTAAAAAGGAAAAAAGCATGTTATAGTCCACATTTTCTTTTTACACTAAACCAAAAGAATGTTTCTTTCTTCTCATTAAAAGTGATGTTGTGAAAAGGAACTTCAAGATTTTTCCCTTGCCTGATTTTTAAAAAATATGTGTTTTTATACTAGATAAAAAATTCTTTGCTGAAACTGTTGATATAATTTTAATCAGCAACATTTAATTGATTAAGTAATCCTTCAGAAGAGAGGTGTTTCAAGTTTAAAAGGGAAATCAAGACAGCTACTCTTCAGTACTTCGAGATTTATCAAAATCGTTTAAAATTGGAGAAACAATTTCCAAAATTATATATTATTTTGGATTTTTCTGTTGTTGAACTATTTTAATAAGAACTTAATGCATCCACTGTATAATATATACCTATAATTTTTTTTATTTTATTTATTTATTTATTTATTTATTTATTTTTTTTTTTTGAAAGCATTACAAGCACTAGATATGCACATAGACATATGCCCTGTTTCAAATGCTCAAAAGACTTAACATAAATCTATGTTGGTAATTGACGGATAAAATATTTTTATATTGTAGCTATCTGAACTGAATACTGAAGAAAATGATTCCAAAACCTTGAAACAGCTCTTTGCTTTTATGTGAAACTTTAATTTGCATTATCAGGTTACTTTTGCCCTGTATTTATTTCGCAATTTGCATGCAATCCAACTTAAATGTTTTTTGTTTATTTATTTCAGAACCCACTGCAAAGTAGTTTATTAAAAGACGAAAGTAAGTTTTCTTTTTCAACTGCAACTACCTCTTGTGCATGAATGTCCAAATCATGATTGAGTTGTAATTTCTTTTAATTTTAATTTTAGATTTGTCAACTTCAAGCAAACATTTTGAAAATAGTATCTCATCTTTCCTACACTGCGAAAAGTGTCATTTGTACCTTCACAATTTAATGCAGAAAACTCACACGTGCCAAGGTTAAGATAATTTATGTTTTATTTACATGTAATAAAATATTGAAATGTTTAATTTTAAATCCTCTGAAAAAGCATATTCATTTTACGGTGCTTCGTTTGTGTTTACTTGAAGGCAAAAAACCGTAATTAGCAAATTTTAAATTCTGTAAAATTCTCAATTCAAATTGCTTTTTAACATGTTCTTACTCAAAAGTTGTTTTTTATTTCAAAGGTTTTACTGGTGAATAATCTTTTGTTTAATCTCTAATTTCAATTTGTAGCTGGGTTTGTTGATTTAAATCAGCTTCATTTAAATCATGATGTGTATTATATTAAATTATACTTGAAAATCATGGTAAAAATTTTTTTTGTACTTAGAGAGTACATAAGGGTAGTCTAGGTAAGATTAAATTTGATTTGAATCACACAGTTGTATCAAAGTTTTTTTTAAAATCTAAATTATTATTAACAAATGTCTATTGTAATGAAAATAGCTTAAAAATATATGTTGTTCAACATGTCATTTTATTTTTATAAATGTAGCATTATAAATGTGCAGAACATTTAGTCTTTTTTTTTTTTTAATTTAAAAATCCAATTGCAATAAAAAAAATCATGAACCTTGATTTGTAGAGCATTCATTAGCTTTGAAAATCTTATTTAATGATGAAAAAAATTTATAATTCAGAAAATATTTTTATCCATGTCACTATTAATTGCTTTTGTTCTCATGTTATCCTTTCTGTCTCCATAATAGTGATTAAGACCAAGTTTTAAAAAAAAACATTTTCCTTCAACACCACATCTAAGCAGCAGAAATGTTTCACGCATTTTATTTGAGATTTTCTGTGAAATGGAAAACTATTTTATGCATCTATATTTGTTTTCATTCATAGTTTAAAATGTATTAATTTTCATTTCATTAAATTGTGTCATAATTCTGAAAATTGTCACAAATTATGTTAATAGTCATTACTGTGTTCTTTTACAGTTTGTGGACATTCTTCCCACAGTCCTTCTAATTTCGGTCATATCTCCCCACAGTCCTTAACTAAAAATGATAAAAGTTCTGCAGGTAAGAATATATTTAAAGTCTTATGTTTTTAGTTAAAATGGATTATTTAATGAAACAAGATAATAGATTTTATTGACCAGAAGATTATTTATTTGCATATACAGAGTGGGGCGGAAGTAATGACCCGGTTTTAAGAGGATATAAAAAAAACTAATACAATTTGAGACTTAAAACTTTTTATATTTTGATCTGTATATACTCCCATTTTTTTTACATGAAGTTTTCATTACCATTTCAGCAAGATGGTGACTTTTTGCAGCAATACACTGATTCAGTCTATTCTTCCCCGCAGAGAGAGCTCTTCGTGTGCATTTCGATATTTCGCGTTATGTTACGGTCCCTAGAGGAAGCCTTTTTCTGTGGGGTTATTTGAAGGTGAAAGTTTGGAAACATCATCACATACTTTAGAAGAGTGAAAGACGAAGGAAATTTCTGCCATACCCCTCTTGAAATGTACAGAAAAGTTTCCCAAAGCTTCAGAAATAGACTCAATCAGTGTATTGCTGCCAAAGGCTGCCACCTTGCTGAAATGAAATGGTAATGAAAACTTGTGTAAAAAAAAATGGGATTATATACAGATCAAAATATAAAAAGCAAAGTCTCAAATTGTATTTTTTTTTTTTTTTTAATGCCGTCTCAAAACTGGGTCATTATTTCCGCCCACCTTGTACAACTACAACCTACAAAACACTTTTAGTAATGTGTGTACATGCACAGGTCTTTTCTGAATAAAATTTAGTCGATATATGCTCAGGCATTTAATAGCCTAAAGAGCAAAACTGTCAGGGTGACCAAAAATGAGCCCCTAGGGTCCCTTACAAGCATGAGTCAAACTACAAACACATGCAAATTAGAAATGTTAATGAAGTTAAAAATAAAATATAAGAAAGCTTAGCAAGATTTAGATAAAAATTGAAAATATTATTTCAAGTTTGAAAAATATATTTTGTTAAAGAGGAGAGATAAGAAATGCGCAAATTGTTGCTTTTTGAATTTCTTCGGTTTTGTGGCATGGTAATCTTATAAATTAGCATTTATTTTTTAAAAGATAGATTAAAACTTCTTCTGTCTCTCTCGCTTGCTATCAGGTGTGTACGACTGTTTAGCCTTGAGGTCATTTTAGACTTGTGAAATGAATTTAGATGAGATTTGTGCAAGGTCATTTTTTTCCCTTCAAAATGTAAATCAGCTGTTTCTTTTAAAAAAATCCCCAGCTTTGGCAATAAGTAAGTTAAAAAGAACTGTCTGTTGTCATTCTGAAGTATTTTTAATTGTGTTCCCCAGTTTGAAAGTGAAACAAAATAGCATTTGTATCTGCAACTTAAGAATTGTTTCATGGGAAATTTTTAAATTGTAAATTCGTTTTTTCATAGTTTTATATTTTCAGAACACAAGTTCTCAAATCTATGCCTGGTATAGGCTTAATGTTTTTTTATCAGAAAAATTAAAAACTATAATTTTTCAGTTATAAATTTTCTTGTATGGTCGTTGTTGTATTTTATAAAATAACGATTAGATTCAACGTTTAATAGTTTAAGGAAGCAAATGACTTTAGAGTAAATGTTTTTTGTTGTAGTTATATGCATGTTGCCAAAAAATACATACATTCATTTGAAATAGGGCTGGGGAAAATTTTAGATTTCATACCATATAACTCAGAATATTTAAATTGCTTTCTTAAAACTTTATAATGTATTGATGTGGGGTCATTCATTCACAAATGATGTCTCGCTTTTAGGGGGGAGGTTCAAGAAATTGTGACAGTTTGTAACTAGGGGACTGGAGGGGGTACAAGAACTGTAAGATTAGAATATTTGGGTTAAATAAAAACATTTAGAATCGGATGGGTAAAATTTTCTATGCTATTAATGTTTATTCATTTATTTTATTCTTGTATGAGCATTGATTTCATTTTGTATTGAAAACAATGATGCTAATTAATGTTTAAATTAACTTCTGGTCAAAAATTTAAATTTAAAAGGAAATCTTGGGCATTTACTTTTCAGATAAAATAATGCAGGTATTTTTTACAGAATTCGAACAATTACTAATTTTTACTTATACTAATTGTATTTTTTGTCGCAAACCTTAATTTCATTTTATACAAATGAAGTACACATATAATATGATGTAATCATTATTATTTTCATGCTTATAAATGTCATTAACCCTCTAATTCCCAACTCCGCCTCAAGGCGGACAACACTAAATCGCACAAAAACCTAAATTATAATTTTTGCAATAACTGCCCAGGTCCACCGCAAGGCGGGCATACTTTTATCAGGTGTAACAAGTGAAGGTATACTGATAACAAAAATTTTAATACAGATTCAGTTTCAGTAGCATTCATTTATGAAAGGAGAGTTTTGCACGAAGATAAAAAACTTGGGCATTAGAGGGTTAAGTGTTCAAAAAGGAAATTGGAAATGTAACCTATAATGTAGTGGCTTTGTTTCTGAACTGCAAGTACATATGTTCAAATGTAAAATAGTGTGACATATGACAAGGGAGGGAGTACATTGAAGTGGGACATTTTGTGACAAAAGGGAGGAGGGGGTCAAATGCATTGAAAAAAGGTTTGACATCATTTATGAACGACCCCGAAAGTAAATTTTTCCTACTTTTCAGCAATGCTTACCAGGTTTTATAACTTTATTGTAATTTGGTTTTATTTACTTCTACCCAGTTGTGTTCGGACGTGACATTTGTTCTGAATTCAATGTCGCTGAGCAGCATGCCCCATCACTAGTCTTAAAGTGCATTCAAGAAATAGAACTACGTGCCAGACAATATCCAGGTAAATGACATGCGTAATATTCTAAAAAAAAAAATTAAGGACCTTTTTTTTAACACTGCTTAAAAATTCTTTTGCCTAAATTTCATTTTCTGTTCCAGATATTGATTTGTACTCTTCTTACAAAACATCAGTTCCATGTCATAAGTCTTCAAGTTTGAAACATAAATTCAGTGAAGGTAAATTATAACTTTGTTTGAAATTGTAACATTGGCAATTTTTTTTTAATGCTTTAATGTAATATCTTAGTTATGTATTTTTTTTTTTTTTTCTCAGTTTTATAAAATAGAATTGCCTAGTATGTAGAAAAAAATATTCTGTTTAGAATGAGATATTCCTTTTTGTAGTTTTACTGGTCTAAACTTGATTGTAAATTTGCAAATGATTTCTCAAAACTGCTAACAGTTTTCTATGCTTAATGGTAAACTTAGAAATATTGTGAGTGGAAATGTCTTCTGTTGAATTTTAAAAAGTTCTAAACAGTTCACTAAATATTAGCAGAAAAAATGTAATGAATTTAATTTTTAAGTGTTCAATACATTGTTTAGTATTTCAAAATAAGTTTTAACTATAATTACTTCCCATAACATACTCTCATTATTTATTGAATAAATTTTGGTGTTGCTTAACAAATTCAGATTACGTAGTTTTAAAGCACAAATTTGAAAAAAATAATTTGCAGTCGTGTGTTTCATGATTATTCAGAAGCCGATTCAAACCTCTCTCAGATGCTCGAGCCTCCAGTCTGAGCCTTTTAATTGATTTAAGAAGGCTTTGATCTGCAGCTCAAAGGTTCAAATCAGCTGGTGAATAAGACTGTGAAAACCCTCTTAACAATGAAAAATGTTTTGAGCATTGGAACATAACCCATTTGAGTCTTCATGTATCAAAACCCACAATTTTTTTCATTGACAAAGTAGTTCCTTGCAACTTCAAAACACATGTCTGCAAAGTATTTTTTATGTATTTGTGCTTTACAATGTTGGTTACTAATACTTTCATTTTCAACAAAAAGGTAACATTTTCTACTTAACACATTGATACACTCTTGTATTGTTTTAAAAAATGTAATGATGGCAAAAAATGGTGTTTCAATTGTAAATTACTTTGTATTTTTGTCAAGTTCTGTTTTTGTTAATTTTTCTTTATATTTTCTTGCAGATCCAAAAAATGTGGATCTCAAAGGATATCCTCCCCCAACCATCATAAGTGCCTTAGTCAGTTATTTGAGGGAGCTGCCAAATCCTGTTATACCGGTGCAAAATTATGACAAATTCATTGAGGCTTCAAGTAAGTCTTGATAGATATGTTTTTCTCATACTTCTGTTGATAATTAGTTTTTTAAGCAGATTTTCAGAAAAAGTTATGCATCACTGGTATTTTTTCAATTCACTGGGCTGTCTCGTCAAATGGAGGTAATATTACAGGAGATGAGGATAAATGTCCAAGTAGTTTTCTTTATTCAGCAAAGTGCAACAGTTATATTCCTTACCACTTGAGAAACTAGTAGGTTATGCAGGACACAAAAATGGAACCCATTTATAGACCTTAAAATAATCACTTGTTACTAAGGGTGGTTTCTGAGGATTATCTCCAATAATGTGGCCATATTGCCCATCCTAGTATGGCAATATATAAGGTACAACCTGTAGATAGTGCAGTCAACAAAGATTCATGTCAACACACACGTGGTCAACAAGTTCAAGTCAATTACACTTGAATTTTTGGAGGGAAGGGGAGGTACGAGTGCACCATGATTTCAGATAGTTGTACACCCATAACAGCGTAGTTTTTATTGCTTGCTTTGCAAATGTAAGGCCTTGAATTTTCATCATTGTTCCTCTAATTTTCATTGTGATATAAAAGCTGCACCATACTTTTTTAAGCAAACGTTTTTTTTTCACTATTTTGACAATTTGCTTGCAGTTATTATTATCATAATCTACTTATTAGCAAAATCCATCTCCCTTGTGCATAAACATTTTATCTGAAGAGATCCACCCAAAAATGATATAAAATTTCAATATTGCTAATGCATATCAACCTGTATGTTTTTTTTTTTTTTTTTGACTTTCCCTTTTGATTTTATTTAAAATAAATTTTGAAGTAATTATTGTGCTAATATTTTGTCACAAAAAAAAGCAGTTTTTTAATTTAATTCTGTATTTTTTCCCATTAAGGAATGAAAAAAATAATGTAATGCATTTTCTAAAAACCCTTAAAATATTCTTTTTTTTTTCCTCTAGAAATTCCAATGGACAAGCAATGTGCCATGTATTTAGGGGAGCTTGTTCAACAACTTCCAGTTCATCACAAGGTTACTTTACAAACACTTATGGCCCACTTTTGCAGAATATGTTGCCTTCAGTTTTCTAGGGGGATCAGAGGACCTCCAAATGCCATAATTCGAATTCTTAGCCATACCTTATTAAGACCATCCTGGGAAAATATAGCGTAAGTTTGCTTTTTCTTTGAAATGATGTGGTTAGTGTTTCTTGCTAATAATTGAGTAAAAATGATTATTCTAATAAAAAAATTAGCAAACTCTTGCTTAGCGGAACTTACAATATAATTTGATTAAACATTATCATTGCTTAAAATGTAAAACATCTTTATGCAGATGATTTTTCTTTTTTTTTTTTTTAGTGAAAGAATGCAATTAACAAACAAGCAAACTCAACTCAAAATTGTTTCACTTGTAAAAAATATCAAATCCTTTGCAATTGTAAATTGCTCCAGCCCCCAAGAATGTGACATAGCACGGACCTGTCATTTGGGCAATCAGGGGAGGGGAATTGACCCCCGGCTTTTAGAAATACATAGAAATTATTCATGTGTTTATGTATTTTGTTGTTTTTACCTATAATATGCTTTGAAAATGTACGCCCCCTCCCCCGCCTGGAAATTTTGAAATGACGGGCCTGACATAGCATTATATATATTCTCCCTAGTATATTTTTTCATGGAGATAGCCAAATATATTTTGACAAACAAAAGCTTTAGTTTGCATTTCTATAATCAATTAATATTCTGTTGTAAATTTCTATTAATTTATAATCATTCATATACATATAAGGTCATATCCTTTTTCATACACGTACAAGGGGGCCTCCCCCACCTCACCATGAAGTATTTCTTAAGGCTTGAAATCCCTCCAGAAATTGTTTTTTTAATGAATTGTATTTTAATCTTTTATGTAACTACGGATTTATCATACCCTATTAAATGTTTTGCTTATAATGGTTGTTTTACAAATCACTGATTAGTAATTATCTTTTTCTTTTTAGGTTCATTGTTCAAAATTCAGAAGCGCACACTAGAATAGTGAAGCTGTTGCTTCTCAAAGGAGAATGGGGTGAAAAACTTCCAGATTTTTCATCTCAGCCAGGTAAATATTTTTTCTTCCTCTTTTTAATTTTTATTTATAATAAATCTTTGAATAGCAAAAGTATTGAATATAAATTTAAAGTTTTTTTCCATTCCGAAACTTCCACCCATAGAGTTGTTGTTACAATATCAGAGTATTATTGGTATTCTTGCAAATATTTTGCTGAAGGGAAAAATTTTGATACTGTCTCAGCTTACCAGCTTATGCAAAATTACAGCAACACTTCACCATTAGTAAATATTTTGAATTATGTTAAAAAAACATTTTTTAGAATGGTGTTTCTAAAATCATCTATGAAACATTCCTGATGATATATTAAATGGAGAAAAACTGAAGCCTTTTCCAGTTCTTTGATCTATGGGTTCTTTGTGTGGATAACTTGATTTTCAAAGTTTTAAAAAGAGTATTGCAGTTCCCTGAAATGTTTTGTGTTCAAAAAGTTTTTGCCCACTGCTTATTATTTAGTGGAATTTTTCTGCAAAATAGCTATTAAAATAGAATTGTCAGTACAGTAGAGTGCCGCTTAACCGGATGTCCAATCAACCGGATCGGTCAGGGACCTTGCAGTTTTTTCTTCCTGTGCTGTGTAAAATATAAATGTATATATATAAAGTCCTGACCTTCAGATTGGAGGTCGAAAACCATTCCTCTGCCTTTTGGCGTTCCAAGAAAGGGGGATTGCTCTCCCCCTCCCTTCCGATCAGTTATGTTCGATTCAGTTACAATTAGCATGGGGTGGGGAGTAGAAGGAACTGAATAAAAGGATTAAGTTTCTTTTTAGAGGCATTACTGCGGAACTAAAGAATTGAAACTAACAGAAGAAAAATAGTGGAAGTACTGCAATCACTGTCAAGGGGTGGAGTTAAATTATTTATGCTCAACTAAATTTCCAGGAAAACTGTTGTTGAGAAACTCACTTGACTAAACGATAGACTGTGCAGTGCACCTCGCAAAATGATCACGCGTGCGCTTTCATACTGGACTCGTGTTACACAAAGCTAAAGGAACAAACATTTTTCTGATTGCGATCTGTAAGTGCAGAAGGTGTTTTTTAAACATGTCTGGGGAGCGCAAAAGAGTAGTGTTATTTTTAGATAAAAAAATAGAAATTGTTAAAAGATTGAAAAATGGAGAAAATGGAAACAACATAGCCCTTGAATATGGCAATGGCACATCAAGTATGTTAGATATTAAAAAAAAAACAGCGATGCAATTTTAAGCTTCGCATCAGTTTTTTACGGACAAGAAAAGGCAGCGCTGAAAGGAAAACGGTGAAAAGACAACATCCTCTTTGTAGCAGGAGACTATCAATAATTATTTCACTCTACAGTGATTTTTTTATACTGTCAGTACAGTGTAGTGCTACTTCTGTATCACTTTTTGTAAATATTAAAAAAAAAAAAAAATTAATGAAGAAGAAAACAAAAAAAAATTCTGAACGCTCCATTTGGAATGTGATAAAATATGCACAACTGAAAATGCCAGTCCTAAGCCTGAAAAACGTATGAAGAGAATCTGCCTAGAAAACCTAGCCCTATTTGTGCTTTAAAGTTGACAATTCAATTATCCGGATTTTCTTTTAACCGGATCTGCCTCGGTCCCGACCAGTCCGGATAATCGGCGCTCTACTGTAGTTGTTTAATCTGTTTTGGAAGGAAGCATATTGTCAAGGAAAACAGTTCAGTGTTAAAATAAATCAGTTCTAAACTCATCACTTTGTGAAAAGAGTTTTTGAAAAGTGCAAAAATATTCTTTGTATAACTATTAGATTTGTTTTATATAATATAAAGCATAATAAACAAAATAGGAGATATTGAAAATAAGAAACACATACCACATAATTCCATACTTTTCTTTTTATTGTAGTTATTCTTAAGCTGTGTGAATTGACACATTAGCTGGGACCTTTAAAAAAATAGTAATATTTTGTTTTGGATGCTTAGACATTGCCCAGCAATTCCTTCGTCATTAAAATTTTCAAGTACACTTCGTTAAATTTCTTCAACTATAGATATTAAGAGGGTAGGAGAATATAACTTATATTCAAAATTAGGCAGGGGTGCCTTCCTCCCAATTGTAATGGTGGGCCAGGGGTGATTTTAATCTGAAAATTTCTGACATTGCCGAAAATTATCAAAGGCTGTTCCGAAAAAAAAATTGGTTTTCTGAAAAATTTTCAATTTATTACATGTATGTACGTATTGTGTGTTTGGAGGGGAGGGGGGAAGTTCACCTAAGTACGTATGTAATCTTTATTTTAAAATAATAGTGCATACTTCTTCTGAAAATTTTGTGTGAAGTTCCGAAATTTCTTTTCTCTGAGAATCACCCATGTGGTGAGGCCCCAGAAAGACGTTTTAAGAATAAAAATATTATTAAAAAAAGACTATTACCCTCTATAAAGCAACCCCCTAAAATTTCAATGGTGCAGTATACACCTCTGAATTAAAAATTAGTTGCTGTTTTATTTACTTTTCTGATGGGAAGGGGCTATTTGCCAGAACTTTGTACTTAATTTCTTGCATAATTGAATTATTATTTGTGTATGTTTGTGAAATGGAAAAAAATAAGCGAAAACCTTACACATGCTTTTGATAATGCTCTAAATATTAGTAAAACTCATAAATTTAACTTTGGTTTCATTTTCTTATTTTTTAAAAAAATATTTCCCTCTCTATTTAGCTCAACCACCTCACAAATGTGTAGTCATGGAGGCAAAACATACTCTGCTTTCCCTTGCAGACTTTGAAAATATTGTCACTACTGAAGATCATTATAGACATGAAGATAACGGCTTGCTGGAAGCAGAGTGGTATTGGGGTGATATTACTAGGTATATACCCTGTTTGTAGTTTTCTTGGTTGTTCAAAACTCTCAATTTTGTTTCCATTTAGTATTATTTGTAATAGTTTTCATTATGAAAATAAGTTACTTAAGTTAAGAGGTTTTTGATGAAAACTATATTATTTATCTATGTACTTCCTTCTGATAGGCTTTATTTTTAGAATGCTTTTGATGGTTTTTTTACTACCTTATTTTTATGCATATAAAAAATTGTAAAATTTGAGACTAAATTTATTATATTGTGCTTTAGACAAGTTACAAAATGCATTTGTACCTTTTTTTAAAGTGAAATTATTTTTATGAAGAAAAAGATTAAAACATAATTGCTTAAAGAGAGCTAAGAAAACTGCCTCGCATAATCTCGCCAAATCTTTTATGATTAATGTAAGAGTTTTAATTACATAGCTTCAATTTTATTGTTGAAATTGGTATTTCATCAACATGCAAGCATTTTAAAGTAAATTTAAAGGGCATGTTGATGAAATGTACTTCAATATTAATTTATAGGAATTGGTTTGCTAATGCTTTAAATGTTTTGTAGAGTAAAACTAGATTATAAAAGTTAAATAAAAAAAATAATAAGAAGCTGAAGTCCAATTTTTGCAATTATTGTAATTATTATTATCATCATAAAACATTTGTAATGTAAAACTTGTTATTGTTTCAGTTTTAACATGTTGATTAGACAGTTGGTAATAATATTTTTTTATGTAACTTTAGGGAAGAAGTGAATGAGAAATTGGCAACAGCTTGTGATGGAACATTCCTAGTTCGCAATTCTTCCAATAAAGGTTCCGGTGAATACACCTTAACATTAAGGTACTTTTCTGCAAAAATTTCTGCTTCCATGTAAAAACTTTTGTATGAATTTACAAATATTGTATCATGAAAGAGTCCCTCTCACAATGCATTTCTTTTTTCTACAGAAAAGATGGAAGCTGCAAACTAATAAAAATTTACCACAGGAATGGAAAATATGGTTTTTCTGATCCACTTTCCTTTTCATCTGTTGTGGAACTGATAACGCACTACCAACATGTATCTCTGGCCCATTACAACCAGACTTTAGACATCACGCTGATGCATCCTTACTCCAGGTCTTCTCAGGTAATGGATCTTTGTTTTTTTTTTTTTTTAAACCAAATGAGCGCATTTAATAATTTTTAAATGTTTCCTTAACAATTAAATGAACTATTTGAAAATAATTTCTTGTTGTCCTGTTATACGTGACACAATTTATAATAATGAACTTCTTAACTACAAGAGTTCATCACCCCACCCCGAAAGTGATGGCTCACCCCCCCCCCCCCCCCCTAATTGGCCAAACAGTCGACAAAGCTCCTAAAACACCCCTCAACACCCTGAAAAATCTCCATGCCGCAATTTGCAACATTATCCCACCTAGTGGGCACCCCTATTAACTATACTGAATTATTGTTTTATTTATTTTTGATTTGATGTTTACTTGAAGTATCTCTTATTATTAAGTATTGGCATCAAAAGAGGGAAAGTCAGAGTATCGTTATCCCTAACGTGATTTTTTTTATTGTATCTTATTTTGTTCTCAAACTAGCAGCAAATATCCTAACAAGAAAAAAACCTTCTTCTGTTGTGAAATTGTGCAAATTTCTCTAAACGGCTTTAAAGTGGTAAAGGGGTTTAAGTAAAAACATGTACACACACGTATGAAGTAGCTGCTGCAATTAATTATCCTTAAAAAAAGCAAGAAGAAAAAAGGGGAAAAGTAGAAAAGAAAAAAAGAAAGAATATTATAGCCATATGAATTTTAGCAGTTCAAAATGCAAAAAAAAAAAAAAAAAGATCTTTTGTACTAATTTAACTTGAAAAATTGTTTTATTTTTTAATTATTCTCAACCTCTCGTTAAGGGAAAAAAATATTTTCTGACCAATTCCATTGCTAATAACTCGACATTATGTTTTATTTTGCTGGAGAACTGTCAAAAGATTTCTAAAATGTATCCCTTGTCTTTCTGACCAAAAAAAGAAAATGATAATAATCTTAAGACTATGATGTCTGTAACAAAATTAACTGTTAAGGTTGTTATCAGTTTTCTCTGCAGAGCTCTTTCAGATAGATTTTTGTATATCTAGGGGTCACGCCAAAGAAAATTCAGATCCATTTTCGGAAATGAACTTTCACAAAATTCCAATTAATCATAAGGGACCATTCACAAAATTCCAATCAATCAAAATGGGCCCTTTACAAAATTCCAAGCTACCAAATCCTACTTTTTACAGAATTATTCATTAAATAATCAGCAAAAATAATGTAAAAATAATTATCACTGTATGTTTACATTTTGAATTATCACAAAAATATTTGATTTTTGAAAATATTTGGTTTTTCAAAACACGGATCTTGTTAAAAATGCTTTATGTTTATTAAAGGATATGCTTTAAATTTCTTACTTTCTAAATCCTGCATTTTCATTTCAGGCTAATATGAATGAAAGTTCAGATTCAAGTAGAAAAGCTTTAAAATCAATAAACCAAGAGTTTTCGAGTACAGCACAACTGTATGACAAATTCTACAAAGATTATGAGAAAATGCAGAGTGAGATCTCTGTTAAAGAAAGTCTGTTAGATGCTGTTAATGATTATGTTGTGATGTTGAAGAGCCAGCTAGATCGTTGCCAAATACAATCCAAAGAAATGACCTCGTAAGTATGAAATTAATTATACAAACTGAATATTTTCTTACTAATGGTTGTCTTTATAATTCTTTATTATCCATTATTTATTTACTTCATAATTTAAGAAATATTTCAGATTTGAAGATCTATAATCTGGTTTCAAATTTTATATGTGTGTCTAGTAAAACCTTTTTTTCTGCATTAAGATTACTTGTAATAACATTTTGTAATTTATTTTTTTTAAAAATGTTTAGTGTCCTCATTTTCCAAATGCTGTTTCTAAAATTTATATTTACAAAAAGTTTTTTTTTTCCTTTCAACAATATGTCATTTTAAAATGACTGGAATGCAGATTTCTGGCATTTATTTTAGCCTTCAATTTTATTTGGTTGACAGAATCATATATTTACCTACCACATAACAATTGACGAAAAAGTAACATTTTCATCCTTTGTTATCTAAAAACAGAAATTATTTCATTATCATATTTTGTATATTCTATTGCTGAATCAAGAGAATGCTTGCATTGAAAATTTATTGAAAAAAAAAAATTATTGAAGAAATTTTTTAAAAAAATTTTTTCTTGAAATATTATTATGATGGTAAAGATCTTAGATTCTAAGTTTCTTCAAACTTGGATAATACCACCTACTTGATCTATGTAACAGCAAGGAAAACAAAATTGAATAAACTGTGTTGTATAAATTGTTCTTAAAAATTTGTGTTGTATGTTTTAATTTGAAATTAAAGTAATTTTGTCAATCCTTAAATAGTGTCATGTTAACGGACAAAATTAATTGCAACTACCGTTGTCAATGTTCCATCATTTTGTAATTTAGTTTACTGTTGGGAATAAATCGTTGTCCGTGTTAAATATTGTTTTACTGCCTGTTAAGTAAACATACTATACAGAAATATTGCAAATAGTTAACTCTAAGCGTGACATATTACTGTGAAAAATTAAGTGGATGTAACAAATTCCTGTAAATGAGTGAAAGAATTCTGACGACTTGTATTTTTTCGCTATTTTTACAAAATATAGTTTAATAATCATGAATCATTATTGCAAATTATATTTAGTAATATTTTATAATGCATTATTATAACAAATTATATTTTGTAATAAGATTAAGCAAAAAGGGCTGTTTTTTTAATGAGAAAAATCAATCAATGAAAATTTGCCTGAAAATAATTAGAAGAATTTTTATCCTTTGCTTTTGTGGTGTAAGTGTTTTTTCTATTTTACATAAACAGTTGAACATTACACACTATATTGAATTATTGTGTTTATATGGTAGATATTAGCAATTGTGATTTTCTTTGATGGAAAAATTCTAAAGAAATGTTCTTTTTTCTTTACAGGTGTGTAGGAAACATTGATGCCATTCAAAGACAAATTGTTATACTGCAGGGCCATCAAAGAGATTTGGATTGTAATTTAAAACACCAGTTATCATATTGCCGCTCTTTAGAACGTGAAATGTCTGCTTTGAAACCAAAATTGATTCAATTAACTAAACAAAAAGAGCAATCGTAAGTACTTTTTTGTTTTACGATGTATTTTTATGTTTCTGTGTAATTTTACTTTTGATCAGTTAGGGGTCGCGCCGGAGGAAAATCAGGTCCGTTGTCAGACTTTTGACAAAATTCTAATTAATCAAACTGCACCCTTCACAAAATTTCAATTAATCAAAATACACCTTTCACAAAATTCCATTCAATCAAAATGGCCCCTTCACAGAATTCCAGTCTATCAAAACGGACCCTTCACAAAATTCTGAGCTACCAAAACTTACTTTTTGCAGAATTATTTTTTAAATAAGCTGCAAAAAATAATTATCACTGTGTTTAAATTTTGAATTTTCACAAAATTATTTGATTTTTCATAAAAATTTTTTTTTAATTCACAGAAACTGGACCCTGTTAAAAAATGGTGGATTGATCTCTGTCGGTGTGTCAAACATCTCCCCCTTTCTTTAGGAATTTTTTTGCCCTTTCTTAAAATAATGCATGGAATTTTTACTTCCAGATAATTGCCTATTTATGAATAAGTACTGTTTTAAGTATTCATTTTAATTAGACTTTGATTTTTATAATCTTTGCCATAAAAATACTTCCTTTTTTCTAACTTATAGATTTTTCTTTTTCTCAAGTATATGTATTACCATATGACCAAAAGATATGTTCTCAACCATTTCCATTTCAATTTTTCTTTAAAAAAATTTACAGTTCTTGCAGTTTTTTTTTTCCAAACTCCTGAGTACTTTGCTAAAATGTCATACCTTGATGAGTGAGTTCTTATTTAACGTAATAGCTCAAAACAATAGTATTTTGGAAGCTTAAAAATTTTGAATTAAACCTTATCTTTGCTTTGTGAACCAAAAATGCTCTTAAACAGATTGAATTTATAAAAAAAAAGGCCCCAATATTAGCTTTACTTCATTTCCATTTGCAATTACCAATGGAATTCATAAAATGAAGAACATAAAATCAAATAATGTAAAAATATTTAGTTTACTGATACTAATTTTTTAATTTAGACAAATTGTGCGCTGTCGCATTTCTTGTTACTCCCTCTCTCCTCTTGCCACAAACTCGCAATTTAATGAATCCCCCTCCCCTACAAGTGACTCATTTGTGAATGGCCCTCAGTATGAAATGTAAGCAAGACAAGTTTAAACATTTTCATTGCTGTGTTAATAAGTTTTTCTTTTTCTTGAATGTACACTTTTTCATTTTTATCCTCATTCACACCCCTTTGAAAATCTTAGCATCAAATGATTATTAATGTTTTATTTACATCATAGCTAACAACATTTTTACTTTATGTTTTTTAGCAGCACCACTTCTGTCAAAGATTTACCTCACAATGACGAATCCACTTGGCTGATCGAAAACTACTCCAGGGGTGATGCTGAGAAACTGTTAGCTGGTAGAGCAAATGGAACTTTCCTGATCAGAAATAGCCGCACTGGGGATTATGCCCTTTCAATAATGTAAGTAATTTCGTATTCCTTATGTTTTTCAGATAGTAAATGATCTTGAATGTATTAATTACATTAACCACTTACTTTGGGTTTAATTTTTAACCTCCGCCATCCCCCCCCCCCCCCCCCCATTGCAGGATCCTTGCACACTTCGGAACTAATATTCATGCAAAATAAACTAGCCTGGCATAATCCCTAAAATTTCACTAAAAAAGAAGGACACAAGCTGAGCTTCTCGTATGAATTAGGCTTTGCACTTGGTTGTTCAAGACATTTTAAAAACCAATTCTGTAAGCCAATCAGAGCACTTGCAGTTGATATTAGTTTGTAATATATTTTTCATATTGAAAAATGAACTATTGCTCTAATGTGGGGGGGGGGGGGGTTACAATACCTCTCCTTCCCTTCCGCCTTCCAGTGTTTTAGGAAAAGAGGTCACCAATGTTTCAGTGATGTAAAAAAAAAACCTTCAATCTGAAAAGTTTTTAAAAAAAACGACTAAATGAATAAAATATTATAAAGAATTTTTATAATTCCTCTTAATGTTACTTCTTAACAAACACTGAAACAAATCTCAAACTTATAACTCAATTTCCTCGAAGTATAGGGGGAGGGAGACCCTTTTTTCTTTTTTTTGGTGAGCTAATATGATGAAAGGGTATATTGATATTTTAAAATCTTACTCATTGATAAGTATTGTTAAAACAAGCTATGCCCAGTTTAAGTAACTCCCAGTGACATAATTTAGAATATTTGGCATCTTTCTTAACAAGTGTAATTGTTTCATCATTAACAAATATTTCCCATTTGAGAAAGCAGACTGAAATGTGGGGAGGGGGGTAGAAGAAAATTCGGCTCGAAAACAATTGACATATTTATTACTAAATCGAAAGGGGCGTCAATAGAATTCCGACATTTTCCAACGCAAAAATATTACGCGCAGTGGCGCAAAATAAGGTAGCTTCTCTGTAATTATGAAACCTCTCGAATTTTCATGCCTAATCTTTGACGAAACATTCCTCAAATTTCATTTTGGATATCCTATTGCGCAAAATGTAGCTTTTCTGGGAAACGTAAAATTTTATTGTTGAAAACATTCTTTTGAGGGCTATTTAGTGCAAAAGTAAGATTTTTTAAAGGTTTTTTTCTCAGCAAAAAGTAGCAATCCATAAACTTACATCATTCATATTGAAAGAGATTCCTTGTAAGTTCAATGCACTTTCTGGAAATTTTTATTTTTGTAATTTTTGTTTAGAAGCATAAAATTATCCAGGAGTACAATAGCAAATTTATATTTTTAATAAGAAGTTGTCCTATTTTCTGTTCTTCTGGCAAGCTCAAGTTTTTAGTTTTAAGTCAAATTTTGATATAATTTCTTTTTATGGTGAAAGAGTTATACCTTACATCTGCGTTCAGTGTTGCACCATATATAGTAACTAAAATATTCGGAATGTGGGACTTTTCACTATTCCAAAATATTGAGGGGGACGAGTGTCCCCTGCCAACGATGCCCGTGGGTGGGGGTGTTTATAATTTATGTAGCTATGAAGTTCTTATACATTTAGTTTGTGAAGATTTGATAATTAGTAATAAATGTAATATTTATTTCATCTTTTAATGAACTACAGTTGACGCTCGTTTTTATGAATCTCTGATTTACAAACAGTTTACTCGACCTGAAATATCTTAAACTGATAGAATGCTTTTTGATTTTATGAACTCTCAACTTTACAAGTATTCTTTGTCCCAATCGACTAACAATTGTTAGTAAAATCAAGCGTCGACTGTAGTTTTGGTTTAATATGATAATGGTGTAAGGATATATTATTTGCTTTTTTAAAATTAGTATTTTTCTTGATTAATAATTGAGAGAATATTGGTTTTTAATTTAAAAATTTATAATTTTATTTGTTCCTTTTCAGAGTAAATGGTGT
Source organism: Octonoba sinensis (assembly GCA_038502835.1). NCBI lineage: Eukaryota > Metazoa > Arthropoda > Arachnida > Araneae > Uloboridae > Octonoba > Octonoba sinensis. Next base: position 22,892,282 of record CM076601.1, on the reverse strand, counting down.
AGTCGGTCACTGCTTGATCCATAAAACAGAGAATGGGGTCGGATTCGCAGAGCCTTACGATGCCTTCCCCACGCTGAAAAGTTTGGTGCTTCACTATGCGCATACATCCCTTGAAGAACACAATGAATCCCTGAAGACTACACTGACTTACCCTGCGCTTACCCTTGAAGGGGATCAGTACCTCAGTTTGTGACCGGTTAAAATCTCATTCCCATGCAATCGTGAATTCTAAGGTGGAAATCTTCATTGGAAATTTGTAAATTCACATACAATATTCGTTGGTGGCTCTCGGAGAAACTAAATATTTTTGTTTTGGACCAGAAGGGCAAAAAAACTATTTTAGATGGTGCTACTGAAAATATTTTCATTTTCAAGTTCTGCAAGTTTGGAGATGTGCAAGATATATATTTTTTTAAGGATGAACTTCCAGTTATTTTATGCCCAACATCCATAACCGACAACGGAGATGCTATAATAACTTGATCCTATTAATTTTGGAATTCGTTTTACCAACTTCCGGGAACTTTCGGTTAAAAATGAACTATAGTCAGATTATCGCATCCGAATGTATATTGTCCAAAGAATGCTTCAAACAATAAGATCTTTGCTGTGATAACTAAGAATATACTTAGAAATTCTGATAAATGTACTTATTGGTTTAAAAATAAGCCAATTTTTGTTGAAATTGGAATTTGAAACATTTGGCTGCCATTCCCAAATGAAAGCAAAAAATGTAAATATGTTTATGCAGTGCATCATAGACTATACTGCTTAAAATTACAGTGTTTTGTATGAAACTAAATGTTTATGGTTATACATCCAGTTGTAAATATGTGGAAATTTTTCACTCGAATAATCATTTAGTTTCTTTTCATTGTAAAAGTGGGGTAAATAAAAATTTTCCTCCTTTCAAGGCTTTCATCCAATTCATCCTTTTATTCCATCTGATGAAAATTTCATTGCATTACCGATTGAAACTTTAGAGAGTTAAGCTTTCTTGAAATTAAGTTCAGTAAATTTGTGCTTTATGTAAATTTGAAAAATTTTGGAATTCTGGACCTGATTATTTTTAAAATATTAAATTTTGATCATGCACTGTTATAAAAAAAATTTCATCAAATATTTTAAAGATTTATTTTTATTCTTTGTTTTTGTCCAATTATCTGCAATATTACATAGTATAATTAAAATATCTATTTTGTTTCATGCATTTATTTGTTGATTAAATTACAGATATTTAGATTTGTTAACTGCAGATTATTTTGTGAATGAAATTGTACTTACGGAACTTCTCGCTTCGTCTATCAAAATTTTGAAATGTTAACTAGTCACTGAGTAGCATCATTCTATGTTAGAGCATAGTGTTGAATTTTGGTGGTTATTTTATCTTGCAAAGTTTTAAAATTCACTTTTTAAAAAAAAATATTCCAACAAAATCTATCTTGTGATATTCAGCTGTGTATGTGTGTGTTCCGATATTGGTGTTGATTAGGAGTGCTTTATGTGGTTTTTTTTTTTTTTTCTTTTTTCACATTCTTGTCTATCAAAATTCTGAAGAGTTCTGGAAAATGTCCATCTTTTTCTGTGAAGAGTACAAAGATCTGGGTTTTTACCCAGAAATTTCATATAAATACTTTAATAAAAGCTGTTTTTCATACTTTTTGTGTTGTTTATTTCATATTATGGACAATATTCAACTACGATTCAGGGAAGAAAATGGAATAATAATGATAGAATTCAACGTGGCATTAAAATATGTTTAATAAATAGGCTGGCTTGGTATCACATCTCCATATCATATGAAATACCACGCGGATAAGTCGACTACCCTCGTAAGTCGACATATCCCTCCCCTAATGGTTGGCCCAATGTTCATTTCAATGGGCATAAAACTCTCTAACTTGACACACAATTTTCGGGAACCCCTGTAAGTCGACCTCCATTTTGTATTCTTATTAAATTTTTCTTCCGATATTTTTTCACGGTGTACAATTCTGAGATTTCTACAGTGATGTTTCTTCGTCAATAAATCAATTCTTTTCTAGTAAGTGTTCCTGTAAAATTCCCCCATTCCCCTTGTACCCTGGGGAGTACAAGCATGTTTATATATTTTTTATTTGTAATGTAAAACTTTTTTCAAAACAATAATAATAATAGATAAATAATAAACAGGGATAATTTCATTCACTGGAATTTTATTTTATAACTTGAATGGTATGTAAATAACAATACAGACCAGTATTAGCAATTGAAATTACGGAACCTCAGTAACTTGACACCCCCTTATGTCGACATGTTTTCGTGTTCCCTTGGGGTGTTGAGTTATTGAGGGTTCACTGTACTATATTGAAATCATGTATCATTAAAATATTATTTATCAGGTAAAATACCTTAACTCATGACACAGTAGCAATACATTTGGCTCAAAATTGAAAAGTGTGGGTCGTAAACATATTGCTTGCTACTTTGAGAAGCCCACCCATGGGTGATTCTGACCTGAAATTCTCCGAAATTTTCGAGCACCTGTTCTGAAAATTAAAAAAAAAAAGTCTGGGGTTTTCTAAATTTTTTTTAAATTTATTACCTTTAAGGTTTCTTTGACAATTGGAAATATTACAATTTTAATTTCTTTCTACCTTCAGACAAGCAAAATATTTCGTATTACTTTAAAAAAAACTTATAATACAGTGATTTTTTCCGGAAAAAATAGTATTTGTGTTAAATATATCAGACTTTTCATTTAATCACTTGAAGAATTATTTTTGAGCTTGTTTGCATATGTATTGTGTGTTAAGATGTATTGTTGTGAACTAAATTGATGATTTTCTGAAAATTTTGTGTGAAGTTCCGAATTTTTTTTTTTTTTTTCCACTTAGAATCACCCATGAGTCCACCTTAGAATTCCTCTTAAGAAGCCAGAGGATCACAAACCGCATTTTAGGCAATACTCATATCACACATGTAGGAAATGATAAAAATTTATGTTGGGGTTTCATTAGGAGTTATGAATTAATTGTGACTTTTTTAAACATTTATCTAAAGTTGTTATGCCCTATATTTGTCTTGAAAATCTTGGGACATTTTTTAAAATAACCTTGATGTAGTTTTTTTCTTTTCTTGTTTGTAAATATTTATCTGATGTTAATTGAAATTCTTGAGTCAAAGAGTTCTCACTCGAAGCCCTGTTATGTCAAGCATTTCTTCCATTTGGGGGGGGGGGGAGAGGAGGGGGGCATTACTGTTCAGTTGTGTTTGAAGTAAATCAAGGTATGTTTCCAAGAATCTCCTTTGGGTGGTCAGGCACAATATTGAGAAGACCATCGACCATCTGGTCAGTTAAATGGCGAGCAAAAAGGAGAAATAAATTCCTTGTTGAATAGGGGGAGAAAAGGGTTGTGCACTGATAAGTCTCGCCAGCCTTATTTCACATATGCTTGTTGCTTCTAAATTGTTCAGAATTTACTACTTATAGTTAAATGTACTGGTCTCATTGAGAATATTTTCTCCTAAGAAATCTTTTCAATCTTATATTCATTTCTCTTGCATAACTCCCAAAATCAGCCCAAATGTAGATATAAGATTTGGCAGCATCTTGATGGTTATACTTTTCGTCAGCCTGTTTTCTTAAGGGGGGAAATGGGTGTAGAGGTTTCAAAAAAGTAAATTATTTTTTTTTATTGATAAATCGATTCTACAACTATACAATAATATACCTTGAAAATTTCAAAGCAAAATTCCAAGTCTTTTAAAAGTTAAAAGCATTTGAGCGAGCGCCCTTTCGAAGCGGTTGAGCAGGTAGTCCCTCATTCAGGAATGACCTGAAATGTATTCGAGAAACAGAAGAACGTTAGCAGATGTCCTTTTATTTCTTTTAACAATTGAGACCTCTGATAGAAATTTTCTGTAAGTATTAGTATCTATAAGTATAAAAAAATGATTCTTACTGCCTTAAATTTACATTCGCTTCTACCATTCTTTTTTTTCAAGCGCGCTTTTCACGAAACTTCTTTTTTCGAATTTGCGTACGCCCTATCTCGCAGAGTTTTTGATCAATCCTTTTCAAATTTAGCGCACATTTTCTTTAGATATATATATATACACTCTAGTTGAACTAAAATTATAAACATACCTTTATTTTTACCTTTTTTATTGTAAAAAAAAAAAGAAGCCCAGTGGCTTAATGGCGGCCTTCTGTCCAACCATGCCACAGTCTGGGGTTCGATTCTCGGGCTGGGCAGGGTCGGCTCAGCCTTTCATCTCTGCAGTGGGGTCGATAAAATGAGGACTAAGCATGCTTGGGAACTAAACACTGGGGGTTCCGCGTCTTTCCGACCACTTAAGCGGAACTTCTGTCTCTGCACCCCAAGGCCCTCGGTCTCGAAAACTGAGATGGGCACAGTAGGCCATGGCCCCCAAAATGGCTGGCGCGCCACTGAGTTTTTGTAAAAAAAAAAAGGTTCAAAATTGTACTTAATTTTCCCCATTCTAAAAATATATAAAAATTTTCAATTATTGTGATGATTTTAGTTCAACTAGAAGAGACACTTATAAAAAAAAGTAAATTTAAAAAAAAAATGATTTCAAATAGAAATTGCAACCTCCACAATGTACGCAAACTGCCGATCCATGTGCGACTTACAGAGTGCAGCAGCTGATATCTCCGAGATTTTTCAAGAAAAATGTTTGAAAATTTCAGTAAATGTTCTTCAATATATTCTATGAAATAATCTCATATATCAATAAAATATATGTATTCTTTCTTTATATGCTAAAAAAATCGTGAAAATTGCTCTTAATACGCCGTCCTACACCTATTTTCCCTCTTAAAATTAATTTTGCTGTTATCTGGGGGGAAAACACAATGTTTTTTCTTTTAGCTTTCTTTAAAGTACTTTTTTAGCACTAGATTCACCAGACCAGTCATTTTGATTGCTTCGAAGCTTCCATTTTGCAAAATTTAGTACTAATTATAGTGCAACTTTCAATTGCATTGGTTTTTCCTATACACGGTAAGCAGGACTCTAGTGAATGTAACTGAAAGTTTTATTATAATTGAGGCGGTGAGAAGCAAAGAGATGTAAGTGACTAAAGTATCATTTTGAGTGAAACTCGTTTGAAGTTTAATTCCTATACTAAATTTTAGAGGTTCTTCGAGTAAATATTTTTTTTATTTTCGAGTCCTATATGTATGTGTTTGTTTAAGTATGAAGTTTGAAGTGTTTCTGATGATTACATTTGGCGTAGGATTTTTTTTAAAATTAGCTTATTTTCACTTACACCCCTTTGCTTCCAACTAGTTAACTTACACCCCTTTGCCACTAAATGAAAAGCGTGTCTTGTTCATTTTAATAATTTACACAGTAATACAGATAGTTTGTTAGTGATATAAACTTCATTAAAATAAATGAGAAAAATGCATAGTATAAATTTCGAATAATTATATTTATCGACGAACTAAAATCATTGCCATTAGACAAATTGCCAATTGCCGAAAACAAAACATGACAAAAATAAAATCTGCAGACGATTTAACCCTTGTTTTTAGAATTATTATTCAACAATTCGGAATTCTTTTCCTATTTGTTTTCTTCTTCTCCGCTTTAAGTTTCGTAAATAGATCGTCTGCATCGCGTATTTAAAACTAACTGAAAAATCAAATTATTTCATTTAGAGGCAAACGGATGTAAGCGCACTTGCATCCCTTTGCCACCAAACGGAATGCAGCATTTATTTATTAAATTTTTTAAACCGCGCTGTTTTGCAGTACCTGTCAAAGCTACCACTAAAATCTCTTTCCCACAAAACAAAAGGGTGTTTAATTTATCATTTGCATTAGCTATCTCAAAATTTTCATTTTGGTCACTTACACCCCTTTGCTTCTAAGTGCCTGAATTGGTAACAACTTGGTGTAAAATGAGAGTTTTGAAATGGTTGAAAACGGCCTGGTAAATCTAGCGTTAAATAACCTGAGTAGCAACACTTTTGGAAATATTTCAATAATTGAGAATCTTGGAGATTTTTTAAGTGTGATTAGTGGCATTATTATACTAACTTTTTTTTCCCGCCAAGGAGAACGCAACTTTTCTTCAGTGTTACGATTCGGAAAAAAAAAAAAATCGCATAGTTTCGGCCTACCCTATTTTACATCCGTTTCAATCGCGTTTCATAACTGTAAATCGGTTTTTATTGCGTTAGTATGCTTTCGAAGGAAAAAACGACACCCACAGTGAGGTGGGCCGGAAAAAACTCGGTCATTACTCGTTTAATGCAATTGTCTTCGACTACTTTTAAATTTAAGATTAACGCAGTTGTTTTTAGATTGTCAGCTATCATTACTTTTTCATATTTATATTCTTATTTATTATGACTAATTTTAAGAATATTCTACACATTCCGAGTTTTATGCCAGTTTTTACGTCTTGATTATGATCAAGTTATCTTAAAACTCGGTACGTCGGTATCCTATAATAGTTTGTTCTTTCTTGTAAGAAACATCCAGGCAAAAATCTCCCATTTAAAAAAAAAAGTAGCGTTTTAAAAATTTTTTAAATTTTGAATTTTTTGGATTACTTTTTTTATGTTTTTCTTCTATAGCACATCAAGTCAGATTCATAAACATACATTACCAGTCAATACACCTTGAATTAAGTTCAATTTGAAAAGGTGGATTTTCAGGTGCCGAGTCCCCTTAAAAGCTTGATAGCGATACTTTTTTTTAATCTTAATCAGGCGCGTAGGAAAGGGGGAGGTTCAGGGGGCCTAAGCGCCTCCCATTAGAAATCATACTGCATAAGGATTTCGGTTATTTTGTGAAAACTATGAATTTATTTTAATGATCTATAAAAATATTCATTTATTAGTGATTTTTTATGATTAATAATAATAATGAGTGAATACTAATTACTTTTTAATTATTAATTGGTTTTTCTTGGAAATACTTTTCAGAATTCGGAAATTAAATTGTTTGAGCCCCTCCCATGATTTTTAAAGTGTTACGCTCCTGATCTTAATTCAGTTTTTAGATCAGTGATTCTCAATCTTTTTCACTTTGTTACCCCATTGTTTATAAATAAGCAATCCCCAATCCCCTCCCCCTCTGTGTAAATGTACACTTTCGCACAAGTATTTTGACACAATACCGACATGTTAGACTCCAAGCTGTTTCTGAATCCAACCCCACTGTAAATGTGTTTTTTAATGTCCAAGGACACTGTAAAATAAAAAAAAATTGCAGTGGCTTTGGACTAAAAAAATGCCTGCCTACTTTAACTTCTTTCTGTCCACTCTAACTGAAGCTGTAATGCTTGAAATGGAACTAACTTTGGTACACACTTTGACTCTGATAGGAAGTAGTGCTGATTAGCTTTTAGTGTTGTCCCCGTTAAGAGGAATGACTCAGTTGAACGTTTTTCTCGCTACACGTAACTGCTTTCAAAAAATAATCGAAGGATTAAGGTCAGACTCAGCTTTCTTAAGGATAGAAATACGTGTAATACGGAGTATTAAGAGAAATTTTCATGATTTTTTTAACGTATAAAGAATAAATATATTTTATTGAGATTTTGAGGTTATTTTATTGATGTATTGAAGAACATTTACTGAAACTTTCAAACATTTTTCTTGAAAAATCCCGGTTTGATGCACACTGTAAGTCGCCACCCGGGTCGGCAGTTTGCGTACAGCCTGGAGGTCACAATTTTTAGCTGAAATCATTTTTTTATAAGTGTCTCTTCCAGTTAAACTAAAATCATCACAAAAATTTGAAAATTTCTATTTTTTTTTGGACTAGGAGAATTAAGTGCGATTTTTAACAGTTTTTTTGTTCTTTTACAATAAAAACTTTTTTACAATAAAAACTTTAAATAACAAAATTAAACTAATATTGTAAAAATTAAAAATAATTTTTACAATAAAAAAAGTAAAAACATAGATATGTTTATGATTCTAGTTCAACTAAAGCGTGTATATATAAAGAAAATGTGTGCTAAATTTGATAAGGATTGATCAAGAACTCTGCGAGCTAGAGTGCACGCAAATTCGAAAAAACTAGTTTCGAGAAAAACGCGTCTGAAAAAAAAAAAGAGTGGAATTGAAGGTAAATTTAAGGCAGTAAGGAATCATTTTTTTATACTTATCGATACTAATACTTGTAGAAATTTCTATCCGAGGTCTCAATTGTTAAAATAAATGAAAGACATCTGCTAATGTTCTCTAATTCTAACACCCTTTAGGTCATTCAAGAGAGACTGCCTGATCAACTGCTCCAAAAGGGGCGCTCGCTCAAATGCTTATAACTTTTAAACAACTTGGAATTTGGCTTTGAATTTTTCAGGGTATATTATTGAATAGTTGTAGAATCGATTTATGAAGAATTTTTTTTTTTTTTTTTTGATACCTTTACACGTATTTCCCTTCTTAATGTGTGGTTCGTGTGTCTTTGTCTAAAAGTAGTTTTTCTCTTATTTTCTTTCTTTCTTTTTCTTTTTTTTAAAAAATCTACTTTGCAATGGTATACCAAAAGTAATATTGCTGATTTTACTTTTGAGAAGACAATATTCCAACAATGTACACTTTACTTATAGTACAACAAAAGGAAACGATATTGTTACCATCAACGAAAAGAAATATAAACGCAACAAGTGATATTGCATTGTTGCAACAATACCACCAGTCTAACAAAAGAGAACTCGATTGAAAACTTTTCACTTTTGAGTGGATGTGATACATTGCTATGTGGAATTCGACTCATGCTCCGATGAAAATGCAACTTTTTTGCGAATTTTTGCGATTGATTTGTATGAACGGTGAGTCATTATCTGTTCTAAGCATTCCTTTACTCATAGAGAATTCCCATTACGAAATATTTCAGCATAAATAGCATTTTGTGCAACAGTCATGGTCCGGCAGAATTTGGCCGCATTTCTGAGAACGAAATCCGAGATGGCGATGGCCGAACGAAAGCAATGAGCTGTATTACGTGCAAAATAAATAAATCTGATAGAGACTTTAGATCAAATTATTTATAAACAAAAATTTTGCCAAATTTGAAGAGACCATGATATTTGTGTAGTTCCTAAAGACAACATTAAAAACAGTACGAAATAATAGACAGGTCAACGATGAAAAAGTGGTTCATGAAATGAAAGTTGTTTCTTATGATTGGTTTTATTATTATTATTATTATCGTTGTAATTATTATCTTGTTTTTATGACACGGAAAATAATACAAAATTTCTATCATGCACAGTTTTATCACACATAAATTGCAGTCTAAACAGTATACGTAAATAAATTATTTTACTTTTATATTTTATTTATAACATCATTTGTATAGAAATATACTTATTCATATTTGTTTACAGAGTAAAATATTGTAATTGCAATTAAATACATTAATATAATTTAGTCAAACGCCAGGTGACTCATGTGAACGGATACAAAAGTTCCCTCTACACAATTAGAATAGAAAATGTTTTCCGAATTTCAAATGCAGAGTTTTAATACGAAAATTACAGCAACGGAGAAGGAGCATACGATCCTGGTAATGACAAACACAATCTTTTCTCTCATCTGAGTTAAATGATTTCGCGGAGATTTAAATGTTCTTAAAGATTCGGCACAACTCTTATGTTTAAGATTGACGGGTAAAAGATGTTAGCTAATGGTACGATATTTTATTGGTATTAGAGAGATTCCTATTTGTTTTTTTCTTCATGCCTTTGTGTGCTACCAGAGTTCATGTTGCATTTTAAATTTAACCCCTTAACGGTCGGGTAATTTTCAAGAAAACGGTCATAAAAGTCCCTATTTTTTTTATCCCTGAAAATTATATAAAAATATGCGCATGAACAATATATATATTCATTTTTAAGGTTTGATTTTTTTTTAAATTTTAAATACTCCAGCCCGTCAATTTCACGAGAGCGAGAAAGAGAAGGCGAAGCCTTAACCCCGTCATTTTCCCGGGTGTGAGAAATAGAAGGCGAAACCTTAACCCCGTCATTTTCACGGGTGCGAGAAATAGAAGGCGAAACCTTAACCCCGTCAATTTCACGGGAGCGAGAAATAGAAGGCGAAGCCTTAACCCCGTCATTTTCACGGGTGCGAGAGGTTAACAGATTAGTAACACGAAATATTTCTGTTTCCTCTGCAAATTGGACAATAAGGACTCAACATTAGGTTAAGAAGAATGGTCAATCAGAAAAGCATTTGATGGTAAAAAGTAAAAAAGTATTGAAAGGAAAAGCCTCTATCAAAAAAAAAAAAAAAAAAATGGTCTGCTTCCACTACTTCAAATAAATTAATGCTTATGAAAACAATGTCATGACAATACCAAAAAAAAAAAAAGGAGAATGCTTCAGACAGCTTTGACAATAGTCATGTAATTTTGAAACAAATACTTGGGCACTCTGATAATTTTTTGTGTTTTGATACACAACAAAAACCGGTAGGTAGTTTCGGTCACATCTTGTACCTGGATAATCTCATGTGCCATGTGTTTATGGGTTCACTGCATGTGTTGTTATTTACTAAGATATAAAAAAAAGCATTTTTTTCTTAACTGTTCCTTACTTAGTATTAGGCTACTAATTGAGAATCAAAACGCCATTTTATATTTTTTGAAATGCTAACTAAATTGAAGTTATTGTTAAAATAATAAACCTTAAAATAAGACGAGGTTGACTGATAAATTGCATGTAGAACTTAGTTAACATTTATTCATGCCTGCATAATTAACCATCATACGTAGGTTGATCCACAACTAGTGACCTTATGGTGTTTTATGAATGTGAGGAGAAATTTTAAACCAGACTAATGCGAAAAAAATCATTCTCTTTCAGGAATGTTGTATTATATGTTGAAGGCGGTTGGAGAGTATGTGCTCTTCAGAATGATAACCATGGCTCTAAGAATGATGATATATTTTGTGGTGAAAGAACAACGTGGAAATGATACTCAGAGACGTGATAAGGTTGAAGAGGATAAGCAGAAACTTAATACATCTGAAATTGGAATACAGACATATGATAGAGCTTTGACTGAAAAAATGGAATATGATAACTCACAGAATAAAAATCAGACTCAACCTGAAATTGAAACTGATAACTGTGAAATTGATAAAAATAAAAATGATGACCCCATTCAGGAGAAGTCTGAAAATGAGAAAGTTATTTATGATAAGTTTGTAAGTGGGGATCAGGCACGCGATGAAGCTGTTAACGACAAGAAGGAACCCAATAACTCTGGCAATGACAATAAAATGCATAATCAATTTGAAAATGATAACAAGCCACAAGATAAGCCTAAAAAGGAAAAACACATCCGTAGCTGGTCTGAAAATGCAAAATACTCAGTACGAAACCAAAAGCAAATTCAAACAAAAACGACTGGCCTCTGTCAACAATCAACATCCGGATTTAAGTTAGAAAAAAAAGTATGTTTCTGGCCAGAAGTAAAAATTTATTCGAATCCAGACACTTACAGTATTCCAATGGATGTTAAACCAGCAATGGCTCTCATTAAAAAAGAACCGGAAGTACAATCTGAAAAAAAGTATGCAGAAGCCCAAGCAATGTGGAACTACTATTTGAAAGAAAGAAAAAAACGACTTAAAAAAGAAAAGAAACAGTTAAAACGAAGAAATCTTTTAAATGCCTTGTGTTGCATATTTTGTAGCTGTTGTTAAAGAAATTACATCCTAAGATAAACGAAAAAGTCACAGTATTCAAGGAACAATCTCTATCTCTCTGTCGTCATAGTTATCATTTTCTCTTATACAAGCCCTCACTCTGCTTCATAAACTCTAGCTCTGCATCTATAAATTCTTCAAGTTTTCTGATCATCTTCTGCAAACTATAGCATACAAAAGTCTCAGAACTCTTGGAACACTCTGTACTTCTTTATTGTCATAGTCGCCATTTTGCCTCATTCCAACTAACCAGAACGTTTCATATACTCCAGTTCTCCATATATAAATTTGTCAAGTTGTCTGACCGTCTTCCACAAACAATATCAAACGAAAAGTCCCAAAGTGCTCAAGGAATCATCGCTATCTCTCTGTTGTCATAGTCCACATTTTGTCTTATTCCATTCATCAGAACACTTCCTAAACTCCAGCTCCCCATCGATAAATTCTTCAAGTTGTCTGACCGTCATCTATAAAGGATAGCATACGAAATATTCACAGTTCCATCAAGTGAAACCATGTATTTTCAAATCCCCCAAGAGTCTCATCGAAACACCTAAGGCTCGGGGGGTGGGGGGGCCGCCAGAGGGTCTAACATCGGGAGGAGCGGTCCCTCGGGGAATGTTGGAAGCCCACCTCCTCGTGGTATTCCCTGGGCAACACTGTCTAACTGTGGCTAAGAGGCTTCCAATACTATTGATAGAAAGGCCGACAGGATGGCGTAAAGATAAGGCGCAGGCCTCGTACGCCCAAGTTCGCAGGATCAAAAATTGGCCCAAGTCAGTGGATTCTCAAGATTCAGAAAATCGTCGGTGCCCATGTCGTATGATTATGCGACATGTAAAAGATCCCTTGAGTAGACATTTGGATTGGATGTCCTACTGCAATCTTCATCAATGAGAGCTCAGGTGCCGCCACCTATGGGAAACTGAGCGTCATAATTTTCAGAGTGGTAATGGCATCCGCCGACTGTGGTGCTACTTGAAAGAGAATGGCTAGTAACCATATGCAGTCGCGTTGGAATAAATAAATAAAGACTATTGATATAAATATGTAGCCAGTAGATATTTTGATCCACCAACATACATTTACATGATGATGATGACCACAATGCTTTGAGTTAAGATTTAAAACACTGGCTCACATCAGAGGTTTATAATTACTGCTGCACAATAATGATAGCCACCCATATTCTCGAACTGGTAAAGGTCATGCACTCTGCGTATTTCTATTAATCCCAACATACATTCTGAAAGATTAGATTTTTAAGAGCATTTCTTCAAATTTTGATTTTCAACTTTTAGAGAGTATCCAGCTTCTGCCTATCCTGCAGCGTCCTAACTATGTATTGTACACACACACACAACCACATGTGCACTTATAATATTGCATGTAAGCCTAAAGACACTACAAACAAAACTAAACTCATCGGCGTGCCAGCCCTTTTTGGGCCCATGGCCTACTGCGTCCATTCCAGTTTTTGAGACCGAGAGCCCTGGGGTGCAGAAGCAGAAGTTCGGTAAACTCCTAGGAGAGCCCACCGTTTATCAAAATCGCCAATTTGGCGTCCATTTCGCGGAACGATAGAAGCTGGGTTTCTATCGAATCTGGGTTACCAAGATTGCGTACTTATCGCCAACCACGGCAATGGGGTGGGCTCTCCTAAGATCCAACCCAGAAGTTCCAGTCAAGTGGTCGGCCTGACGCGGAACCCCCAGTGCATGTTTCGCAGTGCACTTTCCAAGCATGCTTGGTCATCATTTTATCGACCCCAGGGGGGAATGAAATGCAGGGATAAAAGGCTGAGTCGATCCTGCCCAGCCCGGGAATCAAACCCCGGACCTGTGGCATGGTAGCATGGAAGGCTACCACTCAGACACTGGGCTTCCTGTCTCTAACACGCACACTTATATTATTGAATGTAAGTCTCTTAACTGAGGTTAAAGATAAAAGCAATACTGTAGCAAGAAATTTGTAAAAGAGAAGATCCTTGACTTTTTTTAAAAAGTGGACATACCTCCTAATCAGGGTTCGATATTAGGATGTAAAAGTTAGGTGTCATTAGCACGTAGCTTTTTTGTTTTAGTTGCCAAAAATGTTCTGCTAAGTGTAATTTTAAAATAAGTCAAATTGCTTGAGCAGAGATAACAACTGGTAACTAGGAAGACAATTGTACAATTGTTAAAAAATATCTTAAAACATGTTTCAAAGTCAGCCCCCCCCCCCCCCCCGAAAAAAATTTCTGGCTACGACCTTGTTTTAAACTGATATAAACACCTATTTTAATCAGTGCCTAATAAAAAAAATACGACTTAAAATTGATTTATATTTTTTTTCAAATGTTATTTACGATGTAGTGTTATTTATTGCATTTATAAGTAAAAATTCACAATTCAAAATTTGAAGTTACGATAGTCTTCGTAGGTATCTTAAAAACTCAAATACAGAAGATTAAGTAAAATATGTATATATAAAAATATTAACTGAAACAATTTATGCTAGATTTTTAAAAAAGATAAATAAATAAAAAAAGACGGAGTTGGTAAAAAATTGCGGTTGTCAAACGAAAAGTTTGTTTGAAAGGTTAGGCGTCAAAAGTGACGACTGGATGAGAAATCGTGGTCGTCAAACAGGAATTTTTAGCTGCAAAATGCACCTAACGATCGCTAATTTCGAACCCTGCTCCTAATGGACATCCGTCCGTCATACGGGGACAGCCTAAAAAAAACCACTTAAACTGATACTGATACCTCTTAATTACGGGCAAATATATTTGTCCCCCTGAGGACAGGTATATATAAGAGTTTTACTGCACTAACCTTACTTACAAGACATCTAAATCCAACTCTTTCCTAAATCCGTAATAAACTAGAAAAGTGTTTTTATCCTTCGAAATTGTACAGGGACTGCGGTTACAGTAAACAAAAGTTTCTTTTGTTATACGGGGTAATAAATTCAAACATAAGTATTTTTTTCCAATTTTCATAATGAAAATGTCAACTCAAAAATATTGTCTTACTTTTCAAAACCAAAAATTTCAACATTTGAAGTGATAATACAGGAAAAGAAATGTCTTTTTCTAAAACAAATAAAAATGCGAACAGTCGAGGGAGTTACATTAAAAATTGTTTTCCCAATTGTTAAAATATATAAATAAGCTTGAATAAATAAATAAATAAATACATTTTTAGCTTGATCCAAGATTTTGTTGTTCAAGTACCGTAATTACAATTCAAAATATTTTTAAATATTACTAAACATGAAAAAAGGAAGAAATTCACATTTCTAAACATAGTACAAAATTAACTTTCCTTTCAATGTGCAACGTTAGTGTGAGTCATTTTTATGTTGCAGTACGCAGGGTGGGGCAAAAGTAATGACCCGGTTTTGAAGGGTTATTTTTAAAAAAAACTAATGCAATTTGAGACTTAGAACTTTTTTTATTTTGATCTGCATTTAATACAATTTTTTCACATTAACTTTTGAATATTACTTCAGCAATATGGCAGACATCAGCAGCAATACATCGATGCAGTCTATTTGTACACGCCGAGAGAATAGACTGCATCTTATTAGTGTGCATTTCAATATCCTGCTTAATTTTACGGTCACTAAGCTTTTTTTTTTTTTTTGTGAGGTTATTTGAAGGAGAAAGTTCTCCATATTTTAGAAGAGCTGAATAACCGAATGGTCGAGGAAATATCCGCCATACTCCTTGAAATGTGCAGAAATGTTTCCCAAAACTTCAGAAATGGACTGCATCAGTGTATTAGTGCTGAAGGCCGCCCTCTTGCTGAAGTGGTATTCAAAACCGAATGAAAAAAAAATGAGATTACCGTAATTACCGGTGTATAGCCCGCGGGTTATCTACAAAAAAAACTCCTTTTTTTACTACCTGCGGGCAATATAACGATGTGAGCAATACATGAAATTTATAAAAAAAGTATTATGAAACAGACAATTTCCGCTCAAAAATATCGAAATCTCTTTTCCCTGCAAAACAAAATGCAGAGAAATAAATCGTTGCTTTCGAAACAATGGTCCAAAACAGATTGGGGCTCGGGCGCTACAGGCGAATGTATTGTTTTCGAGGAGTGTATCCCATGTTTTTTTCTGGGTGCGGGGTTATACAACGATGCGGGCTATACACCGAACTATATTTTTTTCGAATGAAATTTCTTCCTGCGGACTATACAACAATGCGGGCTATTTACCGATAATTACGGTATATGCAGATCAAAATTTAAAAACTTTTAAGTCTCACATTGCATTAGTTTTTTTTTTTTTTTAATACATCGTTTCTCAAGTAAATAAGAAAGGAATAAATACTATAATTAGATAAAATATCTGACAATATATCGCTCTTTGCTAAAAGAAAGCTGTATAATTTGGCATAAAAGTACAACGTAAAAATAAAGCAAATTGACAAAGCAGCTATCCTTCTGAAGAACCAAATATCAGTGAACTGATGTCTTCATCCGAAGAGCAACAAAAAAAAAAAGAAAGTTTTTAATCATGCGGAAGTTTTCTGAAGATTTAACAACGATCCCATTCATGCTGATAATAATTTATTTCTTATGTGACCATTGACTTTGTTTCTTTGAGCTTGGAAAAAAAGTTGCGTTTAATGTCAATATTTTAATTCGGTTGTTTAACTTTAATGCCAACAGAACGACTTATTTATTTTATTGGGAGGGGAATTGAGAGATAGCAGAATTGAGGAAAAGTTTCCAAATGTTCAACAGAAATCAATAAATTCCCGAGTGATCAGAAGAATGCATTGTTAAACGTGTTTTTCGGTGGATTAACGTAGCTAGAAAATGCAGGGTAATCGAAAAATCTAGTAGTACCGTCAAACGGGGGGACTAAGTTCCGTACGGGGTGACTCGGTGCCATCCTGGGTTTTCGAACACAAGCGGCCGATGGCGCCAGAGGAATTAACCGATCGAAAAAGGAAAACTACCACTAGGTAGCGGGATAGTAGGACTTTTTAAAATTGGGTTACTACACCAATCAAATTACAACATAAATTGTATCTTGCCACTGTTTGTGTCTACATGGATATGTGGAGTTGTGATCTGGAAAAGAAGTGTGGTCTGGTAATCATATTTCAGAAGCAGCCAGAAAAAAGATAAGTTCATTTTTTTGTTACCAAACTATCAAAGAAGTTCTACACGCTTTGACGTTTCAAAATGATTTTTTGTTTACCGGTTATAACCCTTAATTCAATTTTCGATGAAGTGTGGGGTGACTAGGTGCCATCTTATTTTGCAGTGTTTTGGTCATTTTTAAGTTTCTAGAGTGCCATTGATGTCCTAGATGTTGACCACCTATCTACAACAGTCTCTGGTCAACCGTTGACAGGCAGTGAATCAGTCAATGACGCAAAAAACACTGGCCCTGTGCAAGGTGACTTTGTTTTAGTAAAATATGAAGGAAAAATGCACCCGGGTCAAATGATTTCTGATTTCGATAGTAGCAACGAGGCGTGTGTGAAATGCCTGGAGAAAAGTGGACAATTCTGGAAGATGCCTGACACCCCTGATGTTTTGTGGTACAAAAAGAAACAAATCTTGAAGAAGATTTCTCCTCCCGAACCTCTACCAAATTCCGACAAATTTCAGGTTATTCTAAATTTGGATTGACTGAAGAGAGATTTTCTATCTCAAATTTGTAGTTTATGTTTCGTTTAATAAATTGAGTTATTTTGAAAAACATTTTGAAGAGTTTCTTTAACAAATAGCATTTTTTCACATGTATGGCCTTTTTTATTTTAAAATTTGAAGGTATACTCATAAAAAAATAACTTATAATAGCTAAAATGACAAGGAGATGAATTCTGAAGGGTGAGAAGTTGCCAGCGATCGTTTCTAATAGATTTAAGAGGAGGAAACATGCGTGGCACTTAGTCCCTCCAATGTGCGGGGTGAGTAAGTGCCACTAAGAAAAAATTATATCTTCCCTCCATGATATCTTAGAATCATTTTTAATATGTGAATTGAAAGCTAAGATGTGGAATTATGTTGCATTAAATACTCAACCCGATAGCTGAAAAATTAGAGGAAATATGACACGAAAACGTCAAAAAGTGGCACATAGTCACCCCGTTTGACGGTACCTCATGTAAAATTAATAGCTCATCGTAAATTTTCAAACGAGTGCTTCGAATGGAAATGCTCAGCAAATTTTATGAATCACTAAAATTACAAGAAGGTATCTTTTTTGTATACAAAAGTAATCGGACAGAAATGAGCTTTTCAAGTTAGCATTTTAAAATCAATCAGGTTCCTCGTCATTACATCAACCGGGCCCATCATTTCAAAATTTTCCAGGGGGGTGGGGGCGGCAAAGGGTACATTTTCAATACATGTTTCAGGTAAAAAGCAACAAAATACATAAAAGCATGCATAAATTCAATGTATTTCTCAAAGTCAGGGGGTCATTAAAAAAAGTCTTGTCCAACAGATATTTGTTTGATTTTTTTTTTTTTTTGCACTGAAGAAGCGATTCCTTGCAATTTTGAAACACGTGAATACATATTCATTCGCAAGATTTGGTTTGCTTTGATTGTTAATTTTGCTACAAGCATACATAAATACACTAATCGAAATTTCACATGTTAAACAGTAGCTAAAAATGTGCTTTAATGATGATTTAGGAGTTGTCAAATTATTTGAATTCAATGAAGAAAAAAATTGTGGAACACAAGAGTTCCTTTGCAATGCGACAGCATGAAATATAAAACACAAAAAATAAATAAAAATTTCAACATGAAATATAAAAATTTTTAATTACTGCATAAAAGGAATAATAAATAAAGCTTTTAAAAGGAAACATTTCGTCACATTTCAGAATCATTCCTTTCATAGATGTACGGTTTGAAATGGATCGAGAAAATATTTCGCACAAACTATGAGAAAACTCAACTCCGAAAACTAAAAGTGAAGTATCGCTTATACGGACGCCGAAGGGACTATCGAAAAACATCGCATAAACAATAACGCAGTACAATCAATTTAGCTTTTTAAACTATAACGTCGCATAAACGATCGTCGTATAATTATTTCACATGAACTTTTAATGTGCAAAATTATTACTACCGTAATTATCCGTGTATAGCCCGCGGAATATCTACAAAAAAACTCTTTTTTTACTACCTGCGGCAATATAGCGATGCGGGCAATACATGAAATTCGAAAAAAAAAAGTATTATTAAAAAGACAATTTCCGTTCAAAAATATCGAAATCTCTTTTCCTGCAAAACAAAATGCAGAGAAATAAATCGTAGCTTTCGAAAGAATGGTCCAAAGCAGATTGGGGCTCGGGCGCTACAGGCAAATGCACTGTTTTCTATTATAGGGGTGTATCCCATGTTTTTTTTCTGGGTGCGAGTTATATACCGAACTTAATTTTTATGGATTAAATTTTTCTTCCTGCGGACTATACAACGATGCGGGCTATTTACCGATAATTACGGTATTCAAAACAATGAATTTTTCAAAATACATAGGTTCAAAAGATTTCAATTTCTTTCTTTTTTTTTTTTTTTTTTGATAAGAGATAGGGGAAAAAATATTTAAAAAATGTTCCATTTTTTTTAAATAATCCTTTGAAGCTTTAGTTTACTTTCAGAATTTTTTTTTTTTTTTTCTGTTCATCTTGATTTGAATGGAGCCTTTAGAATATTCCCTACGTAAATTCCAAAAAAAAGAAAGCTAACTAGCTGTGTCTTATTAAAGCGCTTCGGAGACACAATTTTTCCTATCGGTATCGAAAGAGCTGTTTCAGCGTTTGAAGACCAAAACCTCTTTTGCCATTAGGGTCTACGGGGGACCGGACTGTAAACAACTGTCAATCAAGAGCAATCTGACAAAGAATTCTTCGTAGGAGAGAAGGTGATTTGAAGATAGACCAGAATTTCCTCCTGGGTGGGGTTTCTCACCCTTTGAACAAACTAATGTATTTAACAATTCTAAGATTGGACCAAAGTTTTCGTGGGAGGGACTTTAACCCCCAAACACTTCCTCTACTCTCGTGGAGCGCAACCTAGCAGGGGAATGGTAATGAGGCGAGGAAAAAGACGAGGACTTGGAGGCATATACATTCTCGCCGAACTTATCGCCACCAGGCAATAGTAGAAGAATTTGCGCATCCGCCATTTTGGTTCACTTTGCACCACATCACTCACATAAAAATGAATACATTTAAATATTCGGTTCGAATTTTGTTTTAGAACCAAGGATGTCATTATTTTGTTTCGGTTTTCTTTTAATTTATAGAATTTATTTGATAAAAATTTGCATTTTATTTTTAAAATACGAGTTTTGATTTTAATTATTTTGAATAGTAGCACTATTTGTTTAATCATTCTCAACCTTTGTTTTTTGTGAGCGTCATGTTCACGTTCCTATTCAACTGGCTACTTTATGTCAGCTTGAAAAAAAAAAAAAAAAAAAAGGAGAGAAAGAGAGACAATTTTTTTACTGCTTTGAGTAGAAAAATGAAAACAACAAAGAAGGAAATTACTGAAAACCAAAACGCCAGTTTGAAGTATTTGAAGAATATTTAAAATGAATTCCTTATTAGAGTTAAACATAAAAGATTTTTATGCGCATTTCTTGCATATGTTATTTTTATTTTTCACTATACACTCCTTTTATTTTTTTTCCTTTCTTTTTCTCTCTCTTAAAACAATCTAGAAACTTTTAGAGCAACATTTTTGATAATTCTGACTTTAAAACATGACTAGAGGCTGTATCCAAATGGGGGGCGGCGCCCCCTCCCCCGCCCCTGAAATCCCAAAAATTTATGCAATGTAGCAGTAGCGGATTTAAAGGGGGCCCAGGGGGCACGTGCCCCCCAAAAGGTTTTTCACCCGTATTAAATATACCAATTTTTAATTTTCTTACTGAAACAAACAAAATTTTAAAATATTATGCAAAAAAAAATATTTGAATAAACTAAATTTTGTTCAGCAATCAAAGTCACTGTGCTATCAAGTGCCTCTTGGCCCAGTGCTTTCCATCACTATATAACTATTCAAAACTCCCTCAGTCGCTGAAACACCCTGAAAAACAAATCTCTTCCCGTTTACGGAATGACCTGGCTGTGCGCTATGGATATACACGAGCTTCAGCAAACAGCTGACCTTCGCTTTCTTATAAGGAACTAACTTTAAATAAAAGGCAATCAGACCGTCGACATGGGGAGGGGTGCTACACCCCCAGTTTTCCAGGAAAGGGTCCACCGAAATTTCAGTTTAATAATAAAAGAAAGAAAATAAAAAAGATAAGGACAAATGAAAAAAAAAAAAAATAGAGGAAGGAATGGATGATCAAAAACTATATATTTTTTCTCCTTCTGCAAAAATTTTTAAAAAATTGCAATTTTAAAACATTATTTAGGAACGATGACAAAACGATTGTTATTATTACTTAATTAAGGGCCGGCGAAATGCACGTCCTTTCGCCGGCCCTTATTAGCGGAAAGGAAAAAAAATGTATTCAAGACATTATAGAAACACAATGCAAGTCTGGGTATGAAAAAAATAGATAAATAAACATAATAATTTCATAGTTGGGCAGTTGAAAGTTTTATTGTTCTATATAAATATATATATGAATTTTTTAATAAAAAATATTATTACGAAAATCACAGCAAAGAGTATTAAAATGCATGGGCCGCCGAAATACGTTACAAATTGATGGAAAAACAAAGAGAGAGAGAGAGAGAGAGATTCAAAACATTGTAATGAAAATTCACACCAATAGAAAAACTTCAAAAGTAAGATTCAGGTGA
This sequence comes from Octonoba sinensis, assembly GCA_038502835.1. NCBI lineage: Eukaryota > Metazoa > Arthropoda > Arachnida > Araneae > Uloboridae > Octonoba > Octonoba sinensis. The sequence goes on along the minus strand of CM076601.1, from coordinate 22,870,798 downwards.
CATGATATTTAAAATTTAAAAAAAAGGGAAAACATTACTTATACTAGTATCATTGAAAAATAATACGGCAGTCTGAAATGGTAAAAGTTTTTTGTAGGAGCCGAAGACATTTGTATTTCAAATAAGTAAAAATTGAGTTGGAAATTAAAAATTGGAAGACCAAAGCAATAAGATGTTTTTCGAAGAAAAGAAAAGAAAAAGGAAGGGACTGTTATGGCAATATTATTTGAAATAAAGGAAAGAAGGAAGGAAGAAGGGTAGCCAAGCAAGGTGATTTGAAGAAGAGTCAGAACTCGACCCACTCAACACACACTGACTCAATCTTAAGTTAAGATGGTGTGTGTTTTTGAGACTTGAATTTCAAAAAATTTCTGGGATGAGTCCCCCTTTTGTACTTTCACATCCTCGAAAATCCTCAAAATTGTATTTTTAGAACTTCACCTTGGAAAAATCTCAACTGTCTTATAACGACACCAGATATAGCCTCGTGTGAGCTTTATATCTTGAATTTCACAAAAAATGAGAACTCCCCGTCCCCCTTTCTCTAACATTATCAATATACTCCAAAAATTACGAATTTCGAACATCAATTTCAAAAAATTTCTACGGGAGAGCTGTTGAATACACCTGTCTTTTGTCGTCACCAAAAATAACATAATATGCGTTTTTAAGACTTCAATTTCCAAAAATTTCCTTTGGATTCCCTCACCTCCTCGTAAATCATGAAAGTTGTATTTTTAGAAGTTCATCTTTGGAAAATTTTAGCTGTCTTTTAATGTCATCAATGATAGCCTAATATTATAACTTGAATGTTAAAAAAAATCAGAAAAGTCTTGAAACTCCCCCTATTTCAAACCTCATCGATGGACGTCCAAAACTGCTAATTTAGAACTATAGAAAAGCATTGAAATCACTGCCTAGTCATTGTATTATTTGAAATATTGTATTGTTTAAAAATCTGCTTGACCTACTACTCATTCTCTAGCGCTATTATAATCTTCAAAACAACTTGTTTTTGTTAGTACGAATTAATATTTTTTCTTGTGCAAAACTATCCGAAGGGATTGGTGTTAAATTGTCTTACTATGTAAAAATGTATTATATTTTTTCATTTGATGTAATTAAGTATGTTTTTCGTTCTTTTAAAAATATTAACTGGTGCTAAGTGGTCCTCAAAAACGTGAAACAAGCTAATTAGTTCTTTTTTTGTTATGCAAAATTTTACGATGAGCAACTACTTTTTACACCCGGTGCCTCTCCCAAAAATAATTCCTGGATCCGCCCCTGCAATGTAGCATATATTCACTCTTCCCTGAAACTTTCCCCTACACTAGTGTTTCATAGTCAGCCCCCCCCCCCCCCCCCCCCAGTGAGAAAAATTTCTGGCTACGGCCATGCTAGAGACTACCAACAGTTCGGGCACTAAAAACAAGAAGCTCAAGCTTTATGATTTCTTGCGAATATAAAGGAATAATGCACTTTGAAAAATAACTGTTTATATATTTCATTACTTTATTTTTTAAGATTTCGCATCTTTTCAACATTTTTACTTTTTGAAACTTCTGATCGTTCCCAAGGTAATATATCTTTTTAGAGGGAAATATTTGTAGATACTCAGAATCAAGATTTTTGTTGTTTATACTAGTTGAGCATTTTATAGAAGCGAATTAAATGAATTTAATACTTTAAAGGGAGAAATAGATCACATTCTTTTAGTTTATTTCAACTAAAAATTAAGTATACTTAAAACAAAATCAAGTTTCCTATTCCATCGTATCATCACCAACTGATAATCTCAGCTTTAAATTTTTCTTTCTATGAATGGGGGTCAATTGAAAAGTAACTGTTCAAAAGGGACATCAATTAAATTATTTAATCTGAAAATTGTGGAAGCAACTTATTTTAGCTAAGGAAGCATAACTCTTTTCTAGTACTTCTCGCTACGCATCAGGATTTTTTTTGATTCTGTAATAATTTTATCAAAAAAGAAAAAAAAAGAATACTTAAGAAACCTAAAAAATTTTTTTAATAACTATTCAGAACAAGGTATGCAAAAGAAGTTTCATGTAAAATTCCCTTTTTGAGTTATTTAGCGATGCTATGAATCAAATGTTGCAGAGATGATTTCAATTTATTTTTGAAAATACCTTTAGTACCTCTTATCTATATCAAATTATTAAAACATTACCATTTTGGTTTACTAATAAACTAAAATAATCCTACGTTTGAAGCACAAATGATAATTAAAAAATTGCATACATGCGTTTCGGGGTTACATGGAACATTTTTCAGTGTAAAAGGAATGAGTTATTGGACAAAAATTGGCGTAATTTTCGTCGCACTTAGAGACATATATCATTATTAAAATATTGGAGCAAGAAAAAGTAAATAAATAAAGATGTGATTGAAAATTTGAAAGCCCTTCTGCCGGATGTTTTCATATAGAAGCTTATTTCGCTGTGGATGCCTCCAACCTCGTCCCCTTACCATTCCCCCGCTAAGAGGCCCTCCTCCACGAGAGAATGGAGCCGGCATCAGAATGAGAGAAAGACAAGATTCTTGGAATATTTCCTTCGGATGGGGACGATTTCGCTTGCCCCAGGAACTTGCAATACCCCCTGCCGAGGGGTATTGGAACTTGACCTTGAATTGCATTGACAAAGGACGATAGAGATAAGAGAAAGGGTTATTCTTAAAAGTTTGCACCCCTCAAAAAATTGGCAACAGCCCCTTTTCAATGAAACCTGTTCATTTAGGTGAGAATATTGTGTTAGTTGCAGCTTGTGCCTGTTTATCGAGTGCTTTAACGCCGTTTTGATACCTGGATTTCCCTTCTTGAACTTTTATTTTCGAAGTTTAATAAGTTTGATTCTGCTATATTTCTGAAAAAATGGAACGTTTTCCCGCTATGCATCACAGGAGTGCTGAAGAAGAAGATTTATTATCGAAAGAATGCGGGATCTGCCTGGAAAACGTCGTCCAGAAGGAAAACGATGGTAATCGACGATTTGCCATATTAGAGAACTGTAATCATGTATTCTGTTGGAGCTGCATTACCTTTTGGAGAAATACGAAGCAAGAGGATGACGGGCCCCCGGAGCATCGTCGCCGCAACAAATCCTGCCCCATGTGCCGCACGGTGTCTGATGTAGTCGCGCCCTGCCTGATTCATCTCACCGATTCGCAAGACAAAGAGCAATTAATAGAAGAATATAAAGACAGAATGAGCTTCATCGACTGTGATGTTTTTAAAAGAAGTGGATTCTGTCCGGATGGCGAGGAATGTCTGTACCGTCACCGATCTCGCCCCCCAATTTCACCGCATTTGTTATTCGGATTTACTGGTGTTCTTCGAATTGAGCAGATCGGTAATAGCACTGCTCGTTTTTCTGTACTATTAGAGAGAACAAATGAGTAGACTTAAGTTAAATTATTTGTGATGAACTGTGCTTTTGGATACTTTAGAACAACATATGGATATATCGACATTTGTAACCTGTGATAGTAAGTCTGTTTTGTGTTCTTCAATGTTTGTTTTCTTTTACAATAAGTTTCTCTGTTGTTGCTTACTGTATGGTATATTTGAGATTTAAGATTCGCAATATTTAATTTAAACCGAAAGCCAATACTGGTTTTAAAAATTACTGTTTCATTTTCTTTGTTATTTACTTACCTCCCCATCAGTTTTTTACATCTTATTATTCAAAACATTGAAAATCAAGTAAAATAATTTTTTGTGCAATATTTTTTTTCAAAAACGAGTATTCGCTACTCTATAATAACAGTTCAATTGCAATTCTAGCTTACAGCCCGTTTATTTGTTTACTTTCAAAAAATATGTAAAACAGAAAAGCTTTGTGAACAGACATATGTTTTTCATATGAAATTTTGTGATCCTTACATATATTTTTTTTTTTTTTTTTGACAAAGATGCATTACATCGGCTTTGAAATAAATGTTTTTATTGTTAGTATAATTTTGTGTCTGTTTTCTTTTTTCCTTTTTGTGAATAGAAACAAAATCAAAATTTGACTTTATTTTTTCTTAGTTATGCGTTTCTTATCAAATGCTTACTAAAACTTCATGATTAATTTTTGCTTGGAAAACTAAATGAAATTCTAGTCTTTGAAATAGCAAATTGATTTATACTCTCACTTAGCCAGATATATTTAAAAAATTTCTTTACCGTTAAATAGATAAACTGATTTTTTATTAGAATATTTATCAAAAACTTAAATTAAGTTTTTTAACAATATGATTGATGTTTTTCAATACAATAAAAGGGGTGGGGGTGTACATAGGTGTCCATGATTAAAAGTTGTAATTTTGAATTAGCAGTTAAATTAATTCATCATAAAAAATGAAAAAAATTGCATATACATGATCTTGTTGCAAGGCCCGAAATCCTAAAAATTTTCGCAATGCAGCATATATTCTTCTATGAAACTTTCCCCTACATTAGTGTTTCAAAGTCAGGCCCCTCCCCCCCCCCCCCCCCCGAAAAAAATTTCTGGCTACGGCGTTGTCTTGTTGCAAAGAAATACTATTGCAGTGTGTTATTTTTATTTATTTTTATTTTATTTTTTATTTATTTACTTATTATTTTTTTTTGCACTTTAGCAAGAGTAAGTGATAAAAGAAAATTTTCTGATCTTTATAAGTTTCACATAACTTTTAGACTTAGAATTTTGTTTACGTAAAATGAATTCCATCCAATATCAGGATAGCGTAATAATTTTGAATGAATCTCAAATCTTTTAGCTGGAAATTACATTTCTTGTTTTAACTTCGACATTCTTTTAGCATTGAAAATGTGCTTTGTTTCAAAGGTGAAATTTAAAAGAAAAAACAAATTCTTTCAAGAAACAATAAAACCAGTGTTAATACTTCACAGTATAAGATTTAAAATATATATATATTATATACATCTATTGCAGATATAATGAAAAAATAAAAACAGTGGAATCAGTAATTGAAGTGTGAAAAAGACAAGTTTATGTCTGGTATACATAAGTTATGCTTATTATATACAGTGAATATTACTGATCTTTACAAGTTTTACATAATTTTTAGACCCGGAATTTTTTTACGTAAAATGATATCTATCCAATATCAGGATAGCAATTAAAGAATTCCTTGTTAAATTAAAGTGCACTTAAATCAGCAAAAAAATACAAGCTTTGCACAAAGCTCAATTTCAGGAAAAATAATAATTTTGTATGAATATCAAATCTTTAAGCAGGAAAAATTAAATTTTTTGCTTCAACAGTGACTTTTTTCAGCAGCGCGGAAAACATTAGATTTCCCCCTAGCATCCCCCTACCTTTTTATTTTAACACAAGAGTCCCCCCACGTGTTTTGAATTTTAACATAAGCATCCCCCCCATTTTTTGATGTTCATATATGTAAGCATCTCCCCACTTTTTTTTACAGGACTACAGCTCTGAAAGTGTCGGACAAATGTAAACATCATATAAATTACGCTCCACTGAATAAACATATAAGTGGCATGGAAATAATCTCTGTTAATTAAATCAACATTATATCCACCTGAAGGGGAACAAATCAGAAAAAATAAGTGACTAAATTTTAAATTTTACGTTTACATTTTCAATTCTATTCTTACTATATTTTTTATGAAGGTTAAATAAAACTGCTCTGTACTTCAAAAGCAAAAAGTATTTGCTCACAGTACCCAGCATTTCCAAATTGTTTTTACCAAAATTTATGTTTTTTCAAAATGAGAAAAAAAATAATAAATATTTGTTCCAAAGTTTATAATGTACTCAAAATTTGAGAAAACTGTTCTGTTTTCATGCGTTTTGGAACAAAAATTTTATGTGAAAACAATTTATACTGAAAATAATAATTCAGAAAAGAATCATAAATAATAATAATAATTAAAAAGATAATTTGCAAAAATGTATACATTGGATAAGAAAATTTTTTCAACATTCAAGCAAAAATATCCAAGGCCAAAAATGTCCTTTTGAGACATAACCAATTGTAAGTTTCAAGTCTTTATACAATATAGTACAAATCATTTTAACTAGATAACTTTGTGGACTCGATGCTTAAATGGCTTTTCTCCTTCAGCCGCCTTCCCTAATAGCACTAGGCCTTAGGCCTCATGCCTCTCCCCCGGGCACGAGGATTTTACATGCACGTATTCCCAAGTGTACATGGTGGATCTTCAGCGAGTATCGAACACGCGACCTTCCAATTGGAAGAGGTCTAATATTAATACCAAACGTCTTTTTTTTTTCTCCGGAAAGGATATGGGTGGATAATATTGTCTTGAAAAAGCTTTTTATAGTAGCACAAAATATTTTGTTTGTCTGAAAGAAGAAAGGAAAATACAGATATTCTTCTCAAAAGAAATCTTCAGATTAATAAGTTGAAAAATTTTCAGAAATAAAAAAAATTCCGTTATTTTGAAAAGAGTAAGGAAAACAAGGGTTCCCTTCAGGGGGAGGGGGGGGGGGTCATAGCGCAGAGTGCTCCATTGGCAGATTTGAAGAGGTCATCATTTTTTAGGAGGGCACCATCGTAGTTTTTTAGGGGGTTGCACCCTCACTCTGAGGAGGGGTGGAAACGCCTGAGAAACGGATGGAACATCTGCGGTACGTCAACAGGAACGAAGAACTTCACATGCACTAAACATCCGCTTCCTTGTAAAAATTTGGGGTTGGGGGTGGATGCAGTGAAATACGCCAACTTTCTCAAGTTTCAGTGTGTCGACCGATACATACAAGAGCGGACTGGCTACCCTAAATAGGGCCCCTTGACTTCCTGCAAGGCATACTGGGAGGGGGAAATACCCCTACCCAGAGTCATCTCTAAACTAACTTGCCCACAGTCATCTCTAAAAGTATTGAAAATTTTTTTCGGAGAAGGCGTAGGGGCGCATGGAGTCGAGGGCGCACCGGCACAAGGGTCGATGGACGTGGGGCCAGCCCGCCCCTGGATACGTCTTTTACTGATGCATATTAATGCATCGTGTACGTGCACATGGCTTAATTTTAGCCAAAAAAAAAAAAAAACAGCAGTCTTATGCTCTTCGGAACACACACTAATACATCGTGTACGTGTACATGGCTTAATTTTAGCCAAATTAAAAATGCATGATGTGATCCATTAACTGAAATCCCACAAGAGTTTTGATCAATTTAAGATTTAAGACCCGAGGTCATTATCTGCTCTATGACTACTGGAAAGAATGAGTTGAAGTTCGACTGCAAATTGTAACTCCATCTTTCGGCTAGCTCTTCTGCTGTGTTGCTAGAAAAGCACAACGCCTTCCACGAGGCAGCTTATGATTGGTTCGTCAGATTGAAAATTGACGATGTAAAATTTGATCATTATGATGATTTTTCGTTCAATTAAGTATATGTTGAAAGCAAAACGGTTTTGACGGACATTAATTACTCATGGAAACGCATTAAACAGCGATTTCAGTGCTAAAAATTTTGAAAGTTTAACAAGATATTAAAAATTTCGTTACATCAGTGGCATCAACCGGCAGTTGGACAGCAGACGATTCGTAAACAGTTCACGTGGAAACAATGCAACAAATATAAAAAAATTCGATTTAATAAATCGGGCAGAGCAATATTTATGCTTTGTTTTGCTTTTATTTACATTACACATTGATTGCGTTTGAATTATTTCATTTTTTCGGTATGTATATGTTTTGAATGTAAAATTATAAGGGTCGACTATCGTGTTCGTTTATCAGTCATATTGTATTTAAATAGTACATTATATCATCTTACTTTAAACAGTAAACCATTATACGATTGTCGCTTATTCTGTATTTATGTGTTATCTTGATCCTGCTCTAGTTTTCCCCAAATGCGATGAAGTAATGTCCGGCATTCTCTCATTAAAAATTTAAATGTCAATTTTTTCTAAACAGTTGACTGGAATTAATGTTAAGTTGCATATTTTTTCATTGCATTTATTCAAAGAATTAGTGCTATTTAAAGCCTTTGCTGATATTGTCAAGCTTTTATTTTCATATTGTATTTTTTATTGATAGTAATATTAAAAACAGTTTGTTCCACAAACGGAAACTTCTGGTCATTTCATTATGTTATTTAGCAGTATTAAAGCTGTGTTTCTTATTTAAATATCTTTTTTTTTTTCTGTTTGGTATAGAAAATGTCTACTGCTAGCTTTATGTACAAACGCACAGGCTGGTTTGTTAGGATGTCGCCTGAAAAGCAAGATACTTTGCTGAAGATGCTAATCCTATCAATGGCTGCTGTGCTGTGTAAGTATTTAATCACAATTGATAATTTAATAACTTCTCAAGCATCCATTTTTTCTTCAAATGCAAATTGTGCTTAAAATTGTTAAATGCACTTAATGCTTAAAATTATTAAATACACTTAATTTAATAACTTTTCAAGCAATCATTTTTATCTTCAAATGCAAATTGGGCTTAAAATTATTAAATGCACTTAATGCTTAAAATTATTAAATACACTTAATTTAATAACTTTTCAAGCAATCATTTTTATCTTCAAATGCAAATTGGGCTTAAAATTATTAAATGCACTTAATTTTTGTAAGCCCAACAGCCGAATATTTTTCAATTTTCTGCAATGTAGCTTAGTGAAAGTTTTCTGCTTGGGGGGGGGGGGGGGGGCTATGTATGTCCATGTTGTTGTTGTCGGCTTCAGAGCCTAACGGGGCTCTTGTAGGCTGGAGTCCTATTTTCCCCCCTTGGAAAGATTTCTCTTAATTTTGAACAAGCTCCCAAATGAGAGACCATCACCTGTAATTGGCACCCACAGAGGTATCGTTTCACTTGTTGGTCATTGGAGCCACGACCTATTTAACGTGCACCAGCTCCCTTTAGCGTACACGGCCTCACAGAAACCAGCCGCGAGAGGTCGTCACCCTCCCAAACACTGACCTCTGTCGATGTTGCTTCACTTTCGGTGTTCTACGGAAACCCGAGCTTCTGCCGACTAGTCCACTGCGGGACATGTATGTCCATAATGGGAGTTTATCATTAATACATAATAAAATGTGAAGTTTTTTTAGATCAGTTGCATACATTCCTCTTTCAAAACATTCTTTAACTCTTTAAAACCCGTAATAGCCGAAATAGCCCAACCACTTAATTCCCGATATAGCCGAGAGCAGCCAGAAGTATTTCCTTCCCCTCCGAAGCGACCAGCGTGAAATCGTTAAATGACAGGTGTCGACTCCCTGATAAAAGCCCTATTGAGCTGCTTCCCCACACCTGTTCCAAACTGGTTTCTTTCTTTCTAGGACAATTACAAATATTTCACCCGGTTTCAACATCACGAGAAATAGTGTTCACTTTTCCAGCTTTTGCAGAAAACGTGTCTTTCGAATTTCTTGAATTGTTATTGACCATTCGTTAATTTCGAACTTGATTTTCGATTGATTTCATACCTTTTTGCGAACTGCTGCAAAAATGTCTAAGAGAAGAAGAATTCTGACTCAAAAATAAATTGATGATATTCTTTTTAACAGTGATACTGATTTATCAGACATAGACATAGAAGAGGATGACGAAATTAATGTTTCGATCCTTTGTCCTCAAATAACTGGAACTATATCATCATCTGATGATGATGATTCAGACACTGATTCTGCACAAATTGAAGATGAATTGTTGAATTGGTCATCAATTGTAGACTGCAGCAAAACTAAAACTAAGAAATTTGAAGGAAATCCTGGCCCAAAGCACTCACTAGAAGTTGGATCAACAGAGTTAGATTATTTCAAGCTACTGTTAAGTGATGAAATAATTGAAACCATAATGAAGCACACTAATTCGTATGCCGAAATAGCAGCTGAAAAAGCCAGAAATTTTGATCAAAATTGGAAGCCAATCACGAATGTTGATGAAATATGGGCTTTTATTTCAGTGCTCTTAATAATGAGTTTAGTTAGAATGACCAATTTAAGAGATTACTGGTCCACTAATCCCATTCTTGGGCATGACATGGTTAAGAAAATTATGCCCAAGAATAGATTTTTCCAAATTTTGAGATATTTTCACCTGTCAGATAAGTCAGCAGAGAAACCAAATAATCACCCAGAGTTCAATATTTTTCAAAAGCTGGAACCTCTACTTTCAAACTTAAAGGGAAAATTTCAGCAACATTTTTACCCGTACAAAGAAATGGCTGTGGATGAAGCCCTAATTAAATATAAAGGAAGATTAGGCATAGTACAGTACATGCCCTTAAAGCCAGCAAAAAGGGGTATAAAAATATGGATGCTGTGCACGTCATATTTAGGATATGTGTACAATTTTAATGTTTATGGTGGGAAAAATGATGCTGTTGAGAGAACAAGTAACGGATTAGGGTATGACGTTGTCATGAATTTAATGCAGCCACTATGTGCAAAATTTCATGAAGTTTATTTTGATCGTTTTTTTTCAAGTGTTAAATTAGCAAGAGCATTATTGAAAAGGAATATTTTCTCATGCGGTACTATTTTGACAAATAGAAAACAACTTCCGGAAGGGTTAAAACAAGTAAAGTTAAAATCTCAGGGTGAGAGTTTTATTTTCCAGTGTAACCAGGAAAGTCGTTTATTATGTAGCACTTGGCTTGATAAAAAACCAATAAGTATGATATCTACAAATGCAGATGACAGCTTAGTTTCTGTAAGAAGACGGAAAGGGAAAGAAGTCAATGAAATATGTTGTCCTAAGGTATTCAAATTATACAACGCTTACATGGGAGGCGTTGATTTGGCAGACCAAAGACGAAAATACTACAGTGTGTCTAGGAAATCAATGAAGTGGTGGTATTACCTCTTCTGGTTTTTATTAGATACTACTATAGTGAATTCCTTTATAATTATGAGGGTTACAAATTCTCCTCAAATTCATCGGCCACAAACATTGAAAGATTTTAAATTGAAGCTAATTGAACAGTTAGCTCGAAATTTTTCAAGTCGAAAACGATCAATTAATGTAGTTGAAAGTATTTTTCAGCATGAACACAAAAGGAAAAAAATTGACGGAAGCAAAAAAACTTGCTTCAAGTGCCGAAAGGAAAACAGAAAAACCAACTTAGGTCATCCAGTACAAAGTTCATGGGAGTGCGAAATCTGCAAGATATGTTTATGTAAAGCTTGTTTTTAATTAAATCTGCAAAATATAAATAACGCAACAAAAAACATAATTTTTTATAACATTAGCTGTGATGATAGTCTTGACAATATTGGTTTCATATATTGTTTATCTGAGCTATTGTTATGAATATTACTTTTTTTTTTTTCAACTTAAATGGCTTATTATTTGTGTAAATGTAAAACGTTTCACAAATTGTGGCAACTCCTAAATATTTTTTGCTTACTTGCACAAAAAATATTTCAATGCATTAAATCATTAATTTAAAGGCATTCATCATAGTAAGAAATAGTTTGAGATAAAAATTTCCCACACGTGTGTTGTAATTACAGGGAACAGTGGCGTACGCAGAATCTTTTCAAGGGGGGAGGGGGGTCATAATGTTCTGAAACTACTAAAAGAAATTCGAGTATGCAATAAAGCACTATTATTTAGGGCGCAAAGGGGGGGGGGGTTAAACCCCTAACCCCCCCCCCCCCTTGCGTACGCCATTGACAGGGAATATCTTACCAATGCCAGAAAATGTAGCAATATTAGAAAAGATGCTCTCTTGTAAAGCAAAAGGGCACCTTATGGCTCCAGGAAAATAAGCAGGATAAAAATATGGACATAATATTGTAAAACCTGAATATAGGAGGATTCAGGCCCTTCATTTCCAAATTTTCCGGGGAAGGGGGCAATGCGTATTTTTAGTAAAAAAACAACATACATAAACACATGCATAAATACATTGTATTTTTAAAGACGAAATTTCTTCCCCCCTCCCATCCTAAAAATGACGGGCTTGGGGAAATGAAAGCAATGGAAAGTAATAATAAATGAATCAACAAGCTAAAAACAAAGTATTATGGTACATCACTGTTTGTGTTTCAATGGTATCCGTGTACATAAACTCACATCTGTATAACCATATATGAATATAGCTGTACTCTACCATATTGATGTAATTATAGAAAATCTTCAAGTATTGGAGTGACCAATGAACTGATATATATATATATGCATGAAGTATAAATATCGAATTAAACACTGAAACATGCAGTGGCGTATGCAGAATTTTTTCAAGGGGTTCATAATGTTCTGAAACTACTAAAAGAAATTCGAGTATCCAATAAAGTACTATTATTTAGGGCTCGAGGGTGGGGGGTTACACCCCTAACCCCGCCCTCTTGCGTACGCCACTGGAAACATGAATGAAATGAAAGGAAATCGCTTAAACACAGACAACGCTAGTTTACACAATTTTTCTTAATTACCCAAATCTTCTGAAGGGATCATTCATAAATGATGTCACGCTTCGAGGGGGGAGGGGGGCTCGTGAAATTGTGACAAGGGGAGGTTAACAAGAAGGGTTTCATCATGCTTATGCACCACATCGTATCATATGAGAAAGGGGGAAGGGGTATGTAGAAATGTGACATCATGCTTATGCAACACACCTTTTCATATGACAAAGGGGGGAGTATGTAGAAGTGTACCTTTTTGTGACAAAGGGGGCGGGGGTAAATATATGGGGAAAAAGCGTGACATCATTTATGGACGGCCCCCAAGAACTATATGCGAAAGATTTTCATGACCAATAAAACAACAATAATATAATTCCATTCTTTCCGAATTCATTCAAAGAGCTAATCTAATTTATTGTTATTATTACTATTATATATATACTATATATATATATAATCTATCAGTGGCGTATCTACACCCGAATTTTGGGGGGTATTCTTCAGAAAAAATGATATAATTTTCCTGTTTAACAAGAAAAATTGGTCCAATTCTATGCAATCTTCACCATTTCAGGGGAGTTGTTCCCCAAACCCCCCTTACCTACGCCAGTGTAACCTTTAATTTCTACATTTTGAGACGCACTTTATTCATGATAGAAAATATTAAAATCTAACGTCTTTTGGAGAAACGTACCCTGAAAATGAGTTTTCAGGGTACGATATCGAAATTTATTTCCTGATCGAAATATAAGTTGTCCTTATTTTCCTAAAATAGGAACTAACAATTTTTCTACTGTGCTAAATTGGGAAGTAGCTGCTTGAATATTAGATAAATATGGAAACAAATGCTTTTTCTTTAGTTCTGATTATTTAAATGAAAGACAAAAAGCACATACGAAATAATACTTATAGACACATGATGTGTAAAATATGGATGGAAAGAAAAAAAAATAGAAAGAAACGGATGTAGCACTATCTACGTATTCATTCTTTATCCGAATTTTAAGAAAACGCACGGATTCTAAAGGAATTTCAGGGCCAACTTCGATGTTTCTGTTTCCTGTCAAAGGCGGGGTGCAACCTGTCAGCGCTGAAGGCACTTGAATGACTAAAGGGGGAAAGCATTCGCACGTGGATTTGGGCTATTTCTCCGGTAAGCAAGGGAGAAAAAATATTTTGTTGCCCGGGAATTAAAGAGTTAAAGTAAGAAAGAGAATTTTCTCCTCAGAATTCTTTCAAGTTGCTGCCAATCTTTTTAAAATGAATTATTGGTATAACTGCAATGATTCTACACCAGAGCTGTTGCTCTGTGACGTATATTGCATTTTTCTACATATTCTGTTTTGGGGCCCATAGATAAACATATTACTGATTTAAAAAGTAGCATCGAATTCGTAGGTACTTTTCCATTTTGGGGGGTGGGAGGCTGGCGATTGTTTAATTTTTCTTTTGCCAAATCAAACTACTGACCCATTTTGTTTTGCTGTTGACAATGCTTAAGTATTTTTAGCAAAAACAAACTCCACACATAAAATCAATTGATTCAGTGAAAAACGTTAACCATCGCCCTGAACGGAAAAGTACTAATAAGTTTCCTTCAGTAGTATTTTCCCATTACTCTTTGAGGTATATGGCACAAAATGATAAAACTATGGAACTACTGTGATATAATCCCCCCTTGGCGATTTTTTCGTTGGCCCCAAGAAACAGTCGCCAACAACAAGATTTTTATGTCGCCAACTTCAAATAGAATACAACACTCTTGGCGATGATTTTATCGCCAACAATGTCACATCATAAACATAGCAAACATGTCAAGAAAAATCACTAAAAAACAGTAAAATACCAAAAATTGCAAATTATATCTTACACACAATATCGACGCTACTATGTAAAGCACGTACAGCATTTTTCAACAACAATTCAATACATTAACGGATTAATAATTACTCGTAAAATAGAATTATTTACTTTACCAAATCACTTAAATTTGAATAAAAACCCTTCGTTAAAAGAACACGCAATTTATGCCCAATAATTACTACCGCAATGATTCATCATTGCATAAAATGATATGCATTATTTAATGAAAAACATAATTAAAATATTGCGCAAATCAACGCTATCCGAATTTTAAAATACTATCCTAGATAACAAAATTAATAACGGTCATCACTTCAAGCTCATTTTGCATTAAACTATTGGAAGCCTACCATTAAAAATACCATAAAAACCATTCATTGAAAAAACACGCATTTTAGGCACAATAATGATTATTGCAATTAATTATCATAAAATAAAATGATATGCATTACTCAACGAAAAACATAGCAAAAATATCGCGCAATTCCAAGCAAAACTTCAAGTACATTTTACATTAAACTAACGGAAACCCACTTTATCAAAACCAGCAACGCCACTAATTACTACAGCTAATATTTTAGAACAATTGAAAATTCATTGTTTTATAACCTTACAAACACATAAAATAAGCAAATAATAAATTTAGAAAAATAAAGAACTCACTTTAAACCAGTTGGCTTTTCAATATTAATCCCAAATCACTACAAACTTGCTATCCAATATGACGAAATTTTCCGAAAATTACCACTTAATTTTTCATTGCTTTTAGTCACAATTAACCAAACTTATGCACTTATCAATCAAAACAATTTCATACTTCAGATAGCAAAAACACCAAATTACGTTTCCGTCCATTTTAACACATTCAAAAACATGGCGCCTTAACAAACTATTGTAATATAGAATCATTCATCTGGCCACAATAGAAAACAATTGAACCAAATTAATGCACCTTAACACTTTACTTTCTTCCTTTAGCAACAGGAAAGATCTCCACAAACTTTAAACATAAAATAAACTATTAAAAAGCTACTTATTCGCAAAAAAAAAAAAATCTAAAAGTTCAACAATCACACCGACACAAGCCCTTCCACATCATACACTGAGGGTTGCCACACATTACGTCAGCCAACATCGATGGCGCTGGGTTGCCACTGAAACTATCGCCAACCGAAAATCATTACAAATTGGCGCGCTACCTCGAATGTCGCCAAGGGGGGGATTATATCACAGTAGTACCAAAACTATTTTCTTTTTTTAAATACCGAAATTTATGTTTTGAAAATTACTTTTTTTTAATTGTAAATTATTTCACTTGTGTTGCGTTCACTTACCCTCATTTCAATATAGTGTATTTTAAAGTATTTCTTGACAGTATTTTAAACAAAGTTAACTGAAAGTCATGCAGTTTAAGTCATTTTTTTATAAAGTTGGCAAAATTTGTTTTTGTTTTACTTGATATGTATTTTTTTAGTTGTTTAGCGTTCTTTGAGTGCTGAAACATGCACAGTGTTTTTACATTTTTATATTTGTTTTGTTGTTTTTTGTTATTGTTTTTTGTTTTTTTAAATTTCATTAAAATGTTTTTAACCATTACTGTTTGCAATTAATGCTGAATGTTTTGTTAAAAGCCATTGTGTATAGTTAATTTTTATTTAAATGGAATATTGAATGAAATATTTCCTTTATTTTTTTCTAGCCTTCTCCACCCGTTTGTTTTCTGTTTTGAGGTTTGAAAGTGTTATCCATGAATTTGATCCTTACTTCAATTATCGTACTACAAAATATTTGTCAGAAAACGGATTTTATAGTTTCCACAACTGGTTTGACGATAGAGCTTGGTATCCTTTGGGACGAATAATTGGTGGCACAATTTATCCAGGTATTTAATTTCATTTCTGACATGTTATATGAACTTCTGTACTCTAAATTAAAATTGATTACTTTCATATCTTATGGATTTATTTCCTAGGTTTGATGATAACATCTGCAACCATCTATCATGTTTTGCAATTTCTGCATGTTACCATCGACATTCGTAATGTGTGCGTGTTTTTGGCTCCCCTGTTTTCCAGCCTCACAACTATTATTACATATTTATTAACAAAAGAACTTAAGGTAACTTGAGTCAATTTAAAAGATGTTTTATGTTTAATGTGATTTTTTGACATGGTTGTCAGGAAAGTTTAGCATTTTTATATTTGTTATAGTTATAAGTAAAAATTTCGGAAATTTTACGCATCTATAAAAATATTTTAGTGATTGTTAAAAATCTAATTTTTCTCTTGAAAATATATAATAAGAATTTAAATTGCAAAATTTAAAAACATTCTCAGCAAAATATTAAATGATTTGATAATTCAATTCATTTTATCAGTGTGCAAGCATGTGTGTTAAATAAAATTTGTCCTTATGTATTCTGTTTTATGAAAGTATTAGTACCGTCAGACCGCACTATAAGCTCACCCCACATATGAGGTCACTTTTGTTAAAGTCCCGGGTTGTTGAATATCAAATGTGTATGAATCGGTTATGAGGTCATTTTCCTGAAGTCCCAAGAGGTGCCCTTATATCAAGTTCTGACTGTATTGTTTAAATGTTCCGAATACAAAGAAAGTGCTAGTTAAAATTTATATATTTTGTATAAAAAGAGTTTCTGATAAATGATATAACAATTGCTTAAGTTTTATCATGTTACTGAGCCTATGGTTTTAATTTAAAATATAATTATGCAGAAAATACTTCGGACTTTTTGATGCCCTTTTCATTCTCTTATTACCAGGGCTGCCACTCTTCCGTCTTGGATGCGGATTCCCATCTTTTAGCGATAATCCCGAAATCAAATTTGAAATTTTTTTTTTCGATAATTAATATAATGAATATTGATAAGTAATGCAAAAATTTTTCAATATTGTTTCAAGTATTTTAATTGAAGCTTCTGTATTTTAGAACTAGAAGCACACTTTTTGGAAACAGCGTTGCAGCGTTGAACCCGTGCTTCGTCGAAAATCGCTTCTCGTGACGAGATTTTAATCCTCTTGCATCATGCAAGTAGTTCAGTTATTTTGAAAGTTGGAAGTCATTTTAACATAAGCTAGTTTTCCTTTCTTGTAAACTTGAATTTGAATATTAATAAATTATTGGGAGTTACCCTTTTCTTGGGCGGGGACTAGTATTATTATGGTTTAAAGTAACCAGCATTTAATTCTTTGTTTTTTCATTTTATTTTTCAGATAGAACACTTATGAAAAAACTTATTTAATGACAGCAATAGTGGTAACATTTTGCTGATAATATTGATGATAGACCGCATTACTCAGCTTCATTAAAAATTTTCAGGCGTCAAATTTTTGGGCTTAAAACCCATCACTTACTTCGGCAATTGCAACTAATTTTTCTTACTGAGTTCAAAACCAATTTTGAACATTTCCTGCCTTCTGTTTATTGATAAAGCAGTAGAAGATTATAAAGAAAAAGAATGTAATAACTGTTAAATGCATTGAAACAAATATTTTAATTATGCATCAAGTTAGACTGACATTTTAAAGATTTCTTAATTAAATTTACTTGCATTAAATATTATAAATATTAAAAATGTATAATGTGCAAAACATTTTGAAACCTTTATCATTTCTTAACATAATTCAGTTACTATTTCATTGAATCTTAATATATGGATATTTTATCATAATGACATGAGTTATTAAATGTATGTAACTTTATTTAAAGGATGCAGGTGCTGGACTCGTTGCTGCTTCTATGATAGCTGTTGTACCTGGATATATATCTCGTTCTGTTGCTGGTTCTTATGATAATGAAGGCATTGCTATCTTTTGTATGCTCCTTACTTATTACATGTGGATCAAGTCCGTTAAAACTGGTTCAATTTATTGGGCGTCAATGTGCGGTGTTGCTTATTTCTACATGGTATGTAGTTTGTAAAACAATTTTTATATAATGTATTATAAATTTGTATTTTTTCTCTTTCTCAGATGCATTTTTTTTCCCACTTTCTAATTTTAGGACTATTTTTAAATTTATTGAAGGAACAGTCAATAGATAACATAAAAAAATATGTAGTAACATTTACACATGGGGGGGGGGGGGGAATGCTTACGATGTGTCTATGTTTTTATTCTCTGATTTTCGGAAAAAACTGAATTTTGCAATTAGAAAAAGAGGAAGTTGGGGGATTCTGTATGAAACTAAGGAAAAGTTTAGAAATCATGATTTTCATCTTTGTTAGTCTTTAAATAAATATTGACTTAAATTATGAAAAGTTATATTCGATACTGGCAAAAGTGCCTCTTTAGAATTGTGGAGCAAATATTCTTTCATAGAAGGAAAATATTTTGGTTCATCAAAGACATAAAACATTTAACCAGCTATTGAATAAATTTGGATTTAGTAACATATATGCAGTGTTATAACCTTATCTATATGAAATACAGTCGTATTTCATATAGATAAGGTTATAACACTGCATATATGTATCATGTAAACAAATTTCATGGAATATTTTTATTTTATAAGATTTGAAAATATAAGCATGCTGTAGAAGCAATATGTTATGATATAGTTGAAAAGAGCTTTTTCTTAAAATTCTGTGTCGTTGAAATGCAGTATGAAATTATTTTTGTACTATGTATTTATACCTGAACTGAGTTAATAATCCATAAACTTGTATTCTTTTTTCTCAAATTTGCACAGGTATCATCTTGGGGAGGTTACGTATTTCTGATAAATTTAATTCCTCTTCATGTTCTTGCATTGATGATCACTGGACGATTTTCACATAGAGTTTATGTTGCTTACAGCACAGTAAGTCTTTTTCTCTTTATTTTGAATGTTAGGCTTTGTTTCTTGAGGTTGAGTTTAATTTCAGTAATTTCTTTTTAGTAATTTCAGTAATTTCTTTTTAGCTGTACTGCCTTGGAACTTTGTTATCTATGCAAATTTCTTTCGTTGGATTTCAGCCTGTTCAGTCAAGTGAGCATATGGCAGTAAGTATAATCTATTATCTTGTATATGATGCTGTGATGTGCAAAATTATGTAAAAAAATAAGAGGTTTTGAGCAAAAAGCATGTAATACAAGTTAAAAGATTTTGAGTAAAAAGCATTTAAAACTCAAATTGTATATAATGTTGTTTTTTTCCTAACTCATGCTGGGTGGCAGCACCTGTTAATGCTACCTCTAACATCTTTTGCCACTAAACAGATTTGAGTTTCTTGCATTATTTTGTTAAAAATCCCCAAATTTTCAGTCTTGTTGCTTACATCCCCTTACTTCTAAGTGCCTCAATAGGTTTTTGCATTATAATATAGCGGAATATTTTTCATGACTGTACAATCAAAAAGTTAATAATAAATTGAATGAAGAAAAAAACAAAATGAGTAGCCATATCTGCTCTTTTAATATTTGCTCTACCTATAATGGCTCCGAGCATTCCGGATTTGAGGTCCCATACTGTAGTTATTTAATTTTTTCTTAAACTTTATTTCCATAGTAACCCTAGTGTTTTAATCAACTATTGAATCGATTAGCTATAGTAAATTAAGTTTTATTATAAATAAATTTACAAACGATGATTAAGTGAAAAAACTAAAGTAGTATATACTGGTCAATTTTAAGTGGACCAATGATATTGTCTCTGGACCAGTAGATGTACATGTTTACTGGTCCAGAGGACCAGTAGCTTTTTCTAACAATTTCTTATGCTGTATATTTTATTAGTCAAGTGTTTTGAAATTTATTATTGTACAAATAATGAAATCTATCTCAAAACTTGATGTTGTTCACTGTTAGAACAACCAGGGTTCGCGCTAGGCCGCACGATCGCGCGATTCCCGCAATTCTTTTTGAAATCCCACTCAAAAAAAATTTTTTTAGGCTTAAACTTTAAAAATCCCACTTAAAATTTTGGTCAAGGAGGAAAATCCTACCTTGTATTTTTCCCCAGTGTGAACCCTGACAACTTTCTTAAATTTTATGTGATTGGACTTAAAATATATTATCATGTATATTTCTTGATTTCAATTAAACATCACTTTATATTGAAATTAAATATAGAGGATATTAGATTTGTGTTGTTTCTATTTTTTTTTAATAATTAATTATTGTAGTTTTCTATATACAGTACAACCTGTAAAGTCAGCCACCTGTATAAGTTGACCACCTGTGTAAGTTGACCACTTTTGTCAGGAACGGCCATTAGCCCCTCACCCTCTATAAGTTAACCACCTGTCTAAGCTGACCACTAAAGTGCTGCACCACAAGTGGTCAACTTACACAGGTTTCACTGTATATGTTTTCCCTTTTTCCACATCTAATATTTTAACCTTTATTTACCCCTATTTGTTCTTTTAGAACCGTGAAAAAATCAATATTTTTTTATGTTTTTTTTAATTTATTTTCTTAATTTAGTGTTATTTTTAAATGAACATATTTTCTCCTTCCAGGCTCTTGGAGTATTTGGTCTTTGCCAGATCCATGCATTTGTTGACTATTTAAGGTCTCGCTTGTCACAGGAAAATTTTGAAGTTCTGTTCCAAGCTGTTGTGTCTTTCTGTGCCGTTGTAGCTATTTCTGTTGGAGCTGTTTTAACAGTCACTGGAAGTATCCTTTCATTTTGAAGATGTCATGCTCTAAAAATACTAGATAACTGCTTTTTGTGTAAAATATTTGAATTGTATGCAACAATTTTCATCTAGGTGTCGCAAATAAGAAGTATAATATAAGTAATTATTAAAATTAAAATTCAACATTTATTACATTTACATGTCATACATTCCTAACAATGACACTCTGGTATGTTAAGACAATGCTATTGGTGTTTTTATCAAAGTCTAATTTTAAAAATATCTGGTTAGTTATTATTATTTTTATTTGTTTTATTTATTTATTTTATTTAGATTGCTTTGAAGTAACAATTCTATAAAATTATTTGTATTAAATACTAATTAATTAAATTATTTGCTTCTTTCGTTTATACAAGGAGTGATTCTGATCCGAAATTTCCGATAATTTTATAGAACTCGTTCCAAGAATTTTTAAAAAGTAGGTCTTCTGAAAATTTTTCATTTCATAATAATTCTAAGATTTCATTTGATGAATAAAATCTGTGCTTTTCTTTCCACCTTGAGACAAGCAAAATATTTAGTACTTTAAAAGCACTTACAAGCAATGTTTCTGGAAAAAATTGCCTTCAGTATAAAAATTACAGAATTTTTATTTAATCTCTAGATGCTTCTCATTGGAGTTTTACATATGTATATGCCTATATACATACAAATGCATTGTGTGTTTGCACAAGAGGGGAGTATTCACCTAAAAAATCATTTGCGGTGCATACTTGTTCAGAAACTTTTTTTGTGATGTTCCGAAAATTTTGTTTTTACTGAGACTCACCCTTGCATATATAATGACACAAAATGTAGTTTATGAGATTGAAAAAAATGTTTTTAACGTAACAATGCATTCCTTAATGATGCTACTCAGAAATTTCACCTTGGACTGGCCGATTTTACTCTTTATTGGATCCTTCTTATGCCAAAAACAACATACCTATCATCGCTTCCGTCTCGGAACATCAGCCTACTTCCTGGTCAAGTTTCTACTTTGATTTGCAGTTTCTTGTGTTTATGTTCCCAGGTAAATTCTTCACACAAAATTAATTTAAAGTTTTGTCTTCTTTTAAATAAAATGACTACCACAATCTGCAAGGAACAAAAAACATTCAAATGCTTCTTTAAAAATGTCCACTTTGTTTTACTGCCAACAGTCCAGTGGGGAAATTTTAAATAAGAAACCTTTATTGGAACAATTATTGGGGGTGTACTAGGGAATTTTGTTAATGTCCACTATTTTGTTAATTGCCTGTTGTCTTTCTTTTCATAAACATAATCAGATTGCATTTTCCTTTTTATTACTCTTTCCTCAACTGGGGTGTGCTGTGTTCTAAGACTTGTTTATAGCATATTTGAACTATGTAGTAGTAACTAGGACTTTAATTCTTCTTTGTGAACAAGTTTTTCTTTATATAAAGTAAAATTTATATTTCTGACCTTAACGCATTTATGATTCAATGTTAGAGAGTTTGTTTTCAGCTTTTTAACCGACTGTAAAAATTCTATTTTCAGTTGGACTTTACTATTGCTTTTCAAAGCTCACAGATGCCAATATTTTCATCATTTTGTATGGAGTCACTAGTATTTATTTTGCCGTAAGTATGAAAACTCAAGGATTCTTAACTAATCAAATTCTTTTTATACTTTTTTTTTTTTCTCAAGTGTCAAACTGATCTGAAGAGTGTGCAACTTAAAAAATTGATTACTGTAGTCAAATTGTCAATAGCCCATAAAGAAGTGTTTATGATTAAGTTTAAAAATTCCAATAGCTATGCGGAGAAATTCTAAGGACAGTGAAAATAACCTTTTGAGGGGGGGGGGGACTGCAAAACCCATAAGTGGCTAGTAACTTTATAACGGAG
Organism: Octonoba sinensis; assembly: GCA_038502835.1. Lineage (NCBI taxonomy): Eukaryota > Metazoa > Arthropoda > Arachnida > Araneae > Uloboridae > Octonoba > Octonoba sinensis. The sequence continues at coordinate 22,848,088 of CM076601.1, read as the reverse complement.
AAAAGTTGGTTTCTATCATCCCATTCTTATAAAATGCAGTCGGCTCTAAGGCCTCATGCTGACAGGGGAGGAGGATGGAGGAGAAAAACTAAAGGGCTATAAAATATGCAATCTAAAAGGAAACTTAGATTAGTGATAGTAATTGCATTTTCTGCTTTTTCTTTCATAAAGTGCTATTTTTTATGTTTTTGAAATAAAACACTTAATTCATTTCGTATCATTATATTCAGGGCTTGTATTAAGCTGATTTTACCGATTGCTCCTAATAGGGCTCTGCACTTAAGGTACCTTTGCTTAAAATTTTCCAGGTCGTATGTGAAAGAACAGCATGTACATTTGACAAGGTTACAAACCTTCTGCATGTGTACCCCAAAATGTGTCTTTTCATTAAAAAAAAATAATTTTTAAAAATGCATGTCTTTTTTTAAGTGCACATTTTGATTTCTTCATTTCTTCATATTCTACTAAAAAATTATAAACCACCAAAATTACTCCCACTCAAGCCCTGCAAGTCTTAAAGCCCACTCTGCTTTTATTTATTTGTTTTTTTCTTATGCACCACCAGAATTTAGTGAAGGGTAAAGTGCTGTTAATTTTGCTTTTCCAACATTAGCGAAAGAGCATACCAACATCCCTTTCTTAACCGAAATAATTTATTTTATCTAAAGAATGCTAAATACAAAACAAATTGTTAGCAATTAGTGTTCATCATTAAAAATGTTACTCTTAAAAGTAATTGAGTGATGTTCACTCTAACTTTATAAAATTGAATGAAATTTCATTCATTGCATGAAATTTTATAATTGGTTTTTCTTCACACAGCTTCACATTGTTAAAAATGCATAAGACATGATGCAAAATTTATCCAAGATATTAATTAATAAGACTATTTCCATATACTAATTCATATTCTAATTTATTCTATTTAAGAAAAATTGTAATATTTAACTCAAGATAAGATTGTTTTCATTTTTAATATAGTTTTCATTCATATAGGGTGTCATGGTACGATTGATGCTTGTGTTAGCCCCTGTAATGTGCATTTTGTCCGGTATTGGTGTCTCCTCAATTTTAACAACATACTGCAAGCAGCTTGATTCAACTCAACATGACAAAAAAGCAAAGAGGTTTGACAGTAACTATTTCAAGAAGAATGAAGTAAGCAACAATAATGACAGTATTTTGTTCATTTAGTTCTTTTAAATTTTCCTATTTAACTAGAATATTCTAATTTATCAATTTTGTTAGTAAAAGTTAAAATAATTAATTTGTAACATTCCACGTAAGATGAGTTCATTTTGGATTCATAACCAAATATCCCCGATTCATAACCTTATTGATTTTGCCTTTTTTTTTTTCTTTTACAGGTTGCATGTGCATTTATTTTTGTGATGGCCTTTTTTCTGACTGCTTACATGATCCACTGTACATGGGTTACATCGGAAGCTTATTCCTCGCCTTCTATTGTGTTATCAGCACGAAGCCATGACGGATCTAGAATTATATTTGATGATTTCCGAGAAGCGTATTACTGGTTAAGACATAATACTCCTGAAGTAAGTTTAAGAAGAATTTTCATTTGATTTCTTCTCTTTAAAATACAATATGAAGTTTTATACATTTTTTTTTAATTATTACTAGTGTATTTTAAGCTATTAGTTTGTATTCAAGCATTAATAATACCAAAGAGTTGCTTTGAAAAAAATCTCAAAAATGTTAATAGCATTCAGGATTTTGAATCCATTCACGATTTAATGCTATTTGTGGGAAGTTTAAAAAATAAGTGTAGTAACAATATCCTGCAATCAAAATATAAAACTATTCAATATTCGATGAAATGTAAGCAGTTTTACTGAATGATGTTTAAATGTTTGTGTGGAAGCATTAACGGTATTTCTTTTGAATAACATTAAAGCCAGATATATGAGTTGCTCTTCTAAAAACACCAAAGTACTGTGAATAATGAGTACTATACTTACTCAAAATATTTTTTTTTTTTGAAGTCCTTCATCTTCTAATAACTTAGTCTCTCCTTTGACCGTTTTGAATAAATCTTTTCGTCTTACTTTTGTATTACCCTTTGCGGCATTTTTTCTTTATATCTAATTGACTTTTCTTATTTTGGGGGAAAAAAATATGAAAATCAATAATAAAAAGAACTTTAAAAATAATTTTGAACTTCATGTATAGGTTATTTAATGAAAAAAGTAAAGGATTTAAAACTATTAATATGTGGTAATTTAATAATCTTGTTTAGGCCTTTTGCTGCATCAATTAAATCAATATCAAAATCGGAACAAAATAAACTATGCATGCGCAAAAATTTTGTTTACATTGTGATTTGTGCTAACAAACATATTCCAGTCTCCAGGTGCTACTCAAAGAGAGCAGATCAGAACCAAAGTTAGGCGTAAAAGTTAGGTGTGATTGGCACCTGGCATTTTTATTTGCCAAAAATGTTCTGCTAGGCGTCATTTTAAAACAATTCAAATTGCTTGCACAGAGATAACAACGGGTAACTATGAAGAGCGTTGTGCAATTGCTAGAAAATATCGCAAAACTTTACATCCCTACTGAGAAAATTGATAAGAGAAAAATGTTCAAAAATCAATTTCTATTAGTAACTTTTAAGAAAGTTGGTAAATTTACTTAAGTTGATGAATCAATATAAACGTCTATTTTAATCAGTCCATAATGAAATAAACGATGAGTTAATTGACTTGGCTATTTTTTCATGTAATGTAAGTAAAAATTCGCAACTCCAAATTTGAAGGTAAAGAAGTTAAGATAATCTCCATAGACATCATAAAAACTCAAAATACAGAAGATTAGATGAAATATGTATATAAAAATATTACTAAAAAGTTATGCTAGATTTCAAAAATAAATAAAAAATGACGAGTTGGTGCAAATTGTGGTTGTCAAACTAAAAGTTTTTTGAAAGGTTATACCTCAAAAGTGACGACTGAATGGGAAATCGTGATCGTCAAACGGAAATTTTTAGTTGCAAAATAAGACTAACAACCACTAATTTCGAACCCTGGATGTTGGTACTGTCACATTGTAAGAAAAGGAAAAAAATGTATTCCTAATAATAGTAGATGTTTAATAAGTTAAATGAAATACTTTACTTTCAAAATTTATGAGTTATAGCCAATACCAAAAATACCGGTATTTTACCTAATGAAGTACCGTTTTCATGAAATCACGAATTACCACATAATACTAGCATTCGATATATTGACATTACAATCACTTGTGATGTAGTAATGGTGTAGCTACCTCTTTACCTTTTATTTTTAATTATGCATTTGAAAGAAGTTTTGACATTATGGTGCATTTTTATTATTTAGGACGCCAAAGTTATGTCCTGGTGGGATTATGGTTATCAAATAACTGCTATGGCTAATAGGACTATACTTGTGGACAACAACACTTGGAACAATACTCACATTTCTCGTGTTGGTCAAGCCATGGCGTCATCCGAAGAAAAGGCTTATGAAATTATGAAAGAGTTGGATGTGAATTATGTCTTAGTTATTTTTGGTGGACTTACAGGTTATTCTTCTGACGGTATGTGTTTGTGTATTTTACGCATGTGTTTGTGTATTTTACACTTTTGGCTTATATTCGGAAATATATGGTATATAAGAGTGCCAACTAATATTTTCATGTTGTGTGTATAGTAAGGAAACTAGTAAACGTGCGGATAATACACCACCGCGGATTATGTGCCGAAAAACTTTGTTTGGGCCAGGTAATCACGATGCGGATTATGCGGCGAATGCGGACTATGTGTCGAAAAATACAGTAAATTCTCCTTTGTAAAAAATAACTCAAAATATTCTCTACTTATGCAGTGTCCTACCAGATGAAATTCAGGTTCACCAATTAATCAAAACAGACCCTTCACATAATTCCAATCAATCAAAACAGGTCCATCACAAAATTACTGACTACCAAGTCATACTTTTTCAGAATTATGTATTAAATAAGCTGCAAAAAATAATAATATTTGTTATCACTTTATGTTTAAATTTTGAATTTAAACATAGATCTTTTTAAAATTCACGTAAAACCGACCCTGTTAAAAAATACTGGATCAACTCTTGCTCTTCCATAGTTAATTTCTTCCGAGGAAGCTGTCTGTTTGGTATATGACATTTTTTGAGCTCTCGTCATAAATTTGTCTTTCTGGGTTCTGATATCGGAGAACAACCTATCCCTATGATTCATTCATATGTTGGAATAGATGTACGACATGCAAATCAAAAAGTTATCATATATAAGCCCTCAGTCTCGAAAGCTGAGATTAGAATGGCAAGCTTTAGTCCCCATGGGCTGTCACCCTGCTGGATTGAGTTTGTAAGCCAAATGTTAAGAAATGGTAATTGCTATTTGTTGTTATGCTCCTTTAAATTAGGAAAATTGAGTTTGCTTTCGCTTTTTCTATGATGCCAAAAAGCAGACCCAATTTACAAAACGTATGGAAATAGCTAATGAAAATGTACTTCAATATTCTGTGTATTGTTAGGATAATTTTTTTACTGTTTATAAAACCAGTTGTTTTGTTAAAAGTAACAAAACAACTGGTTTTAGAAACAGTAAAAAAATTATCCTAACAATACACAGAATATTGAAGTACATTATTTTATTGTGTGAACATTTTTTTTCCAGATGTTTCTTATCATTATTTTTTGCAATATTAAGAAATGAAAATTGCTATTTGTTGTTATGCTGACTTATTTAAATTATACTGATTGAGTTTATGCTTTAATTCCCTTTGCTGGTGACATCAAAAAGCAGGTTGTATTTTACAAAACATAAGGAAATAAATCATGAACTTAGTCCTAATGTACTTCAATATTGTGTGTATTGTTAGGATCATTTTTTGTTGTTTATAAAACCAAAGTTAATTTGTTAGTAGTTTAATTGTGTAATATATATATATTTTAAGTTTATGATTATAAAACATAATGTGCAAACATTTTTCTCCTAAATGTTCCTTAGTATCAGGGTTCGTTGATTTAAATCAAGCAATTTTTTTTCAAAATATCATGGATTTTACAATGTTAGAAAGTGTTGTAAAAAGGAAATATGTTGCAAGTACAACCACTGTTTCAAACAAAACTTCCTAGGTCCATCCGTCTGTGTGCATAACATATTTCATTAGTTTAGAACTAATTACTATTTTGTTAATTTTACAATATTACTCTTATTCTTCAAGCATCTTAACAGCAAAGCATAATTCATTCAATCATACAAATAAGAATTCATAATAATCATGAACCATTCTGTATTTTTTATCTTAAAAATTGCATTTAAATCAATTTCATAAATACCACACAATAATTCATTCATGATGATAGTGTTTAAAACAATAATTGTTAGAATTTAGAATATGCATCCTTAAAGTTTCATTCATGTCCCCTAATACCTTAACGTTTTTTTCCTTCTAAAATATTTTTTTATCATAGAAGTTTTCAATAAAGATATTTCATTAAAACAAAAAGTTTGTTTTTAATAATGGTGTGACCATATATTCTAAATTGGTAAAAATATTTCACTTTTTCATTTATAAAGGAGAAAAATGATTAAAGTACACTCAATGTAAACATTAAGTACACACAATTGTTACTTTTTTTTTTCAGATTTCAATAGCAAAATAATTCAGACTAAATTTGTTCATTTTTTTTGGTATTTATGAGTGTACTATTATTCCTGGTAGGGTTAAGTTTCATTTGAGTCATGCATTTGTATTGAAATTTATTTATCATCATTATTATTATTTTAAAATATTTATTGCTGTGAAAATAGCTTAAAGTGTGCTTTTGCATATTGATTAACATGCCATATTGTTTCTATGAATGTAACATAATAAATATCCAAAAAATGTAAGGTATTTTTTAAAAAATCAAAAAAATACTATCATTTTTAAAAAAAAATAAAAGAAATCACGAACTCTGCTTAGTATACCTATTATTTTTGTGATTGCTAAATTTTATTTAAAATGCTTTTCTTTTTTCAGAACATAATTTGGTACATGTCATATTTTAATGCATATTAAGTCTGTTCATCCATTTCTTTTAGACATTAATAAATTTCTGTGGATGGTACGTATCGGTGGAAGTACAGAGCATGGAAAACACATTAAAGAAAATGATTACTACACTTCCTCCGGAGAATTCCGTATTGATCGAGAAGGGTCTCCTATTCTTCTGAATTGTCTTATGTACAAAATGTGTTACTACAGATTTGGTTCTGTATATACTGAAGCTGGTAAGTATTATGTTTTTTTCATTTCAACCTTTTTTTTAAATGTTGTATTGTGCTGAAATTTCATTACAGTTTTATTTTCTTTTAAATGTCAGCTCTTACCTGTATAATATTTTGTTTTTATGTGGCACAGAAAACCTTTTTTTTTTCATTGGCAGTGGTCTATGTTACTTGTTATTTAAAACTATGTAAGGCAGTTGTAATTCCAAGAGTATGAGCTGAGCTTTTGTGCAGCGTTTTTGGTGAAATTCCCATAGAACTAATGTTAAACATTGCTATCACCAAAGATATTCTTATTGCAGCTGCTTCAGGCATGGGTGATTCTGATCCAAAATTCTCCTACATTACCGAAAATTTTCGAGCACACATTTTGAAAATTAATAAAAAATAATAAAATCGGTTTTCAGAAGAAAAAAATTTAATTTGTTAATCTTAAGATTCAGTTGACAATTAGTATCTGGGCTTTTCTTTCTACCTTCAGACAAGCAAAATAATTTGTACTACTCCAAAAAACTTTCAATACAATGATTTTTACCAGAAAAAAAAAAAGATTTTTGGTATTAATATATTAGACCTATCACTTAATTACTTGAAGGATTATTTTTGAGCTTATATATATGCATGCATATGTATTGTGTGTGAGGGGGCTGCAAGTTAACCTAAGTGTATACTTTTTTATTTTAAATTGATAGCGCGTTCCGAAAATTTTGTGTGAAGTTCTGAAAAAAAAAATTCCCCTTAGAATCACCCATAGCTTTAGGTATGGGGGATTCTAATCCGAAAATTTTAGAAAATCTGTTTTACAAAAAAATTTTTAAATTAATTTTTTGAAGGATAATATCTGCTTTTCTTTCTAAAATTGAGACAAGCTAAATATTTTACTCTTTAAAAAACTTATAATAATGTTTCTGAGGAAAAATGTCTTCTGGTATTAATGTTACATGACTTTTATTTAATCATGAGTAGATTTTTTTTGAACTCTCTCTCTTATGCGTTATATGTTCACCTGATTATATAATTTTTACTTTAAATTTGTGGTTCAGCAAATTTTGTGTGGAGTTCGTAAATTTTTTTCACTGAAATATAAATATATAAGTTCAGCTTTCAAATGGGCATAGATGAACTCTGCCCCTGCATGGTTATATTCTGCCAAATCATAAAAACAAGCCTTCAAAGTGCGTATCCAGTGAAAGGCAGCCACAACTTAAAAACATTACTCTCCTTATAGAATCATTTAAAAATTTTCTATGATCTTAAAATCTTGTGAGGTTTTTTTTTTCCATCTTTATCTGAGGGTAAATACCATTTTGGATTTTTATTATCTTATAAGGGCATTGTGTGTGTTTTTTTTTTGACTTATGCACTATTTTGTGAAATAATTATGTAATTTTCTTATGGAATCAATTCCAGCAATAATATGAATTCTCGAAACATTTAAACAGCAATGAAAATAAAGACATGCCCTTAGTACATGAAGGATAACTCAGTAAAATTTACTTAGTTCTTCAAATATTCTATTACCATTTTCTTTCTTTTTTTTTTGAGCTACAGTCACTGCTACACAAATGAAAAATGTTACAAAAGTTACAATAAATCTAATAAAGCATGCAATATTGCAGTAGATAGAAACAGTGCCTGATTACCTCAAAGGTCAACTAGGCCGTGGCCTTGGGCCCCCAAATTGTAAGAAAGATTTCTGAAAATATCTAATCTATATATTTTTTTTATTTTTCGTACCATAGGGGGCCCAAAATAATGTTGTGAATTGGGCCCTCGACTGTCTTAATCGGGCCCTGGATAGAAATTATATAAGGCAAAAAAAAAAAAATTTGCAAATGGGCCAATTAAATGAAAGCTTTAAACTTAGACTAAAGCGGAAAACATCAAATCTCAAAATTTTATATACCAGCTAAACAATACTCAAGGCATTGCCAAAAAAAGAGGTGGAAATCACCCATAAGCGAGAAAAGGCTAATATCTAAAGCAGAAATTCACTACCAGAAGTAGAGACGTTGAACATTTACTGTGAAGTTCATCTTTGCCACTTCAAAAAAACATTAAATATTTTAAAGTTTGTTGTAGGTAAATTTAATTCTTTATACCTATTACACTATGCTTTTTAATTAGGAAATACAATATATTATAGTACACACTCAAAAAATTGTTCTTATCAATTTCCTGAGGGGAGATTTTAATAAATTTTAGTTCTGTTTTGATAAGTGATTTACTTACAAGTACTACAAGTCTTGTTGAAAATCAAAATCTTACGTTTAATACATAAACCAAAGAAACAATCATTTATCTGCATTCCTTGGTTATAAAAACTTCCAATTTGTAGTGGGTTAAATTATTTTTTTGAATTTTTCCACTCTGAAATCGTTTTTACATTTAAAGTTAAAAACAAGTTACAAACTAACCTGAATTGATTGAAAAATGAAAAAAGACAAAATTGTAAAAAAACTTCTTGAAGTACAATGCACTTTATTAACATATCACTAGCACAAAAGATTTGAGTAAAATGAATATTTCCCTTAAACTAGTGATAAAAATTGTAAGCTTTTTTGCATTATAGATGCAAACTTTACTATTAGTTTACATTTATTTTTTTCTATTTCTGAAAACATAAACTACTCTCCTGTAAATTGTTTAGGTTTAAAAATGTAATTCTGTTGCTTTAAAATATTTTCACACAAATCTATATACTATCTAAGTTATCTGAAGGTTTACATTGATAATGTCTAAATTATTGAGTTTTATACATCAGAAAATATTTGAAGTTATGGTTCTTTATTACATTGTTTTAAATTGTTTATTTATCATCTTTACTTAAAAATAGGAAAGCCTCCTGGATACGATCGGGTGAGAAATGCTGAAATTGGGAATAAAGATTTTGAGCTGGATGTGCTAGAAGAAGCTTATACGACGGAACATTGGTTGGTTAGAATATACAAAGTTAAAGATTTGCCTAATAGGGGAGTTTAACTTTTACAACCATGTCTTTCTTTTTATACTTAATATTTTTGTATGAATAACAAGTGTTCACATTTTTGGGCTCAGTTTTTTTTTTCATGCTACATATGAAACATTTCAGTGTCTGACACAATTTCATACACTTGGTCTATGTTGTCCAAAGCAGAATAGAAACAGTATCCATTTAAAGCACCACCTTGGTAAATAAGAAAAGGCAAATATATTTGTTAAATGCTTTTTTTTTTATTTTGATTTCTGCTTGGACATTTACATTGCTTTGAAATGAGCAGAAAGATAATACAACTTGTGTGTTTTGAAATATTCTTGAAAAATGTAAAATTTTCTATTTAAAGTTTGACTTTAAAAAAAAATCAATACTGAAATGAGACTGCATAATTTGAAAATGTCTTCAAATTAAGTATAAATAATAAATTCACAAAGAAAAATTCAACTTTTTCTCTTTTTCTGCCCAGAAGTAATTTTTCCTTTCATTGCTTTGAATTATTTTTGAGCCAGAGTTAAATCTGAATGTAATATTTTAATGCCTTTGCTGAGGGAATATTGTCACTTCAAAAGAAAACTTTTTATATTTTTTCTCAGAAAAAATCTTGTATTTTAATACTCAAGTTTGTTTATTTTTCCATCAATGAATTTAAAAATTTGTTGTGTAACTTAAACATGTCTAGTTCCTTAAAATAATTTCTTCTTAGCGTAAAATTACTTGTGCACAGCATGTTGCATGTATGCACAAACACTCAACATTCCAGAACTGGCTTTTAAATTGGATTGTTTAATTTCCGTCCCTCGTCTAATGTTTAGAAACTTGTGAAACAACTTATAATCACTAACTTCCACTCATCTAATGATTGTGCATCTAATAATTGTGATTTTCTGAACAAATGCTGTTTATGATTGTTATGATTTTGTGTGTTAATTAAAAGTGAACAAATGTAATTTATTATTTCAATTTAATGTTTCTTGATGCAATTTTTTTATGTAACTCACTTATATAAAAGTTGTTCATGCATGAAAAACCTTCACTTGTGATTTCAGCTGTTTTCCAAGTTTTTAATGAAAATTAAGCTGTGTTACATTGGTTGCTGCCAATTTCTTTTTAAAGAATCGAACAATATATTACATTTACCACAAATCTATATTCTGTATGTTTTACTTAGTTGATGTTAATTAAACCAAGATGCATTTGAAGTACAATCACATTTTGAAAAATGTCATGTTTTTGGTAATAAAATGAACACTTGGATGGGTATTTTTGTGTATTTATTTCATTTAAATTGAATTTATTTTAGATTTGGCTGCTGTGAAATTATTTTTTTAAGGTAAACTGCATATCTGATTATTTATTTGTTTTCTGATTTGAATTATTGTAAGAAATTGATACCTGTTTGAATGGTTATTTTGTTATTAGAAATCAGAAACGCTCTATTGAGTCACTATATAAAACAATGGTATTACGGAAAAGAAGAATATTTGCAATCAAATCATAGAGAAATGGAAAAAAAAAATCAAACAAAAAAGAAACGGATCTTACATTGTTCTCTGCTTTAAATAATTGCAATTCCAAAAGGTTAACTTTTTTACGTTTTCTTTTCTGCTCTCATCCAGCTAACATAATTTACATTGGCGAGTTTTCAGCCAGCTTAGAAGCATTGTCATCAGAACAAAATATTTTTTAATTAGCACAAAACTGGTTGCTGCATGAATTTCTTCCTTATATTATTTACGTAATTTGAAATGAGGTGTCGCAGATGGATATATGGATACCACATTGCTAATCAGAGGAAAAAGCAAGTCGACAGTGGCTAATACTGTGTAAAGGTATGTAAGAGTTGGCACCATTATGCATATTTCAATCAATCTTCCAAGTTTCCAAACTTGTTTTAAAATTCTAAATTGTAGTTGACTTAATTACATCTTGAAGACTTTGAAAATACATGATTCTTTGCACTTAGTTAAACATAATTTACATACTCTTCATATTCCGTTTTATCTATGATCAGGTATCTGGTCTCACATTTCCTCCTCCCACCAAAATGTTTTGCAATTGGCCAGGGGCGAATTAAACATTAGTTAGTAGTTGCCAATGGCCCCCAGCTCATAAGGGGCCCTTTCCTTATTTTAGATTTCTTTTCTCTTTTTTTAAAAATATTTTTTCATTATGGAGAGTTCTATAGGAGGGCCTGATGATAGATTATATTCCATGCAAATTTTATAGCTTATTTTAACTAAGGTCGGAAATGCCATTTTTTAATAAAATGGATTTAATTCTGAAAACTCCCGAAAATTTTCAAAACATTTTTTTAAGTATGAAAATTTTTAGCTCTGTTTTTTTTTAAAAAAACAAATTAAACATTAGTCTTCTTAACTGTTGCTTCAAAAGTTTCTATTCAGGGCAATAAGATGAGGGTGCCCCACATTTATTTTAGCACTAGAGTCCCCTAACCTTCTTAAACCACCCCTGCAACTGCCCTCCAGCTGACTGAAATTCTTCTGTGTGATATATACACACAGAAGCTTTGCTGCAGGTTTAGGTACCTATGGCAAAAAACAAAACAATACATAAAAGCATGTATAAATTGAATGAATTGCTAAAACTCGGGGGGGGGTGTCAATTGAACCCCCCCCCCCCCCCCCCCGATCACCAAAATGACAGGCCTGCACATAATGTGATTTTGGGATTAATACATAATTTGTGGTTATATACTCCCAATCTCGTGTACAGGATTTTGTTGAGGAAAGGACAATGTCCCTGAAAATTTGTACCAAATGTGAAAAAATTACTTTGTCATTTATGCAATCTGTTGATTAGTTATGTTTAATTGAAAAATACTGGACACCATACACAGTTTAAGTATCGTTTTTGGATTTAGCCAGAAGGGTAAATCGATTGTACAACGTTATTGTTTATACAACGTTTCTCGATAGTCCCTTCGGCGTTATAAACAATACTTCACTGTACTTTAAAATGATAAGTTTTTTGTTATTATATTAGCTTTGTTAAAAGTCTGTCGTCAGAATATTCTTTGTCTAGGAAAAGTATTCTAGCAGACTTCTCATAAAAGTCGGATTTCATTGGAAAAGGGATTAGAGAAACAAATAAATAAAAATAGACAAACCAGAAAAGAACATTAAGAAACTTAATATTCGAACCATAAAGAAAAGTCTTTTAATGCCTACATAAAGTTACTTTTACTTCAAGCACCAATATCAATAAAGATGATTCCTAATACAAGTTGAAAAGAATAATAAGCAAATTGCAACAACTTTAAATACGCACAAATTTTGAAAAAGACGGCAGACACTTGTTTCGAGGTTGCAAGGAACCTCGAAGCACATGCCTGCAGTCTTTTGCAAAATTCGTGCTCATTTTACGCTCTTCAGCTTACTTAGTATTATGTAGCACCAAAGTGTACAACCTTTTTCTAATACTATGTACATGATATTCCGATGATATATTTCAAACAAAGTAAAAAGGTAGAGAGATTGTTTGAGTAATAAACAAGTTGGGGGATGCTGTCCTCCCCCGACTATAACCCTAACCTAATTCCCCCCTCTTTATGTTCCTGTGCGAATGTTTCAACTCTTAACTTTCGCAGGTTCATGATAGCAATTAAAAATATAATGCTAGGAGTCAGAGTGGATGTTATGTACTAAGGCTCGACAGATGCATCGACGCCGATTGTTCAACAAAGTTGCCATCGGCATCGGCGGCAGATGTTAACTTCAAGGGCGTAACCAGGGGGGGGGGTTTGAGGGTTCAACCCCCCCCCCCCCCCCCATTGGGTATTTAGTTATTTATTCATTTTTTCCCCTCAACTTGGTGGAAATCATGTCAAGTCAATCGGGTTGTGGGCTTGGAAAAACCTTTTTTTTTTACTTCGTGTGAACAACATAGGCGACAAGATGTGGAATTCCCCTCATCCCTTTCCTCGGGCAAAATCGTGGAGATGGACGTTGAAGGACAAGACCCTCGGGGCCCGGAGCACGGTACACCGCTAGTTCATATTCGTTGAGAAACTGAAACTAAAACGGAGAGTCACGTGATAAGGGGGGATGCATCTGTCAATCGTCTGCACTTGTTGTAGCTAACGGAATTGGTGGAGGGGTTGCTATTGCTTTCGGCAACTAAGCTTCCGAGAAAACCGAGGGATGTGAGCTTGTTGGGGAGGGGGGGGGGGGGTCAAGACGCAACGGGATAGTCTCTTTTATCTATAGCCTTGAAAGAAAATCACTAAATAGTTACAGATGTGCAATGTCTTTCTTTTCTTTTTTACCAATGTACTGTGAGAGTCATGTGCTTCAGTTTCTGCAGTTCAAAAATTCAGATTCATGCATCACTCATTTAGTATCAAAATGCGTAGCATTTTCCTTCCCTAACTTACCTTTTCAGTTTAATAACAGTAATATTAAAGGATTATAAACATAATTTTAAGTGACTTCTGCTGACTTATATTATCAATATTCCTACAAAATCCCAATTAACGTACAATATGAAAGTACTTAATATATATATATTATATTTTTCTAATGATATTTTTATATTTATGTGTATATATTGTTTTTTATTCCTCTTTGCGCTATTGCACTGTAATTAGGTAAGTTTTAATATTTTCCTTCCGATCTTGAGTTAGCAAACGGAAACTTTCTAAATTGGTATTGTTTTTGATATGAAAAGTCATTCAGCGGGAAAAAAATAAAATCAAAACTTTTTAAAAGGGTTATTTTAACATTAGGGAGATGGGAATGAAACTGGTATTGAAATTAAAAACTTCTTGAAAAGGTTTTACTGTATTAAGATTTTAATGTGTACATACTAATAATGAAAATGCATAAAAACTTTTTTTTACGAAAGTCCTGTTAAAATTTTTGTAAAATGGTATTTTGCTCGCATAGGCGTAACCAGGGGTTTGGGGGTTCATCCCCCATTCGGTATTTAGTTATTTAGGCACATTTATTAGGCCTACAAAAAAAATTCTGGCTACTCCTTGCAAAGCACATATCTATTTTTTCCCTAAGAAAAATAAACACATATGCATATGATTTTATTTCCTCTTTCTGAAGTGTTGTGATCATGACCAAAGTACGCAGCTCATATTACAACAGATAGACAACAGATATCCTTTCAATCACTCCAGAGGGTTTTCTTTCCTTCTTGATGTCTTTTTTACCCAAAGGCAGCAATTTGGGAACACAATCGCACAAGTTTCCTGGAAAATATTCTCCTGTGATGGAGGTTTGTTTTCTGATAAAATGGTGCTGTAGGCGCTGGGGTCTGAAAATGAAGGACCCCTAGCCAACAATTGTCCTAATGGGTTAAACCCTCAAGCCAGGAAGGGATGCTTATCAAGGAACTTAAGAAAACAGCAGTTTTTATTTATTCCTGTCCAAACACCCATTTTGGTAAAATCGTTTTTGTAGATGAGCCGATTGGGAAACTGATGAACTGTATTTGCATTGCATGCTCATTTACAGATGTTCTCTCATCTCTTATATTTTAAATGTTTTTTTTTCTTACGGTCCATCACTAATTGCATTTCGACTCTGGAAATCATCCGTTCAACGTTTCCAAGCTCACTGCTACGATTTAATGCTGCATTTTAATTTACAATCAAAGTATTATTTATATTTTAGCTAAATTTTTAATTATTTTCGATATATAATAATGTTTGCACTCAAGCGATGGATACGTTCGTCATCCAAAAAGAAAAGAAAATTTGATTCAGACGCTTCCACTTCTGAGGTATGTTTTGCTATAGATTTAACAAAAATTTTAGAAATTTATTTTGGGGATGTGCATTTTCGTAGGGAAATTTGGATTTTTTTTCTCTAAAATTCCACAATTTCCCAGTTTTAATATTATGAATACCTGGACTTAGAAGATTGCTTAGCGCTAAATATTGAATTTTCTATTGAATTTTAAATAAAAAATAAATTAATAGTCTGGGCTCCCCCGAAAAAGATTTCTGGATACGGCCTTGGCTCCAGGGGAAGGGGGACATGTTAAGGAAGGGCAGCGTATTATATCTAAAACATGTTACTGGAAAGGGAAATCTCAGCGCTATAAAGAAATCCAAGTCCTGGATTTGGATATGAGTGGATATCCGTCAGCTGTCCAGCAAATCTAGAAGATATCAAGATCTATTTGGATGTCTGAGAGATATCTGTAGTTGTCTCGGGTGTTGTTGACAGCTTATCCCCCCCCCCTCTTCCTGAAGAAGCAGGCCCGTCATTTTTAAAGAGGGGGCTTTAGTTGCCCCCTAGAAAAACTAGTCCCCCAAAATAGTCTAAACAACCCCCTCCCCCCTGAAAACATGCCCCTTAAATTTTCAATATTGCAGAGAGAGCAACGCTTTTATAACAGCCCCCTCTGGCTTCTATGTGATCCTTTTTGACTAGTAAAGTTAAGTAATAAAACACTTTTATTTCGGGATATACGTCTTGCAAAGGGGGAAGAGAGGCATTTTCTCCAAAGAGAAAAAAAACCAAAATTAAACGAATAAGAGGATCACGATTCTTTTTAGAGGTATTTAGTAAGTTTAGAGAAGAAAAAAAAAACCTTTCTATTGATTTCTAAGTAACAAAATACGATTGCGCATTATCTGGCTTATTTCAGGTTGTTAAATGCGCTCTCCAGCTTGGAGTAAGTCTTACGCCTTGATGTCCGTGTAACCGTGATCTTTAAAATCAACTACTTAAACTGTAACTGTTATGTAAATAAATTTCGTCTGGTTACGAAATTCAATACGCTGTTTCAGATATGAATTATCCATTTAGATGCTTTCAATCTTTACGTTATTGTTTATTTACGATGAACTGCCCTAGAAAACAGTCTTTTAGGAAGTGTTCACGTGTTGTTGAGTGCGCTGATGAAAATCAGGTGCATTTCAATGTACCTCCGTTTTTAAAATTACCGCCTAAACAAACTGGAAGAAGAAAGCAAAATTATGACTATTTTCTAGTTTTAGATTTTGAAGCTACATGCGATTCACCTGTGAACGTAATGCCCCAGGTTCGTAAATTTGTAATGATGATTAGTTTATTTTAAAATGAAGTATAGAGCGAACGTTTCTCTTTAGTACAAGTTAAATTTTCTGTAATCGAAGCAGCAAGCTTTAAAAATAAATTTTACTTATCTGAAGACGCAAATTGACCTTTTGTTACCAATATCCACTACATATTATCACAGAAACATCTCTGATTTCTACAAATATTTTTAGTCAAGCTTTCAAGCCTCTAGTTGTGATTTAGGAACACTACTTAAACTGGAATGATTAGATTTTTGTTGCTGGCTACTCTTTAAATCAGCCAATATGGTTCTCAACACTTGCTTATTGACAGTTTGCATGTTGAATCAAATAATGTAAAAATGGCATGCTAATAAATTTTGTGGCATGAGTGGGCAAAGAATGCTTGCATGCAGAGCCTTCATTAGGGGGAAAGAGTTGAGGAGAGGCAATCCTGCCCCCTTTTTGAGAGCATAAGGCATTTTAGTAATTTGCAGTTCCCTGATAGTGATGTGCTCGCCAGCAGAGATTGTCTTTATGACTTAATGGGAGTACACCTATGCATATAATGTGTTTTGACTGAAATGCAGTTTAGGTCCCTGCAGCATTTGGCTACCATTTAGGATTAGATATTACAGTCGACGCTTGATATAACGACCATCTGACGCTTGATATAACGACCATCTGCGTCCCACAGAAAAAGCTCTTTATATCGAGTGGTCTCTGTAAGAGGTAGAATTTTCTTTAAAAAAATATACATTCATCATGCATGTTCAGTAGTTCCATTAAAATTGGTAATATTTCAAAGATTCCAACTAAACGCTTAAATTATTTTTTTATCATTGGAATTATAAAAAAAAAAAAAAACAGGGCAAAATATTAAACCGATTTTAAAGTAGAAAATATAGGGGGAAAATTTCAAACACATTTATAGAAGCAGAACTTCTAAGGTGACATGACACCTGGCACAACAGCATGACTCTTATTTCGGAGAATCGACCATTGGAAAAACACGCAATTCAAACGACCATCTACTAATACATCTGTCAACCCTTTTTCCTAAGAAATCCGGAAATTCCCAGTTTCCTCCCCTTCTATTCTTTCCATACTGTGATGAGAGATAATTCCCCCCCCCCCCCCACCACTGTCATAGTTGGACTGAACACTGAAGACTCTGTGCAGCCTGTCTGTAAAAACCAAGGTCATTTGAAGTTAAAAATTTAGAAACATGCTCTATTTGGAAAAATACCAAAAATAGTGTCCACTAAATGTGGTCGCTGTATTGGAGTAGACAATACAAAACAGTCGTTTTACCGAAAGCAAATTAACATATAGTTTATAGGGATAAAGTTGGGACTTTTCCCACTGGCCCTTATAATGGATTGGTCTTTATAATGTGTGGTTGTTATAACGAGCGTCGACTGTATTAAGTTTTACTGTTGCTTGATAATGTAACAGTTGGCAACTTTAACAGCAATCGCCAAGCACAAATCCGGACCTAAACGGCATTTTCACCTGTATTTTGAACTTATTACACCATCTCAACGATTGCTACGCCTTAAAATTTCTCAGTATATCATCTTCTACTGCAGCAGCTCTCAATCTTTCTGGCTCTGTGCCCACCTTTGAAGGTTGATGTGAGGTCACATCCCACCATCACCATATCTGATCAATACAAGTAGTAAAATTGCAATTTTAAGATGAAAGTAGCTATTAAATAAAAAGATAGATAATTTTATGCATAAACATTTATTGCTGCACATATCTTAATTCAGAACATGTCATTATTAGAAAGGACACAAATCAATAGCACTAGTCCCAAAGAGCTCCACAGACTGCCACCAACATTCTTTATAGGCTTATAGTGTGATATAAAATTTCTGGTATTTTCCATTTTGAGGGGGTTGGCGATGGTTAAATGTTCTTTCGACGAACCAATTTCTTTTGTATGTGGAGTTTGTTTCTGCAAGAAATATTTAAAAGTTAAAAACATTGTTTTGTTACTGTGTTAGTTACTTCCCAACTTATTCCCAAAATGGCCATTGCCAATCTCCAAAACATTCATAGTATTTTTCCCATCAAAAAATAAACTGAGCCCTATTTGACTTTTGATCTTGATAATGGCCAATTGATAAGACTTATTTTCCTAGAGAATGAATGTAACCATACTATTTATATTTTCAGGAAATTATTGAATTTCCAGTCTTAAAAATGAATGGAGAAACATTTGAAACAGAATCAATATTTCATTCTTATGTTAGACCTGTTGCTAATCCAGAATTAACAGACTTCTGTAAACAGGTATTTACTTTTTTATATATGACTAGA
This sequence comes from Octonoba sinensis, assembly GCA_038502835.1. Taxonomy (NCBI): domain Eukaryota; kingdom Metazoa; phylum Arthropoda; class Arachnida; order Araneae; family Uloboridae; genus Octonoba; species Octonoba sinensis. Next base: position 22,829,492 of record CM076601.1, on the reverse strand, counting down.
TACATTTTATTGTTTGTGATACATTTTAACTTCTTGTAAGGTTTGCTTTTGAGCATTTGAATCTATGGTGCGCTAACAATTTGAATGTCTGCCCCATGGAACAATCTTATTTCACTGTCACTTTTTTTTCACTATATTTTTAGTTTCAATATCCACTTAATTGTATAAATGGAAGTAGTTTTCTACTAACTAGTACCTTTGAATCCTAGTTTTTAAAAACTTTTTTTTCAGAAAATTCATTTTTCAATAAATTTGTTACTAATATTTGTTTACATTATTAAACATTTATTTAGATTGTTATTTTATTATCTACTGATTATTTCCCAAATAAGAGCAAAAATAAATAATACTCATGGGATGATCCATGCAAAAATTGAAGCCATCTTGCTGCCTCCTCACAAAATTCAAATTCTAAATTTATTTTTAGAAAAGTCCTAAATAAAAATTTGGTTTGCGCGGGAAAACCCTTTCATCATTTTCGTCAAATGAAGCCAAGAGTGCAAAACAAAGCAATTTTTCTCCAAAAAATGACAAATCTCTTCAAACATTCGTGAGGTTGTGTAATCTGGAGAATATGTTTTAGTTATAACTTGATTACTCTGCTGTGAATTGGCAAAACTTTTGCCGAACTTTTTTGGTCTACTGAGTTTTCCTTAAGTACCAAAAACTTTATTGCTTCAAAAGGATCTCTTTTTTTAAAATTTCCATGATCATATCCTTTTTTTTTTCATAAAAATATTTTTGCCCCTCAAAAATAACTATCTCCCTGACATTACAGCCCATGATGGACCATGGCCTCTCTAACAATTTTCCTCCAAAGCCCCGGTCTTTCGCTTTTAGATTTTTAAGGTCTTTCTCCACCTCGTCTACCATCTTTTAATCGGCCCCTCAAAAATGGGACCCTAAAAAAATTGGATCAACCCATGATAATACACTTAATCGATGTGAATTCTTCTCTTTAGTGTGATCTACAACTTAATAAATTATTCAAATGAGGATTATTGATGGTATAAATTATCATCATTAAGGTTGATAAAATAAGTAATAATAACTACTGTTATTAAGTTTTATTTTACTCTAACCTCTAAAACCTTTGATGTTTTTCATGTCTTCTCTGCTAGGCCTCATTCATGCAGTAGTGGATTTAGGTTTGATGGTGCCCTAGGCCCGAGACGATATGGCGCCTCTCTTATAATTTTTTAAATTCATTCTGCTACCTTTTAAAACTGATCAAGCATGTTGAACATTGGGGGCTTCCCATTACGTAAAACTCTAAAATTTTTACAAAAAATTTATTATATGACTCAACTGACTTATTGTACAACTAATTTATCATGGTGAATTAATGTTTTGTTTTATAATAAAGAGCAAACAAATGTTACAATTAAATTTTGAATGAAAAATATGAAGAAAAAAAATCTAATTTCTTAAATAAATAATATGCTAGCATTAAAAAAAAGTTTTTTTAAATCTTTTTGTTAGATATATCAGATTTTAGTACTAGCCTGATTAATTATTTTAACAAAGAAATTCTACCCTCAAAATGGTACTATGTTTAGATAGTAAGAGCACAATAAAATAAACTTTAAAATTTGGTTGTACAGTTTACAGAAAACCCAATCGATTTTTAATTTTTCTCGTCTAAAAAGTTTTGGCGCCCCTCAAAATTTGCCGCCCTAGGCCCGGGCCTAAACCTAAATCCGCTACTGCATTCATGTCATGTTCATTCTGAGATTTAATCAACACGAATGCAATACTAATGATTTGATTTGTATTAAATGCAAATTTTATAATTTACACCGTATATGCATTTATATTTTCTTCAAATTTAAAGTCATTTACTTTTCTTATAGTTAACAGGTATTACTCAAGACACTGTTGACAGTCATCCAATATTTGAAGATGTTTTTGAGGTTTGTGCATTTTCATATTCATGTAAAAAGGTTTATTTGAATGCATTGGAAAATTTAGATGTATAAAAGCTTGGGCCGTGTTAAAAATGAAAGTTTCAAAATATATTCATCTTTGTATCAATCTTACACAAAACGCATCATTAGAGGTGGTAATGACTATTAATTGTAAATTCAAACCAATGTTGCCAAAACCATCTTCTTTGTTTAGTAATTTTAACATTGTTGACTGATATAGTTATAATGAATATTTATGGGGTCTAGAGGGCTTAAATATTTCTTTTAATGTGGGCAGAGCAGGATTTTTGAAAAAATATATAAAGAAAGAGTTAATTAGTGCTCTCCTTAATAAATAATTTGATCAAGATTTTAAAGTAGTCCATATCTTTTGATTTTGTGCTCTTGATTATGTTTATCATAGTCTCCCTCGAGAAAAGCTCACTCTGAAATGTCTGTTACTATGGCAATGAAGTGTGTCTCATTTGTCCAAGGGAATTTCAAATGGCAATGTTCCAGTCTTTTTGAATTCCTAGAAAAAATGAGACACATTTCATTGCCATAATAACAGGCATTTCAGCATGAGCTTCTGTCATGGCAGACAGACTATACATTTTATACGTTTTTCTATTTGTGAAATAAAGTTGGAACATTTCAAGAAAATTATAATTACCTCTGCTTGCTATTCTTGTCATGGACACCAAGTATTAATTATTTCCTTTCTATGTGGGGTTTTCAGTATTGTTCATACAGTTATGCTCATTTGGAGCAAAGTCATATATAGTAAAGTTGTTGTTATAACATAATAATTTAAATTCTCCCTTTTTATACCACATACTATTTGTTATTTTTAATAAAAAAAGTTCCTGTCATAACAAAATTTTCTGTGGGACCCTTTGATTTCACTATAAGCAGGTGCGATTGTGTTGTGTGTGTATTATATATATCAGTGGCATCAATACAGGGGCGGTCTGCCCCGGGTGACACCCAAAATAAGGTGAAGAGTTTTTGAAAAATGCATATACAGTGAAACCTGTGTGAGTTGACCACTTGCGGTGCAGCACTTTAGTGGTCAACTTAGACAGGTGGTCAACTTATAGAGGATGAGGTAGAGGGTGAAGGGCCAATTCCCTTCCTGACAAAAGTGGTCAACAGACAGGAGATCAACTTGGAAAGGTGGTCAACTTTACAGATTTTACTGTACTTGAATTATACAGTTTTACTGATGTTATTTCAATGTATCATAACTGAAGATAAATCTAGTTTACTGAAACTTACACCAGATAAGTAAAATAAAATTTCATAAGTTCTTTTTTTCTGTACTACTGAAAATAATAAAAAATTGTATAAACTACAAAACTGCAAGTTTATACAACACAACAATTTTTTTTTCTGTAAGGTGCGAGGGTGACCCGAAATTACCGCCCCCGATGAAATCAATGCTATTAATGCTACTATACATATATGTATGCATGTATGTCTATGTATTTATATAATTATAGCTATTTGGAGTAATATGGCATTATTGCCACTGATTTATTTATATAGCCTGACCTCTATTTAACGAAGTCGCAACATCCAGATAAAAGTTCATTTAATAGAATTTGTTAAATAAAGATTTGCATTTTATAATTTTTTATGCTGCATAAGAGAACATTTTAAACTGATAAAAGCTCTCATTTCATGTAAAAATGATTAAATTCTTACATGAAACTAAATTAATTTTTAAAATTAAATTATAGCAGTTTACTTTAAAAGTACATGCTTAAGAGAAAATGTGCGACGATGTAAATTTTTAAACTGATCAATCATTTGAGAGCTGATATTTTATGATTAAAGTTTTCTGTAAAATATGATAACTGCTTCTTTTTTCATCTAGAGGTTTCAAAGATGGATGCACAAAGAAAACTTATTAAAGAAAAATGTTAAATTTGCTATGGCAACTTGTGGAGACTGGGACTTAAAGTATATGTAAGTGAAAATACTTTTTAAATGATGAAATTTGTGTTCTTGAGTATAGTAAGAAATGTTCTTGTTTTTAAATGGGAAAATGTCTTTATGTAAACATTATTTTGAACTGAAGCAGATGATTAGATGTAATGCTTCAGTTGTGGTAGCTAGAAGAAATAACTGATCAAATTAAAATTATTTCACTAAAAGTAAACTTTAATAAATCCAAATCCTGAAATTATTAAAGCATTTTGGAAATAGAAACAAGTTTTAGTGTTTGTTTTCATGAAAATATTTAATGACTGTTAGTTAAAACTTTTAAAATATTTGTCTCAAAGTATTTTTGTAATATTCTGTGAAGAAAATATTTTGTCCATTGATTGAGATATTTGATCTGTTCTAAAATCTTCAAGCTATGTTTATTTTCTTCTTCGCTTGTTGTTGTTTTATTTTTCATATACTTCAAAATCATGACTGTTTGCTCACATTTTTTTATCTACACCAGTGGTAGCCAAACAGTTGATTGTGAGCTACTAGTAGCTCATGGGGAACTTTTTGGTAGATCGCATCGCACACTCAGGTAGTTAGTCTGCACCAAGACCTCTAGTTAATACAGACCGGTCCATTTTACTTCTTTCCTATGAAATAAATGTCTGCAGATTTTGCTCTGCATAGCTCCATCTTTTATTGAAAATTTTCTTTTTTCTTCTGCACATTCTATTTATTTTGTGATTGTGAAGCAAACCTAGTGTTGTAAGAAATTTTATAAATTTCAATTTTCCTTTTATTACTTAGGAACTAAATTTGAAAGCAATCCCTACAAAAGTTATTTGGGAGATATTTTCCTACATTTTGCATTCCTTAAACTTGTCAAATGATTATTTATGATTATAGATGCTTCTAAAAGTAAAATCTTCACTAACTTAGTAGTCATTCTTATTACTATCCTTTAACTGAAATTCAAAATTTTAGAAAATGAAACACAAACAAAACAGCATGCTTTGCGTGAAAAACACATTTTGAGGCTCTATATGTAGTGATTTCTAGCAATTACAAGTGAATCGGCAATATTATGAATTGTAACATATGTCACAGTCTGCACCTTATTACACCAACATTTGTTTGTTGATTTTCCAAATCTCGCAAATATTCGCATTGACTTAGAAAGAAACTGAAGAATATTTTTTTGGCATAAATATAAAATGTATGAAAGGTAATATGATTGATTGTTCAGTAGCTTCATAAGCTTAACAACCTCTGCTCTGCACAATTAATAATTTAATAATATGATTGCTCTTATGTCATTAGCATTAGTGTAATAATAATAAATTGCTTAACATTTTTATTTTGATAATTATATAAAATAATCGTTGACATTTGTGTTTCGTTTTCAAAATAAACTGTTTTATTAGTTTGAAAATACATCCAATCTCCACCATAAAATTCCATTTGTTTAAAATTTTTGGTTTATCTTTTAAATATGATTTGTGTGGCTCAATAAAATTTCTAGGCATAATTCCTCATATAATTTTATATTCTTGATGCCTCAACTCTTAAGCTTCACATTTCCCAATTATTATCTGTTTCAGGTTCCCAATGCAGTGCAAAGGCCTCAGAATACCTGTGCCTGAATATATGAAGAAGTGGATAAATGTAAAAATTGTGAGTAGTATTGTCATTGGTACTTATTATTTTAACATTTCTTAATGGGATCTACTGAGCCCGGCAATTTATTGACATCATCATCAGCTCTGTTAAAAGCTCATGGCCCAAACTTGTATGAAGGATATCAGGATGGAATGATTTTGATAACAAAATAATTGCATTTTGATATTAAGTAGCAAAATGTTTTTAGCACCGAGGAATCTTTAAAAAATCTGCCATAAATCTTTGTTCATCTCTGAGTTTAAGAATTAACACAACTGTTTTGAAACTATTTTACAATATTCTTTATCTGCTTCAAAATCACACAGCAAGTATCTGGTCTCTTGCAAAGTTTGAATTAAAGTTTATTTCTTAAAAAACAACTTACATGAATTGCTGATTGATGATTTTTATTGAGAAGGGGAAAAAATATATTTATCCAAAATGGACTGCTTGACATTTTAAAATTTTGTTTCATTTAATTTTCATCATAAAACACTTCATGCATCAAGCATTTCATCATCTGTATTTTCCATTGCTTCAAAAAACTATTCAAGGTTTTGTAATGACCAGTAATGTAATCCTGGAAAAAAGGGTGGGGGGACGTTTACGAGGGGGGGGGGAACTGCTGGTGTTAAAGTAATCCTCGGCTACACCCCTGGTAATGACCAGGGTTGTAAGATTTGCTGCCCGGGTAGCTACCCATTTTCCCCACTGAGCTTGTTTTTTTTTTTTTTTTCTTGGGGGGGGGGGGGGGGGAATGGGTTTCTTAAAAAGATAAAAGCAAATAACCCCTTGTAAAATATTTCTTTTTGATGAAAATTCTACATATGTCATTACTATTCAATATTTAATTTATTGTTTTCAATTTCCATAACTCAAAATTAGATATACAAAGAAAGAAATTCAAAATTAGGTCATTATAAAAAAGAAATAACAATTACAAGGTAGTTGAGGAAAATAACTTGCCCAATTAGAAAGCAAAATATTATTGTTATTATTAACATAAAAGTTTGTAAAAGTTAAGCTTTAATTACATTTAAAAAGGATTTATTTTTAATGGAAAAACACTTCAAGACATCATTTATCTTATATGAAAATGTATAAATTTACATTTTCTGTACTTTTTAGACAAAAGCAGTTTTGGTTTAGATTTGAAGAAGTTAAAGCTTTAGTTACATTATACAAATACAAATACAAAAGTGACGACCAGCAACAGGCTCAGGGGCCTGGTCCTAGTCAATTTAGCAGTCCTCAATATACATGAAATAAGATCAAATGAAATTAGATGCAACATTTAAGTAAGGTAGTTGAAAAAAAATCTGTTTTTTTAATAAAAAGTAAATAAAATTTGATCAAAACTGTTTTTTAATGCTTGCTAAATTATGCATGTTCTAATGCAAAAACATATACATATCTAATGTACCATACATTATTAACTTGCTGGAAAAAGAAATTTTATTTTCCCCGGGTTTTCTATTAAAAACAATCCAAGTTTTTTAATAAAACCCACCCGGGGTGGGTTTTTTACAACCCTGCTAATGAGCCTTCAAAGCCATCACATATCCGCCTTTTAATTATTTTTTTTTCTTATGAGTGACTACAATATTTACTTTATCCCATTCTTGTGCATTTAACTTTTTCTGTGACCAGTACTGTATTTACATATGGAATAATTGTTCCATATCCCAGGGCATCAGGCAGTGGATAAAGCAAAATAACTTTCATTTTGCTACATCCACTGCCTGATGCCACTTAAATTTTTTAAGTTGCTTGTTTTATTTTCAAATTAAAGTACTCTGATGAGGGTATTGATTATTCCAATATAATTGATGTACTCAACCCAAAGAAACCCCCTAAAAAGCTTGGATTAATAATGCTTTATTATAATTATGCTTTTTACAAAACTATCTTTAATAATGTTAGTAGTAAAAATATCTCATATGAATTCTAAATGCGTTACCCAGAGGCATAGCTAGGGTTTTCAGCGCCCGGGGACAACTGAAGATTATGTGCCCCCTATGCCTTGGGAGCGCCCCTAAAAGAAATTTTAAAACCTTTCTGCTTCCTAAGTGATAAATAAGCTCTAAGAAGCAGCCCTTTTAACTTTAATTTTTATTAGCGACTATTCACTTTGAAGAGAAAAATGGCACACTTTGGCTTCGCAAAGTTATTTGTCTGATTTCCCACGCACTCCTGTGCTACATTGGTCATTCCCGATACGATTTGTGGGGCTCTCACTTTTTTGTCGAATATATTCACACCTCTTCAGATCAAATAATTTTCTTTTCGCATTTAAAAATAAATTAAATTAGCAGTAATTTGGGGCCCCATGACGCTGCGCCCGGGGACAGCTGTCCCTACTTGACCCTCCCTAGCTACGCCTCTGGCGTTACCTTTCCTTAGGGCTGTAACATATCTTTCCAAATTGCTGTTTTGTTTTAACTTGTGCTTTTATATTCTTCTTTTACAACATTATTGGGGAAAATATGTAATTAAAAATAAAACTTCTTTGAATTTTAGAGTTTTGCGGAAGTAAGCAGTGTTTATCCTCGCAATATGGTCACAATGATGAAATATTGTCAGCTGCAACCCGAGGGAAAATTGCATTCTGGGCTAGGTAAAACATTTGTTATCAATGTTTTTAAAAATATCAATGTTTTGAATTATTTGTGTATCAGTTGTGTGCTATATATTGAGTAATTTTTCTCATGATATGCTAGACTTTTTTAAAATTATAGTTTATTTTTTTATTTATATTTCCTATTACAACATGAGGGAAAGTTACATTCCGAGTTAGGTAAAACATTTATCATCAATGTTTTTAAAAATATCATTGGTATGAATTATTTGTGTCAATTGGGAGCTATATATTGAGTAATTTTTCTCGTACTATAGTTGGCTTTTTTTAAATTATAGTTTATTTTTTAATTTATATTTTTTGTTACAAAATGAGCGAAAATTACATTCTGGGCTAGGTAAAACATTTATCATCAATGTTTTATAAAAATCATTGTTATGAATTATTTGTATCAATTGTGAGCTATATATTGAGTAATTTTTCTCATTATGTAGTAGACTTTTTAAAATTATAGTTTATTTTTAAATTTGTATTTATATATCGAAAGCATTAAATTTCGTTATTTTATCAAAAAAGCTACATTATCAAATTTTGGTATATTGAAGAATTTACAAATTTAGAAAGTGCACATTGATACTATTCGTGTAGGTGCAGTTTGCACTTGCTGTATAGCCATCTGATATTCCCATATGATCATGCAACTTTGTATGGTGTAATTGTGGAAAAAAGGTTGAGGATGCCATCTCCCCCCCCCCCCTCGACTAAACGACTGCATTCCACAGTTTTATTGTTGCTATTACTATGACTATTACACATTATGCAATTTATTCTTGCAACACAAGTAATGACCATTGGTGTCGCTACATCGTGAAATTTGACATGAATGTGTATCTGGTTGTTAAGTTCTGCAGGTTCAAACATAATGCAGATACAAATAGCAGAGCCGTTGAAAGAGAGTGTCAGGCAGGACTGATTCTGGGAGCCCTGCCTTTGGAGGGGGCCCAGTAGTCAGAGTAGTGCAGAGGATAAAAATTTTCTACAGCTAAGAGGCAAGTATAAGGGGGGCGACTAAATTGACATGGGGCCCACCTTGGCTCTCTACACTCCTTTCAAATAGAGTGGGTTGAAACTCGAAATGGAACGAAGCTTTGATCTGGACAAAAAATAAGCTACGATTTGGCCGATTTGTCCTACAACAATAAATGCTGCAAATATTCCTTTAACAATTATTATAATACAGCCATGGAAAAAATTATAAGGACAAGCAAAAAGTTGCCAATTCTAGGAGTTACTTGGCTAGAAAAGTATGAAAAAAAATTTTGTGTTTAAAATATACATAAAAAGAGACATTTTAGAGCAAAATTTACTCCGAAAATTTTGAAAATTATTAAAATACATGAATTTTTAAGATTTTAATAGTTTGCTACTTGGAAAAAATTATAAGGACATACATTTCTTTTGAAATAGAAAGCAAAAATTTGCATATTTAGTCGTATCATATGATTGTTAACAATAACCCAAAACTGTTATGCAGTAAAATTTTTCACTTCATCTCATTCTTTATCATGCCGCGCAACACACAACTCTCTGAATGTGAAAAGGGACCAATTATTGCATACAGAAAATGTGGAATGAGTGGAAGATAAACAGATCTAAAACAGTAGTTTATAATTTTTTGAAGAATCCAAAGGAGTATGGGAAGAAAAACCGTACAGGTAGGCCTCCCACTCTTACTATGCTCCAGAAACGTTCTATTGTCCATCGAGCTTGCTTAAAAAAACAGAGTTCTACTCAAATTAAAACAGAAATGAATTTACCATGCACAAAGCCAAACGGTACGTAATGTTCTGCAAAAGAATTCCAATGTTAGATCTGCTAAACTACTGTCACGTCCGGCACTTACAAAATTTTACAAAAAGCGTACATTGGAATTCGCTGAGAAATACGTTTCTTTTGGGTCTAGATGGAAAGAGGTCGTATTTTCTGATGAAAAACAAAATTAATTTGGACGGACCAGATGGTTTTTGCCATTACTGGTATGATTTGCAAAAAGACAGACCTTTTTTTTTCCAAACGACAGTTCGGAGGCGGTTCTGTGATGGTGTGGGCAGGTTTTGCAGCCAATGGAACAACACCAATAGTGTCCATTCAAGGTTGCTTGAATTCAGAATCATATGTTTACATGTTAGCTGAAAATTTATTACCTGAAGCACCCCTTATCACAAGTGGTGATTATTTGTTTCAAAAAACGGTGTTTCCGTGCATCATGTTCATGGTTCGAGGCCAATTCAGTGAAACTTTTGGACTGGACAGCAAGAAACCCTGATTTAAACCCCATAGAAAATCTGTTGGGCATTTTAGCTACAGAAGTGTATAAAAATGGGACACCATATGGAAATAAAGACGAACTGATATCATCCATTAATTTGGCGTGGAAAAACATTTCTAAACAAACTTTAACTAAACTTTCTGAGTCAATGACTGGACGATTAATAAAGGTAATTGAGAAAACAGGTGATTTTGTAGAATACTAATTTATTTTGAGACATATGTGTTAATGTCCCTATGTTTTTTTCCATATTTCATATAATACATTTGTATTAATTTGTGATTTAATAATTTTATTGTAATTTAATTTCATATTAACAAGTTTCTAATGTTTCCTAATTACAAGTAGTTAATTAAATTTGATTTTGTTTGCAGTTGATGATTATTTTAATATATAATACTCATTTTTCAACGTGTCCTTATAATTTTTTTCATGGTTGTATATTGTCTTTTAAGTTATGCACAATTGTGTATCCTAATAAAAAAAAATACAAATTTATATTCAATTTAAAAGTTTGTGTGTATATAATAGTTTGTGTTCCCGCGTAACCTCAAACCATTCAATAATTTTATTAATTTGAAAGTTGCTAAGAAAATAAATAAGTTACATTAGATTGTATTCAGTTAATATTTATCAGTATATTATTTCATGAAACAAAATAGATGTAGTCCCTTTTAAGAAAATTGAGCGCACACAGGAGGGTGTGATTTGGCATAGTGATTCATATGGAGGAGGAGTGCTGAAAGATAAAATTTATCTATAATTTTTGTTATAAATACATTAAATTTAATAACTAATTCAGTGGTCAAACTGTTTGAATGAGAACAGATTATGGCTAATTGAAATATATAAACAAACAAAACTCTTGCCAAAATGAAAAATAAACAAATGTCTAAAACTTGTTTATATTTCAGGGCTGAATTTTATCAATTATCCTTAATAATTTATTCACTGGGTTAGTTTATCTGTATATTAATATGTGCAGAAAAAGACCATGATTGGTGGCATTTATTAAAAAAAAATACACAGTTAACTGAATCTTATATGAAACTGTGGATACTGTAAAATACAGAATGAAGTATAATATGATATTATATACATTTATTGTGCATTCAATCTTAAAGCTCAATATGTATAGTGGTCAAAACTTTGGCATTTGGCACTTTGGTCCAACTGCCTTCGTGCCATCACTAGTTGAAACCAAATAGGAGAGCTAGTTCTTTGGTCCTTTCAAGCTTTTGATCTCTTTTGAAGCATTAATCTTAATCTGAGGTTGGAACTCTTATTGCTCAAATTTATCATGTAATATACTTCATTTTTTTTCTCTAGTTGCGTTATAATTGTCATTGATATTCAGTTGATGTTTGACTGGTTAATTCAGGTTGAAAACATACACAGACATTTTTGTGCATGTTGGATTTTGTGTTACTTTAAAAATGAAATTAAGAGTCAAGTGTATTTGTTTTTTTATCGAGTAAGTAAATTAAAATTGCATTTATAAAAAATAAACTTTTGTGTATTTGTATCCTGCCATTTGTGAAGTTGACTGATATCTACAATACATGATTTACTATAAAATGCTTTTTTCCCCTTAATAATGCTTTATTTTAATTATATTTTTAAACCTATCTTTAGTAAAAAGAGTAATAAAAATATTTCTCTTTAAATGAAATGCAGCATGTATTGATATTTTTAATAATTTTTAAATATAATTAGGTATAGGTTTTAGCGGGTAGCTAGTTTAAATTGCCCAGGAGATTTTAAACTGAAAAATCCCCCCCCCCCCTCCATATACAGTAACCTATCGCTATATCGCTCCTCATTGTATCACTCATTCGGGTATATCGTGCTTTTTCTATGTCTCCCAAAATTTTAGGTTTGAGCTCTTAAAAGTAAAAGTATTGCATTTCTCAGTAAAGCTCTTTTCCTCCATTAAACAGAACCATCGTCAAGGGCGGATCTAGAAAATCTTCAAGGGGGGGGGGGGGGGGCGATTTTGGAAATCTCGGGGTTCAATGTAAGGATGGATGGAGGAGATTCTTCATTCCTTTTCAACAGTCCCTCCGCCCCCCCCCCCCCCTTTGTTTTTCAAACAGCAGGAACAACAACAAAAAAAAAAATGCTAGTGTAGTGATATTTAAAATTTTACTAGCACATTTTTTCAATGCATATACGTTTATTCAAAGTCCTTATAAAAGGAACACAAGCTGACGTTTTTTTGCTTTCGCAAATCTGTCTATAATTTTTTCAACGTCCAATCTTTATGGATATGCAATAACGCTAATTCAGTGAGTCTACCATCACTCATTCTGCTTCTTAGCCAAGTTTTAACCGCGTTAGGATTTCCTTCAAGCTTTCTCAAGAAAAATGTAGGCTTGTAAATACATTTTCTAAATTTGAATTGATATGTCTAAATTACAAAATAATAGCAATTATTAGTAATATATTTTCTAAAATTTTCAAAATGTAATACTAAATATGTACTAAAAAAACCATCAACGAGTATGTGCAATTTATATAAACATCTGTAATTATGAATGTTCAATGAAATGTTTCAGGCTCCAGGTTTTTGCGTAAATGCTGCAGGAATTTACACCACGTGCTAAGGGTTGGCTAGCTGTCACCAGTTTGATGGGTAGAAGAAAAGAGCAGGGAATCTCTTTCCCATTACTCTGAGGATTAGCAACTCAGCAATACTAAAGGACAAAGGGACAGGGGGAAAGCATAGAACTTGAAGGGCGTTTTGGGATTCCAAGAACATAAAAAAATGGCTGGTCCCGGGGCACAAAGAGTAAAAACTCACTTAGGAGTGTCGTTGTAGTATCCACTTGAATCAGCCCGAGGGGGGGGGCAATCGCCCCATCCCCCCCCCCCCCCCCTTAGATCCGCCGTTGACCATCGAACAGGAACGTTTTCTTTTCTTCTGAATTTGCTGCAATTAAAAGCTGCAGCAATTCTTCTCCCACTCCCCAGCTTACATGCCTACAGAATGATTCTACTCAAACCAGTTGATGTTTTACTTGACATTTCTTTTTGTATTGATCCTAACACCCATAGGATGAAAGAGAAGATTTTTACTAAGCTTCCTTTTTGTTAAGCAACTTTTATTAAGAAAGTTGTCATTATGTAAGATTAAATTAAATTTTTTATGCCGACACTCAATTTACTTGTACTTTTTGAGTTATTTCTAATGGCATCGGTTATATTGCGCATTCGGATATATCACGCTTTTTTGCTGTCCCCTGACAAGTGCGATATAACGAGGGGCTACTGTACTATCATTCATTTTTGTAATAATCGACACAAAATGTGTTAGGAAGTAGAAAGTTTACCTTCATGCAGAACAAGTAGAATAGAAGAACAATTTAATCAAATGCACAAATGAGCAACACAGTTGCGAAATGATCCTTCACCTCGTAGTTTTCTGCATTGATGACTGGGTTCCATGTAATCCTGAAACATGTGTATGCAATTTTCATCACTCATTGATAACTAGAAAGTCATGAGTGAACAGGGAGTTGCAAGGGCGTAACCAGGGGGGGGTTTTGGGGGTTCAACCCCCCCCCCCCCATTGGGTATTTAGTTATTTATTCATTTTTGTTCCTCGACTTGGTGGAAATTATGTCAAGTTAATCGGGTTGTGGGCTTGGAATTTTTTTTTTACTTCGTGTGAACAACATAGGAGACAAGCTGTAGAATTCCCCTCATCTCTTTCCTCGGACAAAATCGTGGAGATGGACGTTGAAGGAGAAGAACGGGCAAGACTCTCGGGGCCTGGAGCACGGTCCACCACTAGTTCACATTCGTGAGAAACTGAAACTGAACCGGAGAGTCACGTGATAAGGGGGGATGCATGTGATAAGGGGGGATGCATCTGTTAATCGTCATTTAGGGGCGAGTCTGCACTTGTAGCCAAAGTTGAACTGGAGTTTCTCGGAATTGGTGGAGGGGTTGCTGTTTCTTTTGGTTCTAAAATTCCGAGAGAACCGAGGGATGTAAACTTGTTGGGAAGGGGGGGGGGTTAAGACGCAACGTTATAGCCTTTTGTATCGTCTATAGCTTGAAAGAAAATCGCAAAATAGTTACAGATGTGCAATGTCTTTCTTTTCTTTTTTACCATTGTGCTGTGAGAGCCATGTGCTTCAGTTTCTGCAGTTGAAAAATTCAGATTCATGCATCACTCATTTAGTATCAAAATGCGTAGCATTTTCCTTCAATAACTTACCTTTTCAGTTTAATAACAGTAATATTAAAGGATTATAAACATAATTTTAAGTGACTTCTGCCATAGGCGTAACCAGGGGAGGGTTTTGGGGATTCAACCCCCCCCCTATTTTGTATTTAGTTATTTAGGCACACAAAAAAAATTCTGGCTTCGCCTTGCAAAGCACATATCTATTTTTTCCCTAAGAAAAATAAACACATATGCATATGATTTTATTTCCTCTTTCTGAAGGGTGATCATGACCAAAGTACGTAGCTCATATTACAGAGGACTTTTCATCTGGTTATAATCAACCCCCTTATCACCTTGGGGAGGGGGGGTTACAGCAAAAGGTGGCTTCAATCACCGTACCACACACAGACAGCAGAGATCCTTTCAATCACTCCAGATGGTTTTCTTACCTTCTTGATGTCTTTTTTACCCAAAGGCAGCAATTTGGGAACACAGTCGCACCAGTTTCCTGGAAAATATTCTCCTCTTTGATGGAGGTTTGTTTTCTGATAAACTGGTGTTGTAGGCAAAGCCGTAAGCAAGGGGGAGGGCAATGGACCCGAGCCCCCCACCCCCGAAATACTTTCAAAATTTTTAACCTGTCTGAAAAAAAAAATTTAAGCAAAAAAAAATAATGATTAGATTTTGTTCTTTGAACCAACCTGTTTGGGAGCGGGAGGGGGGGGTCCTCTGTTTTACAAATGGGGAAACGGCGAGACGGCGCTTCAAACATCTAGGGCCTACAAACCAGAACTTAAAAAAAGACTCTTTTTTCTCTCAATTCTCCAGAGGATAGGTCCCGCGTGTCATCAACAGATAGCGGATTGATTCCTTGCCTAAGGACTGCATATGGTTCTAATCACCCGACCACACAAAAACAGGAAATATAGTGATCCTTTTTTCGCAAAATGCGAGCCTCATGGAACCACATCTGCCATAAATATATGTACAACAGTTTGGTGCTTTGTCCATCCTTGCCCGAAGGTTACATTCGTGGAAATGGCGACACTCTAACTACCCATATTGTGGAAGTAAGCTAATGCCTAATGGACCCCTGCTTCTACGATTGCGGGATATGGATGTTTGTGCTGTTATTGCTGGAACAAATCTTAGTTCTTTTATTTTCTTTTTTAAACTAGCAATTCGTAAAATCAAATCAACATAGAAACGCTTCCGACAAGGGGGGCGGGGGGGAGGGCTCTTGCCCCTTTGCGGATGCCTCTCCTCGAATCATATTCTCTTTTTTTTCCCAACCATTTTGCACAACAAAACAGAGACCTTGATTGACCTTGGCAGTTGGGAATTTAGTGGGTTCTTGTGGTCTTGCAAAAGTCTCCTTTGCTCGCCTGCGCACAAATTTTGATTATGAGTAAAAGAAAAGGTGAAAGTATTTTGTCCTATTTTGGGAAGAAACCCTGAAGCAGGAGAGGTATGGTTGTTTTTATGTAATTTTTTCGAAATAATAGTTTAGCTGCCCCCTCCTCTTTTTTTTTTTTTTTTTTGCAATTTTAGTTTCAACTTTTTATTTCTTCCTCCCATGCTGAGAAACTGCTTATTAATCCTCCTTTTTTCGTTTTTTAACTTCATAGGGGATGATGTCACACTACTTCGGGCGGCGGGGGGGGGGGGGGGGGGTCGAGAGATTGTGACAAAGGGGGGATAACAAGAAGTGTGACATTACACATTTTGATTTCTATAAAAACGTGTAAAAAACCAGCAGATTAAACTTATTTTTGATAATTTTTTATTTTCATAATTTGATTTTAAAGTTTCATTGATTTCATTTTATATTGAAAATACGGATGCTTATTAAGGTTTGAAGTCACTTCTAGTTAAAATTTTAAAAGAAACTCTTCTTCGGTATTTACTTTTAAAATAAATAAGTGCGGGTCATTTTTCAGAAGTCAATTAATTATTTTTCACTATTATGCACTAATTATCTTTTTTCTATTTTAACCTTAAGCTAATTTTATGCTATTTAAGTCCACGTGTAATCATTATCATTTATTGTTATGCCCACAAATGTCGTTAAAAGTTAAAAAATAAAACTAAAAATGTGATTCTTTAACGTAAGTACTTTATTTCCTAACTGCAACACTGCAAGTAAGTTGCACACACTGCAAGTGTTCATGTAATATAGCGTGACACGTGGCAAAGGGGATAGGGGTGTGTTGGAGAGTGTGATTTTGTGACAAAGGGGGGGAGGGGGCTCAAATATATTGAAAGAAAGTGTGACACTGCTTATGAATGGTCCCATAGAGCGTTTATAATAACATTGCGAAGGTGAAAAATACCGCGACAAAATTACACTTTTACTTAGCCTAATCATAAATGTACATTGAACAAAAAAGATCTGAATTGATTGGTTCTCATGGGCTGCAATAGTGGCACAACTCAAAAAAACACGCGTTTCGGACCAAGAACAGATTGTAAACATGAAAATACATATTCTTTTCAGCAGCAATACTAGCACAACTCATAATTCAATATTAGTCCTTAAGATGTCTTAAAAGCGTAATTTCTCTTTTCTTTCTTTTTTTAAAAATTGTGATCTGATTTTTTTCGCCGATGGCGGGGGGGGGGGGAGTTGACTTGCTCCGAGGGGGTAGCCCCCCCCCCCCCCGAGAGATGCCTGAAATAAACACGGAGTATACCTGTAATGACAAGTATTGATGACTAGTAAATTTTGAACTCTTGTGCAATGCTTATTGGTGTTTAGTCTGTACATTTTTAGGGTGACCCCCCCCTTTCTCCAACCCTAGTTACGCCTATGGGGAGTTGTGTGTTGAGCACTTCTTTTTTGCACTGATGAAAAGGCTCCATGTAGCTTCGAAATTGCTATTTGCGATATTTGTTCTGACAATTTTGGCTTTTTTACGTTGTTCTTTCTTTGTGCTCATTATTTTAGCACAAAACATTTTGATAATTTGTTTTATAATTTTACTGCTTATTTGTGCTTTTATTTGCTCTGATTTTCTATTTTATTTCACAACATTTGATTGTTGTAAGACTTGATACAAAGTCAAATTCCCTTGTTTGAATGCATTGTACACTTTTTGCATTTTCACCATTTTTTCCCTAACAAAATTTTATTGTTTTATTTTTTTTTTATTGATTGATTTATTTTAAAATGTGGTGCTAGCCTTTTTCATCTGTGTATGTTCTGTGTTGTGATGCAAGTTTCTTAGTCCAGGGTGCGTACGCGTCCTGGAAAACCTTGAAAGTCCTTGAATTACATAATTTTTTTTCAAGGCCTTGAAAGTCCTGGAAATTTGGAATAATGTACAGAAATGTCTGGAAAGTCCTTGATTTTCTCATTTTTACTATTACTTTGCAACTTATCAACAGGAAAATTCACCTTTCTTCAAATTCCTACCTGCAGACATGTGATTTTTCCGTATTTTGATGGAATTCCGTAATTTTGGTAATTTTGGAAATCAAAAATTTGTAATTTGGATTATTTTTCTCAATTTTTTTAACCCTATGAACATTTTTGAAAGTAGCGTGCTTGCATTACTGCGAAGTTTCACAAATTAAGAGTAAAATTTACATATTCGGTCCGGTTTTTGCGCTTTTAAGTGTCAATCCCGAGTTTTTAAGCATTTCGAAATCTGATTGCATCGGCTTCTGCAAAACTTCCTAGTTCTCGTTTAATGTCGGATTCTTCCCCTTAGACATCAATAAATTTGAGCTTATCATTATTTTTAATCTTTCTTAAGTTTCAGCTTCTGTAAAGGACTTGCAGAAACGTCATTTGGCCACGCCCACTCTAAATGTCGCCGATAATCAAGGATCTTTTAGCCTTTAAGTTTCAGTGATACATCAGTTGATTATAATTATTAAATATTAGAGCCTTATTAAAAATCTGTTTTAAAATATTTTTGCCAAAAATGTTTCGTTTTTTTAAGTTGCTTTTTCTTTTTTTTTTGCATGTAATTTAAAATGTGTTTAAATTTTAGATCATCTTTAGCGTTAGGGTTCCCCCCCCCCCCTTTCAAGTACTCATTTTACATTGTTACAAAATAAATAATATTTCTTTCTATTTTAATTCAATATATAAAACATGTAAAAAAATATTCACACCTATGAACATTTTTGAAAGTAGCCTGCTTGCATTCCTGCAAAGTTTCACAAATTACGAGTAAAATTTACACATTCGGTCCGTTTTTTTGCGCTTTTAAGTGTCAATCCCGATTTTTTGAAGTTATTTCATTTCATTGAAATTTTTATAGTTATCAAGTATGAAATAGTTATTTCAGTTTAAGAAGTTATTACTCAGAAGCATGTCTATTTCTTCAAAAAATGCCATGTCACTTCCACCCTTTTTTTGGTTAGACATAATGCCCCAATCATTTTTTTATATTAAAGTAATGAGTTGACTTGCTTAGTAATTAATAATTCTATTGCATAGTAATTTATGCTTGTAATATAAGCCTTTTTAATAAGCTTTTACACAGCGTTATGTTGTGATTTTTCAGTATTTTTTTTCCCAGTGAGGCACATGTCTGACCTGACAAGCAATTAAGCTATGGCTCGTTACATACACAGCCGATACAACACATAAATCTAATTAATGTGCGATATGATAAATTTTTATAGTATTGAATATGAAGTTATTTTATTACAGTTAGAGTTTTCTAAATTAAATGGTATTAAAGAAATATTTCTGGCTTGTAATGTAACTTGTATTGAAAGTGGTTAGGTTTACTTATTTTTTGCTTGAAGAGTCCTGGAAAGTGCTTGATTTTTACTCCGAGAATAGTGTACGCACCCGGTTAGTCCCTACATGTAAGAGTGAAAGAATGTTTAACTATGAAGAAAATTTGAAAAATAAATGTCCTTTCATTTGCGCTGTAATGAAATGTTGAACAAATATTTAGTTTCAAAATACCTAATTGAGTGTCTTGTTTTAGCCAAAGCCATTGTAAAGATTTATTTTTAACATTGCAATAGTAGCCTCTGTTAAACATAGTTTTTCAATTGTTTTTTAATAACAGTTTGTGGTGTTTTTACTCGAATTTACAATTATAAATGCTTTTTTATCTACTAATCAAGATTACTTTTAATTGATTTGTAACAATATTTTCATAGTTATAGATTGATCAAGGTCTTATGATTTATTTACTAAATAAAAATAAGTAATTAAATAGTATGTTTTTAGAATTTATTATAAGACCTTTGTACTTTTGATGTATAGCTTTTTTTTTTTTTTAATTTCCATACAACTGTGCTTGTACAATATATATTTTTTCTTTCCTGTCCATATTTTCAAAAGTTTTTCTTTCGTTTTTTCCTTTTTATTGCCATTTTTGAACGCAACTATGAAAATTGCAAAGTAATAAAACTGAAATACGGGTTATGTTCAAGTGAGAGAATAGGTTGTTTTCCCTGCATTGACGCGGTACTGACAAGGAAACAACTTTCACAGAATTAATTAATTTTTATCTACACTTTACATACAAAGGGCTTTCCGACAAAATTGGCAACCAGCATGGCAATACCCGGAGATAAATGGTGTTCTCTTGAGTTTTCTAGGATGCTTATAGTGTTCAGTTGTTCAAGTTCATCAGCTAGATGAGCTTGATTTGCGATTAGCAACTGTGAGTGAAGTGTTATGATATTGTATTATATCGTTCTGTGGGATTTTACTCTGCATTGAGCGCAATGGAATAATCCTGCAAAATTGTCTAAATCTGTTAAACAATATAGTGCAATTGATCATTATTATTGATAGTTTTTATTGTCAATGTCAATATTTTTTGCATTATTAAGGTACCTTATCATACGTATTTGAGTTCTTAGATGTTGTTGACTTCTCTTTCAGATGACACAAAAAATATAGCAAGGGTTTTGAAAGATTTAGCTGATAGAGGAGTTGTTTTTGAATGCAATGGTCAGACAAATTGACCTAGAAATTGTTTTTTAAAAATTGATTGTTCACATATTCTTTGTACAGCTGTAAAATAAATTTTATTTATTTGAATAAGAGTTTAATTCCTTCTCCAAAATTTTTATTTTTTATTTATTCATTTTCATTTTTATGTTTCGCACGTTTCATTAAAAGTTCAATATATTAGTAGTTAGACCTCGCATCAAATGTAGTAAAAAGAAATTATTATGAAATTAATGATTAATTGATATGTTCTTAATTATATATTTCTGACTATTTGTCCTAAAAGCTATTTTATATTGTAACATTGTGAAACCAATTAAATGTGCCAATACTCAAAAATTATGAACCAAATTGTTATAATTTGATCTCTGCGTTTCTATTTACAGGTAATTGTTGATACAAGCAGATCCCACTATCACGCTTTTGCAGGCCTGAAATTTTCTGGCTCCCCCCCCCCCCCCCGCCGCAAATAAAGGAGCAAACGTTTCTTAACTTTTAAAACCCAATGACGGCATCTAACACGAGCGTTCCCGAAATTAAAAAAATCGAGCTTATACAGAAATACTGATGTTTTATATTACTCTTACTGTACTTACATTTATTTACTGTGATGCGTATGCAGATACTAATAGAGAGGACATTATTTTTTATAGTTTTGAGCAAAGGAGAGTTAGAGGGGACATGATTCAGTTGTTTAAATTCATTAAAACGGGAAATGTTGATGGACTACAGCTATGTGCTGAAAGTAGAACCAGAGGTCATTGTTTTAAGCTTTTCAAATCTCGGGCTAATCTTGAAATTGGGAAAAATGACTACTTCAGTAGGGTTGTAGGCAGTTGGAATAGTTTACCAGAAGCGACTGTTAATTGCAGTGGGTTAAAAAATTTTAAGAAAGCTATTGATGTTCATTGGGGACTGCTAAATTTACTAGGACCAGCCTAGCTAGGCCCTGAGCCTGTTGCTGGTCGTCACATTTGTATTTGTAATTAGTTATTGCCCTAGGACTATATAAAAATTTTACTTATTTTCCTGAGATTGATGAAAATAAATATTATCAAGTGAAAAGGTGACAGTTACGAAGAATTAAAATTCAAATAGCTTATAGAAAATAAAATTTACCTATCTTTTGATTTCAAAGGTAAGGGAAAAAATTTGTAAAAAGTAACATTTGCCGTCATATTCCTGCTTTCCCTCCCTATTTAGAAATCCAGGCTTACACACAAGCGAAAGCACTATATTAAAAATACAGGAAAAAATAATAAAAGCAGTAGTTTTGCAATGCTCGAAAAACCTTGAAAATTTTACATGCCCTGCCGGCCATGTTTGTCGAAAAAACACATGGCCGAACAAAATTTTTACGTGCCCAGAAGTTGTTTTATTGCATATTAATAAAAACATTTGAATTTGTCTTATGGCATTGATCAGACAAAAAATTAAATTAACAGCTTTAGAACTGAATCTAGCATTATTTTAACGTTAATCTAAATCGTAAAAAATTACATTACAAATAGATATTATATAATAAGGACTTTACAAGAAAAAAAATTGCAGAACTTTATTGTTGAGATGCATGTTCGTCAACATGTCAATTTTGAGCTCTAGTAAGGATGCGGTGAATTTTCATTAAAATACGAATTATAATGTATTGGAAGGAAATATTTGATAAAAAAAGTACATGCCCTACCGGGCATGGAAGTGTAGAAGATTCATTCCCGATCAGAATTTTTACTTGTCCCGGGCATGTCGGGCAGTATAATTTTCGAACCCTGATGGATGCAAAATATAGATTCATTCATTGCATGTTTGACATCTTTGCTTCATAGCTGACGCATTGATGTTACAAGGTTATCCAGACATGCTATTTCTCTTGCTTTTCCTGTTCAATCTCCTGTCTCCTGCCACCCTAAAGAATTCTCCTGCTTTTTAAGGGAAAAGAATATCTGATTCAGTTTCATTCACCTCTTTGTAACAAAAATTTAGAAAACTTAAGGACTGTTGACAATTATGTCAACTTTTGTTTTCAAAAAGTAATTACTGGCTGCAGCTGTATAACACAAATTTTTGGCTTAGTGTTTGTGCATTAGATAGGAATGATTTGTGAACGACCCCTTGATTTCCAAAAAAGTTTGGGAATGCACCTCACTGAATTGCCGATAGCTTTCTTAATTTTCAAGATGTTCAACTGAAAATTTTCTATGAGTTGCCATTGTAAACTTCGGTGTAACATTATGACAGTTAAAAATTGCTATCTTTCACGCATGCGCAGTAGAAAATTACCTTTAAATGTCCATAATTTATCAAATACTCAAGGTTTTTATTTCAAATTCCAGTATAATGCTTCACGTGTATGCTGTCTAGTTTTCTGAAAATTTGGTATCGTTTTGTGAAAAAATTTGGGGATTATATGTTAAAAGTATGTGAAAGAAATTGGAGAAATGCCTATATCTTCGTGAGTATCAGTACTTTTCACGAAAATGCACAAAATAGTTGTTCACGGCAATTGAACTAATTTCTGAAATTTACAGCTTTTTCCAATGCAGGATCATCCAAAATATTTTTCTCCTTTTTAATTTGTTGATGGTCCCCTAAAGACGAGCGAAGGAATTTTACTGGAAAGTGTTACATTTATTACAGTGTTACATTGTTTTAATTTGCATCGCAAATTAAAACATGACCAAATAAGTAAAAAACGGGTTTTGCTTCGGATTGAGTTTCAAGTATGAAATTACGAAAACTCTGTAGTGCGTCTATTAATTTGGCCAGGGACTGCACACGCGCAAGTAAACAAGCTGCAATGAATGGTATTCCTAAGGTTTCAAGCAAAAAATAGGGTGTTGAAGGGAAAAGATGGTCGAAACGTTTTCACTTCTAATATTTTGTGCTGGGGAGAAAGGATTATTTTTTAGATACTGTTATATATTTTATTTATATTTATTTTATTTCATATTTTCTGTTTATTAATTATCGTCTGCAGTTCAAAACAATAACTTTAACTTCCAATATTTATATACGACTACTACTTTTACTTATCGTTTGTTTTCTACGTTTCCTTTTCCTTCTCCTTCGAAGAACAATGAGCTGCAGTTCCACTGTTATAATGTATATGTTAGCGAATTGTAAATAAATGTAATTATGTGTTTGTCAGGAATATTGAAGTATTATAATATATAAGGAATGTCTATAGTATTTTAATAATACAATTCAATGCAACTACAAGAGATACGTTTTGCATTTATTCCTTTGTTGTTTTATGTAATTAACGTTTTATTATGAAGTAAAGAGATAAATTACTTTTCGATAATTTTCGGAACAATGAGAAAATTTAAAAAGAAATTGAAATCAATATAGCCAGGAGCAACATCAAGTCCAAGAATGCCGATTAAAAATAAAACGTTTGGGGAATAATCTATACCGCTTTGCTTAGGTGCAAAATTTAAAGTTGGAACAAAAAATCCATCAAATAAATAATTGTTAAATCCCGGAAAAAGAGTTAATTGAAAAAAGAGTAATTTCTATCGGACTGAGAGGGGAACTAATGATGAGAAATTAATTCAAGAAAAGTATTTTAAGCAAAGCTTTTAATCTTTTTTATTAACTATTCATTTAAAATGTTTAGAAACTGCTTTTTTCCCTCGTACGGTATCTGTTACACCATTAAAAATATTACTTTCCTTTAAAGGAAGTGTTTTTTTTTCTTTTTTAAAGAGGGAGCTTTAGTCAATTTCCGTTGTCTGGTGGGATTCTTTAACGTTTTTTTTTTTTTCCTTACGGTCTTACGTATAAAAGGTTTGGGTTATTTTTCTGATCTAAGCATTCAGATTTCTTTTAACGCAATGGAGTTGGTTTAAAAGATAAAATTTGTAAGAATTGCATGTAACATTTTTTTGGAATGAATTTTAAAGATAACTTCCGTTTTTTTCTGTGTTGCCTCACAATTCAGTTGTGTACGATTATTCTTTGCTGTTAATTTTTAATAACTATATCCCTTATGCGTTTGGTACACGAATTTAGTTACGCTTCACTTTAAATATTTTAACTTCATTCATTTGAAGTACTGCTATTTATTAGCAGGGTTCAAGATTTAAATGAAATGATTTTTTTGAAAGTCTTTGATTAAAATCTTTTTTTTTTTTGTAATTTTAGAAAATGTTGTTCTAAACATAAAATATGATGCATTTTCAACCAGCTTCAATTAACAAAGCTTCCTAACTCTTTCTGTCTGTCTGTGTGTGTAACATATTTCAGCACTATAAAACGATTTTTTATTTTTTAAATTTTTCAATTGCATTCCTTTTATTCTTCAGACATCATAACAGCAAACCATAATTGATTAAGCCATTTATATTGCAATTCGTTACAATCATGGACCATTTTATGCGTGTTTTTAATAATACCATAAAAGACTTTTACACAACCGAACAATATAACGCAGTTTTCTATAAACCGTACAATTTTTTAGATGTAAATAATATGCTGCGTGCTGCACGGGTGATTCTGATCCGAAAATCTCCGATATGTTCGAAAATTTTAGAGGACCTGTTCCGAAAATTAAAAAAAAAAAAATCGGGTTTTCTTTGACGAATAGTATCTGAGCATTTTATTTCTACTTCGGGATGAGCAAAATATTTAATATTTTTAAGAACAATTATGTTTCTGGGGGGAAAAAGGTCTTCCGGTAGTAATATTACAGTGCCTTCATTTAATCACTTTATTTTATTTTATTTTATTTTTTGCAGTTTGTATGCTTACGTAAGTATAGGGGGCAGGGGGCTATAATTTTATAATTTCTATTTTAAATTCAGGGTGCACGTGTTTTCCGAAAATGATGTGTGACGTTCAGAAAAAAAATTTGTATAGACAATCACCCATGGCGTGCAGTTAACAACCTCTTTGATTTATTTTAGCTTTCAGAATGAAAAGAATTGAAATTAAATGTTTTCATTTTTTCTGTGGTCAGACTGTACCTGATACTTCTGGTGTCTTAAATGTTGAATCTGATTTAAATCATGCATCTGTATTTAATTGTTTTTTTTATTGTTTTTTTTTTTTGGGAATACAAATATAAAAAAGACACTGACCTTGCTCATTTGTGGAGCAAGCAAACTGTTTACCAAGTAACTACACTTAAAACTTTATTAATAAATTTTCATCACTTCATTAATAAATTTTCATTACTTAATTAGCCCTCACACTAAATGTATGTTTTATGAGGCTTGAAATTTTCCTGGAATTTAAAGGTAAGGATTTTATTTTTAAAAAAATGTGTACTCAATTTTTATTAAACAATAAAAATTTCAGTAATGTATTATAAAACAGTAATTTGTTGTCAGAGTTAAGTAGTAGAGTAGTGAATGATTTTAATTTCTATTGCAAAAAAATATGTTCGTACAGCTTTGGATATTTTTGAATAACTAAGTAAGCAATTCAGTTGATGGAAACCACATTTCTAAAAAGAAGTGTAGCCAAAAAATAATAAATCCTTGTGAAATGCACTGTGAAATGACATTGTTCCCTCCGTTGCAGGGGCAAGTTGTTTATCCTTCACTGACACTGCTGTAGCGGAGAAAAAACTTTTAGAGAGTTCATTTGTTTTATTGAGAAATCTTATACCTAAAAAATGACAAATGTCTTTTTTTTTTTTTTTTTAAAGAAAGTGTTCTGGGCAGAGATATATTTTTAAACGGTTTTATTTCACTTGATTTGTCACAAAAGTTTCTTACGCGGTTTTTGACCACTATTACTGCATAAATTATCTTTAAACTTGGCACACAAGCTTATCTTCGATGGCAATACAACATTCTATCCATTCTATAATTTATTCTAACGTTAACTAGGAAAGAAATTAATAATTTTGGAGATTTCAGAGCTATAGAATTATTATTTGTCGAATGGCAACGATAGCTTTGTTTGGAATGCTTAGATAATGCAACGATGTTTTGAATTTTAAGATACTCAAATCATGGCGAAATTTTTTAGTTTTTTTAATAAATAAAACCGTGTAACTTAAACATTTTTACAGTTTTATACGATTATCCTTTGGAATTTCCCAAGCTGTTCGGTGCTCAGCCATAAAATTCTAATATAAGATTTAATGAAAAAGATTTTACAGTACTTTTGTTATGTATTCGTATCCTTTTGTAGATGTCTCAGTATGTTTCATTTTTATTAGCAATACAAAATTTATTTTACTCATGATATGTTCAAAGAATTACACTGTGCAACACGAAAAATGTCCTTTGGATGAAAGTGTCTGTTTCTTATGTATTTTTGGCTGAAAATTACGAATCTGCAATTATTTCTTGCCTATCACGTACCATTTTCCCAAAATTCTACATTTTAGCTATTTACATATTTTCTGGATAAATGTGCATATTTTCGTAATTTATCGACTTATTTTATTATAAATTACATTTTTCTCATTAGCAATGAAATCGTTGCCATTCTAGAGATCTTTTTAATGAACTTGGGTTACTTTAGCGACATTTTTGGCAACAAAAGCTTTATCTATTTCTCGAAGTTTCGTATCTTTTAAAAGACGACAAAGGCATTTTTTAGACTATTTTGCGGAGAAAGGAAAAATAGTATGCTGCTGTGATGTGAATGTACTACTTTTAATCATTAGGACATGAACACAATTCAGCAGAGTGGCGCTTGTTTTACAGTGCTCCTCCACCAAAGTATTTTTTCCTATTAATTCCTGTAACATGTTCTGCAAACACAAAGGACATTTCAAAAATATGAGTGGGGCAAAACATATCAAATGAGCCACTTGTAAATCTACAATTTTGCCTTTTTTCCACAATTGCACATTATATGTGGTTTATCGAAACATTTGTAAAAGCTCTGGACAGAGAAGGAGTGGCAGTCTTGCATCTCAGGGGAAAAAATTCAAAAATTTAACTGAGACAAAAGTAAAAGAAAGGAGTTTCATTGTCCCACAACTTAAGGAAGTCCTTTCGTGATGAAGAGTATGAAAACAAACAGTCAGAAGCCGAAAAATCCGCCTGGCTTGCCTTTAAATCAGTGTGCTCACATTTCCTTGGAAATGAGAAAGCTGAAAACTAGGAAAATCTTGTTGGTGACATGATAAAATGCTTTTGAATTATAGGTTGCTATATTTCATTAAAATTAAATTTTTAGACTTCCATATGGACTCCTTTTCTCAAAACCTTGTTGCAATTAATGATGAGCATGAGGAAACGTTTCATCCGGACATTTCTATACTTAAAAAGCGTTTCAGCGGTCGATAGAGTGGAAGTTTACGAATTAGATATTGCTAATTTGTTATCAGGGCACACCAACAGATGCCCACAAGATTTAAAAAGGCCAAAAAAATTATTTTAGTGTTTGTATTTTCAATAAGTAAGCCTCAGTTACCATTCTTCTATAACCAAATTTTATAAATATGAGAAGTGGGTCTCCAGCAAAGATGGGACGTGATGGACCATTTTGGTTTGGATATTTGAATCAAGCACCTTTTGTTTATATAGAATCAATCATAGTTTCATCTAAAGGACAAAAAAAAAAGTTCAAATTTGTTGCACAGTGTTATCAGTACACAGCAGCTAATAGAAGCTTTTGTAATTTGAAGTAGAAAAACTAATTAATAACTTTATTACCTTTGAGAGAACACATGGTTAATCCTAAAAACGATCTGGCGTTGTTATTTTTGTCAGTTTTAATATAATTACTGTTTTTGAAAAAAAAAGGAGAAAAATAGTTTCATTTTCAAAATTTTGATACTGTTTTCGCATTTTGCGAAAATATAAATACGTAAACTCATGAATGGTGTAATATAGCGTTTCTCAAATTGTGTTCCGCGGGACCTTGGGGTTCCGCAGAGATCCCTCAAGGGTTCCATTAAACTTGCAGGCTTTCCCTTCATTCAAGTAGGTCATTGGAAAATGAAAAAAATCTTTCGACTAAACGTTATACCTCCTCCAAATGAAAAAAGTACAATAATAACTTTCACTTCCATTTAGTAATTTAAATAGTCGGTGCGAGCGGAATTGTTATACGTAGCGCGTTTCTTGATTAGGATAGAAAATAGCAACGATCAGAAAATGCGGGAAAATTCCCTAAAAATGAATATAAAAGCGTGTTGAGTTTAAAACCGTGTTTTAAAATAATATTTGATGTTATTTAAGTAATTTTTTGCCTCAACTATTTTTGGAATTGTTTTTAGATGCTATTAAATATTAATTGATGCAATTGTCATTTTTATTTTAAATTATTCATGTCGAGAATATTTCATCTTTTGAAGAAAACAGGGGTCCCACGGTAAAACCTGACCTTAAAAAGGGTTCCGCATATCAAAGGAATTAAGAAACGCTGGTGTAATAGAAAGGAATTATGAACAGGGACTGTTGTATTTTAAACTTCTCAGATGTTTGGGAGCAAAAAACTCATGTCCAGAATATTTCATTAATACTATTATACTATGGAAGAAAACAAGGATTCCTCGGTAGAACTTGACCTTAAAAAGGGTTGCGCACATTAGAAGAATTAAGAAACACACTAATGTAATAGAAAAGAATTACGAACTGTTGTATTTTAAACTTTTCAGATGTCTGGGAGCAAATAAGAGCAAAGAGCAAAGAAAAGCTCCTAAAAAATGTACACTGATGCTACTTCGCAGAAGAAGTGAGTCGACTTTTGGGCGTATTTCTTCAGAAGTACTATTTATCCGTCCGTTTTAATAATGATGGCTCAAACCGCAAGACAGAAAAAAAAACTGTAAATAAGCAAGATGTTTCTGTCGCGAACAGCGAATAAGCGGTTCTAGCCCTGAGTCAGATTTTGTGGTTCATATCTTATTACATTTCAAAACCCATTAAAAGACATTATTTTTACTACGCTGTGACTTTAGAGATAGCAGCTTCGTTTAGTACACTGTTAAAAATTCTGGTTAAATTTTTCACCAAAAAAAAAAAAAAAAACCCCGGGGAATTTTAGTTGCAACCAACATTAGGAACTTAGTTGAACCATTATAATATGATCTAGTTAATGCGAAACCGGGGACCATTATAATGGTTCAACTCAGTACTATTACTGGTTCGTCGAAGTTTAAACAAATGACTAATTCCTTGAACATAGAGAGCAATTTATTTACAAGTTATTTACAGTATGTACATATTTTAAGCACATAAAAATCTCTCACAAACTTCACCCATCACCGTAAAACCAACTGTAATCTCGTATTTACTTCTCAAATACGAATGGAATCAAACACGAAATGCTGTAAGCACGAAGCTTACAGCACAATGGCTCAGACTGACAGGTAGTCGCAAAAGAATAAAAACTGAACTGAACACTCTAACTTCAGGCCAGAGTTCCTTATATAATATCTCGGATCACGTGACAGGAATAATCCTGAAAGTTCTAGCAAGAACTGGAATTACCCGTCATGATCGAAAAGTCGCCAGGCTTGGCGAGAAACAGCATCTGTACACCTAATTTCGTAACAATACCAAATGTTGGTTGCAGCTAAATTTAACGATTTTTCTCTTTTTTTTTTGCTGAGAGCTTGAGCCAGAATTTGTAACAGTGTAGGGGAATGTGGGGTTAAGTGAAATAGCTAAGATAAATGACATTTTTCAAAATGAACAAATTGGAAATTTATTTTGTGAATAGTAGTACATAAGGAGAAAACTATAAATTTTATAATATAACTTGTATTGAAATATTATTTATTTGTTCGTTAAAATAAGAGGAAAATTATGATATTATTATGATGCCCCGTATATGGGCAAAGTGAAAAATTGAAATATTTTCCTAATGAAACAGTTTTCTATTGCATAATTCACACTTTGCATTCTTATGCTGCCCTATGGTAGTCCAAATAACATGTAATAGTTCATATTTATGAGGTGAAAAATGCTTTTTATTAAACATGAATATCTAAACGAATGAATGATTGATTCACACAAGTGAATAAATAAATGAATTAATGAATGTAAAAAATAAATGATTCTTAAACAAATGAAAAATCCACTTAATAAAATAACAAATAAAGAAAAATTTCAATATTTTTGTGCTCCCGTTTTTAGCCTACTTTCCCGTAAAAGTAAAAAAAAATAATAATAAAGCATGAAAGAAGGCTTAATGTATCTTGAAATTATCGTTAGAAATCAAGAAAAGTCAAAAATAAGTTAAGTAATTAAATAAAGATTGAAAAATAAAAAATTTGAAAGTAGGGTATTGAGATGGGGAAAAAGTGTGTCTGTCGGTCTGTCTGTCGGTCTGTCCCCCCCTAATAACTTTTGAACGAATTGTCCGATTCGAAAAATTCTTTTTGCATTCGAAAGATCTCGGCGAGGACATCTCATTTCCATATTTTACTTTTCCATTTGAACAATTTTTTGTTCAATTTTGAACAGTTCAAAAAATTTTAACATTAGCGCCTATGGGCGAAAATGAAGCAAATTATGTAAACTCTGGGTACAAGATACAAGTTCCAATGAACAAGCTCACTGGAAGAAGTTCTTGGCGGGAAATATTGATTTGAACAATTTTTGTTCATTTTTGAACAGTTCAAAAAAAAAAAAAACATATTGCCTATTGGGAAATTTCAATCCTATATAAATCCTGATCTAACGGACCGATTTGCTTGGAACAAACTTTATCGGAAAGCTCTTATGACGTAGAACATGTACAGATAGAAAGTTCATCCAGAACTAACGAGCCTATTTTCCTATGAAATTTTTTGATCGAGATTTTCAAGAATATTTTTGAATTAATGAATGATTAAATGAATAAGCAAAAGAATGAATTAATAACTGAGTGAATAAATACATGAATGACTGAATAAATGAGTGATTGAATGAATATGCATTTACCGTTGAAAAGGTATATCTGAAGCAATTAAGAACTTAAGCTAAACGAGAAAGAGAGAGAGAGAGATAGCTAGAATATAAATTTGAAGCTGGTGTATACGGGAAAGTAGGCTCGTATAGTTCTAGACGGAACTTCTTGTTTCCTGTCTAGAACGTGAATTAGACATCATTTCTGAATTTAATAATGAGTAACAAAAAGTTTTTGCATGTTTAAAAACAAACCATTCACTTTACGCTAAAATGTATAGATTTTTTTTTTTTAAATTTCTTACTGGAAATAATGTTTGAATGAATTACACTGCTTTTATTCTTAACCGATCATATAGTACTCCATTATCTGGCGTTTTTCGGTTTCGTGAAACTCTAGTTTATGTGTGTTTTTTTCTTCTTTTTCTTTGAAGTGGTCTCGTTAAATCGAGTGATCAAAACAAGAACAACGTAAAGATAAAAATTGTAGTTGGACGAGGAAAGGGTAAAGATAAAATGGGTCACAACTTTTAATTCATCCTTATTAGCAAAAAGGGAAACAATTACCCCGATGCAGGAAAAAATAGTGAGCAATTATTACCGGCGCTTAATTGCTATTAAATCGTCACATCAATGATGAAAGAATGACTAAAGTAGAAAATTGCGTTTGTTAGAAAATATTTAATCTCTTCAGA
The DNA here is from genome assembly GCA_038502835.1 of Octonoba sinensis. Classification (NCBI taxonomy): domain Eukaryota; kingdom Metazoa; phylum Arthropoda; class Arachnida; order Araneae; family Uloboridae; genus Octonoba; species Octonoba sinensis. Next base: position 22,797,475 of record CM076601.1, on the reverse strand, counting down.
CCCCAGGACTAAGCACAAACAATTTTGACTCAATTTTTTATTTCTCTGATTTAAAGAATGATTACAAAATAAAATAACTAAAGATTTTTTTTAAATTTTAATTAATAATTAGTTTAAATAATAATTAATCCCAATTTCCATGTTTAAAATGAAGTAAATTATCTGTTGATTAATTTCAAAAACAATGGGGTGTTTTAGCTTTCAAATTGCACAAACAGTAGTTAATACAGTAGCGGATTTAGGCTGGAGGCCCGGGCCTAGGGCGGCAAATTTTGAGGGGCGCCAAAATTTTTAAGAGGACTAAAATTAAAAATCGATTGGGTTTTCTGTAAACTGTAAGACCAAATTTTAAAGTTTATTTTAATGCGCGCGCTCTTACTATCTAAACATAGTACCATTTTAAGGGTAGAATTTCTTTGTTGAAATAATTAATCAGGCTAGTACTAAAATCTGAAATATCTAAGAAAAAGATTTTAAAAAACTTTTTTTTAATGCTAGCATATTATTTAGTTACGAAATTATATATATATATATTTTTTTGCATATTTTTCATACAAAATTTAATCGTAACATTTGTTTGCTCTATTATAAAACAAAACATTAATTCACCATGATAAATTATACAAGTGTCAATTGACTCATACAATAAATTTTTTATTTTTCAATTTTTGTAAAATGTTTTTAGTTTTACGTAATGTGAAGCCCCCAACGATCAGCATGATTGATCAGTTTTAAAAGGTCGCAGAATGAATTTGAAAAATCGTAAGGGGGGGGGGGGCGCCATATCGTCTCGGGCCTAGGGCGCACCTCAAACCTAAATCCACTACTGAGTTAATAAACAGTATTTTAAAATGTACCCAATTGGGTACACTCGGAATGAAGAGGTTAAGGTGCCAAGAAACAGTCTTACTGAATTTTAAAATTGTCTCTTTCTTTTACTACTTTTCTGCGAATCTGAGCTGTAGCACCATGCGAAACTGTGTATATATCTATGCGCCACGCTTAGGGACATTTCAAAAAAGTTTCATCGCCACGCTAAATCTAGAATCTATGTATAAATAGGCAAAGGCAAAACAGTTAGGAACCATTTTTACCTCTGTTGTTCAACCGATTTTTATATATACAGTGAAACCTCTCTAAAGAGACCACCCACCAGACCGTAGAAAATTGGTCTTATAGAGAGGTGGTCTCTGAATAGAGGTAAAGACTAAAACAACGCTTCATACAATAATGCAACAAAACACTATTCTAAAACTTGTTTTTATTACTATTAGAACAGCTTTATTAGACTGAACAGCTTTAAAAAAAAGAATTCATCGAAGTTTGCTTTGATTTTATTAATTTCTCATTAACAATCTTTATCTTTAAACTTAGAGTTCCTCAAACAAAATGTTCGCTTTAGAGTCACCTCTAGCAGGATATCGATTTAAAAAATTGGAAACCAGTGTATTTTTAGTTAATTATTTCCCCTTCTCTTTTGTCAGGCAGGACTCATTTATAATTGTAATGTCACATTGTTATAGATAGCAGATGGCAGCATGTCTTCGTTGAGTAAATTATGAGGTAATAAAAATAAAATTCATTGTTAACAAGAGTTTGTTGACATGAAGCAGTCATTTTAACAGCAATTATAATAAGAGTTTGAGCTAAGAGTGCATGAAAGGTAAGCATTTAAGTTTTATTCAACTGCCAAACAACTTAGTACGAAATCGGTAGAAATACAAGCACCTACATTGAAGAGTGCAATTGGCCCTGCAGGGACAATGATGTACAATACATTTGCTTTAAGTGAGGATGATCAAAATAAACTCGACGTTATAATAGCCAAATTTGATGAATAATACTTATATTTCATTTAAAGTGAACCGGATACGATTAAATTTTGCGGCACGATACGATACTGAAGTTATGCAAAAACCAAACTATGTTGAAACGAAATTTAAAGATTTGCTTAATGATTATCACAGAAAAGTAACGTAATATTTGCATTTATTATCGTAACTTACGGACTTTAACACATTTATTTCTATTACTTAAAAAGTATTTCCATTCATAGCTCATTTTTTAATTTCCGATTCTTTGGAGTGGCAACACCTTATTTTGCTTATATCTAACGATCTTTTTTTAAGCCTTTCGAATTATAAATCGCTTTTTACGATTTTAAAATGGTTAATTTCCGATCCGCAGACGTTCTGCGGGAGATCAGCTATATAGTACTTATATAATTATGTAAATAGCATAATATTTTAAATGCTAAATTTAATTATTACGGTCGAATTTTGAATGTTGGGTGAACTCTAGTGTAAACAAAACGCGCTATAATATTGAAATTATGCCCGTTTTGTACCCTTTTTAAATCGTTAATTAAACAAGAAGTTCCGTCTAGAACTATACGAGCCTACTTTCCCGTATACACCAAATTCAAATTTATAATCTAGCTATCTCTTTCTCTCTCTTTCTTATTTATCTTTAGTTCTAATTATTGAAAGTATACCTTTTTCAACGGATAATACATATTCATTCACTCACTCATTCATTCTTTCATTTATTCACCCATGCATTTACTCATTCATTCGTTACCTCATTCAAGTGTTTATTCATTCATTTACGCATTCATGTATTTATTCACTCATTTATTTATATTTTCATTTATTCAATAATTTATTCATTCATTCTTTTCCTCATTCATTTATTCATTGATTTATTCTTTCACCCTTTCATTTATTCATTCATTCATTATTTCACTCATTGAGTCACTGAGAAATATCCTTGAAAATCCCGATCAAAAACTTTCATAGCAAAATAGGCTCGTAAGGTCTGGATAAACTTTCTATTTCTACATGTTCTACGTTATAAGAGCTTTCCGATAAAGTTTGTTCCAAGCAAATCGGTCAGGATTAGATCAGGATTTATATAGGGTTGAAATTTCCACGTAAGCTCTGTGTTAATTTTTTGAACTGTTCAAAAATGAACAAAAACTGTTCAAATCAATATTTCACGCCGAGAACTCCTTTCAATAAGCTTGCAATAGGAACTTGGCTCTTGTGCCCAGAGTTTACAGAATTTGCTTCAATTTTGTCCATAGGCGCTAATGTTAAAATTTTTTGAACTGTTCAAAATTGAACAAAAAATTGTTCAAATCAAAAAGTAAAATATAGAAATGAGATGTCCTCGCCGAGATCTTTCGAATGCAAAAAGAATTTTTTGAATCGGACAATTCGTTCAAAAGTTATTAGGGGGACACAGACCGACAGACAGACAGACAGACCGACAGACAGACAGACCGACAGACACACTTTTTCCCCATCTCAATACCCTACTTTCAAATTTTTTATTTTTCAATCTTTATTTAATTACTTCACTTATTTTTGACTTTTCTTGATTTTTAACGATATTTTCACGATACATTAAGCCTTCTTTCATGCTTTATTATTATTTTTTTTTACTTTTACGGGAAAGTAGGCTAAAAAGGAAATGTATGCCTGTATGTGTGCGATTTTCAGCAGAGGCGTAGCTAGGTGGGGGCAAGTAGGGACAGCTGTCCCTGGGCGCAGCGTCAAGGGACGCCAAACGAATGTTAATTTATTTTATTTTTAAATGCGAAAGGAAAATTATTTGAACTGAAGAGGTGTGAATATGTTCGACAAAAAAGTGGGAGCACCGCAAATCATATCGGGAATGACCATTGTAGAACAGGAGTGCGTGGGAAATCAGACAAATAATTTTACGAAGCCAGTGTCCAATTTTTCCCTTAGAAGTGAATGGTCGAGGAATAAAAATGAAAGTTAGAAGGGCTGCTTTTTAGAGCTATTTATCATTTAGGAAGCATAAAAGTTTTTTTCAATTCCCTTTAGGGGAGGCCCTAGGCCTCCAGGGGCTCAGGGGGGTGCAAAATCTTCAGTTGTCCCCGGGCGCTGAAAACCCTGGCTACGCCTCTGGAAATATGAAGCAAACTATATAAACTCTGGACATAAGGTCCAAGTTCCTTTCAACAAGGGGTCGTTCATAAATGATGTCACACTTTTTTCAATATATTTGACCCCCTTCCCCCCTTTGTCACAAAGTGCCACACTTCAGCATACCCCCTCCCCCCCCCCCTTTGTCACATGTCACGCTATATTACGTAAGCATGTACCCTTGCAGTTTAGAAACAAAGCATTACGTTACAGATCACATTTACAATTTCATTTTTGAACTTTTATGACATTTATGAGCATAAGAATATTAATTATTTGTCTATTTAATTTGTGTAAAATAAAATTAAGGTTTACAATAAAAACAATTAGCATATAATATAATATTTAAAAAAATATTAATACAAAAGAACAATTGGAAACAATAGAATTTTAGAGCTTGATCTAGTTTGCTCTAAAAGTTTATCCTTATTTTATGTAAACAAAGTACTCTTAAGAGATTAAATTTCAAAATAAGAAAACCCCGCCTCGAAATGACTTTTCATGACTGAACGGCCTTCTTATTTCATTCTTCACATGAATTTATAATATATATAATGTTATGTGTTATTTATTGTATTTCACATAGGTACAAAATTTTAGACTAGCAATTAGCTCTCGAAAGAATAGCCTCTGCTTGTGCAAGTGCCAGCTCACATACAGGCCCGCCCCTTTATGTATTTCAAAAGCCATTAGACGAACAACACCAGACTATCTTGGGGGAATCAAATCGAAAATAAAATTTTTTCTAGACTGAACAAAAAGCAAGCTTCTCGAAATCCACACGAGCTCAAAAGTTGATAAATTCTCTAAAAATGTAGGCGACAGGCTAAAGACTAAAGAATAAGGAGCCAGCTCCCAAGTGAGTATTGAGAGAGGGAGGGGATGATAGTGGAATAAGGCTCGACCGATGCATCGACCTTGCCGATGCATCGGCGCCGATTGTTCAACAGAGTTGCCATCGGCCATCGGCATCGGCAGCCGATGTTAACTTTATAAATACATCGGCCCATCGGATTTAAAAAACATCTAAAAGCCGATGCAACGCCGATGTTTTTCGCAGGGACAACTTTCCGGTAAACATTCTCTGTCTTTAACTTACTTTTTTTCCTCCATAGCTAAATTTCTATTTCCAGACAATAACAGGCAGCACATGAGTTTTTAAAAAAAAGCACAAAAATAATGTCATTCTACAAAGTGTATTTGATAAAATATTCGGAAAAATAGTTTAATCGATCGCTGCCCGAAAACCTTCATTATTGAAATTATTTCTCTTTGAACAGAATGCTAGCGAAATAGAATATTTAAAGGGGGAAATACGGGTAAAACGGCGTATTAAGAGCAATTTTTATGAATTTTTTTAACGCATAAAGAATAAATATATTTTATCAAGATTTTGAGATTATTTTATAGATAGGTTGAGGAACATTTACTGAAATTTTCAAATATTTTTCTTGAAAAATCCGGGAGATATCGGCTGCTGCACACTGAAAGTCGCAACCCGGGTCGGCAGTTTGCGTACATCCTGGAGGGCACAATTTTTATCTGAAATCAATTTTTTTTTAAATCAACCTTTTTTTTATCAGTGTCTCTTCTAGTTTAACTAAAATCATCACAAAAAACCCCGAAAATTTCTATTTTTTTTAGAATGAGAAAATTAAATACGATTTTTAACCTTTTTTTTTGTTCTTTTCTTACAATAAAAAAAGTTAAAATAAAGAGATGTTTATGATTCTAGTTCAACTAAAGCGCGTATATATAAAGAAAATGTGTGCTAAATTTGATAAGGATTGATCAAAAACTTTGCGAGCTATGAAGAGACGCGTTTGAAGAGAAGAGTGGTATTGAAGGTAAATTTAAGGCAGTAAATGAATCAATTTTTTTTGTACTTATAAGATACTAATACTTATAGAAATTTCTATCCAAGGTCTCAATTGTTAAAAAAATAAAAGGACATCTGCTAACGTTCTCTAATACCCTTCAGGTCATTCATGAAGGACTACCTGCTCAACTGCTCCAAAAGGGGCGCAGTTGAGCAAAAAATTAATTTTTGGAGACTTTTACACGTATTTCCCCCTTTAAAGTAAAAGTAATAGAGGCGTCTTATGAGTGCTATTTGTTATTCGCACTAGGTTAGTTGCCTTATTTTGTCCGTTTTTCGTTCAATAATGACTTTGTGCATTAGATGTCATTGTGCAATAATCTTGTACCATCTGCTTTTATTTTGTCCTGTTTCTTATTATTCCGAAATTGTAAACAATACAAAGTCAACTCAATGAAAGTACGATAATAATTTTACCTGCTTAAACTTTTTTCTCTTAGCCGTTTTTTTTTCCCTTCTTCCATACCACGTGTTACAGTTTTTTTGCAATTGTGCAGCAATCTCATTGCATCTGCTTTTAGTGCGCGGTTATTCTCCTTATTTTATTTTTAGTTTACAACACAGAAAAAAAGTGATCAAAAATAAGAAACGATTTTCATCGAAATTTTATGTGTCAAGGTTCGACTTGCAATTTTCGAAAATTGAATTCTCAAAATGCGAGTTCGCGCTACATGATTTAATAATATCTTAATAAAAATGTTAGCATTTCTTTATTTTCAAAGATTGATCAATGCATATTTTTTTCAAAATACATCTTAATTTTTTATACGATAGTTATTTTAATTTTCCCCCGTGTAAACTTCGTTTTTTAAGCATATATATATATATTTTTTTTTTTTTTTTTTGCTTCGATGCCACGTGTTACGACAGTTGACAGTTTTTCTGCAACAATCTCGTTGCATCTGCTTTCAGTTTCGAATATTTCTTGTTCTTTTATTATTAGTTTACAACATAGAACATATTGATAAAAAATATGAACCAATTCTTCAGTATAAATGTTTATTGATCAAAATTTTATGTGGTTCAAGTTCTATTTACAATTTTCAAAAACGTAATTCTTAAAAAACGAGTTCGCAAGACAGTGTGGAATAATATCTTAATAAAAATGCTACAATTTCTTGATTTTCAAAAATTGACAACATATATATATATATATATATATATATATATATATTTATTTATTTTTTTTTTTTTCATTTTTTTTTTTCAAAACACATCTTAATTTTTATAATTGATCACGTGTTTTTTCAGAAGATTATTTGTCAACAGAAAACTGCTGGTGCTCAAAATATTTTTCACGTTACAAGATATTGGTTTATTTCGGTGACCTTACATTGTGCTCATAAAAATATAAAGAATATGTCGGGTATTTTAGTGTAATTTTCAACTCACAAGAAAATATCTTGATAAAAGAAGATAGTTTGCTTAAGAAAGTTTTTTTCCATCTTCATTCATTGGTAATGACAAAACAATATCGCTTCTGTTCTTGAAGAGTAATATTTAGTATTTCTTGGTTATGAACATTGGGGAGGGGGGGGGGGGGGTTACTGCGAGCGAAACTTTTTAATATTTTATTTTTATTTTATAAAAAGAGCTATTTTTAGTTAAAATAATTTTGTAATAAAAAATAAACAGAATCGTTCCCGCTTTTCTTTCAAAAACGGGGGAAAAATTAAGAAAAAAATCCGATGGGTGTTGACAATTTTGTTAGATGCAAACCCACATTATTTGTAAACCTGTATTATAACATCTACATTCCTCCTTATGAAAACAAAAATAAGAAAATAAAGGCAGCTGCATTTGTCATTTGCAGTGCAGGTGCTACAAAGAGAAAATGTTAGAGGAAAGGGAAGGAGACCCAATCCGATCCAATAGTAGTTGACTTCTTTTGAAAGGATAAGAAAAAATAATTAAAAATCTTCTGATATAGCTATTTTTTTTACCACCAAATAGTTTAATTACCTTACTAGAAACGCGAGTGATTCTATTAGTTTTAATTATTATGTAAACTTCCTCGAAACAGTAACAGTTTTATGGTGCTGGAATAATGCATTTATGTTTTTATAAACATTAAAATAAATAAATGATTTATATGACATTTTTGATAAGCATAATGGTTAAAAGCAAATTTTTTTCCATCGGCCATCGGCCGATGGAAGAGGAAAATAATCGGCAATCGGCCATCGGCCGACCTCGGAACGATCGGCATCGGCCCATCGGCCAAAAAATGCCATCGGTCGAGCCCTATAGTGGAATATACCCTCCCCCTTCGCACATTTTGATATCTAAATAAAACCATTTGGAAAACAGGCATCAGTAAACAGCTTCCAAGTGGTTCCCCCATAAGCTCTATGGATACCCCCAATTAACCAAGTAACCATCCAAGTGATGACAGCTCATTTAAAAGAATTGCAGAATAATCCTTGTGTTTTTTGGCGCCAGCACTGTATATCTAGTCGGGGCTCAGTATTTATCGAGCCCTGCTTTTAACTGTTACGCAACCTCGTCGAGTGTGGTAGTTGTAATGCACAAGGAAAAAAAGCAAGGATGTCTACTACGCCACAAATAATTTTTTTTATCTTAGAATTTAGGCAAAAGAAAAGTTTGAAATTGAATTCGACAGCTTGTGTTAATCAAAACGACTTGCTTAAAAAATGAATGAAATAATACTATTTACTTTAAATTGGTATTGAGTCAATTCGTGTAAAAATGTTCGTGCAAAAACAGAATTAGGTGGTATCGTACTGTCTCTACACTTTTGCTCATACGTGTGTATTTTATCAAAATAGTTATGAAAGGAAACCAAAGTTGAGATGATGCTTATTTTGGGTTCAGCTGCTTTATTTTGATAGTTTTTCTCTTAAGATTGTTTGAAGTCAGTAAAAATGAAACGCGCTACTTTGTCTTAAAAAGCTAAACACCCAAGATTTCCTTTTAACCTCAACCAAGAAGATAATTTAAACCTTAAGGGATTTAAGCATCGATGTTATCGATGCATCGATGTTATCGCAGATAAGCATCGATGTTATCGATATAAAATCAATAAGAATACAAAACAAATTTTGAAATGAAAAAAAAATAATAATTTGCTAGTGTTAAATACTTTTACTTTAACCACAGTGGGTGATGGGACACTTCTTAATACCCCCTCCCTCCCCCTTGTCACAAACTGTCACAATTTCTAGAACCCCCCCTCCCCTCTCGAAGAATGACATAATTTATGAATGACCCCAAGCTTATTCGAAGGAGCTCTTGACGAGAAATATTTTCAGACACTATTGCACTTAAATCCCTGACATTTTGAATACAGATAGTGCTAAAGGGAGATTTAATACACTTCAAAGCTTGAATTTCAAAACTTAATCTAATACCTTTACAAATTATTTTTTTTCTTGTTTTTGTTTGGTTTGATCTTAGTGCGACATCGCCCTTACCATAGCTTCTAATCCTTTCAGAAGGAAATTTAAGGTTTTAACTAATTTGTGCGGTAGAACAAAATCATTTTTCTTAAACTGAATTTTATCTCAAACTTCTAACGTAATTTACTACGAATTTTTTTCAGAAACGAAAAAAGAAGAGACTTTTATTTTCGTGAACTTAAATGAAGGAAAAGAAAACTAAAACTCCTACATTGAAGATTCTAATTTCATTACGCTTCTGAATTTGAGGAAGTAATTGTAACAGTTCCCCTTCATTTAAACAAGAGCGGATAAAATGATGTTTTTCATTGATTTTTTAATTATTTTTTCATTAGGAGTTCAGAGGCTTAATTTTCAGGCCAACAAAATTTTCTCTTCAACGGAAAATACCTCTCTGCATTTTCAATTTCCCTTAGCACGGGCTAGTACAAATAGTTCAAATCTTTAACCCCGGTACCCTATCTGCAATTTTCTGCTATGTATTTACTTTTTACTTAATTAACTTGGATCGAAAATAAAGCTGGATTTCATGTAAAACCTTTTTCATTAATACTTCGTTTTTGGTCGGAACCTTGCCTGACGCGTCAGAAATTACTGTAATTCTTTAAGCATTTAATTGAATCGGTGAGTGGAAAAACAGTACTCGTCCGAAATCGATCGTTTTTAGATATCTGACAAAAATTACACTAATATTTAGAACAACACGTTGCAATGAGAGAGAATACAACTGAAAAGACCTCCCACGTTATAAAACCTAGGCCTGGCGTTAACAAACAAAAAAAAAATAAGTTGTTTTTGCAAATATCTCACAACGTTTTCTGGACTAGTACTGTTTTTCCACTCACGGATTCAATTAATCTTAGGGGTCTTTCATAAATGATGTCACGCTTCGAGGGGGAGAGGGGGGTTCAAGAAATTGTGACAGTTTGTGACGAGGCGAAGGTAGGGGGTAACAAGAAGTGTGACATTGTACATTTTGATTTATATAATAGCATTTAAAAACAACAAATTATATATTTTTATTTCTATATATTTTTTAAAAGTTTCATTGATTTCATTTTGAATCGAATACATCGATGCTTATTAAGCTACTATTGATACTAATTATCTTCTTTGTCGTAAACTTAATCTCAATTTATATAAATTAAGTACACATATATTCATTATTGTTATTACGCTCACGAATGTCATTAAAAGCTCAAAAATAAAATTAGAAATGAGATCTATAACGTAGTGCTTTGTTTTTGAACTGCAACACTCCGAGTACATATGCTAATGTAATATGGCGGGACATGTCAGAAAGGGGGGTAGGGCGTATGTTGAAGTGTGACACTTTGTGACAAAGGGGGGAGAGGGTCAAATATATTGTGACATCATTTATGACCGGGGCCTTAGTGGCTGAGCGGTCTAATCGACTGGTTCCGCTACCTGCCTGCGTGCAGTGAAGAGGCGTCGGTTCGATTATGACTTTCCCCTGGGTATATTTCCTTCTTTGTATATTAAATCTGTTGTACTGTCTTGTTCTATCTGTCATTTAGACGAGAGTTTGAGGCACATCCTTAAGAATAGCAAATAAACTCGAATATTTATGTAACCTGATACGGTCGTTAACAAACTAACAGTGAAATGGTCGTTAACAAACTAACAAACATTTATGACAGGTCCCTCTTATTAAAAAAAAACTAAAATTCATTGTTAGTCATAATACTTCTATTCACAGTTTGCAAAGAGAAAGTCTGCACTGTAAAAAATTCTAGTTCAACATTTCACCAAAAAAGTGAAGAAAAAAAATGGTGGAATTTATCTGCAACCAACATTTGGTACTAAAGTTGAACCATTAAAATGCTTCCTACATTCATGGTGAAACAACACCATTGGGATGGTTCAACTTAGTACTAAATGTTGGTTGCAACTAAATTTCACCATTTTTTTGATTGAAATAGAATTTTTTACAGTGTGAGTACTTTTCTCTGGAAAGTCTACATTTCTAGATAACTACATAAAATTCTTTCAATGGAACGAATGTGCATTCATTAATAAGCCGAAGGTGATTAATTGATTGTTCATCTATTTTCATTTTATCTGCGCCTGAATTGAAACGTTTAGATGTAAGCTGATGTGTGGAAAATTTCTGCTTTAACCCTCTATAGGGCCAATTTTTGTAGCATCGGTATGTTAAAATATTTTTCAGATTTTGCTTCGCTTCAAAAAAGAAATTCATAAAGACAGTAAATACGATTAGCATGATATTTTCACCCCCCCCCCTTTGAGGGGGATAGTTACATTATAATATTTGAATATTGATGCTTGTGGTGGTAAATATATTTCCCAGAGTCTTTGCAAGATTCTGCCAAACAGAAAGGGTAAATAGCTTCCTATAAACATCTATAATTTGATGAATTTGGTGGGAAGCATACTTCCCACCGCTTTAGAAAAGGTTAAATAATGGAACTTGTTGAGTTATAATTTGTTTTACACTAAAAAATTATAGTTCAAGCTTTCACCAAAAAAAAAAAAAGGAAAAAATGGTGAGATTAGGTGCAACCAACCATTTGGTACTAAAGTTGAACCCTAGTTTCAACACATGATGAAACTAGGTGAAACCTACACCTTTATAATTGTTCAACTTAGCACCAAATGCTGGTTGCAGCTAAATTTCACCATTTTTTGGTGAAAGGTTGAACACTAGAATTTTTTACAGTATTATCATTTAAAAAACAAATGGGGAATATGTATTTAAACTTTCATCCTCTGAATAAAAAAGGATAACGCAGATTGTTAAAGAGAGCGAGAGAGATTCTATCTATTATATTTCGTTATGCTTCGAAATTATTCACTTCAAAAATCTTCTATTTATCTTCCTTGCTGGTATAAATCCTTTACCAATTAATATTTTTTCTTATTGATAATAAATGTAATCAGACGCTCAAAATTCTGCAATTATTCTCAAAACTCATTTGTTCATAAAATATCATATATCAAACTTGCGACAATAATTGAATTTAATTTTTGTTATCACCAATAAAGTTTATATAAAAATTGAGGGGGTATCTAAATTTAACAGGGTTATTTATTATTTTACGAATATGTAGAGGACTTAGACTGCGCTGTCGGCGAAAATGTTTTTTTTTTTTCTTTTTCTCTCCTCTTGAAAAAATTGAAAATAATAAAGAACTAGGTTATCGCTTTCTCACCAAAAAGAAAAGAAAGTGAATGAAACACTGTAAGCTTTAATTGAGAAATAACAAAGTACACCATTTGTTGATTTCTTTACAGAAAAAGAACAATCACATTATAAATTTTGTAGCAATGCGTACGTTAATAGTCTAGCAAAAATAGAAATAGAACAAACTGAAAAGACACAAATGCATGAAATACGAGAACGTAATTTCCCTATTTTAAGAATATTTATTTCTCCGTCTCTCATATTACCTGCAATTACTCTAAATTTGCTCCCCTCTTAATTAAATTTCAAAAGCGTTGCCAAGTCTATGAAAGAAATATTCTTTAAAAAAAGATTACTCTACAAACGATCTCCGAAGCGTGACGCATTACGGGAAATATGAGGTCCTTGCACTAAAATAGCAATTAATTTTCCGATGTATATGAAAGGAGCTTTTGGACTTAGAATTATTTATTTTTATTGTCAAAGCTGTTTGTAACCGTCACGGTTGATTAGTTCAAAAGAGCATTTATCGGGTGGAGGTCGAGAAATATTAAATGTTATTGCATCACATAAATCATTATTAAATTGTGGCGTTTAATCCTGCATTCACGTCTTAAAGCCTGAAGAATTTTTTATTCGATTTCCGAATGATTAACATTCATTGTTTCTATTTTCTTTTGGGGGCAAACCGTTCCAAGTTGCTCATTGGTGAAAAGTAAAATGATTTTTTTTTATCTTTCTTAAAAATGAATTGTTCTGTGAGTAATAAATGCAAAAATGATTTCTTTAGAAAGGTTATGGAAAATAATAAGTTTTAATAATTAACTGACACACATTTATTTGATATAACATTACAATTTTTCAGCCCAATTTGTTTCGTTTAATAGATTTGGTTTCCATTTGAATAAAATAATTATAATTCAATTAATTATGAACTTTGATTTCGAAAGTGAATGTGAAATAGCTTTGGAATTTTTGCATAAAGAAGGGCACTATGTTTAAAATTTAAAAAAATCGCGAGTACCTACCTGTAAACACAAAAAAGAAACTATTTCAAGGTGTATGCATATTTAAGAAATCTACAAAAAATGTTCCAGAAAAAAAATTGCGGAGTTAATTCTTACAACATCTGCTGTTCGGCGATTTGTACAAAGTAATTTTGAATCGACATTATTTTAACGTATTGCTACTCCACCTTTATTTTCGTTTCATATATATTTTCTCATATTTTAGCTTATGTGAAAAATGAATCGCAACGCAGAAGCTTTTCATAAGTAGCTTTTGTCTTCCGAGATATACGGACTACATCATAAACATAATTTTTATTAGGTTGGCCTAAAAATGACACATAAAACCTCATGCAACCAGGAATAAATTTTAAGTATAAAGTTAAATAAATTCAGAATGTGCTAGAACGTCTTCAAAATAATATTCGTAACAATACTAACAATATAAAAATATATAATGATAACTGGAAGTCAAATTTTTTGCGCATACTTTAAAAATAGTATTTTAATGTTATATTAATGTTGTGTGGGAAACAGGGTTCGTAAATATCATGATATTTTCGAAAATATCAAAAATATCCGTTTTTTTATATATATCCGATATTTTTGATATATATCCAATATTTTCAAAACCGTGAACTTATTGCTAATGGTAAATATTTTCAGATTTATTTAATACAACTTACACACCAATACATATTACACATTATATAAAAGATTATTCTAACATAAAATTGTACTTAACTTTACATATGAAATTATTATAATAAAAATATTACTTTCTTTTTCTAACCACTTATAACAAGATTTAAAGTTAAAGATTTTCTCTTTCAAAACATAAATTATAAAATAATCTCAGAATGTTTTATGTCTTTAAAACTGTAAACACAAATTGAAATGTATTTATTTTTGTTCAAAAATTTAAATAAAAATGTTAGTTTGTCCGCTTGCTAAGTTCCTAGCCTGTTGCGCAATTTAGACTTCACCATACCAAAGCTGGAGAAAATTCTAACGGTGCTGTAGTTGGTAAAGCAGTGAACAGTTGATTAACAAAGTAAAACAATTTTGCTTTTAGAGGCTGTTCAATTTTAATACTATCCCACCAAATCAATGGTTCTACAGCTAAGACCTCGTCTTCAAATCTAAACAAGGGAAAGGGGGGTTTTTTGCTATAAAAGTCAGTAATAAAGGCAAAGTAAGCATTTTATTTAGAAACTATAGTTTAATTTCGAATAGCAATTGAAAATTCAAAGTTCAAATTTTTAGACAAAAAATCTGATGCATAATGATGTTTTCAGAGTGCTTCATATAAATGAAAATATCAAAAATATCAAAAATCCCGATATTTAAAAAATAAATATCGGATATATATCGTGATATATATCGTGATATATATCGATATATATATATCGGCGAACCCTGGTGGGAAATAAATTTGTTTTTCTCTGTTCAACGGAGTTTTGAATTATATGAATGATAGTTTGGTTCTGGTTTACAGTTGACTCTATCCCTTCCCCCCACAAAAAAAAAGCAACTTTTAAATTTATCTCAATATATTTTAGTGCTTTATTTTTACTTACAAAATATTATTATTAAATTTACGTATTTTCATATTTCTTCCTTGGAAAGATTTCTTTAAAAAATTTGAAACTTTGTTTCTGTATGTGTTTTATGCGAGACGTATAAATTTTCATTAACATGACAGTGATACTCATAATTCAACTTAACGCTCATATAAGGCCAGCGTGTCTTGGTTTGCCATTTAACAATTATTTGAGATGGTTCAGCCAATTTTGCGACATGCACCATGAATTAAAGCACTTAAAAGAAGAAAAAAGACGAATAGAAGAAAAAGAAAATGTATTTATTTATTTCCTTTTCTGTCAGTCTGTCGTTTCCCATGACAAAATTAATTCCATAATTCACAGAAGTAAAAAGCTTAACACTTTTTAGTGCTGACTTTTAAAAAGAAAATTGAGAAAAAATTGCCATTTCGTCCTCTATTTTTGCCGCCTATTCTCTTCGAATAAATGTAAAGATAAATCCCGTTCTTCGTCATTTCTAAAAGAACTCCTTTTTCTGGTTCCAAGATTTATTTCCTACCTTTTTCTCCTTTTACGGGTGAAACTAAATCGCAAAATAATGCAGAAGATAAAAAGTGGTGCTTCCCGTCAGTGTATGATCAATGAGGAAATAAAATTATTTTTGATAAGCGGCGTGTTATGGTTATTGAACCTGAAATGATTCAGTAGCCATTTTTTATGTGGAGATGAAGTGAATTAATTCTGTCTGCTGGAAGTAAAAGTCTTCTGCTTTTTGAGATTACGAAGAAAAAAAAAAGTTCCTTTGACTTTTCATATTTGTTTGTGAATTTGTGCAACAAAACTAAGTAGTTTTCAGTTCGTCTTGAATTTAATGATGTTTTCGAGCCATTATAGAAATGCTACATGAACAATACCCAAATGTACGGGTAGTATATTCGACAAAAAGGATCTATACCAAAAAAAAAATAATAATGATTATTATAATGATAATGGATCTAAATATAAATAGGCAAAAGTAAAAACAGTTTAGAAGTTTCTTCTTTGTTTTTCAACCGATTTTCTTACTTTTTTTTGTGTTTAGTAACCATTTACGAGTCTTAGTGATGTAAATCATTTTAAAAATTTTGGAAACAGTTTATTATTAATTAATTACTAACCCTTTTCTTTTGTTAGGCAAGCCTCATTTATAATTGTAATGTTACAGTGTTATAGTTAGCAAGTGGCAACATGTCTTCGTTGAGTCAATGATTAGGTAATAAATATAAAACTCATTGTTGAAAAGAGTTGGTTGCCGCCGAGCAGTAACATTAAAATCCATTATACTAAGAGTTTGAGTGAAGGCTTCTTTGAAACAATGGAATGGAAAATGAGAGTGGTATATGGAAGCAAACATTTAAGTTTTATTCAACTGCCACTCAATTTAGTACGACATCGGCAGAATTACAAGCGGCTACATTGAGGAGCGCAATGGGCCCTGCGGCGACAATGATTGACAATACGTCTTCTTTAAGGGAGGATGATCCAAATAAACTCGACGTTCTATTCGCCAAATTTGATGAATAATACTTAGATAATTGTTTAAATAGCATAATGTTTTGAATAATGTTTTTAATTCAATTACTACGGTCGAATTTCGACTGTTGGACGAACTCTAGTAATAATAATTATACTAATTGTAAAAATCTCACAGTCCACATTTATATAACAATGAGATAATAGAGTCCACATTTTGTTTCTATAGTTTTTTTTTCTTTATGTCGTAGTTTTTAAGCTGTTTTATAGTAGTATTTTTCACATTCGTTAAAATTTTTCATTCTTTCCTTTGTACATTGCGAAGTTTTGTCCTTATTCGTTGTTTATTTCTGCTTTGCCTTATCCCGTTCTGGGTTACTTCAGCTCGTTTAAGTTAACGTCGTTTTATCCTTATTCGTTGTTTA
Source organism: Octonoba sinensis (assembly GCA_038502835.1). Taxonomy (NCBI): domain Eukaryota; kingdom Metazoa; phylum Arthropoda; class Arachnida; order Araneae; family Uloboridae; genus Octonoba; species Octonoba sinensis. The sequence goes on along the minus strand of CM076601.1, from coordinate 22,780,567 downwards.
TTTCTGCTTTGCCTTATCCCGTTCTGGGTTACCTCAGCTCGTTTAAGTTAACGTCGTTTTATCGTTTTATCCTTATTCGTTGTTTATTTCTGCTTTGCCTTATCCCGTTCTGGGTTACCTCAGCTCGCTTAAGCTAACGTCGTTTTATCGTTTTATCCTTATTCGTTGTTTATTTCTGCTTTGCCTTATCCCGTTCTGGGTTACCTCAGCTCGTTTAAGTTAACGTCATCTGGACTGATCTGTAACTTCCTTCGGGTTATCCCTTTTCATTAAGTATTTGTGGCAGCAGTAATAATTATTTTCACTCACAAATCTTCTTTTAATTGATTCTGTTTCTGTGTCAGCACTTGTTTTCGGGCGTTTTTTTTCCGTCAATTTTACCTCACCTTCAAATGACAAATTTTGTTTCTGCTTTTCAGAGATTTTAATCAGCATTAATTAATTAGTATTTTACCTTGTGTAACTTCAAACATCCTCATTTTCCTAGTTTTATCCTATTTTGAAATGATAAAATATTTGAAAGGATAAAACGTAGCAATCTTTTTATCAGCTTCAAAATGATATAAAACAAAAAAATTGATTTTTTTTTCTATTTTTTTTATTGTTGACACAAATCTTGAAATCGGAATTAAAAAAAAAAACAAACTAGTTCGTATTTTTGAATGGGATTTCGTACGTTAACTTTCTCAGGGGTGATTAAATTTTGTGCCAAATTTCATTCCAATCCGTCCATTGTTGTGGTTTTGTATATCAAACATGCGAACAAACAAACATACACACAAACGAGCTCTTTTATACCATAGAATAAATACCTGGGTAGGTCAGGTCTTATTTCATAGAAAGATATATATATATATTTAAAATATAATAATTAGTTTTGCCAAAACTGCAAAAGCAGCACACAAAACTAACAAAGATTGAAAGACAGTGGTTTTGAAAAAATAATGTTAACTTATGGGAATGCGAGTTCAATTAATTCCTGATAAACTTTCTTATTATTTAAACGATGTAGAAATAAAGAAGCTAATCTTGAAGCCTTACGTATCTAGATTTGGAATAGGAACAAAGTTAAATGAAATATCCCTTAAGCCATATTAGTTTTAATAGCAAACAATTACAAATTAAATATACCGAGTTTTTTTTAACGACGTGTTAGTGAAAATCAATTAATAATTAAATAAACCCATTGTCTTAATTAATAAGTTATAAGAATTGATTAATATGTAAATTATTATTAATAAATCTGCAATTATTAGTTAAGTTAAAGGCAAATTATATCAAACAACGTCAAAAAATGAAAATATTTATTTAAAATGTAATAACGAAACCAAAACTCTTTATAATTCAGAAATTTTATCAAAAAAAAAAAAAAAAGAGAGAGAGAGAGAGAGAGAGAGAAAGAAACAATGTTTCATTTTTTAAACAATTCTTTAAATTACTTAAAAAGAATTGCGTTACTGTTTTGGTTAGATTTGTTTAAAATTCGCTTCATAGAATGTTTTAAAGTAATTACCTTTTACATGAAGACCAGAGCAAACAACCGCGTTGAAGTATTCAAATTCTATTTGTTTTTAATTTGGCTTTTACTCGGGTAAAAATAAATGCGTTCTCCCTTAAAGTAATTAGGATAATATCATAATTTAATTAACTGGGAATTAATTCTATTTGCTTTTCATTTAATAGTTCAAAGGAGAATAATTAATGCTAAGGGATTTTGTGTTTTTACGCCATTTGCAAAAGCAGTTTTTTCGCCCCTTTTGATACATTAAGATGCCTGTAGGAATATAATGAAATAAAATTTTTATATGTGTAAGCAAATATGACATTAACACTAAAATGGACAATTAATATTAAAAGTAACAGACGGTTTTTATAAATAGAATCTAAAATTATTTAGCTTTCAACTTCAAAGTAATTAAGTTTTAAAGTAAAGGACAAATACGATTATCTGATATTTTCTTTAATAATGTTTTTTTTTAGTACAATTAGTGTTTATAATGCTAACGAAACTTCTTTATTCACCCAGTGTTTCTCTAGAAGTTAATGAAGGAATTTTACCCGAAATTACATTAATTATTCTTTAAAAGGGTTTAACTGTAACCACAAATAATAAATAATAATGTAAGAGTACCATGGACCAAGTTTAAACAAAAAAAGCTAAAACTTTATACATAAACTGGTTTAATAAATATATATATATTATTTGAAAGCTCTTTCCATTTATTATTGAACACCAAAGTTTATCCATGGCATTTACATTTCTGATATATTTTGCGCTACATATTATGAAAAAAAAGTTTTTGTAGTTAGTTTTGTTCAATTTTTTGTTCTAGGAAATAAGTAAGGAGGAACATTTTTAAAAAATTTTCTCAGTTTGAAGTACTTCTCTCTTATAATGTTGTTCATGGGATTCTTATTGCTATAAATAGCTCCCGTTAAATTATTTTTGTCTCCAGTGCATTGTATTCATCGTCTAATAGGAGGACCTTTAATTTTAATTAAATGATATTATTTAATTTATTTCTGCCCCCCCCCCCCTCTGTATTTGATGTTTTTCTTGCGAGACATTAGCTTACCTTTTACAGTTTGTTATTTTATTTAGTTCCTTTTTTCTTTTTTTTTCCTTTTTTTCTTTCTTTCCTTTTTTTCTCTTACGAGTAAATTAATTAAAAGATGTTCAATGCCACTAACTAGGAATAAAATCAAATTATTCAACATGAGTCGCAACACTAAAAATTAAGAAAATAGTAACTACATTATGCAATATGTATTTATATATGATGACCCCCTACTCTTTTCCACTCCCAACAAAAAAATTTAACACATTGCGCAAATACAATCGCATCAAAAAAGTTATAATTTTTCTACGAAAAATATGTAATTTGCTGTTGGCTGCTTAGATACTTCTTAAACGCGTAATTACATTTTATTTTCCTTTGTATTCCCTAATGTTGTCGTAGTTGTCGAAAATAATTCCCGTTTCCTTAGAATCAAGTAATATTCTCACGTTTTAAGTCGAAGAAAATGGCAACAGTTTGTCGCTGATTTCCGAGCGTTAATCAACGTCGGCCATTGTAAAAAGAGAAAAAAAAAATTCCATTTCAGTCGCGACCCGCCGCCCAAGGACAATTTAGAACTTATAGCAGTGTACAGGTGAGTTTATAAGCCCACATGCGTACCTGCAGTAGCTATAAAAACAGAACAAAAAGAAAGTACAAACAAGAAAACGCTTCCAACATTTTTATTGAGAGAAAGAGAGATGAAAACGAAATGTCAGATAAAAGGCCTATGCATATGAGGCGTTTAACAATTCGAGCAGCTTCGCAAGGTCAAGTAGCTGATATGAATGAAGAAAGCGAGGGGGGGGGGGGGGGCGAGGGATGATGTATAGTCTGTTACGGAGATCTGAGAGGTTGGACATATATTAGGTAAAAATAAATGAGTAGGTGGTTAGTCTTCGTCTGTTTACTGCTAGTACAGTGAAGTCTCGATTATCCGAGTACCGCTTAACCGAGTTCTGCTTTAGCCAAGATACCGGAAAAAAAGCCCTTTTTTTTTTCATTCTGATAAATCGGAATTCCGAAAGAATGTTTTTATGACTTCTCTTTCACTATTTTCTGCCCAATTGCAGTACATAGAGTGGTAAGATGGCTACACCTTCTATTCTGATGACACTAACAAAAATGGCAAGAAAGAAAAAAACGAACAACACACGCACACACAAACTATCAAAACATTCATTTAGTTTTTTAAGTTTATGAATGTAATTTCAAACAAGAATTTCCTTCTAGAACTATTCGAGCCTATTTTCCCGTAGACCAACATCAAATTGATAATCTAGCTTTCTCTCTCTCTTTCTCATTTAGCTTTAGTTTTTAATTACTTCAAATAGGGTAAATGACCCGGTGGTGGACACAATTAAGAAAATTTTCGTACTCTTTTTCGTGGCAAACTTTTTTTTCAAGGGACTTACATCAATATTTGCATATTTAGCCTAATCGCCAACTATTTCTCTAAAAATGAATTACCTATAAAATGTCATTTGATGAAAAATTAGGATTTTTAAGTCAAATTTACTAAACGCTTCATTTGCATCTATAGTGGACATTTATAAGACAAGTATTTGCATTAGTAGTGGACAGAAATGAATATCATCTATTTTATGCTGTTAACTTGGAAAAATAATTTTTAAAATAGCTAAGGGACCATTCATAAATGACGTCACGCTTTTTTTCCCATACATTTTCCCCAAATCCCTAACCTTCTTATGGGTCGGCTTTAGTGAAGAGCAGCAAATTGTGGAGGCAGCTATTAAATATTTGATCCATGTACTTGCATAGATGTTCCACGCCGACTTTAGTTCTATTAACCAGCACTAAGTAATCGCTCGCTACAGCTTCTGATTAATGTCTTTCGTTTAATGTTACATTCGCTTATTTTAGGAACTTAAAGATCTAAGTGTCCACTACTAGAGCAGTGTCCACTACCGGGTCATTTACCTTATACCTTTCTCAGTGGTCAATACATATTCATTCATTGATTCATCAGTTCCCATTTATTCATTCACTCATTCACGTCTTTATTTATTCATTCATTCATTTATTCACTCATTCATTCATCCTTTCTTTCACACATTCATTCATTCATCCTTTCTTTCACACATTCATTCATTCATTCATTCATTCAGAAATATCCTTAAAATGGCAGATCAAAAAAACATTATGAGAAAATAGGCTTGTTTAGCTCTGTAGGACGTCGACAGGGGGGCGTAGTGGTAAGACGCAGGTCTCGTATGCCCAAGAACCTGGCCCAAGTCGGTGGATTTTCAAGATGCAGAAAATCGTCTGCGTCCATGTCGCATGGTTATGCGGCATGTTAAAGATCCCTTTAGTATCCGTTTGGCGTGGATACTCTCGGCTAAATTAAATTCCTAGTGCATATTGCATCAATGAGAGCTCAGGTACCGCCATCTAGTGGTAACTGAACGTCAAAATTCTCATGCGGCGAAGGTACCACACTCATTGTGGTGCCGCTGAAAGAGATGGTACCAATTACTGGGGGAACGCACTAGGTCTGCAATGGCTGAGGACCAATACCGCTGCCCCACTGGAAAAAGAAAAAGTTCTGTGGGAAGTTAGTATCTCTACATGTTCTACGTCATCAAATCCTTCCAATAAAGTTTGTTCCCAGCAAATCCGTCTGTTAAATCAGGATTTGTACAGGATTGAAAATTCTCCGTAGGCGATAATGTTAAATTTTTCGGAACTGTTTAAAATTGAACAAACATTGTTCAAATCAAAAAATATTTTACGCCGAGAGCTTCTTCGAATACGCTCGATCCAAAGTAGTTGGATCTTATGTCCAGGGTTCATATACTTTCCTTCATATCTCTCCATAGGCGTTCATGTTAGTATTTTATGAATTGTTTAAAATTGAACAAAAAGATGTTCATACCAATAAATAAACTATGGAAAGCAGGTGTCCTCGCCGAGATCTTTCGAATGCAAATAATAAAAAAAAAATAATAATAATCTTTCAAATCGGGCAATTCTTCAAAAACTATAAAGGGGTTCTTAATGATCGACAGACACACAGTTTTCCTATCTCAAAATCCTACTTTCAATTTTTTTTATTTTTCAATCTTTATTTAGTTACTTCACTAATTTTCGACTTTTTCTTTATTTTTAACGATATTTTTACGATACATTAAGCCATAAGCCTTCCTTCATACTTTTTTTTTTTACTTTTACGGGAAAGTAGGCTGAAAAAAAGAAGGCTAGAAAAATAAAGCTAGAAAAATTCCTTTGCTCGTGCTACACTTCGACCAGAAGCAAACACTTGTTGCTCTGCTCTAAAGCGCTGGTCCTGTGGGTGAAAATAATTCTTTGGTGTTGGAATAAAAATGCCCATAACTAAATGATTCGCAACACGGGAGCGCATTAATTTAATGACGCAGAGCCAATTGTGTGAGCTGAAAATTTGCGACAAAGATTGTGTTATTGTCGCCGTTGGTGTGAAAGCAACGAAAGTGAAAACAATGGGTGTAATACGCTATAAATAAATGATCGAAAAAATTAATTTGGAGAATACAAAACTTCCAATTTTGAATCAATTGGTCATGGTTTTAAATTCGGAAATGACGTCGGAGGAAAAAATAACGATCGATTAAATTCGATAGTCCAAAACTATTTTTGTAGCATTAGTGCAATCGAGTGCTTCACATCAATAGAGAAAAGTACACTTACCACAAAATCTTTAAAATTTTAATTACGGAAGCATGCCTCAAAAGGGAAAGGGTAAAAATTAAACGAACAATTTATCTTCTTAAACTAAATTTATTCTATTCTTTTTTTATTTTTCATTTTTATCTGCTTATATTTTTATTTTATCGTTATTATTCTTAATATACCACAACCAAGGAAGGGAGGGGGCAGAATTACACGCGTCCTATAATCCTGCCCCTGTGCAGCTTCCTATTAATTTAAATAGGACGCTCTACAAATTTCCACCTTACATAGAACCTTTCTTAGATAGAGTTTAGCATGTTTAGAAATAATGAAGCATTACTTTAAGAAAAAAAAAAAATTCCCACAGTACCAAGAAAAGTAGATCATTTCAGTTCAGGCGAAATAAATATTATTTCTGCTTCTCAAATATTTATAAGCAAAACACTTTCTTCCTGAAAACCTTTCTTTTTTTTTTCCCCCGTCCCAATCGATTTTTAGAAATTGCTCTTCCTATTCCTGGAAAGGGAAGAAAGTTTCAGGACTTGAGGACAAAGAAAGCAATATTGCATCCATATGAAAATACTGCGGAAGTTTCTTGGCAATACGGGTGAAAATTTTGTACGCATAAGCTGTCTTAGATGCGGAAGTGGAGAAAGATGTTTTAACTCTCGGAAAAAATTCGTTTACCTAGGAAATGCATCTCATGTTCTTCCAACTAAGAACAAATACCGTTATTTGCATAGAAAATCATCGTCTCTAGCCTTTTCGTACACGTGGATGCTTTTTATGCTTTTCATCGTGGCAACGGTCACGCAAACAAACGATATCTGAGAAAATCTTGTTTTCTGAAATTTATTCAAAGTATTCTTTTTTTTTTATTATTCCTTGTTTATTTATGCCATCCAGAAAGCTCCTTATTTAGTAACATAATAACAAGCAGTTTTTGATGTTAAAAAGGATGATTATTTTCTTGAAATGTATAAAATTCTGTTTGATCTTTTGAATTGTATTTCAGCAGAGAAAAATGGTAATACACTTCGTTAAATCCTAATAATTGTTTTTGTTTTCTTTTAACAATAAAAGATTGTTCTTCATTCAGGGTTGGAAGAAACCCGGGTTTTTTCAGAAAAAACCGACCCAGTGAATTTTTTCGGGTTTAATCGTTTTTTTTTTTTTTTTTTTTTTTTTTTTTTTTTCCTCGATGAAAAACGGTCGGAAAAGGAAAAGAAAAGAAAAGAAAAACCCAACTGACGACTCCTTGATACTTATTTTCACGGTTACAAATATCACAATTAGGTTTCGTCAAATTAAGTACAAGGCCTTTTTAGTGAAATTAATTTCGATATTGATTGCACTTAATTTTCTGAAAAACAGGCAATCTCTGCTTGTTTCATTATTTATTTTTATTTTATAGAAAGCTCATGGAGATTTTTCTGCGTTCAAGGCGACTGGAATGTTTAACCATTACGATCATCCAAATTGATTTTAAAAAAATAAGTACAGTGTATAATTTACTTACAAGATTCGCAGTGGACTTTCGTTTTTTTATGAGTACATACTTCGTGCATTTGTATACATCATATGCAACGCAGAGAAAACAAGTTGTTTTCCTTGCATTGACACTGCGCTGTCAAAGCAGCAAATTCTGCAGAATTCATTTTTATTAGTAGTTTACAATCAATTAGTGGTTTGATGACAAAATGGATCTCCAGGTTGGTGGCTTTGATACTTTTGCAACAATCTAGACCAGTCGTTCTCAACCACAGATGTCTGCGGACCACTCAGCCTGAAAGTGAGTTACCCCGGACTATTTATAACATTTTTACAAACATCTTGCCAGTTGTAACTAAAATCAAAGGTAGTTAAAAAGCAATTTTTCAGAAACAAACTATCATCTATATATATATTTCCCTTAACGTGGACCAGTTACGATTAAATTTTGGGGCGCGATACGATACTGACATCATACAAAAAAACTATGGTAGAACGGTATTTAAAAATTCGTTTAATGATTAGCATAGAAAAATAACATAATATTTGTTTTTAAATGCTTTTATTTAACTTGACTTGTGGCGGAATTTTGTAAGGCGGTTTTCGACAACTATTACTGCATAAATTATCTTCAAATTTTGCACACAAGCTTATCTTCGATGACAATACAATAATCCATCCATTTTATAATTTATTATAACGTTAATTAGGAAAAGCAATTAATAATTTTGGCTCTGAGTAAATGATCAGCATTATCATTTGTCGTTTGGCAACAATAGTTTTGTTTGGATAATGCAACTATGTTTTGTTTGTTACATGGTTTTAAACTTTGTTACGCGGTTTTCGACCACTATTATTGCATAAATTATCTTCAAACTTTGCACATAAGCTTATCTTCGATGACAATGCAATAATTCATCCATTTTATAATTTATTATAATGTTAATTAGGAAGAAAAATAATAATTTTGGCTCTGAGGAAATTATGAGCATTATCATTTGTCATTTGGCAACAATAGTTTTGCTTGGATAATGCAACGATGTTTTGAATTTAAATAAAACCATGTAACTTAAAACATTTTTGGCGATTTAATATTATGTTATTATTGTCGTAACTTACGGAACACATTTGTTTCTATTTGTTAAAAAGTATTTTCATTCATAATTCAACTTTTAATTTTCGATTCTTTGGAATGGCAACATCTTAGTTTGTTTATATCTAGCGATTTTTCTTAAGCTGTTAAATTTTAAAGCGTTTTTTAAAATGGTTAACAGCCCGCAGATGTTCTTCGGGGAATCAGCTAGTTATTACTTAAAATATTATAATTGACGATATTACAAAACATATAAATGGTAATTTTCAGGGCGTAGGACTACACTGTATTGTATAGAAAGTTAAAAAAAAATTAAGTATAAATTGTCTTTTAAAGGAAATAGAGATTTTTTTAATTTCACAAACCAACTGGTCCTTATTATCAGTGGGCATGGTTTCTTGAAGGAATATCTTTAGAAGTTTATGGTTGTGTTACGATATATTCTAATGGTTATATATTAAATATGTGTGTGGTGTGTGTGTAATTCTAAAAATATCTGATATTCATCAGGACGAAAATCATTTTGATTTAATCACTGGAAAATATTACTGCTTTTATCAGTTGTCACCAGACTCTCCCGTGGACCACTCCCAAGGCTCTCACGGACCACCTTTAGTCCCCGAACCACTGTTTGGGAAACTGATCTAGACCGAGACATGGAATGTTCTCTGGAATTTAAGTGCTCAGATGCAAAATCGAGGGGCAGGAGTTAATGCACACTGTTAGAAATTTCAACATGAAATTACGGTTAAGTGACCGGAAGCAGTCTGTCCATCTAATTCACCGTTAAATTTCGGTTTGGAACATTTTTCTATCTTTACGGGACCTAAACCATTTATAATCAGCTTGGTTAAAAAGCCGCAAATACAAAAGTTTACGGTTTTATAACCATTTAAAAATGGTTTAAAAACAAAATTTTTACCGTATTTGAACCATTTCAAGGGGTATAATCATCGAGGCGTCGAAACCGTAAACGAAATCCTTGGAACTCGAACCCTGGGTGTGGGGTTTACAAGCCTTGCTCTCTAGCCATTCGGCCATCTACACCACGTGAAGCGGCCGTTTATTTATTAATAAATCTTCTTTTCCAACAGGCAAACTGCCTTGAAATTGAGATTTCAGTTTTTGATTGGATCCAAAGTCATTTTTAGTCTAAATTTACTGCATATTGACGAAAATCATTTTATTTGCTGCAAAAATTAAAATACAAACAAGCTTCAGCAGCTCAAATGATGGGTTTGCTCATTCGCAAACAGTTCGGGAATCCGATGTCTCTAATTTTTGATTTACGTGTGCATGTGTTTCTATTTAGCATCCACTGCTTAAGCCACTTTTTTCCCCTCTTTTTTTATGTACACATACAGATTTGAACTGATAAATCCGTATTCCTATTTTAAAACAACGTTCGACCGGTAAGGTTTCGCATCCAAGATGGACGCCCGATTCTTATTGAGCGCTTGAAAATGACGGTTAGTTAAACGTTCTTTAGGATAAACAGAGAATAAAGGATTTTTTTCGCAATCAGCGGTTTGAGTACCATCTTTTTAATGGTTATTCAACTGTTGTAATTAAATATGGTAAAATAACAGTCAAATAAATGGCTATTTTACTATTTTCTTACGGAAATTTTTAACAGTGTAGATAAAATGAAATCGATACAGTGTTGAATAAAAATTCTTGTCATTGGGATGAAATGGCTCTTTTAAGGAGCATCACCGTTCTCGGAATAGATCCGAATCAAAATGGACTTAGTGTAACCCTTTCCCCAAAAATAATCTTATTTTGGAGACACCACTATACTCAAAATCGTATTATCAAAATGAAAAAGAACATTTGTTTCTTCGTTTTTTGTGGTAACATTACCAGAAATAGCGCAACATGCCCGAAGCAAAAGTACGTCGCCATCGACGCTGGGGAATCGAACTCAAATCCTCCTGTCTGCAAGCTAAATCTCTTGTTGCTAGTACTAGAGTTACAGTACGAAAGCTTCATAAAAATTAATCAAAAATAGAACATTTAATGACTTTAAAAAAGGCTCCAAAAAATAAATTCCATTATTTTAAACGAAGCAAAAGCAAGAGAACAGAATACAGCACATTCCTTACACCAGTTTGTCTTATGAACGGGTTCTTCTTGGCACGCTGCTAGGTAGAGATCTCAACTCGTTGGCCGTACTAAAATCTTTCTACATTTAATTTTAAAAATTTTCCTTAAAGCCAGAGAAGAACATTCAATGATATCTTAAGTGTCCTAAACCCTGCCTTCAAAACAATAGTAGAGGTACAGAAAACACTTATTCAGAAGAAAAAAAAACGTAACTGCGTCATTTCAGAAACTTTTACACAGTGCCTGATACTTTTATACAGTTCAGAAACTTTTATACAGTGCCTGAATGCCCAATCTTTCTAAATCCCCTAAAAATTGCGGGCCCCTAACAATTTGTTGGCCCCCCCCAATTTTTAGGGGCCCCCGAATTGTTAGAAAGATTTCTGAAAATATCTCTTAAAACATAATTTTTTACAAAATGGAAAGATCTTAACTCATTTAAATGGCGAGCTAAAAGTATTTGCGTAAACAAGGTAAACCATGCACAATCAGATCAATATCTTCATTGTCTAGCATGCCAAATAGTGTCCTTTAATCGCCGAGGCATCTCGACGTCCTTCATTTATTTAATATATTATAAACCGTAACATTTGAAAATGTAAGATGTGTACTCAAAAAGTTTGCGTATTTAATGAATACCACAAAAATCATATTGAATATAAACAATATAGAACGCAGATTAGTAGGGGTTTTTCCCCCCCTTTCCAATTGGGTATGAACTAGGGATGTAACGAATAGTGATTTGGCCGAATAGCCGAATACCGAATATTCGGCCATTTCTTCTAGGCCGAATAGGCCGAACCCGAATATTCGGCCAATGTCTTCTGCCGAATACCGAATATTAACATTTCTAGAAAATCGTTGTAATAGAACTTATTTGTCAAATTTAAAATTATTCACAAAGTCAAGCACCAATTACACACAATTTATGATGTATGATTTAATTATGTTTGTTAAGAATTTAAAACTGTTTAAAATTAATCTACTTTCTCTATTGTTTTGAATGCAATAAAACTTAAAATTTCACCCACAACTGGAATAAAAATGACAGGTTTTATAGTAGTAAGCATTAGCATTATTTTACTAGTTATTTAACTACTATGAGCTTTTACTTTTGCTTAAAACTGTTTTATGAAGATATTTTTATAGTTATAAAAGTTAATATTTTTATTTTATGGGGTTTTTTACATACCTATTTTTAAAAGATTTATTAAAATTTAATACACCTAATTGGAATATATTTTTATTTAAAAAAAACTAAATAACTTATTATATCTAAATATTCATGATATATTCTGGGCTTTTCACATTTCTCTCTTACCCAATATTCGCAATAAATCAGTCTACCCAAACAAAGTCTGACTCCCACTTTGTTAATGATAACAAAATCACATATTTTCCATCATAATTAACCATTGCCAGCTTTTGGGAGCAAATGCTAAATATAAAATACAATATTACAACATTAAAATCTGCTTTTGCTCAGTCAAGCCTAAAACAAGGTTTAAAAAAAGTAATTTTTTTCTAAATTATTTTTATTTATTAAAATTATATACTAATGTATTCTTTTGCAATAATTATAATGCAATTTTAAATGTTTAAAATCTACTAATTTCTTCATTTGTTTACATTTCTACTGCAGCAGAACTATTCGGCCGAATAGTCCATCAATATTCGGCCAGGCCGAATTTGACCTTACCCAGTATTCGGCCAGGCCATATATTCGGCTAAGTGATGAAACGACTATTCGGCCAGGCCGAATACCAAATAGTGGCCGAATATTCGTTACATCCCTAGTATGAACCCAGTATTAACAGACTAATCTGCAAGCTTATTTAACTTTATACATTATACCCAGTATTTTTACTTTTCGTACCATAGGGGGCCCCAAAATAACGTTGTGCCTTAAGCCCCCGACTGTCTTAATCGGGCCCTGCATTAGGGACAGTTCATTAATGGTGTCATGCTTTTTTTTTCCAATGTATTTGACCCCTCTCCTCCCATGTCCCAAAATGTTACACTTCAACATACACCATCCCTCCATTTGTGACATGCCACGCTATGTTGCATAAGCATGATGTCCACACTTCCTATCCCCCTTTTTCACATGTCGCTCTGTATTTCATAGGTATATGTACTTGGGATCGTTCATAAATGATGTCACGCTTCGAGGGGGGGAAGGGGGTTCGTGAAATTGTGACAAAGTGTGACGAGGGTAGGGGAGGGGGTAAAAAGAAGTGTGACATCAGGATTGTACAACATAGCGTGACACGTGACAAAGGGGGTGAGGGGGGTCAAATATATCAGAAAAAAGCGTAACATCATTTATGGGCGGTCCCCTTGCAGTGTTGCAGTTCAGGAAAAAGGCACTGCGTTATAGATCCCATTGCTAATTTTATTTTTGAATTTTAATGACATTTGGTAGCATAGCAATAATAATGACTACGCGTGCACTTAATTTGTATAAAATAAGGATAGCGTTTACAGCACAAAAGATAATGAGTAAAGAACAGTCAAATATATTAATTGCTCGAATTCTGAAAAAATGACTCACGCAATTTTATCTTAAAAGTATAAATGCCTAAGATTTCCTTTTGAACTTTTAACAAGAAGTAAATTTAAACCTTTATTAGCTTCAGTGTTTGCGATTCAAAATGATCAATGAAACTTTAAAATCAAATTGTGAAAATAAAAAAATAAAAAAACTTTAAAAATTAATTTAATTTGCTAATATTAAATGTTTTTACAGCAACCAAAATGTGTAATGTCTGACTTCTTGTTACCCCTCCTCTCCCGTCTCCCCTAACCCCCCCCCCCCCTTCCCCTTCGAAGCGTGACATCATTTATGAATGACCCCTTATTTTATTCCGAGCCCGTTTTTGCTGGAGGTGCTCTAATCTCATAAATGTTCGAATCCCCCTCGAGAATTAATTCCGCGGATAAGATTCGATGACAGCGTTTACAGGGGAAAACCGAATCTGGATTCAGCCCTGCAGGGAAGATAAGTTCGATGATTGAACATGGCCGAGAAATGTTCCAAATGTTGGAGCAACTTCACGTTAGGGATTAGTCTTCGAAAATGACAGTCAGGGGATTTGTGTTGGAGTCATAACGAAAAGGAAAATAAAGTTGCTGCGAATGAGACTGTAATATGAAGGAAGTTTTTAGACAACCCTGTTTCGCCAATGACCTAAGGGGAGTGAAGAAAAAGTTGGGAATTGTTTAATTTACTTAGTTTTAAATGAACTGAATTTTCTTCCAAAAGGTTTAAATCCATATCTTTAAGGTTTTTCTTTTTCTTTTTTTCTTTTTTTTTTTGATAAGCACAAAAGTTTCTTTTGTTTGAAAAATCAATCAGATTTTTTAAATGAGAATAATAAAATCTCCAAAAAGTGATGTGCTAAATCTATACATAAATAGGCACAGACAAAAAAGTACCATTTTCTATTCTGTTTGGCAACTGATTTTCTTACTTTTTATTAAATTTAGTAGCTATTGGTAAGTTTTAGAGTTATAAATAAAAAGATTTTGGAAATAATTATATATTTTTTTCTCCAACTTTTGCCGTAGATTCGAAGCCTTTTTATAAAGAAATTTTTATTCGTCATACTTTCATACTACTCCTTACATCTAAACCTTCTCTGTAATAGTGGTCGATAACCACGTAACAAATCAAGTTGAATGAAATGGAGCGGATGAGACCAAGAACTGGTTTAGAACTGGCGACCTCCGGTGTCACAATCCACTGCACCACAGACTCAGTTTCAAATCAAGTTAAATAACTCTAGTTATCTGAAATTGCAGAAGTCATTTTTACTCAGAAATAAAAATATTATTTATGAGGGATAGAACGGGGGTTTTGTAGATGCGTTTGAAATACATTAAAAGTGCTTACTAATTATTATTGTTATTATTATTATTATTATTATTATTATTATTATTATTATTATTATTATTATCATCATCATCGTCGTCGTCGTTGTTGTTGTTGCTGTTGTTGTTGTTGTTGTTATAATACATACCGTGAAATATATTTATATATGTCACGGTATGTTTGTGCTTAATAATTCACAGCATTTATGGACTTATTCTACTATTTTTACAGTACGAATAGCATGCAGACTAGCACACCAGAAGTTATTTAGCTATTTTAACATAACAACAAAGTTGACAAAAGACGTATGGAATCAACCAACAGTGTAAACAAACATTTTAATTGCTGCAATTACTATTACATGGATGGAATGTAGTTCAATGCCCTTGTTCTGTTTTCATAACGGTTCTAGAAATATCTGTTCTTCCGCAGATGTGACATTATTTTGTTTGCAGACATGATAAGCCTGCAAATACCTCCTATTTTCCCTTCCTATCTTAATATCTAAGTACTACATTGTTTCAATTTACTGACTAAAACTTGCGGCCTTTGGAATTTCAGGAATAGCACCTAAATCTTATCTGACAGACGCCTTCTAATCTGTTTCTTGACTGATAAATGAATGTATCTATTTTTATAAGAATGCGTACACATACCTGTACGATAAGCTATTGTAGGTATTGTTTTTGGCACATCAGTAAATTTCTGTAACAACATGAAACTTCTCCGAAGTGTTCCAAAGTTGTTTCCAATTTTTCAAAGTTGTCTTCCAAAAAAAATTTTTTTTTCTTTTTTTAACACTACTCACTTTTAAAATCAATAATTTACATTGCGCAAAAAATGTGTTGTCCCTTGTTATGGCAAGTTTTTATCAAAAATAAATAATTATTAAATCTCCAAAAAATGTTTTGAATTACAGTTTTATTTAAAAAAAAAACTAAAATGCAGTAATAGTGGTCGGTAACCACGTAACAAATCAAGTTGAATGAAATGGAACGGATGAGACTAAGAACTGGTTTAGAACTGGCGACCTCCGGTGTCACAATCCACTGCGCCACAGACTCAGTTTCAAATCAAGTTAAATAACATCGTTGCATTAGCCAAGCAAAGCTAACGTTGCCATTCGACAACTAATAATTCTGATCATTTCCTCAGAGCCAAAATTATTATTTTTTTTTCCTAATTAACGTCATAATAAATTATAAAATGGATGGAATATTGTATTGTCATCGAAGATAAGCTTGTGTGCAAAGTTTGAAGATAATTTATGCAGTACTAGTGATAAAATACTGCGTAACAAACTTCCGTGACAAATCAAGTTAAATAAAACTGCGAAAAAAAAAAAAAAGCACAGAGCTGATTATGCTTTAGGAATGTCAGCCAAATTGGGTACGATTTTGATAC
This sequence comes from Octonoba sinensis, assembly GCA_038502835.1. Lineage (NCBI taxonomy): Eukaryota > Metazoa > Arthropoda > Arachnida > Araneae > Uloboridae > Octonoba > Octonoba sinensis. The sequence continues at coordinate 22,764,372 of CM076601.1, read as the reverse complement.
GACCTGGACTGGACTAGAAACAGGAAAATAGATCTCAAAATGAATCGCTTATTCCGAAAAGGTAACCTCTCCGTTTTGAAAAAGGTACAATCTCAGTATTAATTTATTAATTTTTATGGCATAATCAATCAAAAATCGTTTTAATTTAACAATATTGTATTGCTATTACCTGCTAAAATAAAATAGTAAAATAGTAAAAGTTTTCCAACTTTTCATAAGCCATTTTTTACCACCTCCTGAAAAAATTTTGTTTTTAAATTTTATTATTCATCAATACATTACCTAACCCATGGAAAAGAATGAAATAAAAACCAACTCCTCCTGCAAACATGTAAAAACAAGATTTGACATGTTTTTTTAAAAACAAAATAAAAATGAAATTAAGCACATGGCAAAATAAAAAATAAATAACTCTTTTCAAATATGCTAAAAAAAGAAAGCTTTAATATGTGCTTTTAAAAACAAAATTTTAAAAAATGAAATTAACTCGCTGCAAGTCATTTATTCTCATTATTTCTTTCATCTTCATTCATGCCCGTTTAACTATTTTTATGTATAAAGTCAAAATAAGCTTTTACTGTTTGTTCTCGAAAGTCACGACTACCAGTCGGGAACGATTCCATTTGTCGAAGGGGTGATACACTGATATCAGTTTTGGAAATTTTGTTTTATCAAGTATTTTTAATTTTTTTCATCGTTGAATTATTCCATTTCACATTAGACTATTTAGCAAAAAAATAAAAGAAAAAGAACGTAGCTAGGTTTGTTATTCTTCGCAAAAAGTAAACATATCTCATCTTTATTTCTTCTATTACCCCTATTTCGGTGAAATTAAAGCAGTCCTGACGCATGTGTAAAACGAAGGAAGGTTTCGGCTTAGAAAGACACACAGTATTTTCTTCGTTCAAAAACACAATTGCTTTCCATATTTATTTGTTTGCTTATTATACGCATTAAAATTAAAGACAGCAGTAGTATATGAAACTATATATGACTGAAAGAATACAAAATATTATTTTTATAACCATGCGCCATGGCACATAATCTCGCTGACCTCACAGTTAATCCTTCATAACTAACAAACAAGCCTCACACAATAAATAAAAAATCGTCTGCAGTTTAACTGGAAAGATTTTTTTAAACAAAGAAAAAGAAAGAGAGGGAAAAGATTAAAGCTTATTAAAGCGTAAAGAATCTTAATCAAAGCTTGCGTTTTGAGTAAGCCTCAAGGTCAAACAAGATTTAACTCGCTTAAAAGTTAGTTTTCCTTTTCGGATTTAATGAATTCTTTTCAACATGGCTTTCGCAAAATTGACATCTGCAACAAGCAAAATTAAAATATCTTCAGAACTTTCTTGTGCCGTTTCGTTTATGCCTGAGTGCTTTCCAGAAGTTATGCCGGGCAAAATTGCCCATCTCTATTTTCCCCAATTTATAAAGAACTTAAGAACCTATTCCTTCTAACAACCGAAGAATCCTTGTCAGAAATTTCTTGGTTGTATTCTTTTTCCGCTATCTCTCCACTTTTTAATATCTCTTCGTAAAATCGCGAACACAAAGGAAGAAAAGATTCCTGAAAGCAATAAATTCTCCCCATATACTTCCCTACTCGAAGATGAAAAGGAATTGCTCCACCTCTTCTACTTCTTTTTTTCTTTCTTGAATCATAAAACTCCCCATGGGGTTGAGAAATAGTCCTCTGGGCATTCAAGGTCCAGATCATGAAAAAAACATTATCGTCTCTTTATATTACGCATTCTTGTGCGTGCTCTATATTTATACAGTGCTAAAGTACGCAGATGTGCCGGCCGTTATCCATATGAAGCATTTTGTATCTTCATAGCTAGTTTTTTTTTTTTTTTTTTCATTTTTGTAAAGAACTGCAGTTCTATACGTGAATGACATTTTTATCAGGAATTTGGAGCAGAGCGATGAGCAGCAGGAGGGCGGAGCAGTGGAAGAACGGGAATTTCTCGAAATTAGAGCGGAGGTGGAGCAAAAGAACTGTTGTGCTCCACTGCTCTGATTTTTTTTTTAACTTTAACGTTTTATCAAAAAATAAATAAATCAATCAACGAAAAAAAAAAAGAGATAAATATTATTATCTACTAACATTAATCGGAAGATGGCGCGAAGCTGGAACAAAAAATTGTGCTCCACTGCTTCCATTTTTTTTTCTTTTAACTTTTTATCATAAAAAAATAAATCAATTGAAAAAAGAGATAAATAATATTATCTACTAAAATTATTCGGTGTATAGAGCGGAGCTGGAGCAAAAAATGGTTGTGCTCCAGTGCTCGGAATTTCCTGAAAAAACTTTAACTTTTTACTATACAAAAAATAGATCCACTAAAAAAGAGAGATAAATAATATTATCTGCTAAAATTATTCGGAAAATTTGGCGGAGCTGGGGAAAAAATTGTTGTGCTCCAGTTCTCCAATTTTTTCTAACTTTAACTTTTTATCATAAAAAGTTAATCTACTATTAAAAAAATGAGATAAATAATAGTATCTACTAAAAGTATACTGGAGCAAAAAAATTGTTGTGCTTCACTACTCCGATTTTTTTAACTTTAATTTTTTATAATATAAAACATAAATAAACAAAAAAAAAAAAAAAAAAAAAAGATAAATAATATTATCTATTAAAATTATTCGGCACACGAAGCGGAGATTTAGCAAGTATTTAGAAATTGAAGTGGAACTGGAGCGGAGCAATTAAAAAAATGGCTGCTTCAAATCCCTGATTTTTATGGGGGGAAAATCCAAGTAATTGCAATGAAACTGTGTTCGACAAAGCGATTTTTTTTTTCCTTTTCATCGTTTTGTTAACAATTCAAAGATGATAAAATGCTGAAAAAATAATATTTAAATATATTTTTTAAATTTGTTGGCACATTTTTGGATTTCTGACGGGATGACATTGCGTCACTAACGTAAACGTGTGAAAAAAAATTAAATAAATAAATAAAAATCATTGCATCAGTATTTTCATATCTGTCAATTGCTGACAATGAAATGCAAAGAGTAAAAAATGCATGTTGAACAAAACTTGGTTTTTTTCCCATCAAAAAATTTCATTTCGTCCTATAGGGAATTAACAAAAAAGAAACATGAACAGATTAAAACAGTATGGGTTCTCTTTCTTGAAGAAAGTTTTAGAAATTTCCTTAACGGAAAGCTAAAACATATGTTCTAAAACACAAAAATGGCATTTTTGACTCTGGGAGAAAAAAAAGAAAAAAGAAATCGTCAGCCATAAAATGCTATTTTCAATCCTCTGCAAAAATAGAAAAGCTTAATATTTCACTTTGAAGAGTTATTAGTAATAAAATTTAACTGAAGTAATTAAAGCGTAATTTAGTAAAAAAAAAAAAAAAAAAAAAGAAAAAAGGAAGAAAAATCTAACTTGACATTTTTTAAAATAAAGAATAAACACCTTAAAATAAGAGAAAAATTAGAAGAAGCAAGAAACTATTCAGTTTTGGAAAGTCTAAAACTCGATATTACTTGGTTTTAACTGCAGGGCATTCATCTTTTTTATGAATTTTCATCGACAATGGAGATCTTTGATTACCATAAGCATAAACATGTAAAATTTCATCATTTAGAACGAGCATACATCTTAAGATAGTTTTCTTTCTTAGAATTTATTTTATTACTGATTTCACTGTTTTAAAGATCATAAAGAAATGAAGTAATGGTTTAGTTTTAAAAGCATCACATAAAAATTAACACTGAACTCCAATATTTCAATAAAAGCAAAACTTCTTTCTTATAATTTCTTGGTCTACGTTGGTTTCGGCTTTCTCTATGGCTGCTTTTTGTTCGTAAGATTGTATAGAATAAACGTCCTCGGCTAGAAATTGCTAAACCATAAAAATGCTAAGAATAGTAGTCAGAGAAGTGGTAGGTGAAGTAAAGTTAGTCTGAATTACTAGACACTTTATTTCGTAACTCATTCAGCTATTTTCGGAACTTTTAATGAATTGCTTTACAAAAGGAAGAAAGAAAAGTACTGAAGAAAGAAAGAAAGGGAAAAAATCCACAAGATATAAAGTAAAAGTGAACAAGTTTAACAATGGCAATTCATAACAGTAAGAGCTTTTTTTTTCAAGTAATATCGAAAAACAAAAGTAAAAGTTACTCAAATAGTTAACTGTTATAGTCGCGTTTATTTGTGTTTTCAAACTTTTGTATGTAAACGTAGAAATAAAGATTAAAACTCATATTCAAAATTTGCAAAAATATTTTAATGGCAACAACCTTATGTATCCAATATATCGAAGAAAGTATTTTATTCGTGAAAATTTTCGAATTTCGACGCATTTAAAAGTTTTGAGGCGTTCTGAACCCAGTTCGACCATTTTTGAAAAAAATCTGTTTGTATGAAGTTTTTATTTATTTATTTATTTATTTTTTTGTGGCCGCTTCAACTGTAAAAGTAATGCATGGAATCGAACAAAATTTGGTGCACACATGAACCCTGATGGGAGCTAGGGCTGATTAGTTTTTGGCGCGAATCCATTTAAAGAGGAAGAAGCAATCGAACGTTTTCTTGATTAGCGGGAGTGCTATATCTCTAGACGTAATGGAAGAATTCTAGCAAAATTTGATATGCAAATGGGCCTCAATAGGGACAAGTGCTGATTACACTTTGGCGTCATTAGCTCCAAGGAGGGTTCTCTACTTCATCCCTTTCCCCTGTTAGCACGAGGCCTTAGGGTTGCCCTCCCCCGGGCAAGGGAAAGTTAAGTCCGACGAATGCTCATTATCGCTCCGAGATAGGTTTGCTGGGCGCCAGCCCAGCCTAACTAAATCTTACTGTGTGGACCTGGCCCGCCTTGATACCCCTATGCTTAAAGAGTATCATTAGCTCCAAGAGAGGTGGAGCAATTTAACATTTTATTAGTTTTTGTGCAGGATGTAACTCAAGACGTAACGCATAAAATTAAACGAAGTTTCGAGCAACCATACATCCTAATAGGAAGTGGTGTTGATTAAATTTTGGCGCCATTCGCTCCTACGAATGTGGAGTAATCGAACGTTTTTCTCGTTAAGAGTATATGACAAAAGTCCAACAATTCAAACTAAATTGTAATTATCTCAAATGGGAGAAAGTGTTAATTATATTCTGGCGCCAATCGCGCCAAGGGAGCATAGACTTTCTTTTGTATTGTGCTGTTGCTATTTCACCAACACGAATGAATAAAATTCTTATCATTGTCCACTATAGATACAAATTAAGCGTTTAGTAAATTTGACTTAAAAATCCTAATTTTTCATCAAATGACATTTTATAGATAATTAATTTTAGAGAAATAGTTTGCGATTAAGCTAAATATGCAAATATTGATGTAAGTCTCTTGAAAAAATTTTGCCACGTAAAAGAGTACGAAAATTTTCTTAACTGTGTCCATTACCGGATCATTTACCTTATATATTTTTTTTCACTAATGATTTCTTTAGAGAATTTGGCGAGTAGTAACATTCATATGAAGGATATAGAAGAAAGTTCCGAAGTTTCCACAACAGACTATTTTTGCTTGTTTGTTTGCATAGGAGCAACGAAACTTGATATCATGAGCGCCTCAGCTTTTACTGTCTCGCTCCAGAGTGTCGCGGCACTAAGTTTGAAAAATAATTGATCAAAAAAATATCAAATCTTGAAATTTAAAAGGAGAACAACTAAGATTTTGATTTATTACAGTATTTAGCGAGTCAAAATAAGAAATAAGTGCCTTACAATGTTGGATGGTAAAAAACTCGAAATCTCATTTTTAACTTATGTTTCGTGCACTAATTCTCAACTTAACCGTAATCATATTTGAAAATGAAATAGCGGACATGAAAGTTCAGTACAGGAAAGAAAAATAGAAATAGCAAAATAGGTCATAAACATATTTGTGAGCTGTAAAAATGCAAAACAAAGTAACTCATTACATTATTACCGTTTCAAACGCCATGCAAAATTGTTCGTTTTTTATAAAGATTTTACATGAAATTATAACAAAAAAATCCGCACACAGACAGTTACACTTATTATTGCAAAATAACAATAATAAGGGGTCATTCATAAATGGCGGGGAGGGGGTTCAAGAAAGTGTGACAGTTTGTGACAAGGGGAGGGGGAAGGGGTAACAAGAAGTGTGACATCGTACATTTTGACTTCTGTAACAATATTTAAAATCAGCAAATTAAACCTCTTTTATGCTAATGTAACACAGTAAAACCCCGTTATACCACCGCGGAATCGGATATACCGCGGTGACTATCAGGTCTCCCCCGATGTCTAAACCAGCCTTTATGAGTGCCATTTAAAGGTGATTCCTTATTTACCATCTCTACTAATAATAAAGCAGCAAGTATGTGTGTCTGTCTGTCTGTGTCCGGCGTAGGGCCCAGACCGTCCGGCGGATTTTCATGAAATTTGGCACGAAATTAGTTTGGAACATGGGGGTGTGCACCTCGGAGAGTTTTTTCTGAAATTCGAATTTGTTCTTTTTTTATTCCAATTTATAGCCGAAAGTTTAATAAAATAGTCGTTTTCTATGGGAAGGAAATATCGCATCCTTTCGAGCTTAATACCGTTGAAAAGCGCGTAAAAAACTGTCCCAGAAAGAGTTTTGTTCTTCGTGCTAAAATTCAAAGCCACTAAATTAACCTGAAAAGAAGTTATAAGCGTTTTTCTCTGTAGTTCGAAATTATTTTTTCACGGTAATTACCTTTAATTTTAGTTGAATGGTTACCATGGCGACTGGTTTATGATCCTTTTCTTTTTTAACGAATTAATATTTATTTCTTGACGTTTTTATCATTTTTCGGAGCAGCCGATTTTTAATTAATTAATCAATTAATTTATTTTTTGAATTTTGATTATTCTTTTTTTAAAACGAATTAAAATACTGCACAAGGTTTTTTTTAAAGAAATGTTATCCTTTATAGCGATTTTTGTTACTCCAACTTATTATTACTATTTATATTTTCATTTATTCAATTTTTTTTCTCCAGTGAATTAGCAAACATGTTATTTGTCTATTTGGGCTCAGATGAAAGGTTTTCACGCTTTCAAAGCTTTTCTTGCTGCTGTTAGTTTCTGCAAGCAACAAAATTTCGTCTTTCTGTTTTGCTGTCAATGAATAATAGATAAAAACTAATTATAGCAAAAATGTATTAATTAAAACTATTGCAATGGATTATAATCGTCCTTTTTGTGTGGGTACTTGAACTAAACAAACAGAATGCGTTTTCTTTTAAATGTTTTCTTTTTCGTTTCTTTCTTTCGTTTTTCTATTTTTTATTGTTTGTTTTGTAAAAACCAATGCTTAAATGTGTAGGATCGCTGGTTGATTGTCATGGGCGGCTAATTTTTATTGATGTGGAATTCATTTTAATAAAATAACATAATTTACACTTTAAAAAGTTATAGCTATATACACAATGGCGAATCGACTGGTCTTTTCATTTTTTAACACGTGCATAGCCGTGCGGGTACCGCTAGTAGTAAATAAAGCCAGCACGAGCACACAAATATTCTAGCCAAAGAGCACCCACCCGACCACCAGGCACACTAACACATAAAGCCCTATTGTAATAGGCGTGATGTACACCTTTTTCACACTTTTTCTGTCTTTCAACCTGGAACATGTAACTAGATTTCAAAATCGGGTGCAATCGCCTTGACTTGTTTCTCTTGACATGGGCGGAGCTCAATCTGTCATGGACTGTTCAGTTTAATGCATAACTATTCCATTTTCAGAAGTCTAGTTATGCGTGTCTAACTTCTTTTATAGCGCTATCAACCTTTGTATTCCAGATTCTGTAGCATTCCTGAAAAGTAAACATATTCCCCAGTGAGAATCGCGTTCCTCCCCTTCCAGATCTATTTTTTACTTAAGACCCTTCACAATCCCATGTTGATAACATAAGGGGCCGTTCATAAATGACGTCACGCTTTTTTCCCATATACTTCACCCCCCTCCCCCCCTTTGTCACTATATGTCACACTTCAGCGGACCCCCCTCCCCCCTTTGTCACGCGTCACGCAATGTTGCATAATGCATGATGTCACACTTCTTGTTACCCCCTCCCATCCCCTGTCACAATTTCACGAACCCCCCTCCCCCCCACGAAGCGTGACATCATTTATGAATGAACTCTAAAGAGATTTTTAATATTTTTTTCTGGTAACACAGTTGGTTTCTAACCTATCGCTCGATAGACTGATTGCGCAGTTGATTTGATAAAGTTAAAAATTACAACAAAAGCTAGTATTATTTCGTGAATATGGTTCCGCGGTATATCCCCGGAAACCGGCATCCATTCTTTCAAGTAGCTTTCCACTATCGGCTGATGCCATTACTACTTTGATAATTTTGACGCTCAGTTTCCCCCTAGATGGCGGCACCTGAGCTCTAAGTGATGCGAAACTGCCCTAGGAATTAAATTTAGCCAAGAGTATCCATGATTTACTCAAGGGATGTTTAACATGCCGCACAGTCATACGACATGGGCGCTGACGATTTTCTGCATCTTGAAAATCCACCGACTTGGGCCAGGTTTGATCCTGCGAACTTGGGCGTACGAGGCCGGCGCCTTACCGCTACACCACCCTGGCGGCTATTGCCAAATCATAATAAAAATAATAGAATAAATATGGTTAATCATAATATTATAATGATACAAAATAATAAAAATGGGATACTATTTGTACACAAATTGATCACAAAATAATGCCAAAGTTTTGTTACACCAGAGGTGCCCCACCAGGGGGAAAGTGGGTCATATCGCGGAGTGCGCCATTAAAATGCGGGAGGGGGTCAGGGGCTTTTGAGGGGCTTGGACGACCGTTTGGCCTATTTGGTGGGGGGTCATCGTTTTTGGGGGTTTCCGTAGTTCCTTAGGGCGTGCTCCATCGCTGTGAGGAGGACACCCTTAGCTACACTTTTAATAAAAGACAAAAGATATTGTAATTTTTGGTAATTAGAAAAGAAAAGGGTAATTAAAACTTAAAAGAGAAATTTAATGTCACTGATGCACTGTTACATTTTGTTACACTGATGCTTGTGAAATATTCTTGAACAACGCAGCGATACTAACGTTCTATACGAAGTTTTACTGTTAAAAGAGTCAGTGGCGAAGCTGACCTGAAAGCGTGTAGGACAAAATTTAGGGAAAATTCCACGAGTCTAATATAAATTCTTAAAAGAAAACGATCGGGCAATAATATTGTTCACTCGCCCACTAAAGGAAATGCCTCAATTGGATGTACTAGTTCTAGAATAAAGCAATTTAGCTTCTAAAAGGACCCCTAGCTGGTAGAATAATGTGCAACCTTGACAAACTTTTATTTGCAAATTCTAAACTTACATTCTATATTCAAGACATATATTGAACGGAATTAGCTCGTTTCAGCTTGAGTAGAGCATTTGAATTAAAGATTTAGTTCTACTTTCAAGGTTATGTAATATATTTCAAGCAATCAATTTTGCCACAAACTTGACATCTAACTGCATCATGAAAGAAGACAGGTGAGGCTCAAAAGAGAGATTAATGTACAAATGAGCGTATCAATGGGTGTGGCATAAGTTTCGTATCGTCCAAAGCAGTGACGCAACCCGAGTTTTCTCCTGGTGTGTAGGGTTAGTTCTTCACATTAATTTGCACAACTGTATTCCAACCGGTTCAGTTTCTGCAATGCGCATGCTCAGTGTATAACTGCCAAATGGATACAGTTCACCACGAAGTTCTGACCCTTGGACGCTTCTGCGCATGTCAGAGAAGGACGAATCCATTCGAGTTTTAGGTAAGTTCGTTTTGCAGGTGCGTTTATTAGCATGCGAATCAGAATATTTGCTTCTGTTTATTGAAAGCAAGCAAATTTTTTAACTCTCAGATAGCATCAGTTCTGAAGAAATCAAGAATGCTAAACGAGTTAAAACGAAAACAGAATACGGCACATTCCTTATACCAGCGGTTTCCCCCTTGAATGGTTTCTTCTTAGCAGTGTGCCAGTCAGAGATCTTTTCTTTTTGCGGTAGAACTGTACCACGGTGTTAGGGAAAAGTCAACAGAATAATTTCTATTACTACAAGAAAGTCAAAATGTAATTCTTGCAAATGGCTGGATAAGAACACTAAAAACATCACTGGAATTGACAACACAGTATGCCTTCCAAAAGACAAAATTAAACTTCTATAAAAAGAAGCAATAAGGAAATTCAGTTCATCAAAGGAGGTAACGACCAGAGCAATGGAACACCGATTTTAATGCCAAGCAGTCAACATCAAAAAGTTGCTAAATAATCTGGAAATGTTGAAAAAAAAATTTTATTTTAGCCGTTTTCCTCATAAGTCCACAACATTTAAACATTTCAAGCACCGAAAACGCATTGTAAGGAAGTAATGAAATCTTTCCTAAATCTTCCGAAATTTTCGAACAACTCAAAATACTTCAGCAACACCCAAAGAACTGTCCATCCACAACTGAACACGTTGTGTTATAGCTGTAATTCAGACTCAATCCCCGTCCGTTATTCCAAACATAATAATATGCATTTTGAGATGTTGAAGAAAAGAATGCTTTATGGTGCGTGTCGCCTGACCATTATTCTTATTTGGGGCAGTGCTGCTGAAGGAAAAAGCGAAAGAAAATCGACAGTGAAATCGAAATATGGCCCGGGTGATGGAAAACAGGTCTTCGAAGGCTCCTAATTTAGATCGAAAAGAATTCGTTTACAGTGAGTGGTCTGGTTTCTTATTTTGAGATAAATAAGGAACAAAAACTATTGTTTGGACACCACAATTTGTTAATATTCATAATGTGAACGTGTAGTCCTAAAATATGGGGCCATTAGCAAAGATTTTGTATTATTCAATGTCTAGATATTACGTGGAGAACTTTCAAAAAAAAATAAAGGAAAATCATTTTGTTGTTTCTAATAATAGTTTAAAAAACAGAGTAATATGTAGAACAAATCTAGTAATGCAAAACTTCGTAAGGAGGGCCCGATTTAATTTTGAAACTAAGCAATCAGTGGGAGCCCCACGCATAAATAAATTAATTTTAAAATAAATACTAGTCACTCCAAAATTGGGGGCCCCCAAAGCGCAAAATAATTTGTTTTTCAAATGTCAAAGAGTCAGACTAACATTCGTGAGCCTCCAACGTGCAAAATGATTTTGTTTTTAAATTACAAATGTTTGAATAAAATCTGGGGGCCCCCAAGTGCAAAATCGATTTTGTTTTTCAAATTTCAAATTGTCCACATTTTTGCAGCAAAGTTTTGAAACAAATAACCGTTTGTTTTAAAATGTATTTTAATAAATTTTTAAAACAAAACACTAACCGTTTGTTTTGAAAGATGCTATATAATTAATCAATATAATAATAATAATAATAATAATAAAAAAAGGGGCCCCCTCAAAGTGGGGGCCCTAGGCCCGGGCCTCACGGGCCTAATGGTAAATAAGGCCCTGCGTACAGGACATTTTAAAGGCATGAAAATATCTCCAGATAACTCAAGATCTTACCCATTCTGCAGCAATTGCCCACACACCCAATTAACTCCAGATCATCTTGTTTGACTGAAAAGCAATTGCTGCTTCTCTTTTTGGGCTTGGCGCATCACTTCAGGACATACTACACAGCCCCAATTCCCATCAACTGGCGTCTCTCTTCCTTAACATTTTTGGCCCTATGTGATAACTTTTCATGGACGCGATAACAACAACAACAAAACAACAGAGTGAGACTAGTAATGCCGAAACTGCATTTTGCGTGGTAAATTTCCTGAATTACAGCGCGGAAAATGAGTTGTTTAAATGCGTTTTCCTTAAAACTGCCCCCCCCCCCCCCCCCCCCCCCCCCCCCCCCCCCCCCCCCCCCCCCCCCCCCCCCAGTTTTAATGTGTGTTAACCCCTTCCCTTCCGTTCTGTGAACGTGACGGGCTGAGGTTTCGCCTTCTATTGCTCGCTCCCTTGACATGTTTGGGCTGGAGTGTTTAAAATTTCAAAATAAAACAAATCAAAAATTAAAAATGAATATATAAGGTAAATGACCCGGTAGTGGACACTTTTCTCCATCGGACACCCTTGCACCTTTTAGCCGAAGCCTTAGGTAGAGGTAATGTACACTTTTCTCCATCGGACACCCTTGCACCTTTTAGCCGAAGCCTTAGGTAGAGGTAATGTACACTTTTCTCCATCGGACACCCTTGCACCTTTTAGCCGAAGCCTTAGGTAGAGGTAATGTACACTTTTCTCCATCGGACACCCTTGCACCTTTAGCCGAAGCCTTAGGTAGAGAGCCGATGGTAGGTAGTGGACACTTTTCTCCACCATAACCCCTACCTGTTAGCCGAGGCCTTAGGATTGCTTACGCACGGGGAGAGGTAGTGGGGTCTACGGATTTTACATGCACATATCCCCAAGTATACATGGTGCAGGGCCTGATTTCACACAGGGCACTTGGGGCACGTGCCCAGGGCCCCCTGATTTTTTGGGGCCCGCAAATAGTTTAAATTCACAAAGAAATTTTTAAAAAATTCTATAAAACGTTTATTATTATATATTTTTTTTTCTTGTGAAGGAGAAAGAAGAAATTTATTTTGAGGACTGTTCCTTTAATGTACCTTTAAAGAATTTTATTGGTCAGGGTTCACACTGGGGAAAAATACAAGGTGGGATTTTCCTCCTTGACCAAAATTTTAAGTGGGATTTTTAAAGTTTAAGCCCAAAAAAAATTTTTTTTGAGTGGGATTTCAAAAAATATTGCGGGAATCGCGCGATCGCGCGGTCTAGCGCGAACCCTGTTGGTTGTATGAGATGATCATAAATTCAATAGGTAGGGTAATTTTATTATTTGGTTAACATACTATAGTAGTATGTATGTATGTATATATATTGACAAGAAACAGAGTTTGTGTCATGCTGGTTAATGGCGTGAGACTTACTGATGCCATTCAAGAGCTTTAATGTGTCGTAACACTTGTCGCTTATAACTTTTCGACACACATTTACAAACATATTTGATCCAAACCCAGGAATAGTTAGTGATAGGTTCACATGATACCCAGGGCACCACAAAATGCAGCATTTTAGTGACAGTACTCTTTGAAGTGTTATTAGTGTAGCAAAAAAATTTTTTTTTTCAGTTCAAGCAACTTGGCGGGCCCCATTTTTTTCTGTGCCCTGGGCCCCCAAATTTGTAAGTCGGGCCCTGACATGGTGGTCTTCAGTGGGCATCGAACGCGCGACCTTCCAGGTGGAAGTCCGACGTGCTAACCACTAGGCTACCACTGCCCAGGTAGGTAGTGGACACTTAGATCTTTGCTCTAGTAGTGGACACTTAGATCTTTAAGCTCCTAAAATAAGCGAATGAAACATTAGACTTGAATGAAATTATCAGAGCCTATAGCGAACGATTCCTAGTGCTGGTTAATGGAACTAAAGTTGGCGTGGAGCATCTATGCAAGTACATGGATCATAATACTTAATTGCTGCCTCCACAGCGGTCACATTTGCTGCTCTTTACTAAAGCCGATTAATAAGAAGGTGAGGAATTTGGAGAAAATAGATGGGAAAAAAGCGTGACATCATTGATGAATGGTCCCTTAGTCATTTTTTTAATTATTTCTCCAAATTAACAGCATGAAATAGATGATATTCATTTCTGTCCTCTACTCATGCAAATACGTGTCTTATCAATGTCCACTATAGATACAAATGAAGCGTTTAGTAAATTTGGCGTTAAAATCCTCATTTTTCATTAAATGACATTATATAGGTCATTAACTTTTAGAGAAATAGTTGGCGAATACGCTAAATATGCAAATATTGATGTAAGTCCCTTGAAAAAAGTTTCCACGTAAAAGAGTACGAGCATTTTCTTAACTGTGTCCACTACCGGGTCATTTACCTTATATTGTTCATACTCATATTTTTATGTAATTTTCAGGGATAAAAAATAGGCACTTTTATGACTGATTTCTTGAAAACTACCCGACCGTAAAGGGGTTAAGTATTGAACTAGGGGAACGATATTTAAAGTTCTTATAAGGGCCAGGTTGACGCTGAACTAAAGCTACCTGACACTTAGCTCACGTCAAAAAAGTGCGCTCTTCGCAATGTCGTAGCTCTTTGGCACCTCACTGAAAGTTTGTCATACGTTCATATCATATATCCGGGTTCATATGCTCGGTATTATCCATTACTTGCACAGTCCTTGGGTCTTTAGCGGGGATCTGGAGCGGAGCAGTGGAACAAGGAGATTTTACTTCAAACAAACTTGCTTGGAACAAACTTTATCGGAAAGCTCTTATAACGTCGAACACGTACAAATAGAAAGGTCTTCCAGAACTAACGAGCCTATTTTCCTATGAAATTTTTTTATCGGAATTTTTAGAGATATTTTTCAATGAATAAATGAATGAGTGAAAGAATGAATCAATGAATAAATGAATGAGGAAAAAAATGAATAAATGAGGGAACTAATACATGATTGAGTAAATGAATGAATAAACACATAAATGAGTAAACGAATGAATGAATAAATGAATGGCTGAATAAAGGAAAGAATGAATATGTATTATCCGTTGAAAAAGGTATATTTGAAAAAATTAAGGACTGAAGCTAAAGGAGAAAGATAGAGAAAGAGAGAGCTAGATTATAAACCTGAATTTGGTGTATACGGGAAAGTAGGCTCGTATAGTTCTAGACGGAACTTCTTGTTTATTATGTAAAAAAAAATAATTAACTAAACAAAGACATAAATAACATAATCTGTTAAAATTATCCGGACTACGGAGTGAAACCAGGAGGTTATTTGGAGCGGAGTAACTCAAAATGGTGGCTGCTCCGGATCCCCGGTCTTTAGTGCTACCCTGGTTAATACCCGGGGTTAGGAAATTATCCGGGTGAAATATTATAAACGAAAAAACTCGTGTTTCAAAGGGTTAATTAAAGCCAAGTAAAACGGAAGAATATCCAGAAAAACTAACATAAAATATTATCTTTTGTTGTTGTTGTTTTTAATTCCACTTGAATATCCAGGCCCCCCTTCGTGGAGCGACCAGGAATTAAGGCAGTACGGAGCACCTTCCTTTTATAGATGAGCACCATGACGGTGGAAGTACGACTTGGCTCGTTATGTATTTAGATGACACCGGATGGCGCCACCACGAATACGCCACCTTCCTGTTTTGAACTAAGAGTGAAGGAAAGGGAAATTCTACACTCTCCGCTACCCTCGGAACTATTATCTTGTAAATATAAATTACTTAGCAAACTGAACTTTCCAAAATTTATCTCTTAAAAAAGATCTTATTAAACAAGAATTCATTTAAGAAAAAGGGAAAAGCAATGTATTTGTTTTTAAACTTTTGGCCTCCCTCTCCTATTGAAGTGTTGTTTTCAACAACATCCTGTTTTTCCCCTTCCACATTTACATCTAAATAAAAATTATAAAGCTCACATTTATTTCGGCGATTTTGACATGTTTCGAAAAATTGTAAACGAAGAGAGAAAAACACCTCGAAGAAATACTTTAAAATAAGTGTCGAACGTTTCTTACCAGAAATGTGCCCCGCTGAGCTATTTCCTATTCGTTATTTTTCCTTTCAAGCAATTTATTTTTCTGCCGTATTTCAGCGAAGCGGGATTTGGAAATAACCTTTCTAGTAAATACTTTTTATAAGAAATACAAAAATAATTCCGAATAAACAGTTTCGACCGATGTTTTGAAAATTTTCACAAGTGCTTTTGCATCATGAAAAGGCTTTTAGAAATAAAATGAAAACATGTACAATTAGACTATATACGTAGTAATAATAATATTTTAAAGATACTTTGGAGGAATGAAAAAAAAATGTTAAGTTACTTTTTTTAATAAACCTTTTACGGACATTTTTTTTTATATAGTACTGGGTGCGGCGGAAGTAGTGACCCGGTTTTGAGATAGTAAAAAAAACTAATACAATTTGAGACTTAAAACTTTTTTTGTTTTGATCACCATTCTTTTGACATTAAGCTTTCATTACCATTTCAGTAAGGTGGCGGCCTATAGAAGCGTGGAAACCTTCTGCCACGCGTGCAAACCTGACGCATGCGCAAAATCGCCCAGTGTTTTCGCTGGCACATCAAACAGTAAAAGCAATATTCTTTTGTGATTCAAACGAGGGGACTGGAGCTAAAACATGTTTGAGCTGTTCCGCTCCGACTTATAAATACTTGCTCCAATTCTGCGACAGCTGAGCGCCGTGCTCCAATTATTTTGATAGGAACCATATTTATCATCTTCAGTTAATTTAATAATTTTATTTATGTTGGCAACATTTTTATTTATGTTATTATTTGTCGTCAATTTATTCCGCAGATAAAAAAATCATCCTGCGTTCTGTGTCTTTGTTCGCTAAAATTAATTTTAAAGCGAAAAACACCGTTTTCAAATTCTTAATGGAATTCTAACTAAAAAAAAGTCTGAGCAATAGAGCACGATTAACTTTCATGCTCTTACTTCATGCAAAAGGCCGGTAGGGTGGCGTAGTGGTAAGGCGCAGGCCTCGCATGCCCAAGTTCGCAGGATCAAACCTGGCCCAAGTCGGTGGATTTTCAAGATCCAGAAAATCGTTTGCGCCCAGGTCGTATGATTATGCTGCATGTTACAGATCCCTTCAGTATCCGTTTGGCGTGTATACTCTGTGCTGAATTAAATTTCTCGTGCAGTTTGTGTCAATTAGAACTCAGGTGCCGCCACTAGGGGGAAACTGAGCGTCAAAAATTGCGGTACCACACTCATTGTGGTGCGGCGGAAAGAGTTGGTACCAATCTTTAAGAACGCACTAGGTTTGTAATGGTTAAGAATAAAGACTAGCGGTCGCTACTCGCCAGTGGCAACTAAAAATTTTTATTTGGTGACCACAAAATGTTATGTCGGTCTCCAAAACTGGCGGCTAGAAAAGGTTTGCAATTTATTATTATTTCTTTAAAAATAGGGCTTAGTGTAATTTTGTGACAAAGTGTAGTTTGAGGTATATGTATGCGAATGTTTGCATGCAAAATGAAGCCACGGTTGGGGAAGAGGGGATCAGATTGAAACATGGTTCAAAGTGGTGACCAACAGTTTCAAACGGGCGACTAACTTTTTACGGTTTACCGGCAACTGGCCGCCATCAATTTTTTCTTCGTCTCAAGCATTTGTTAAGAACCAATACTGCAGCCCATTAGAAAAAAAAAAAATACTTCATGCAAAAACGCGTTGCTCTACTACTCCGCGCTTCTGCTCCGCGCTCCGCCCAGATCTCTGATTCGAACTTTTTTAGTTCGAAACAAACACGGCGCTGTTATGACTCAAAATTGCGTTCTTAAGATAGGAAGAAAACAAATATACATAATGTAGCTTAGTGAGAAATTCATAAGACGAGCGTCATTACTTCGGAAATGACTCGCGTGGTGCAATATTTCGGAACGCCCTGCTACACCGCCGCTGACTATCACCGAGGGTGGTGCGTTCCATTAGAATAGGATATTAAGCGTATTATTATTTGATCAGATCATTTTGATTTTGTCGAACTGGGACAGATGTTAATCTTTGACTGTTTTTCCTCCACGAGAGAAACTGCGTCGGGCGTTTTCGCTTTCTCTCTACCATAATCGCAAAAAAAGAATAAAAGCTTTAATTAAACTGCAACGAGTAATTCCGCCGCAAACAAATAAATTATTCTTTCTAGAGTAGGGTAGAGTAGGGTGGTGTTCCACGTTGAAAGTTTTCCTTTCATTAGGTATTTGGTGATTGCACAGAAGCCCGAATTACAGGATTTTAGAAGCCTTAATGCAGATGGGACGCAATCGGGTTTTGGCTTCTAAAACGAAGAAATGAGGATTGTTTATTTATTTTTTGTAAAAAAGGGTGGAACAGTTAAGGCATTAGCTCGGAGCTATGGTGGATAATAGCGATTCAAACGATTCTTGAGAGGGTTCATTCATGAATGATGTCATGCTTCGAGGGGGAGGGTGGTTCATGGAATTGTGACAAGGGGAGGGGAGGGAGAGACAAGAAGTGTGACATTACATATTTTGACTTCTATAAAAACATTTAAGATCAGCGAAGTAAATTTATTTTTAAAGTCCCTTGATTTTTATAATGCTTCGAGGGAGAGGAGGGGGGTTCAAGAAATTGTGACAAATAAAGGAGAGGGGGTAACAAAAAGAGTGACATTACACATTTTAGTTTCTATAAAAACAATTAAAATCATCAATTTAAATTTATTTTTTAACTTTTTTGATTTTAATAATGTTTCGAAGTTGCGTTCGAGAAGTTGTGACAAATGGAGGGGAGGGGGTTACAAGAAGTGTGACATTACACATTTTGGTTTCGATAAAAACATTTAACACCAACAAAGTAAATTCATTTTTAAAGGTTTTTTTTTTTATTTTAAAGTTTCATTGATCATTTTGTATCGTAAACACCGATGTTGATCAAGGTTTAAATTCACTTCTTGATGAAAGCTTAAAAGGAAATTTTCTTATAGTTTTAAGATAAAAATTGCGTGGGTCCTTTTTTGTTCAGAATTTGAAGAGTTAATATATTTTACTGTTTTATGGTTTGTGTTTTAAACCTGAACTTCATTTTATACGAATAAAGCACGCTTGTTATCGTTATTATTATTAAGCTCACAAATGTCATTAAAGTTCAAACATAAAATCAGAAACGTGAACTATAACGCACAGCTTTATTTCTGAGCTGCAAGTATATATACTTATGTAATATAGTGTGACATGTGACAAAGGGACAAGGGGTCTGAGGTAGTGGGACATTTTGCGACGAAGGGGGAGGTTGTCAAATATATGGAAAAATGTGTGGCCTCCTTGCTGAATGATCCCAGAGAGCTGACGATTATTGTAAAATTTCAGCTAGCCCCTGGCGTGTTTCTTGCATTTTCTGAAATTATGAAATATTAATTTATTTTTCATTTTGTGCATTTATTTATCACAGATTGGTATATTTTGAACAAGTTTCGAGCAACTGTTGTTATCATTAGTTTTTTTTTTTTTTAGAATAATTTTTGACATTGTGCCATAAAATGAGCGATTTACATGAATCAGTGAAATACCGTTATAGCGAATTCCGATACAACGAAATATCCGTTATAACAGTCGAAACGTTCAGTTCCGTTTACAACTTTATTAGGATACCTTATGTTCCGTTGAAACGAACATCTCGTTACAACAATATAATAGACTTCGTTATTATGTTAATTCCGTTTACATCATTAAGACTCAGTTAGTAGCTAGAGATACGACTCGATAAAATGCTTCATGTAGTGAATTTTTCGCAGTTGAAATTTCATTTTGATCCATATAAGTTGTAAAATAAGAGTTGTTACAAAAATTAACTAATTGTACGTATAGCGTTGTTAAATAATAACTTATCATTAATTATTTGAAATTAATTGCTGAGCCCTTACAAAACGTAGTACAGTTAAACCTGTAAATAAAGGTCAAGACTCAGAAATTTTGCAAGTGGCCAGTAGCCACTAAACTTGATTAACTTGGTGGCCACCTATGCATCATAAAGCAAAAGTGCACAGCGGGGGGGGGGGGGGGGGATGAATGGAGCATCAGTGCACTACAATTCCTTGTGGATCTTATTTTCAGTGAAGAAAACATAATATTTTGTTAAAACTATCAAGTCTTCAAAAAAAAAAAAAAAATGTATATGGCTTTCAAATTGGAAAAAGAAAAAACTTGCTTCCTTGGCGATGGTAAACTAAGGGAATATGAATTTTTTCAATACAGTTTTTCACGTTTAATGTTATAGATCACAAAAGATGTAAATGCAAAATTTTACTTGTTTCATCATAGAAGTAACAGATAACAAAAATCCCCCTCACAGAAACGAACCTTTTACAAAAACCGCGATCACCAATACGAACCATTTTCGAACACAAGTATAAAAAAATGTATATTTCCAGTTCTAGTTTTGTTCAGTACATTTAATTTTCATTCTTTTCAAAACTCTTTTTAAAGCTTTCACACCATTTTCAAAATGGCGCGACACTTGAGTCCGATTTTATAAAGCGAAAATGGCCGATCTGAAATGTAAGTTTGAAATGAAAGTTATGAAAAAAAAATCAAGATTAATAGTGTTTCCTACTATATTTAAAAGATTTATATGCAGAGAGAAGGAATTCAAAGAAAAAAAAATAGCGTAATCGGAAAAAAGTTTCGCCATTTTTTTTCTTGTGAAAGGGGAAATGAAGACTATCGGCCGAAATTCGGTAACTCGAATGCCGAATTGATGCGTTTTTATTGTGAATATACATGAAAGAAGCAAGAGTTGAAAATTCCATAGAAGGTATTTGAAAAGGAGGGATTTACTTTAGAAAATTTAAAAAAAAAAAAAAAAAAAGGAAAGGTGGCGATCGCTGCTAATTTTTTGAATCGCCACTTTTTCAAACAAGGTCGCCACGTGGCGAGTGGCGACCGCGAATCTTGACCTTTACCTGTAAAGCTGACCACCTGTTTACGTTGACCACTTTTGTCAGGAACGAAATTAGCCCTTCACCTTCTATAAGTTGACCACCTGTCTAAGTTGACGACTAAAGTCCTGCACCGTGTCTTTGGAGTTAAACTTTTTTTTGAAGTCCCGTCCCAAATGGGGGGAGGGGGGGGAATTATTCTTCTTGCCTGATCGCTCTAAAAACGTTTCGCGATCTTCATCCAGCTTTGTGAAGATAAGAAAA
Organism: Octonoba sinensis; assembly: GCA_038502835.1. Taxonomy (NCBI): domain Eukaryota; kingdom Metazoa; phylum Arthropoda; class Arachnida; order Araneae; family Uloboridae; genus Octonoba; species Octonoba sinensis. Next base: position 22,743,632 of record CM076601.1, on the reverse strand, counting down.
AAAATGTTCTCTTTCTCCAAGAGAGGTACTTAGTCCCCCAATTATATTTCGAGAGAAAATACTATGTGCAAATACTCAAGAGACACCATTACCATTCTCCAGGAGACACGCCTCCCAAGACTATATCCCAGCATTTCCAAATAGTGCAGTGGGGGGAGGGGGCAGGAGGTATTTACCTGGTGGGAGAAAGAGAAAGAACGAGGCAGGGGAGTCGGAGAGCAGTAAAAAAAAAGAAGCTCTTTGTTGTATTACCTGGACAGTGATGAAAATTTAGGGAGGGAAAGCCTGCAGAAAGTTTCATTGTCGTCTGTTTGACGACACGAGCGCCTCTCGCTTTGGGAAGACTTCTGGCATATCCGGTTTAGGTAAACGGGCGGAGTGCCAACTTGGCGCTTTTGCTTTTCTTTAGCGATTTCTCTTTCACTGCTGAATAAAACCCGTTTTTTCAAAACAAACGAAAAGTATTTTGTAGCATTTCCGTTTCATTTCATTGTCATGTGTCATGCAGTGACGTAGTTGAGGGGAGGACTCTTCTAGGGGACGTGGGGTACGGCGCCTTTCTACTTTTTCATTTTAAATCAAGCATCACCTCCCGTTTTATTTATTTTTTTAATGCGTGTCTATCAATAACTCGCGTGCTCGCATACCTAACAAGCGTCCTATATCTTTTTTAACCTGGACTACGGCACTGCTGCCATGTTAAGCAAAGAATATCCAAGTGTGAGTTGAGGGTATTCTCCAAAGTTTTAAATTTGGAGAATAATCGAGGATATTACTTTTTCATTCAAGTAAACATAAAATATTATTAATTTCATGGATATTATTAAGTAAAATTTAGGTATTTATTATTGTCAAAAGATAGGGAAAAATTAGTTGGAGGTTTTATTCTTTTGACAATAGTATATGTTTAGAATTAGTGATGTAGCGAAAGGAGGAGAAAATCCTTCCCAAGAAGCACAAAACTGTATACGCGCATACATACAACTGCATGTATGTATGCATGAGGGAACCCTTCTCTTGAAAAAACATTTTGCTACACCCATGTTTACAACTCTTGAAAGTATTAAATATTCTTCAAATGGTTTTGCGTGCAGTTAAACTTTTCATACATATTCTTGTATTGATGATTTTAATTGGTTAGATGATTTTATTTTTAAGTTAGACATAAAATAAACATCCCCATACAAGACTCTAGAAACATTCCTTTTTCCCCTTATCAGTCACCATTATTTTCATGACAACTGACTAACCCTCCCTGCCACCTGTTTTCCTGGAACGTTTGCCCTTGAGAAAAAGCTGACCAAAACAGCTTTTCTAAACCTTCTACTGAGCTTTTTTCCATTAGAAAGAAAATAGCTATGCAGATTGAAAAAAAATGTAAAAAAAAAGAAAACTTTAGAATTCTAAAGTGTCATTTGAAAGAAAATATTGACCGATATGAAAACTTATTAAGCGGAGGAAAAATGAAATCAAAACTTTTCAAAAGGGTTATTTTAACATTGGGGAGATGGGAATGAAACTGGTATTGAAATTAAAAACTTCTTAAACGGGAAAACTTCCTATGCGGATACTTCTTAAGCGGGTTTTACTGCAATTACAAGCCTTATTCATCAAATTTGGAGATTATTATAACGTCGAGTTTGTTTTGATCATCCTCACCTAATAAGCCGCGTACAGACTAGCAGAGCACAAATGAGCGAATGAGCATTCTCGGAGACATTAACGACTAGGGTGGACGGCGTCCGAACGGGAACCCCCCACTGTGGCGCGAACGTCCCCGCCATCGCTCAGAGCGCGGTCTTTGGACGAACCCTTTGAGCTAGTTTGGACGGTTTTGAACGCATTCCGGCGAACAGCGCAGAGATGGAAGACTGGAATCAAGCCGACATTTTTGACTTCGTTGAGAAATACAGAAAGTTCCAAATACATCGGAACCCTTATGATTCTAATTACTTCGACTGATACAAAAAAGAGGATGCAGGGGATGAAATATCTAAGCAATTAAATAGTGACAAAGAAATTTGTGAAACAAAAAAGTAGGAAAGTCATTTTAATTTTTAAATTAAAGTCTTGCCCTGTATATTTTTATTATGCTTTATTCCTTATCAACTGTAGTTTAAGTTTTTTTTTACCTTTTTTGGTAGAACGCAGTGATTTTAAAAATATAAAGAGCTATTTAAAAACGTGTTTCGACATTTAAATTTCAATTCTATAAAATTTATCAAATGTATCATTTTGCATTTGAAGGAGTAACATAACTTTAAAACGACTACAACTCTATTTATTTCAAATTAGTATCCTCCCCTCCCCCTCCCCCAAAGAAAAAGGAATTACTGTAGGAGTTTTTTTTTTTTTTTATTTCTTAAATTTTATTACATTTATTTTAGTGCTTATAATAATTTCTGAATATCGCAGGTGTATATATATATACATGTAGCGTAACTGTTGCCTTTGTACTTTGAAGTAGAAGAGAAAAGTAATAACAAACCATTAAATACAGTAGTATTAAAATAATTAACCAACGTACGTTTTAAATGTTAACGAAACGCAGACAATAATTAATAAATAGAAAATATTAGGTGAATATAAAACGAAATATACAACAATTTAAACTGAAGCTTTTGGTTTAAAAGCATATTTTGAGCTTAAAATATTGTGACACGTTTGTATCTTCAAAAACCTTAATTTTTATTTGTTATTCATAGGTAATGGAATGACACAAATGGATGTCATTCTGTTACTATACGATTTCAATAACTTTAATTCCATATTCGAAAAATATATTTTCATGTTGAAAATAACTAGAAAAATGTTTTGTAAGAAAATGCAACTCAATGCAGCTTTTTTTTTTTTGGCATTATTAGCGGATTAATTTTTAAATTGTTATTGTTATTAAGCATAGTTGCAGTTGCATGACACGTCCGTACCACGAAAGGGCTGAGTTTGAAATGTAATTTTAAATTGAAATTTTAATTAATTTTATGTATTATTTAAAATACATTGAGAAGTTCATAGTTTGATTTTTTAATTCGAAATGTACGCGCAAGAAAGAAGTGCTTCCTTGTGACCCAACATGGCGGGCTGTTTGTACGGAAAGAAGCAAATTGGGCTAACTCAAACCCCTTAATATATCCACGAAAGAGGCGGTTTCTGAAGACTCCAAACCCCCATCATCAACCCAACTGAGCTAATCTTTTGCTCGTTCGCCCATTTGTGCTCTAGTCTGTACCCGGCTTTAAAGCAAACGTCTTGTAAATCATTGTCGCCGCAGGGGCAATTGCGTTCATCAATGTAGCCGCTTGTACTTCGGCCGATGTCGTACTAGGTTGAGTGGCAGTTGAATAAAGCTTAAATGTTTGCTTCTATACACTATTATCATTTTTTATTTCATTTTTTCAGAGAAGCCTTCACACAAACTCTTATTATAATTACTTTTAATATGACTGCTTAGTGCTTAGTGCCGACGAACTCTTTTTAGCAATGATTTTTATATTTATTACCTAATCATTTACTTAACCAAGACATGTTGCCATCTGCTATCTAAAGCAATATAGCATTTACAATTAAAAATGCGGCCTGCCTGAGAGAGGAAACGGGGAAATAATTAACTAATAATAAATTGCTTCCAAATTTCTTTAATTGATATCACTAAAACTCATCAATAGCTACTAAACAAAAAAGTAAGAAAATCGGTTGAAAAAGAGGAGAAAATAGTTCTTAACTGTTTTGTTTTTGCCTATTTACATACAGATTTTACGCTGTGAGCCTTGAACAACACATACTCTCAGAAACGCATGCTCAAATATCACGAAATTTTCGTCATACAGTGAAACCCCGATTTTACGTCCCCCGAATCTACGTTTTTCCCGCATTTTACGTTTTTTTTCATCAGGTACCAGTTTTTCCGTATACTAATAATGTTACTTTAACCCGGATTGTAAGTTTGTTATATATGAAATTTCCCGCATTTTACGTTTTCCCTGGAAAGTAAAAAAAAAAAAAAAAAACGTTCTAAAATAAGCAATATTTTTCCGTCTGTACTTTTCGTCAGCCGATGAAGATCAACAAAAAGAACCGGAAGCACAGCCCGTCCCTTCTTTCACTATTGCAATGAAGAGCTTACAAATAGTGAAAGACTATTTTGTTTCTTATAAAGACTAGGGAAAAAACTTGCAACGTATTACAATCCTAGAAGATGCTGCACTCACTTTGAACTCAATGACTAAAAAACAATCCACTATTACGGATTATTTTCAGCCTAAACGGCCAGGAATCGCATCTAAATGTGTTAAAATTATCTTAAAATGGTATGTATAATAATGTTCTTTTCGTAAAATATAGACATTATACCTTTTGAAAGAGTCATCTTTACTACCTTTAGTTTTTTTCTATTTGATTTTTGCATTCTATGTACTTCCCGTATTTTACGTTTTGTTTGCCAGTCCCTTGAGAAACGTAAAATCGGGGTTTCACTGTATTTGAAGGAATGGCTTCGTGAAAAATGCTCCGAGTAAACCTTTCGTCAAATTGGCGAAATTTGTGTAGAAACTCTTTTAATTCAGCGAGGAAAGAATCATTATAAATGACGACATTTTCTTGACGGTTGAAGAATCATCAAAAGTGAGAGCTCCATTTCTGAGACTGCAGTTTGTGCATGCTAAAATTATTGCACTTATGACCAAGGTTTATCGGGAACCCGTAGCCAGGTGCATATGGCCGGGTGATTAGTTTTCCCCGAATCGCAAGTCTGTGGAAAGAGTAGGCGGAGGGGGCCTTCTTCTCCGAAACCAGAAGCTACGCTCTTGTACCAAAAAGTAAACAAACAATTTCAGAAAGGGGAACCAAATATTTCCTGGAAAAAGAAATAATCCTTCTACCGCTCCGGTCGCGATTCTTGACAGGCCCATTCCCACTCCCACCCACTTCCCTCTTCCTCCACAAAAGTTCTCGGAACTCCTTTCAAATAGGTGACAGACGGGTTAAAAGCCCCCCTGATTTCAAGAACTAACTGTCCGTATCCATCTGGACCTTGAACCTCAACAGCTGCTGCGCTGTCGTTCAAAAGTCAGACGTTTTATCTTTTAGGACAGTGGTTCCCAAAGTTGACTGGGCTCCGACCCATCTAACGAAAATTTCCAATCGTGGAACCCAGCTCTTAACTGTCTGAGAGAAAAGAGGGCATAAATATTGGTAATGTTCATATTCCCTAGTGGCGAGTCATGGAACTACTTAATTCTCTCTTGTTTGCTCTAATTAAAATTTAAAAAAATATTTTTATAAGTGTTATCAATGTGAATGAAAGACTTGAAATAAGAAATACAACTTAATTATATATTTTTTTGTTATTTAAATGCCTACACATAGGGGCCGTTCATAAATGACGTCACGCTTTTTTCCCATATATTTGACCCCCCTCCCCCCTTTGTCACAATATGTCACACTTCAGCGGACCCCCTCCCCCCCTTTGTCACGCGTCACGCTATGTTGCATAGTGCATGATGTCACTCTTCTTGTTACCCCCTCCCCTCCCCTTGTCACACTTTGTCACAATGTCGCGAACCTCCCTCCCCCCTCGAAGCGTGACATCATTTATGAATGATCCCTTATAAGGTTTTTTTACAAAGTTATTTCACTGGGAAGGGTGTATTTATTTCTTATTTCTCTTCATTAAAGTTTTAGCATCAACTTCTACTTTAGTTACTTTTATTCGCAAACTTTCTACTTTTTTAAATTCATGTGTACAGTGACGAGGGCCCACTCAATCCTGGCTCGTGACCCACCAGTGGGTCGCGACCTATAGTTTGGGAAATACTGTTTTAGGAACATAAGATTTCATTAATTTAGATAAAAACAAATAATATACATTTTTAAGATGAGAAGTTTTCTAAGAAACTTGTTTTTTGCATCAGAAATTTCTCTGCACTTGCTCAAATTGACTTTGGAATTTTGTAACTTTTTGGGTGCCTTCTCGTCAAAGGCGGGAAAATTACTTATGATGACGCAATAAAAAATCAGTGTAGATGAAGGCGTGATTATTAAGTTATGTAGAGCCAATGCCGCTCGCTGAAATGTTTTTTCGCTGTTGTGCTTGACGCGAATGACCAGCGTCCAGCGTTTCATAACAGTCATTACATCTGTGCATATTAGCATACATAGATCGGCAAAATGGTATAAAGGGCTTAACTGAAGGGTTTTGAAGGGCTATCCCCCGCAACCCCATGCTTACGACCCCATGTCCGGATAGTATATGAAGTGAATTTAGCTAAAAACATACGCACAAACTTTTTTTTTTTTTGAGTTTTTAATCTACGTTTTGAAAATTGTACTTGTATTTTTATGTAAAGTGGTGTGAAACATTTTTTTCTACCTGCAGTTGAGGTAAAAGAAATTTACCAGTACATCATTATTTGATGACCATTTCTGTTTCGTGTTTGTAAACTTGAATAAGTCAAAAAATCTCATGTATTATCTATAAATGGAACAAACATTTTCACTCGTTAATATTTTTATAAATATTAATACGGTTTTATTTCTTTCCTACTCTGAATGAATCCCATTCCATTCATCGACCCTTTGCAAAACATTCTAACCTCACTCAAAAAAAAAAAAAAAAAAGAATAAAGTAAGCTCCATTACCTTCAATGCATAACATTTTACCTTAAAATAGAATACTGAAAACATCCAAAATAAATTCCAACTTGTAAATTGAATTCGTTTAGATGTCGTTCTTGTCTGCAAAAGAAAAAGAAAAAAAGTCAACTTCAATGAGAAATGTCTCTTACTATTATGAGATTGATTATATGTTCGCAAGGGGGAAAAAAAAGTCGCTAGAATGAGGGCGACCAAACAGTTACTTGACAGAAAAGGGTTAGTATGTGATTCCACACATACACAAACTCGTAATGCATTAAACCTCCCGCAATATATTTTTAAATGAATCTTTCACTGCGACCGCGGACGAAGCGAAATGGTACGCTGGTAATGAAGAGAACTCACTTAAAAATAGCGTGACACAAATACGCATTTCTTCAATGCAATGTAACGTATGCCCTCCGTCACAGCTGTGTATTCCATCAGGAATAACTAAATGAGTTACAAAGCCCCAGTGGCAAAGAATTTCGAATTGGTTGAAATGTAAATTTTTTTTTATCTTTCTAATAGGGCTGCGTATGGTCACTAACCTTTGCAGACCCAGTGCTTACCCCGGTAATCGGCATCCATTTTTTCAAGTAGCACCACTGTCGGTGGATGCCATTGCCACCGAGAATTCAGACGCTCAGTTTCCCCTAGATGGCGGCACCTGAACTCTCATTTGATGCAGATTGCACTAGGAATTTAATTTAGCTGAGAGTGTCCAAGCCAAACGGATGGTCAAGGGATCTTTAACGTGCCACATAATCATAGGCGCAGACGATTTTCTGCATCTTGAAAATCCACCGACTTGTGCCAGGTTTGAACCTGCGATCTTGCGCTCTCAGAAATAGAGCTCTCACTTTTGACGATTCTTCAATCGTCAAGAAAATTTCGTCATTTACAACGATTCTTTCCTCGCGCGATCACGTGACTTAAAAAAGTTACAACACTGATTTCGCCAATTTGACGAAAGCTTTACTCGGAGCATTTTTCACGAAGCCATTTCGTCAAATATGACGAAAGTTTCGTGAGATTTGAGCATTCGTTTCTGCGAGTGTGGGCGGACGAGACCTGCGCCTTACCACTACGCCACCCTGTCGACTGAAATATAAATCGTGCTGAGGAAAAACTACATGGAACAGTGCGCCCCTCCCCGTTCTCCCTGGTTGGAATTAAATTTAAGGGGGCCCAAACAGGCTGCTCATTTTAAAGTGACTCCATAAATTATGCCACGTTTTTCCCATATAATTGACCATTGTCATAAAATGTCACACTTCAATGTACCCCTCCTCCCCCCTTTATCACGTGCCATGCTATGTTTCAAAGGCATGATGTCACACTTCTTGTTACCCCTCCCCTCTCCTTGTCACAATTTCACGAAGCCCCCTCCCCCTCGATGCATGACATCATTTATGAATGACGTTTTCCATGGCAAAGTATATTAACTCAATGCATATTGCATTAAAAAGTAACAAAATACATGTACATACACATAAATACATTATATTTTTGAAGCCAGGGGGCGCAATTGACCTCCCTGACCCCCATTAACGGGCCTGGGACGCAGTTCCTCAAAATTGTTCAAAATTCTTTTAATTTTGATTGATTTCAAATATATTCTCATACAAAATTTCAAACCTTTATGACTGATATTTTAAAAGATATTCCGGTTTTTGTAAATGCCTCCAGCTGTTTTCCTTCTGCATTTAAAATCTCTGAGCGCGTTTTTCTTTGCTTTGTATTTTTGACCGTTACGTGTAGTAAAATCCCTAAGGCTTTTTTTCAGTTAAAGATACAGGTTTGAGACTTTGTATGTGCATTCCACGGAGTGTGTTTAACCAAAATGAGCATAGATTTGACTCTGAAGTTTGTGGTTTGTTTTTATTTAATTGTTGACTTAGAATTTTTTGTCCTTCGAGTTTTTAACGAAAAACAATTATTAAAATTCAACTAGGTTTCAGATACTAAATTCCATACTGATTGTTGGTTTAGAATGTTTGGGAAGTATTACAAAGAAAAATTCTTTTGTAAAAAGATATAATTGTGAAAATTATATAAAATTTTTTAAATTGAAAAAAAGTTGAAAAAGTTTTAAAAATTGAAAAAAAAAAAAAGGTTAAATTAATGGTTGATCCCAATGGGGTTCTACTTCAAAATTTAATTTCTAATCAAACTTAGCATAAATTGCATGCATTATTTCTTACTTTACTGTTAAACGAAAAAAAAATTGGAATGATTTTCGTTGCCCCTTAAAGAAAAGTTGTTTGAATATAATTATCAATTCATTTGATACAGCAACCATTGAGGGATCTGGAGAGGAACGTGGAGTAGGAGAGTGGAGCGACGTGATTTTGCTCCAACCTGGAGTGGAGCAGGAGCCAAAATATTTGCTGTGCTCCACTGCTCCAATTTCTTTAAACTCTTTCAATTTTTTACCATATAAGTAAGATATAATCTGTTTGGGCGTAGCTGTATTATATATATATATATATATATATTATACTTATATATATATCAATTTTTTACATAGCCACAATTTTATGCTAATTTTCTAACCATGGAAACTTGATTGAGGTGGTGTTCGAAAAAAAAAATAAAAAAATAATAATAATAAGTTGATGGCCGCCCAAATCTGTAGGCATTTGTTTTTTAATGTCAATAAAGTATTTTTTTTGTAAAAAAACTTGCCATTTTGGTTCGAGTCGACTACAATCTATTAAAGTTTTTAAGAGCGGAGTTGGAATGGAGCTGGAGCAACTAACTCACAAATGCTCCAGGTACCTATTTTTCATAGCGACCCAAAGATTGGAGTTTGAATAGAATTGTTATAGCGGGAGTCAACTACATTTATAAGGGACCGTTCATAAATGATGTCACGATTTTTCCCCACATATTTGACCCCCTCCCCCCTTTGTCACAAAATGTCACACTTCAACGGATCCCCCTCCCCCCTTTGTCACACGTCACGCTATGTTGTGTAAGCCTGATGTCACACTTCTTATTACCCCTCCTCTCCCCTTGTCACATTTTGTCGCAGTATCACGAACTCCCTCCCCCTCGAAGCGTGGCATCATTTATGAATGATCCCTAACGCAGTAGCCAGATAATAATAATACAGCTCGCTTCGCAGCTGCTTGTGTAGTGTCAATATCATCAAAGTAAAAAAAAAAACAAAAAACTAATGAACTGAGGTTTTGGCAGTGAATCAGCTGATAGTGTAGGAGCTTCACGAAAGCTCGATAACACAGATAGCGCCAGTGTAAGCTTAGTTTCAGCTGTAATCTTAAAAACTCTTTGGCACACTGTGTATCGCGAGTTTTGGAGGCAGTCCCACAATGTGAGCTGAAGTAGAGTATAAAAATTAATAAATAAGTAAAAAACATAACAAAGACTTGCCGATTTAAGATGAATGTGGCCAATCAAAAAATGTATCTATTTCTTTTTATAACAACAAACAATACACGAAAAAAAAAAACTCTTTAATTCGCTTCGTTTTTAAAGAGCAATCTTTTCCGCAAGAGTCGAAAACTGGGAAGTCACTGGGTTGTAACAAATCGTCAAACAATCCGCTTGGCGACATCGAGTTGGCGAGAAGAAGCGGATTCTACCTGGTAACCCCGGTGCACCTAAAGCTAGTCGGTATTTGTTCGCGTTCATAGTAGATGTCAGCGTTCGGCGTAATCGTTTGCGCTGAACTTTTCATGGAACGACCATTTCATAGTGTGACTCACACGAGGCTCATTTTCAATGCGGGGGTGAGTGGACGCCGGAAGAAAGGTTGACACTTCAATACAAATATTCCGTTTTGGAAGGAAAGATCTACAAATTTCCTCCTCGTAACGGAACGAAGAGTGCTATTTTCTTTACGCGTGTTCCGAGAAATTTCGACAAAAGAATAGCGTATTTTAGCGGAAGCGTCAGACTTCCATATGTGAAGAAGTTTGAAACTCCCGGTTTGTGGATTTCGTAATTGTCGGAGGAGCGAATTTTGAATGTGAAAAATAGTTGATCGTTTGAAAGAAACTGTTCGGGAAACATGGGGCAGCCAGGGAAAGTGCAGACGACTCTGCTCACCCCCGTTGACGTAGTGAAAGCTGACTGGTTATCGAAAGGTGTCAATAGGACCCCCGAAATGCTCGCGGCCAAGCCACCGAGGCCGAAAATTGTGGAAATACCTAAAGACATGCCGGAATACATCATAGATCCAGGGACAAAGACAACTTATATAAAAGGAAAATTTCTTGGCAAGGTAAGATTTATGTCTTTTCTCAAAAAAATCCTACAATGTTTATTTTTAACCCCTTAATCTCTTCATTCCAAGTGTACCCAATTGGGTTCATTTTAAAATACTGTTTATGAACTATTGTTTCTGCAATTTGAAAGCTAAATTGTTTGTGAAGTTAAACAACCAATTGTTTTTGAAATTAATTAACATGGAAATTGGGCATTAATTATTATTTAAACTAATTACTAATTAAAATTAAAAGATTTTTTTTTTAATTATTATTTTGTTTTTTAATCATTTTTTAAATCAAAGAACCAAAAAATTGCGTCAAAATTATTTGTACTTAGTTCTGGGGTCTGAAGAGGTTAAACGCGAAATTTTTCTGAAAAACTAGTATAGTTAGGCTTGCCATACGTCCCGGTATTTTGCTCTTGTCCAGGTGTCCCGCCCAGTTTTATGAATGTCCCTGAAACTGCTGTAAGATGTAAAAAGTAATGAATTTATGTTTCTAAGAATCGTTTATGAAGACATTAAGAATATTTAAGAGGACAGAGCATTAATGAGGGAGTCCACTGTAAGAGCATTGATTGTATGTAAAGTAATTTTTGGCGTTTTCTGTGCTCTGACTTTTATGATACAGTCAAGCTTAACAAAAACATCTTGAAAAAAGTACATTCAAGTCAGAAATATGAGTGGCTTGAAAACAAAGAATAACATTGTTAACTTATTAATTGCTTTTTTAGTTTGACAAAAATGTTTTTTTGAAATGGTTTTTGTAGTTAGACAAAAAGTCGTAGTTTAAAAAAATAAGACTTTTAAATTAATTGTTTAATTAAACAATTTTATGAAGTATTTTAAACTTTATTTTATTAACACTTCTTTCTAGACGGTAGACCAAAAAAAAAAATCATTAAAAAGGAAAAAAAAAATTTTTTAAGAAAATTAAGTAGCAAAAATTCCTTATTTATTTTTAAAGGTGGTTAGGCTAACAATTTAGGGTTCCAGATTCCCCACTCCCGTTACTTGCGAGGCTTAAAACTCACCATTTTGCTTTTAATTTAAAAAAAATTTCCCTAGTTCCCCCCGCCACTGCCACTGGGGGGTATTCCATACCCCCAGACCCCCCCCCCCGGTATGTCCATCCCATATTAATGTGTCCCGGTTTCACTAACTAAAAATATCGCAACCCTAAGTATAGTGTGTTATTCTTTGCAATTTCATGTTTTTTTTGGGGGGGGGGGGCGGGAGGGGGGTAAAAGTTACATGGACAAAATTGTACAAAGTGTAAACGGATCTCAGACGGGCATTAGAAATAAAATAACGCACGGACGTGGGCAAACTTTCCGGCGGCAAATTTAGCCCGTGATAGACAGGGGCAAATCCGTTAAGGGGCCGTTCATAAATGACGTCACGTTTTTTCCCCATATATTTGACCCCCCCTCCCCCCCCTTTGTCACAATATGTCACACTTCAGCGGAACCCCCTCCCCCCCTTTGTCACGCGTCACGCTATGTTGCATAATGCATGATGTCACACTTCTTGTTACCCCCTCCCCTCCCCTTGTCACACTTTCTCACAATTTCACGAACCCAATTGCGCAAAACTGCGCCAAAACGATTTTTCTTCTACATGCTGCTATAAATGCGTTTTTTCGCAAAATTTGCGCCAAATAGCGATTTTCGGGAAAAGAAATCGAAAATTTTTTTGATATTATATATTTTTAACCTTAAAATGGACATCATTCGATACATTTTCTTTTAGTCAACTAATTTTTTACCTTTGAAGCAGTTTATTAATGAATATTAGCTCTACCCTCTCTTAAGAACATCAAATATGGATGAGAAACTTGAGCAGAATGAGTGATGTATACCACGCTTGTAGAAGAAACAGTGTTACGATTTCTAATATTTTGTAGTATTATCATTCCTCTTAAGTTTTTCTTGAAATAGATAAAAAAGTTTAATTTCAGGGAACGTGGAACAAAATAAACTTAAGCGTTTTTCCTCAGTGCACTTTGTTTTCTAATGTTTAGGAAATACTAATCAATGCGAAAAATCAATAACAACAGATGGTTAAAAAGATTGCTGCTCCATTATACCAATTTTTTCAAATTTCTTAAGCCTACTTTCCACGTGCAAGCAAAAGAGCGCATACGTTGTACAATCTTTTTGCATCCCTTACAAAAATCGGATTTTTTTTTCATTTCAACTATTTATAATGTTTCTTCTCAAAGTAAATAAATAAAATGTATCTTTATTTTAAATAAAAACATTGTTTGAAAATATATATTTGTTCCCGAAAGTGTTTAGAGGTAGACTTTCAAACGCTGTCAAATTAAACATTGAATTTCAGCTTTTTTTCTTTTCTCATTACTCTTTAAGCTCTGTAATCTATATCATATAACCACAAGCAAGTCAAAAACATAAAACATAAATATAAAGAACAAAATAAGTAAAAAAATTAGTTAAGTTAGAAAATCGTTAAAAAAAGCATGTATATCTTATTGAATTGATGATCTTTAGCAAATATGTTAAGCAATATTATTAGGAGAAATAGAAATTTTCTTGTGGATGAACGACCTCATAAAAGTACACTTGCTTAAAGTTTCAATTTTTTAACTAGATTTGAAAGTTATAAAATTTTCACGCATTTTCTCTTTCTTTTAATTCAATTTACTTTCTTTCAGTTACGCAATTTTTGAAAGATGTAAAGATAAATTGTTGAAAAAAAAATAAATAAATCATTAAACATTAAATTATCAACATATAATAAGAAATACATTTTGCCTTTCTATTATAGAACTGAAAAATATAATTTGGTTCTTGAATTTTCTTGCTGCAAAATTATGAAACTCAGCAATTTTCTTTTAGTGCCATTAATTACTTCCAAAGCATCTAAGTGATCATTTAGGATTGGAATTTAAAGGAATATTTTTTAATCAGAAAAATAATAAATATTACTGCAGGTAGAAAATAGGATCGACTTCAAATATATTTTTTGATAAAATATGAAATTATATTTAATTAATTCAAAATTTTTCTGTTACTATAATCACAATGATTATACCTAAATAAGTACCATTTCAAAAACAAATTTAATTAATGATTAATAGTTTAAAATAGTTGAACCTTTCATATTAGTTAGTTTAGAGAATGCAATGATTTTTGAAAATAAGAAAATTTTAAGCTTTCTTCCAGCTATTCCTTAACTATTAGAAGCAGAAAAAAAAACAACATTTTAAAAAATAATCTGTTTCTTGAGAAAAGTATTGAAAAACACCCTTATAAGGGTTATAGGTTTAATTAGTCTTACTTTTTGAGTAGGTTATAAATAATTTCTTAAGAAATATAAAAACAATCCAGTTTTTGAAGGATGACTGACGTCTACATTTCCTACCATTTTGAAAACTTGAAACTGCTCTTACCCTTGATGTGTGTAAATGACATAGCTTTAAAACAGCCAATGTTCAAAAAATAAAGAAAAAAAAAAATCCTCCAAAAATAGTACAAAGTTGATATTTTCGGTTCCTAAACTGATACAAAAGTCGATTCCTTTTGCTCCAAACTGATACAAAAGTTAAAATTCTTCTGCTCGAAACTGATACAAAAAGGACATTTTACCTGCTCCGAAAGCTGCTACAAATTCTGTTAAGGCGGTGGGAGCCCTGGGATATAATAAGTTTTGAAAAACTACAACAGAATAGAACCATTACGAATGTAAATTTGACCATTAATTTTTATTGTAATGATAGTAATAGTAAATATTTTGAGCGTCAAATAATATTTTCTCTCTGTTGACAAATGACATTGAATTATAGCGTTTCAATCATTTTGTTCTAATGCAGCAAAGGCAGATCATTAACCTATAAAGTTCATTCCATCGACCTTTTATGTTTTTGCATTAGTTACCCAATGACCTATTATGTTTAATTTCATGTATGTACATTTTACGACTGGGGAAAAAATAAATACCTGAAACCATTTATAGTTAAGCAAATTATCTGCACGAACGTTTTTAAATTCCCGATTAATTTTATTTTTAAAATCTGATGTAGAATGGAGCTATTACGAATGCAAACTTGGCCGTTATTTTTTATTGTAATTAAAGAAATTGTAAATATTTGAGCGTAAAGTAATATTAGACATAGGATTACAGCGTTGTAATCATTTCTTATGTTTTATTCTATTGCAGCAGAGACATATCCATTGACATCTAATTTTCATTCCATTGACCTTTTATGTTTATGCATTATAGTTACCCATTAACCTATAATTGAGGCAGTGAGAAGCAAAGGGATGTAAGTGACAAAATTGAAAATTTGGAAATAACTGGTGCAAATGATGTGGAAACCACCATTCTATATTGTGAGAAGAAATGTTAGTGATAGCTTTAACAGGTGCTCCGCTTCAACGTGATTTAGAAAAAAATTAACATTAAAGGCCCCATAAGATCCAAACTTTGAACGTGTTTTTCTCGCTATCGTTTTTTGGTCACTTACATCCCTTTGCTTCTCACTGCCTCAATTTTAATTTAATGCATGTAAGTTTTACGGGGAAAAATGCCTGAAGCCATTATAAGTTAAATTATCTGCACGTTTGTTGACCGCTACGCTTCGAATATAGTCAAACCCCGCTATAACGAACCCCCAACTGACCGACTTCGGAGATCGTTATAACCGAGGGTCGCTGCATCCGATTTTGCAAAAAACGTTTTGACTGACTAAGATACTTCGATATAATAAACATATTTCTCACAATAATCAGGGTAGAGGAGTAAAATATTAACTTTAAATATGGTTTTCAATAATAAACAAACAAATATAAAAATTTACCTTACTATTTATCCATAGTATGAAAAAAAGATATTATTGGCTGTAAACATTTGGATATTATATACACCATTGTAAAAGATAGTGTTTGACTGGAACACAAATGGGAAGGAATGTTGCTAAGGATAAATCGTATAAAAGACCTTAAATTTCGGATCGCTATAGCCGATTCAAAAACGTTTGGTGAACGTTATAAATATGCATTAAATGACATATGGTTTCAGTTGGGGACCATTTGGAAGGTTCGTTACAACCAGGGCATCGTTATATCTCGGTTTCGCTATAGCAAGGCTCCACTGTATAAACGTCTCTAAGAAATTTTCCTTTGCGTTTAGCGATGTTTACTACACATCCGTTAGCCCCTTAAATATCCGATTAATTCTATTTGCTGATATATGGTAAACCTTTGCTTCATATTAAGTTTAATTTAGAAATATTCTGAAATAGCTTCAAGTGAATGTTTTCCCCCTTCAAACAGCGATTTTTTAAAAAATATAGTTTCTAAAAATCCTGAAGAGTATGATTAATAATGATAAATGTTCATGCCCTCGGGATGTCATCTTTTCCAATAGCATTAAATGTGAAAATTGAGTTCCATTAATTTTCAGTACTTTTTCACTTTAATTACAAAAAGCAATTTGTTTTGCGACGCTTCACTTAGCATGTCCGACCGTCTACTTACTAACCATTCATATCGATCATCAACAATTCTTTAACGACAAAGAGAAGAGATATTTACGTGATAAAATTATGTCAGTTGAGAATAATATTACATCACATAAAGGTATAATCTATTTCACTTTCGCTAATTTTATCTGCTAAGTATTTATAATGAATGAATGCATTTGACTAGCTTGTTTTGTTTTTTTTTACAAAATCGAGCTGTTTTTTTCAAAATAATTTTTAATGTTTTAATTTTATGTATTTACTTTTTAAAATTTAGAATTTGCTGTGATTTTTTTAGGGTAACGTCTGCTCCTTAAAATTTGAAGAACTTCCTCCTTGCGGTTTAAACGAGAGAGAAAATTCTAAATAGCCTGATGAAAGTTTCCTGTATGGAAGATTTTCTTCGATCTGAATCTTGCGCATGTTCATGCAATCCCAGGCGTCCTAATTGATTCGATAATTAGTTAATTTGATGAATTAAATATTTAGATTTTATTAATTTTTACCTAAGTGGGGTACGAATTTGCCAATTTCTTTTATATATTCTTTGCCTATATGTTCCTTTTGGTCTGTTCATTTCAATCTGGTGATTAGCAAAATACCTATCGCCAAGTAAAAGCCGATTGTATCACCAAGTAAAAACCGATTGTGACAGCTTATTTCAGGGGCGATTGTGGTTCGAAATTTCTGAAAAATTTGGGCTGCCGATTCAAAAAATATTAGAAGGATTAAACAAAAAACTCACCATAATTGAAATTTAGTTTTTAAAATAAAAACATTAATTTTATGAAATTACACCGAAGAAATTTCTGTCGAATGACCCTTCCCGCTTCACCTGCAACTGTGATCTAAGGTCGTTTCTGCACTAACTTATAATTTTTTTAAAAGCTTTGAAAACAATTATTTAAAATGCCATATAAATTTATACGCATATTTAATGTAAGAGTATTGTAGCGTTTTTTTTTTTTTTCAAAAGGGGATTAGCTTCCTCTTGCATGGTTCCGAAAATGTAACAAATTCGTCCGAAAATTTTACTTGAGTCCACAATCACCCCTGGTACATTTACTTCCTCACATATTTATTTTCAATCAGGGACGTAACTAGGTTATTTTCCAACCTAGGCAAGGCCAGGCTTTACCCCCCCCCCCCCACATAAAAAAAACAACCGCACACTACTTATTTGTATACATACACACACTTAGTCAATAGCACCTCTAAAATCTGGCGCCCCCTTAGTGGCGTCCCTCAATGTATATATCTCAATTCTCGAACAACATAAGTTTTTACGTTGAAACAGTAAACTACGAACCCTTTTCGTTTTATTTATTTTAATATTTGATTATTTAGGGTCGTTTGATGAAAGTTCTTTTTCGATCTATGGTAGAAGTACAAAAATACTTGCACCTCCGAAAAAAATCTAATATGAAAATTCTTTTTAACTTCTGATCCATCTCATATTATTCTACAGATTCAGGTAAATCTATATAGACCATATCATGATTCGCGAAGTTACTCATATAGTTACTCATCACTTTAAACCTTTACATTTTCAACACGTAAATGTAAACCAAAATGTTTGTTTACATAGCGTGAATGCGCAAGCTCAGCGATAATTCCCAGCATTCGAAAATTCGCCATTTTCCTCTCCATTACCTGAGGCATTTGTATATTCTTTATTCATCCCTAGTATGTCATTCATAACACATCTCGCGGCAAGTAATTCGCTCTTGGCTACCTGCTATCTGCTTGTAGAGAATGTTACGAGGAAGTTTATTAGAAATTCACTTTCGTATCGTTTTTTTTATACCGAAGTCGTATAAGCAGTTTTTGCTGAATGTAGAAACGGATTAGACATTGTAAAAAAAAAGCTCATGGTTTTGGCATTTCTGCCAATGCCAAGCTTTCGTTTGTTTATTGGAACAGCAGGGCTGCAGTGTATAATTAAAAAAGGTGGCTAATGATTTAAAAAATATTTGAGCTTTTTTATTTGTTGATTGCAGAAAAAAATTTGAAGCTACAAAATGCCTTTTCGCTAAAGCTATGGTTTCCAAGAGAGCGTTTTCGTCGCTCTGCTGTGCGTCAGCGGGGAGGAGAGCGTCTTGCAGCGGAAAGGGTGGTTTCCTAGAAGACGCTTCATCGCGCGAAAAAACTGACCAAACCGTTTCCTTCGGAGCAGAAGCGCGGCAGATAGTGGGCATTTTTAAAGTGATTGATAAAAAAAGCGGACATGGATTTTAAAGCTCTTGTATTAACAGCAATGCTGCTTGAAGAGGAAGAAAACGATGAAATGCTTCAATTTTGTGAGTTTCTTCCGCGGGAAGAAACGAACCCCATTATAAAAAGTAGAAAGGAAGAAGGGGCATTTAATTTGCTCATAAACAGACATCTATCCGAAGACAGTAGGAAATTTAGGGAGTATTTTCGACTGACTCCAGAATTATATAAATTTGTCTTGGGCCAAATTTCCGATGAAATTTCAAGTGCTTCCTCCAATCGACATAAAAGACCGATTTCTCCACACGAGAAGCTGTCCTTAACTCCAGTAGCGTAGCTAGACCCAGATTTCAGGGGGGGGGGGGGGCTTTCTTCGGGAAAAGTGAGCTAATTTCTTGGTTTTACAAGAAAAATTGGCAAAATTCCAGACAATCTTCACTATTTTAGGGGGCGTTTTATCCCCAAAACTACCCCCTTATCTACGCCAGTGCTTAACCCTCAGGTAAGCATTTCTCTTTTTATCATAAATTCAAGTAATCATGGGTGAATTCCAATTAAAAAAATCTGAACTTCTCACACAATTTCCAGAAAACATATAAACTACGAATTTTAAATAAATAATAAACAATTAGATACCCGACCCCATTCCAGCCATACTTAAGTATGAATATAAGCAAAAAATAAATAAATAAATAAATAAATAAATAAATAAATAAAAATTAAGTGCTTAAAAGAAAATAATGTAATTTGATATTGGATTTTTTTTTCCTGCAATAGCAGTCTTTTAAACTATTAAATATTTTATTCATCACAAAGTAGAAAGTAAAGCAGATCTTCATTCATCAAAGAAATCTCAAGACTAATAAATTAAAATATTTTTTTAAAGCCGACTTTTTTTTCTTTATTTTCTTTCATAAAAGTTTATGAATCAGAATAAAGTAATATACATTTTGCCACCTTCTTCTCAAAAACAGCAATTCTTGTATGTACATTATAACAGAGCAAAAATGGAGACACGTTGCAGAAAACGACGACGCACGACGCAGGAATCAAACTAGCCTGGATCGGCTCCGCAGCGGACGGAAGGCACTGCGTTTTGAAGCCGCGCATGCGCAGTTCCCTCCTCTCCAGCGAAAAACGGTAACGCAAGCGTCGCCGCTCTCTTGGAAACCACTACTTAAATACAGTGAACGTCGTTTAATGTGATCACATCGGGAGGAAAATGATTTGATAAATGTAACCGAGTGATAATAATAAACGATAAAATTTTATTGGCTAAACAAATCCGTACTTTTGCACATTAACAAATTAATGCACTGTCGATTTTCACGAACAGCGTTAACTCAGGTGTTGTTAAAATGTATTCAACATATATTTGAAAAGAAAAGAAAATAACAAGAAAAATAAAATAAGGATCGGTAAATTTTTGTCTTAAAAGGAGTAAAAGTGGAATTACGTATTGTTGGTTTTCTGCTAATTTTACGAATACGACGTCTTTTTTCTGCACACATCGACGCAAAATTCGAAGCGCCTCCTTCATCTGAGTAGCTAAATACCTTTTATGACTAGTAATTTCAGAATGTAATTTATAAACAGGAAAAAAAAAATTTCCCTAGTTTTTGGCTAATTTAAGAAAAATAATCTATGTAACTTAATAACAAAAAAAAAAAAAAAAAAAAAAAAAAAAAAAAAAAAAAAACGAAGCTTTGATTACAAAAACCGTTGATTTTTTAATGTATTTTTATACAAGCGAACGGGGTAAGGCGCTTTTGATAACATTAAACGTGATCACATAAAGAGGCGTCTACTGTAACAATATTTTATTTCTTTTCATTTTGTTATTCTTCAAGATGTTTTGTGAACAGTAATATTCAGGCAAAGTTATACTTTTAAGAGTAAATAAATGAATAAACAATTCTAAAAAAAATCGTAACTCGGAAAAAGTTTAAAGACTTTTATCTGAATATAAACAATAACATAATTGTTGTAGCAAAAACTAAAATCTTTTCCTTCAAATTAAATAAAAGCTTCTAAATTTGTCATTTTTCCAAGGGAAAAAATATTCCTGTGTAGAACATAACTTGCGACCAGTTTTAGTGATGCCACAAATCACAATGGAGATAAAATTCTTACATCATAAAAAGCAGTCATGTCTGGACACATACAATTCAAGAGCGCAGAGAATTTCCGTACTTCCGCCCTTGACCTTTTTACACCTGGGGAAATGTTTCTGGTAACTTCCCACCTGCTACCTTCCTAAAAAGCCCCTTTGGAAGCAGCTCGTCTCCTGAAAAAAGAAGTTCTGTGGTTTCTAAAAAGCATTATCAGAAACCTAATGTGTTTTTGAAAAGAAAAAGTTGCCAGGTATTTTCGGTAACGTGGGCAGTAAAAATTTTGTCTTGTATTTATTAAGAATGTCTTCTGAACTTTTTGGCTACTATGTTTTCTTTGGACTGAGTGTTTTAAAACTTTGTATCTCTTTATTTTTTGGGAAAATAATGTTGGACAGAAATTTATTCTTAAATTCGAAACTTGTATTTCTTTCTATATTACTACGAACATTATTAATTTAAATGCTTGTTTTTAAAAATATTCATTAAAAGAAATATTTTTTGCTTAATCCAGACATATTGTAGCTTTCTGATTAAAGATCAAATTTGCTTAAATTAGTTTAAAGATTAGAATTCCAAAATGGAACAGTTCGAAAATATTCGGCAAAAGCATCTCATGGCTCAAATTGCAACTTGAAGACGGTATCCGTGCCGAACCAATACCACCGAGTCTCGGTGGTATCGGTCGAACTGACCAGAGGAAAATGAAATGAAACGGATGACTGATATTATTGAACTGAACTATTAATCATAACTGTCAACTGCAATTAAGTTATACTGTATCCAAAATTATTTGCTTTTTTAAAAAGTTTTATAAAATAGCATTTAAATATTTCTTAAAATAATCCAACCACTAGGAACTAGTTTTTTTTTTTAAGTTCTTAATTTTTCTTCCGGTTTATTATTTTTATTTTACTGTGAGAATTTACTTGAAATAATTCAGTTCAAACTTAAGCAGAGGGGTAAAAATGCTTTAAGTAACTCTTGTTTGTCAAAAAAAAAAGTTCTAGAATGCATTCTAGAAAATTTTCATCTGACGTTTGTGGTTAATGACGCATTTTTCGTTCTTTTTTGTAATTTCAGAAATCAGGAACACTTTCCCAGATATAAATGCCTCGAGG
Source organism: Octonoba sinensis (assembly GCA_038502835.1). Lineage (NCBI taxonomy): Eukaryota > Metazoa > Arthropoda > Arachnida > Araneae > Uloboridae > Octonoba > Octonoba sinensis. Next base: position 22,721,834 of record CM076601.1, on the reverse strand, counting down.
CTTGAGTTCCATCATACACACATTCATTGTATGATGCATTTTGTTACCATATTTTGCATACAGCTGATGTTTTATGTCACGAAAGATTCTCCGCGTTGCCTTCTACATCGTCATAAAATAGTTGTAGGAACGCATGTAATAAACTGAATCCGGTGAACAATACTTAGCAGATTTTGCAACTTTCTAGAGTATGCTCTTGTTTAATACAGCTCTGTATTTTCTTTCACACTAGCCGACCCGTGAGGAATTCCGCACTCTTTGTGCACCAATTAGTTTGCTGTTGAAGCAAATTTTAGATGCCCCTGCAGAAACTTAAAGAATTCTTACTAGAATACACGTAAATGTTTATCCACAAAACGTATTTAGCATGGCCTTCCTTAAAGCAGATGCTAAAAAATAATTTTCCCGTTTCATATTAAATACCACTTCTCCTCGTTATCAATCTGATGAAAAGGGAAGAAAGCGAATATTTTATCTTTTAGAGACATTTAAAAGGATGCAAAGGTCACACCTGCTCAGCACGTGCAGTGCCTGTTCTATCACCTGCTCAACTCTCAATCCACAGCTCTTTTTTTTTTTTTTTTTCTTGTCTATGTTTTCAATCTCCTTTTTATTTTTACAAATTGCATGAATTTCTGAAAGGTCTTATTCTTTAAAAATAATAAAAAGTTAGGTTGTTAGGGATCATTCATAAATGATGTCACGCTTCGAGGGGGGGGGGGGAGGAGGGTTCGTGAAATTGTGACAATTGGAGGGGAGGGGGTAACAAGAAGTGTGATCATGCATTATGCAACATAGCGTGACGCGTAACCAAGGGGAGTAGGAGGGGTCATATTGTGCTGAAGTGTGACATATTGTGACAAAGGGGGGGGGGGGGGGTCAAATATATGGGAAAAAAGCGTGACGTCATTTATGAACGGCCCCTTATCGTAATTCAAGATTTTTTTACTATGCTGTATTCGTTTTTGTTTCTGTGATCATAGTGCTTTTTCTTTTTCGAAAAAGCATCATAATTATAAATGACCTATGCGCCGAATTGTACACTAGGCATTAGGGTGATCTGGAAAAGGGTTTTTTCGTGCTATCACATTTTAATAATATTATAACCTGTAGTGGCACCATGTAGTAGTGTCATCCGAGTACACTTTCTGTGTTGAAATCGTACTTCCACCCTTGTGGTGCTCAATTAAAAAACAGGAACAGTTCATATAGCCTTAAAATCGGATGGTCTGCCGCCCGCGCTCGGTTGCTCACCGAGTGCCATTTGTAACTACAACTACAGTGATACACGGGAGCTACAGTACAATAGAATTTTGTTTCTATAAAGTGAACAAGTAATAAGGTTCTCTTCAACTCCGAAGTGGTAGATGTAATTGTCATTGCAAAAATATTAGCGGTGAAATATTTTTGCATATAAAACAATTGATTGTTTACTTGAAGTTGTTATTTACAAACTTTTGGTTTCAGTAAGTGCATATTGGCAAAAACAATAAGCAAAACTAAAGTGGCGTTTTTCTGGCGATGCTGAAAAATTTCATTACCCGTTTAAAGGTAAAAAAAAAAAAAGGTTTTGTCCAACCTGGAGCTACTTGTGGTTTATTATACCACTTATATCTTTAAAGTAATTTGGTTGCAAATTTAAGGCAATCGTAAAAATTAATAAATAAGCCAATAGCAAAGGACTGCAAATAAAATGTTAAATCAGATCGAATAATACCATTAATTTGTTCGCTTCGTTGCACATGATTGGCGTTGTTCGAAATTCCTGTATTCCGAAGGAGGGGTGTGAGTAATGGCATTCTAAAGGCGGTGAACCCTCTCGTTTCGAACGACCTGAAAGGTGCTCTTAGAACTTGGGCTTGGCACTTTGATGGAAGGTTAAAGGTGCCTCGTAATCTTCGATGTGCTAACTTATGTGGTAGGTTTTTTAGGGTTAAGTTCATTCCTAGCATGCGTTCGATAGTAATTTATCTTGATCGAATTCATTTAGAGAAGTTTATTTCCTTTTTTAATTCATTTTTGTTTGCCTTTCGATTTTCAGCTGCGAAAATAATAATAAAACTTCAATTTATATTTATATAGAATTGTTCAATTTTTTGATATAATTGTTTAGCGTATAAAAGTAGGGCGTTTTGAAATCATGTGGTTTTTTCTTCTTTTTTGCTTTACTTGCAATATTTAATTAATTTTTTATGGCGTAATTTGAGAAGAGGGATAATTTTTTTTAAAATTTAAACTAAACACTAAAATATTTTTTGTAATTGAAGACTGAATAGAACAAATTAACTTCCATTTCCTTCTAAATATTTAAAGGAAGGCTTTGCGCCCAACGAATTTGCAAGGACCGCTTCTCTTTTTAAAAATTTTTACGATTAATTAACAAACAAGAAATATTTTATACAAGGATCTGCAGCCATTTTTTTTTTTTTTTTTGAGTTCCCTCGCTCCGACTTCTAAACACTTGCTCCTGCTAAGCTCCGTGTTTCGAATAATTTTAAAAGAGAATATTCTTTATCTCCTTTTCAGTTAATTAATTTTTTATGCGATAAAAATTAAGTTAAAAAATAAAATATAAAAATGGAGTAATGCAGCTACAATTTCGAGTAAAATCGCGTTGCTGCACTGCTCCACACTTTGCTCTGATCTAAATCCCTGAGTTTTCAGCTAAACTGACGTTAATTCCTGCTGAAGCTACATATCTGCCCAGCATTTTCTTATTTTCCACCTCACTTAGGTTTCACATCGTATTAGTTCTTTGGTTTCATTTTAGTTTCTTTTGATCTCCTCCCATAATTCCAATCAGCACCATTCCGTAGGGCTTAGTTCATTGGTGCTCTGCTGGTTACAAAGTGAAGTGAACTGAAAAAGGAAATTGTTTAGACGCCGCTTTAAAATATTATTTTTCTTTTCTTAAACAAAAAAAAAAATTACCATTTTCATTAAAAACCAATGCTTGCAGCTTTGCGCGACCATCAACTTATTTTTTTTTTCGAGCACCAACTCAATCAAGTTGCCATGGTTACAAAGTTAGCATAAAAATTGTTGCCATATTAAAAATATAAACATAAATTACTATAAAGGAAAATGTCTTAAAGCTACGTCTAAACAAAATAAATCCTGTTTTTCGAAGTATTTTAGGCAAATAGAATTTTTTTTTTTTTTTGCAACTTCGAGTTCTTGAGTGGTGCATCAATGGAAATAAAGTTATAAACAATTAAATAAATTTAAAAAGTACTCAGAAATAAATATATAAAACTGCAAATAAAGTGACGATTCAAAACTTTTGAAATTCTAAAGTAATTATATGGCGAGAGGGGGGAAAAAAGAAATGGTCATCATTTTATTTATTTTAAATCCTTGTACTGTTTCACAGCATATAAGTCATTTTCAATGCGTCAGCAGTCGTTGAAAAATAGGCTGACACTTGCAGATGCTAATTACCGCTAACTTCGGAGTTTTCATTCACGTTTTCTACGTTTAATTATGTAATCCTGGAAAGAGTATTCAAATCGAGATTTCATCCCGAGTGTCTTTTCATGATTGTCTTCCAATGAAGTAATGTGATTGGTTACTAGATTTGGCTGCTGCGCGTCGATTTGGTGGTTAATATTTTTTGCATCAATTTATTCGTCTCGATTCTTTCTCTTCGACTGATTTGAATAAAAAGAAAAGTTGATAGAAATGCATTAAAAAAAAAATCGAATTTTTGTCCCCTTCTTGATTTTTATTTATTGTTATTTGAAATAATTTTTCAATTAGTTGATGATACATAGTTTTTGCATAGGCTTGTTTGTAGTGTCAGGATTTCGGAAAATTTGCAAATTCAAACATTAAGTGTTGACGAATGGCGGAGGAAGTTTCTTTCCTTCTTTCTTTTTTTTCAATGCATTGTTACTTTGCTGAATGAAATATTTCATACGTTTAATAATTCAATAGCTCAAAGCCTTTTTAAAAGTAAATATTGAGGTGTAAAACTATTTCATACATAAGTTGTGTAAAAAGTTTTAGCACGCGCCATGTACTGACAAGGCAAGGTCGCCACCGTTGTTTTATGGCAGCCATATGCACATGAAATATTTTATGATTCTATGACCCACTTCTATAGGGGGGTTATAGGTTCGAGTTGTTCCTCAAACAATTATTATCATCACTGGATTTTTTCATTACTACTTATTTTCAAAATGGCAGTGGTTTTCTATTAAGTACAAATCAGGTACAGCATTAAATTTTCCTTATGCAAATTTAGTATACCTATCCATTTTCTACAGAATTTATCACTTTCAACGTGACAAATTACAAAATGCCAATATTTCCAAACACTTTCGTTATTTTTTTTTTTTTTTTGAACTAGCCTTTCGATTTAATATTTTCCTTACTTTTGTAAGTCTTCTAAATAACGGTAGCGTAGTTATGTACAAATTATACTTCAATATAAATTTTATTTCCTTTCTCTTACTATTCTATTGAAATAAATAAACGTTAAAAGAACTTTGTTGCATTTTGGAAGCAATTAAGACATTTCTTTATTGGAATTCTTTCGCTTCAAAAGAGATACGCTGTATTACACTACCCCACCTCTCACGCTTTAGAGCTAATTTTAGCTTAATATTATGTGCCCTCTTGCGCCAAATGTCGTTAATTCACATGGGCATATTTTTATTTTCGAAACTTGCCGGGCAGAATTATTGTTTCAAAAGATTATTTTTCGATATTTAGGGCTTCAGTTATACCGAAATCAAATTTTTCAGGTAGCAAAAATAAGCATAAAAATACCATTCCTCATTAGATGTCGATCCGCAGCTAATGTGGCGTAATTGTTTGCGGCTCTTGGCGACATTAAAAGATAAAAGCCTGGCAACCCGGTAATGTGATTATTCATCACCTGGGCTCGTTTGCATTTTAAGAAGGTCATCTCGTTTTTAGCTAAAAGCTACTTTTTCATCAAGTTTTTAAAAGTCTTTGTTGTTTGATTTTATTTCTGTTTATGAGTCAGTTTTTCTGAAATGGAGCGAAATGAAAATGCGATATTAATGTGCTCAGTTCTTATGGCACTTGGCAGGAATTTCACGCAATTAGCTCGGCGTTCCATTAATCTTTTAATTGCTGCGGGCTGTTTTTCATGTAGACTAATCGTTTCATCGTGCAAAACGGTTGACATTAAATAGATAAGGAATGAATCATGGCAGTTAGACGGAATGCTTTTGTGTTTCTGGATTTAATTAAAGCATTTTCCTGAAATTAGTAATCGTGGTGTGATGTTTAGTTTGCAACAGGTTGATTCCGATTAGAATGGTGAGAAAATCAACTTACAGTGAAACCTGGTGTTAGTTGACTACTTGCGGTGCACTACTTTGGTGGTCAACTTATACAAAGGGTGGGGAATTTTTTTTTTTTTTTTTTTTGGTATTTCTTACACTATGCATTTATTCATTTGTAGCTAATTACAACATAGCTTCATGTATTAACGTTACTTTAAAATAGTAATTAGCTTTTTTTCCCCACAATTATCTAAAATATCATTTGAGACATTTAACCAGAATAACTTCCAATGTATCGTATACAATTTTAAAGATAAAGTACTTGGTTAAAATAAAGATAAATATCTTATTAATTATGCAAGTTACTTAAATAATAAGAAAGATTTCCTGAAAATACATTATTTTTCAAAATGGTTTCATCAGATAGAAGAAAAAAGGAGAAACATCTAAAAAATAAAAGAGTGCTCATAGTCGTTTTCCCATATGGGGGGTTAACTTACAAAGAAGTCTAAGAAAACTTTATATCGATGTTTCATCCCTCCAGACAAATACTGCTCTAGCATAGAAAATATCCTGGAGAAGTTATGCGGTTAACTTACAAAGAGGTTTTAAATAATACTCCCACCCAAATTTGGTGGACATAAGTAGTCAATATAGAAAGGATTTCAAAGTTGCAAACGTTTCCCTATATTATATAATATAGGGCTAATTTCCGTTCCTGACAAGAGTGGTCAAGTTAGACAGGTGGTCAGCTTACAAAGGTGGTCAACTTTACAGGTTACACTGTGTGTTATTTAGTTTAAGGGATGAGGCATTTTTAAGTATCGTTAGCACTTATTAATTGGTGCAAGTTTTTGTAATCAAATGTAAAAATGGCTCTGTGATTTCAATTCATTTTTGGTATAATATTTCCTTCGTCATGGCAATCTTTCGATTAAAATAAAAAAAAACATGAACTCACAGGATGCTACACAATTTTTTTCTTGCTGTTACATGACATGAAATTTCCATCCGTAATTGCAGCACATTTACTTACCAATTTTTACAACACGTTAACATCCTAATCTTGGGTAGTACTCTGTATTCGCAAAAGCACCTGTAGTTAGCAGCTGACAGATGAAAAATATTCTGTGGTGGGTATACCAAAAACAATTCTATAATTAAAATCAATGATTTGTAGGCATTCGTAAAAGTGCAAACGTATTTATGTTTTTTAGACTACTTTCCCGTAAAAACAAAAGAAAAAAGGAATGAAAGAAAGCTAATGGTATCGTAAAAAATGGCGTTAAAAATAAGAAAAAGTAAATTAAATACATATTAAAAAATAAAGAAAATGAATGTAGGGGTTTGAGATGGGGGGAAAATGTGTCTGTCGTCTGTTACTATCCGATTCGAAATATTTTATTTTGCATTCGAAAGATGTTGGCGAGTGCATATCATTTCCATATTTTGGTTTTTGACTTGAACAATTTTTTGTCCAATTTTGAACAGTTCAAAAAATTGTTACATTAGCGCCTATGGGCAGAAATGAAGCAAATTATGCAAACTCTGGGCACTCCAAGTTCCTTTGAACAAGCTCACTGGAAGAAGCTCTCAACGGGAAACATTTTTTGATTTGAACAATTTTTGTTCGATTTTGAACATTTCATGTGACCAAAAAAATTTAAAAAGTAAAAAAAAAAAAAAAAATCGGAGCAATGAAGCACAGCAATTTTTTTTGCTATGACTCCGCCTTGGAGCAAAAAATCGTTGCATGCTGCGGTCAGATGCCTGATAACTTCTACTTTCTGCTAATAGACATACTACATATCAAAAATTTCAGCAAAGATCTTTTCTCAATAAACCAAAACGTCTCGATTCGCAGACAACAAAAATTCTCTTACGTAACCCCTCCCGAGATACTTGACCTATAATATCCGCCATTGTTTCCAATCGGCTTATTGGAGCTTTATAATTAATTCTCCGTCTCTCCATAATTAACCGAAGGAGTGTATAAAGAAAGTCCTTGGGGCTTTACGGATCATTCTTTTCTCCCAAAATGTCACTATTTGGGGTGAAAGGGATACCTTAATAATGCTAAAAACCCGAAGCCATAGTTTCACAAACCTTTTTTACAAAGTATTCACTTACTTGTCCGCAGTATTCTATGTATTGGATGCATGGACGCACCCATGGAACAAGTGTCAGGATAAAAAAATCGACTCCTTCGTTTCTTGTCAATCGATGGCGATGGGGGGAGTTCGATCCATGATTCGATTGGAGCAGGAGGCTGCTCTTGAAAGGTCATGGGGGGGGGGGGGATTGAGGTGACAAAAACACTCTTCCTATCGAATTTCCCTAACGAAGGAGTGAATCTTGGTGATGAAGACAATCAATGTGCGAAACAATAAGTCGAAAAAAAGTTCTTGAATGTGAAGCCATTATACAAATTTATTCTTCTTGGACTATAATGAATTATAAAGACTAAGACTTCATGGATGTGTGGATTGTGTTAATCAATTCTTGTGTTTAGTCATTGTAAAATAACATATCTTCGTTGTCCTTCCTTTGAAGAATTAAAACTTTTTCTGTGTCTTCCATATTCTGTTTTCTAATTTCATTTTTCTGGTTAAAAGTCGAGTCTTCTCCGCACCTGTTGGCATTGCTCTTTTAATTGATTATTTACGAGGCATAATTATTTATATTTTTACTGTGTCTTATGAATTATTTAAGCTGAGTTTCCGTGTCCTTCGCTCTTGCAAATCAACTAGTTTGTTGAGTACCAATGGAGGAAAGACACTTTTACAAGATTCTAATCTTGCAATGGCTTTTATCGCCAAAATACCGCCAAAATAGTATCACACTATTTTGGCGGTAATTTGGCGATATATCGCCAAATTCGACGAACTTTTTTTAAGTCGTCGCCAAATTGGCACCAAATATACTTAACTATGGAGTTGGTTTGCGTGAAGCCTTTGGGTAAATATCACGGTATGGAAAACGACTAGAAGTTTGCACGCAATTGACACAAAATCGCATAAAACACCCTTTTTGTCACATCCAATTGCAACCAAAAGGGGAAGTGCACAACTGGACCTTGTACAGGTCCTACATACGAAATTTCAACCTTGTGCAACAACCTGTTTGAGTTATCCGAGATACGAATATACAGACGGCAGGACAAAACTCGTCAAAATAAACCCGGGGATGGTCAAAACCGATATTTCAGTGGTCTATACATACATACATACGGATATTGTGAAAAAAAAAAAAAAAATTCCAATTTGCCAAACTGATTATATAGTATATTATTAAATTAGTATATAGTATACAGTTAATTTGTGACTAAAATGCAAATTTAGGCCGAAATTTGAGTGCGAAGTTTTTCGCGATTACAATACTTCCTGTAAGGAAGTAAAAATGCAATTCCTAACTCCATCATAGCTTCTTATTTCTATATGAACTCTTTGCTTACGAATGTTCTTTTTCAAGTGCTCTTTGTTGTGCCTCAAGACAAGATTTTTTTGAATTTCACCTGTCTTAGAAACTGAGAAAATTCCTAATATCACTCGAAGAATTTCATTTACAAACATAATACTTTTTCCTTTGCTATTTCGCATCTAGAACTTGCATCTTTGATAGCTGGTGATTTCGTCGTTGCAAAAACCTTCGAACTTTATTATTAATGCATAAAGCTTCAGGATGTGTAAGTAATCCTAGTGAAACCAAGCTGTTTGGCTAATTAATTTACTTCTTATTGATTCCATCTCAGTCGTAAATAATTGCATTACGCTTTGAAAGTGGAGTGCTAACTTGGCCAGATAATAGATTGCCATCTTAATCGAGTGTTATTTGCTGTAGTCATAAATTTTCATAAGGCAGGGACGTTTAATAAATGGTAATTTGAGGAAGTCTACTATGTCCTGCTTTGTGTACTGGAATGCCAATTTCAGGACCATAGCAAATTCATTAAAACTATTTATCGAATCTTCACAGCAAGGCCGAGCGCGAATTCCTCCCTCTAGGTTGCTCTGTTTTCGCAAATTAGATAATGGAGACGAGGCTGTTCCAGTTGTTAATTTTGTCCCGAAATCAGAGCGAAATAAAAACAGAAGTCAACGCCTGGTTGGCTGGTGGAGCGGTTCCTTCAGTAGACTAATTTCCAGGCAAAGCTGCTAAGATGAAGGATTAACTCATTTCGGGATGAGTTTCCAAGGCAACGGTTTGATCTCTTTCATTTAATATATTTTCTCAAGGTTAGCTCGAACTTGCTTGTTAAAAATAGGGAATGTTTCGTTGTTGCATTCGATAAATTCGTTGTTGCATTCGATAAAGCAAGTTGAAAAAAATCATATCTTTTTTCAATATACATTTTTTTTCGTTTTCCCTTTTGTCAATGCGTAAAATTGTTTTTGCAAAAAGGCAGTATTAGTATATAGTAAACCAGCGGTCGGCAACCTAAATTAGCTGAAGATCTACTTTCCAAGAAACGCCAAACACCAAGATCTACTCAGAGCACGGGGGGGGGGGGGGGGTGTACATGCACAATTAATAATTAATAGGACAAGTTGGGGCTGCGCCTTTCTTCAAACTATAGGTTAATACTTGTCAGAACAGGTTTTGATGGGTTTTTTTTATTTTCAAAACTGTCCCGCGATCGACCGAAAATGGGCTCGAGATCGACCGGTTGCCGACCACTGTAGTAAACGCTGAGATAGAAATACTTTCTTTTAAATTATTCCATTATTCCAGGGGTAAGGGATCATTCATAAATGATGTCCCGCTTGGGGGGGGGGGGGAGGGGTTTCGTGAAATTGTGACAAGGGGAGGGGAGGGTTTAACAAGAAGTGTGACGTCATGTTTATGCAACATAGCGTGGCATATGACAAAGGTATGTTGAAGTGTGACATTTTGTGACCAAGGAGGAAAGGGTCAAATATATGGGAAAAAAGCGTGACATCATTTATGTTTTCGTAAGTTTGTAGTAAATAGATTCGACTGAATTGTAAGGACCCTGTGGATGCATTGTATTGAGCAGCATAAATATTATTTAGATAATTTAGAATATTTTAATGATTTTTTTTCCTGGTGCTTTTTCTTCCGGAAGGCACTATGAACAATCAAGTACAGGTGTTTTTAATAAGCTATCTGCAATTTTACAGCTACAGCTATCTCTGGCCATCCGCCGCATTGCGGTTAATATTTAAAAAGAGCTTCTTTTCCAAAAGGTTCCAAAAGTGCCATTTTTGTATCCCTTTTCGAAAGTCACGATTGTGAAAACGGATCCTTCACAAAAAGATCACGAACGGGAAAGTCTCTCAAGACAATCAAAATCACGAAAACAAAGCCTTAACGAAATTTTATTAGCGTTTATTAGCATGAAAATACGATCATTAAACACCTAGAAGAGGGAAAGTGTTTCGGGGGGGGGGGGGGGGACTCGTTGACGCGATAACGCGACGGAGCGGAAATGGAACTTTTAATGACAGCAGTTTTCAAAGAAGATTCAGGATGCTCCAACAAGGGTGCTGCGCACTGCCAAATGAGCCTAGAGTGTCATCTAAACTTTTTTCACCCCTCATAATAAATTTCGTTACTAGGTTCTACACCCTGATCAACACATTTTGAACGACTGAAAAGTCTTTTGTCTTCAAAAGTCTAGATTGCCTCAATCTAAAGTGACGCGACTCCAACGGTGTCAAAGTGGGTCACGGACGATTTTTGCGAGTTGGGTGGAAAGGGACGTCTGTTCTGCACCGCTGGCAGCGACAGCAGTAGAACATAAAACATCTTAAACGCTCATTGTACTCTAAAAGAGAATTATGGCGAACTGGCCAGTTATGTGCTGTTAACAGCCTTTTGGCTTTTGTTGCCTGGTAATATTTAAGGGCTATTTCATGATGTGAAACTCTAGGAAAACTCGATGAGGGACCGACTCGATTTGTCACGTTCTTTTGAACAGAACTGACATTAAGTACTTTTTTTATCATTTTGGAAACGGTATTTTTGTGCTGCAGAGGACAAAAATATCCAAGCTTTGAAACTGCGTTTCTTGGCCAATGTCTCTGATGGTCTTGACTTAGTTGTCTGGGTACAAAACCGGCTACTTAGCCGGCGTAAGATAGGTTGTGTCAATGGAGGCAATTCAAGCAACGACATTGGTCACGTGGCAGCGATGAATGCAATGTAAACAAAGGAAGCCGTAGCATCGCTTTACTTCGAGTTTGACAAATCTAATTAAAAACCAGGACTAAATAAAGTTCTTTTTCATTACTTTAAATTAGCACTAAATAAAACACCATAACTATTGTAATAATTAATAAATTTCTTTTATAATGATTAAATTAAATGTAAATACTGGGTTATAATCAGAAAAAGCTGTGAAAATAGTCTAATTAATTTTAAGATAACTAATTTTGCTTAGTGAACTCCACGTAGACACAATTGAAAATCTTTGTAAACAAAGAGCGGATATCACGTGACAACGATGATCGCTCATGAGTCCCTTTAGCGGTGAATTACCTCCATTGAAATTTAAATACAGTTTAGAAAGGGAGCTGAAGTATGTGGAGTTAAACACATACTGTCTGATTTTCTTTCCTTGAATTTGCGCATGCGTTTACTTTTAAAGCAGTTTATTAAGGAATATGAACTCTACCCTCTCTTAAGAACATCAAATATGGATGAGAAAATTGAGCAGAATTGAGTGATGTATCCCACACTTGTAGAAGAAACAGTGAGACGATTTCTAATATTATTTAGTATTACAGAGAGAAAAATCATTCCTCTTATCACTATTTATGTTAAACAGTTTATTTAGTAAGTTTTTCTTCAAATAGATAAAAGTTTACAATTTCATGGAATGCGGAAAAAATACTTAAGCGTTTTTCTTTGTGTTTTCTAATGGTTAGGAAATACTAATCAATCTGAAAAATCAATAACGGAACAGATGTTAAAACGATTTCTGCTCCATTACAACAATTCTTTAAAATTCCTGAAGCCTACTTTCCACGTGCAAACAAAGGAGCGCATACGTACTACAATCTTTTTGCATCCGCTACAAAAAGCGGATTTTTTTCATTTGAACTATTTATAATGTTTCTTCTCAAAGTAAATAAATAAACTGTATGTTTATTTTAAATAAAAACATTGTTTGAAAATATATATCTGTTCCCGAAAGTGTTTAGAGGTAGACTTTCAAACGCTGTCAAATTAAACATTGAATTGCAACATTTTTTCTTTTCTCAATACTCTTTTCTCTCTGTAATCTATATCATATAACCACAAGCAATTAAAAAAGATAAAACATAAATATAAAGAAAAAACTAAGTAAAAAAATCACAGTTAGAAAATCATTAAAAAAATCATGTGTATCTTAATAAATTGAACATCTTTAGCAAATATGGTAAGCAATATTATTAGAAGAAATAGAAATTTTGTTGTGGATAAACGACCTCATAAAAAAGTACTCTTGCTTAAAGTTTAAATTTTTTAACTAGATTTGAAAGTTATGAAATTATCCTTTCTTTCTTAATTCAATTTAATGCATTTCCTTTTTCTTTTAATTCAATTTAGTTTCTTTCAGCATTCAATTGCTGTAACCCTAGGACTCTTAAAAGTTAATTGTAACTATTACAGAATTTTTGCAAGATGTAAAGATAAATTGTTGGAAAAAAAATCATTAGACATTAAATTATCAACATATAGTAAAAAATACATTTTGCCTTTCTATTATAGAACTGAAAAATATAATTTGATTCTTGAATTTTCTTGCTGCAAAATTATGAAATTCAGCAATTTACTTTTAGTGCCATTAATTACTTCCAAAGCATCTAAGTGTGTATTTAGGATTGAAATTTAAATGAATATTTCTTAAACAGAAAAATAATAAATATTACTGCAGGTAGAAAATAGGATCGACTTCAAATATATTTTTTGATAAAATATGAAATTATATTTAATTCATTCAAAATTTTACTGTTACTATAATCAATGGTTATGCCTAAATAAGTACCATTTAAAAAACAAATTTTAATTAATGATAAATAGTTTAAAATAGTTGAACCTTTCATATTAGTTAGTTTTTGCTTATTTTCTTGAAAAAATAGTTTTTTAGCTATTAAACAAAAAAGAGAGAATGCAATGATTTTTGAAAAGAAGAAAATTTTAAGCTTTTTTCCAGCTATTCTTAACTATTTAAAAAAAAAACAGCAAGACATTTTTTTTAATAATCCGTTTCTTGAGAAAAGTATTGAAAAGCACCTTTATAAGGGTTTTAGGTTTAATTAGTCTTACTTTTTGATTCGATTATGAATAATTTCTTAAGAAATATAAAAATAATCCAGTTTTTGAAATAATCTAATCCAGTTTTTAAAGGATGACTGACGTTTACATTTCCTATCATTTTGAAGACTTGAAACTGCTCTTACCCTTGATGTATGAAAATAACATTGCTTTAAAACAGTCATTTGATATTTAAAAAATAAAGAAAAATCCTCTAAAAATGGTACAAAGTTGATATTTTCGGCTCCTAGACTGATACAAAAGTAGATTTCTTCTGGTCCAAACTGATACAAAAGTTAAATTCTTCTGCTCCAAACTGATACAAAAAGGACATTTTACCTGCTCCGAAAGGTGTTACAAATTGTGTTAAGGCGGTGGGATCCCTGCAACAGTCAAATGGCGTTCCAACAAGAGTGGAATTTTGACAGAGTTGAGTATCTTATTAAAGTTATTAAGACTAACTAAATGACGATGGGAGTTTTCATCGTACAATTCAGAGAATGCCGAGTTTTTCAATGATAGCTTCTGACAGAACACATAATTTGACTACTTCAGTGAGCTGCTAATTGGAAAAGGAAGGTAGAGCACGAGATTGAAGAATAGCACTTTTTTAAATTTGTTTTTCTTCTAATGGGCTGCGTATATTGGTTCTTAACCGTTCCATTGCAGACCCAGTGCACTCCCAGAAATTGGTACCAACTCTTTCAGCGGCACCACAATGAGTGTGGTGTCTTTGCCCTAATTTTTGACGCTCAGTTTCTCCCTAGATTGCGGCACCTGAGCTCTCATTGATGCAAACTGCACTAGGAATTTAATTTAGCCGGGAGTATCCAGGCCAAGCGGATACTCAAGGGATTTTTAATATTCCCCCGCATGATCATACGACATAGGCGCTGTCGGTTTTCTGCATCTTGAAATTCCACCGACTTGGGCCAGGTTTGATTCTGCGAACCTAGGCGTACGAGGCCTGCGCCTTACCACTACGCTACCCTGCCGGCATTTCTTTTTCAAAGTAGTGGTAGTCTGACGAGTCGCTTGAAAATTTCGTGTCTAGAGAAAACTTTAATCCAGAATAGAAAAGGGAAGAAGTTATGCAATTGTTTTCTGAATGAATATTTTAACAAAATATTTGTCGATGTAGAAAGAATTTCACGCACCAGAGAACTCCTTCCAGCATGAAAGAATCTCCTCCTACCATAGGTTTCTCGGAATTATTTCGGAAGAAAAGATACTTATATAGCACATTCTCTTTTAAAAAAAAATCCTACAGCCTGTTTCATTTGTTTTATTTACTGCTTTTTGTCAGAGGAGTCTTGTCTGTTTTGCCCACCCCCCTCCTATTTGTTTTCCCTCACCAGTTTTCCATTGCCAGTTTCTCGAGCGTCAATTTTCTTCACAAGCTCCGTGAGAAAGTTTTTTTCTCTTTGCGGAAGACTGTTTCAACCGTAGAGAGACAGTATCTGTCCTTTCTTCCCATCCCGATATTACTCCTTTTGTGACAGTTAGCGGAAAATATCTTGTTTGTAGAATTCATTCTTTTCCCTTTGCTTAGTAGAAGCTCACAGAATCTAAGGGTTGTATATATATATACTATATATATCTTGACGTGTTTGGGTTATTGGCAGAATTGGAAAATAATGCAATGACGCGTAGATTTAATTGATTTGTAAACAAACTGTTTGGAACATACGGGTATAATTGCATTAATCAATCAAGAATAAAACCACAAAATAACAAGAAGTTCCGTCTAGAACTATACGAGCCTACTTTCCCGTATACACCAAATTCAGGTTTATAATCTAGCTATCTCTTTCTCTTTCTTTCTCCTTTAGCTTCAGTCCTTAATTTTTTCAAATATACCTTTTTCGACGGATAATACATATTAATTCTTTCCTTTATTCAGCCATTCATTTATTCATTCATTCGTTTACTCATTTATGTGTTTATTCATTCATTTACTCATTCATGTATTCACTCATTTATTCATTCTTTTCCTCATTCATTTATTCATTGATTCATTCTTTCACTCATTCATTTATTCATTGAGAAATATCCTTAAAAATTCCGATAAAAAAATTTCATAGGAAAATAGGCTCGTTATTTCTGGAAGAACTTTCTATTTGTACGTGTTCTACGTTATAAGAGCTTTCCGATAAAGTTTGTTCCAAGCAAATCGGTCCGTTAGATCAGGATTTATATAGAATTGAAATTTCCCCGTAAGCGCTATGTTAATTTTTTGAACTGTTCAAAAATGAACAAAACTGTTCAAATTGATATTTCACGCCAAGCGCTTCTTCCAGTAAGCTTGTTCATTGGAACTTGGATCTTGTACCCAGAGTTTACATAATTTGCTTCATTTTCGCACATAGGCGCTAATGTTAAATTTTTTTGAACTGTTCAAAATTGAACGAAAAATTGTTCAAATCAAAAAATATGGGAATGTAATGTCCTCGCCGAGGTCTTTCGAATGCAGAAAGAATTTTTCCAATCGGACTATTCGTTCAAAAGTTATTAGGGGGGACAGACCGACAGACACACATTTTCCCCCATCTCAAAACCCTACTTTTTATTTTTCAATCTTTATTTAATTACTTCACTTTTTTTTTACTTTTCTTTATTTTTAACGGTATTTTTACGATACATTAAGCCTTCTTTCATGCTTTATTATTATTTTTTTTACTTTTACGGGAAAGTAGGCTAAAAATTGTTATTGTTTAGTTTTCATGAAGTGTTTTTTGGGGTTTTTTTTTTAGCGAGCTTTTCAAAATAACTTACACCAGGCTAAACAGGAGCTTTGCTCCTTCTGTAAACACTTCAAAAGGGTCCAGTAGTCCGATCAGTTAGGAACCAAGTCGCGGGTCCCACACTGTGACTAAAAAGGAACTTTGCTCCTTCTGTAGGGAGCTTCTAGATGCAAACATTTGGATGTTTTGCATCTAGAAGCTTCCTGTCGCATTGAAAAGGGATTTCAAGCAATCCCGAAACATATGTCTGCATTTTAATGCTTATTTGTGCTTTCTTAACGTGAAATTATTTTTTATTACAGTTTACTTGCACAAAGTTAAATTATTATTAAAAGCAATGTTTCTTTGATCTTATAAAAACCCGCGAGTTATTAAATAAATTAGAATATGATTTAATTACGTGTGTAAATACATGTTATAAATAATGTATTTACATATAAATTAATCGCAATACCTATGTTAATTTTAGATGTACGTAATATTGAAGGAACGTACTTTTTGATCAGGAAGAGAGATTTGTTTTCTTTTTTTTTGTTAATTGAGTAGTTGAGAGTAGAAATAAACAAATGTCAACTGCAGCTGTAAAATGAAATTCATGAAGTGCATTATTTCAGAAATGTTTATCTGAAACAGTTGTATCCTTTTATGGATATTGTGAAACATCGATATGTGATCACTGATCAACTGAAGCGACTAACCGAATTATCGATTAATCGATTCGAAATCGGCTTCGTAACCGACTGGAACGCTTTCGGAATCGAAAGCGTTACAGTCGGAAAATTCGAATATTTGCTCCATAAAGAAGCGTGCTTTCCCATTAGGAACTTGTCAAACTAAACCAGCCAATTCTTTGTTATTCGTAAGAATTTGTAGCTTCTAGAACAAAATGGCTGGAGTATAGTTTTATCATCAACGAAAGCAAGGTGCCTGGCAGAGTCCCAAGAAGAATCCATTCATGTTCGAGGGAGGAACTGCTGGTATAAAGAACGTGCCTTTTTTCTTCTCGTTCTAGTTCCTTTAGCATAATTGATTTCTTCTGAAATGATGCTATATGCCAGTTTACAAATTCAGTTGCTTTCAACAAACAGAGAAGAAAGCATTCTGATTCGTGTACTCAATAAGCCCACCTGCAAAAGAAACTTCCCTAAAACTCGAATGGATTCGTTCGTTTCTGCCATGCGTAGAAGCGTCCAATTATCAAATTTCCTTGGTCGAACTGTATTGTGCACTTATCGTGCAACATGGTGGTAAAGAGATCCTCCTAGGAAGTAGCTTGTCTCAGGGTACCCTACTAATGCTCGAGACTAAAAAAAGTTGATGGTGGCCGGTGGCGAGTAAACCCCAAAAAGTTAGTCGCCACTTAGAACCATGCTTCAAGCTAATCCTTCCTCCCCAACCGGGGCCTCATTTTACTTACAAACATGTACATACAGGTACTTCAACCTACACTTTGTCACAAAATTACACAAAAGTCGTACTAATCAAGAGGTTTAAGAGCGGAAATTTGCAATTTTCGTACTCGTACTTGAGAAGGTTCATTGAGATTGCACTCGCGATTTGTATAAAAGGTTCGTTTTTGCGTTTACGGCTTTAATTGCTGGCCATTATTAATGGCCAAGTTATAATAAAAAACTGCAAGTCGCCAGTTTTGGCGACCGACATGACATTTTGCGGCGGCCCAATAAACATTTTTAGTCGCCAATGGCGAGTGGCGACAGCTAGTCTCGACCTTTATACCCTACCCTCCAAAAATAGCGAAATGAACGTCTGGCGTAATATAACCCGTTAAGGCTCTTGAGCTATTACAAACTAAACAAATAAGCAAAGCATGAGTAGAACTCTCCTATTGTTTACTAAATGAGTTTGCTTGATGAAACACGTAAACGTGCTCTATATTATTAACAAAACCGCCAAGTTCGCTGCCCGCACGAATCATCAACCAGAAGTGGAAAAATTAGACCAATTAAATCAGGTTCAATTTTGCCGCTCCGCTGCGGTTAATGCGTTACAGAACCCCAGAGACCCAAACACACCGTTCCTCATAAAACCATCATCCTTACTCATATTTATGAATACCGGTTTACCTTGACTTTCAAAAGCAATACGATCTCCATAGCCATGCATATTCAATGATTGTGTTTGGATATCATCCAGCGAAATGTTTAATGGAATTCAAATGAAAAATGTGTACATGGCCATGAAGGAAAATAAAATTATGCGTCTAAATACTGTATTTTCATTCTATTATCACTCTTTGTTGATGCAATCCTTTCATCATCACGTTATATCCAAAACAAAAATAAAACCTTGTGGTAAACTGTTCCAAATTGCATTTTCTATTTCTCATTAAACCATCCATCTTCTGACGTAGTTTGCTAATTTTAGACGTGAAACAAAACTCGTTCACATAACGGCGCTGGTTTTAACGACATTCGGCTATAAGGTTAATAAATCTCATCCCAGAAGATTCCCGTCAGAAATTACGTTTAATAACCCGAGTTTTTATGTCAGATGACCTAGCTTTTTTAACCGACTTCACAAAGGAAGGAGGTTATACATTCATATTGTATGTACGTCTTTTTTTTTGTTTGTTTGTCCTTTCATAACTTCTTACCGGATGAACCGATTTTCATGATTTTTTTTGTCTTTTTTATTCCACGATTTCATTTCTGATTTTCTGGTGTTTTATGTAAAATTCGAAGAAATTAAAGTTATAACTGCTAACATTTCTGAGCGCTAAAGCTCTAGATTTGTTTGTTGCCCTCATATGACAGTCTGGCACGAATACAGGATTTGCTTAGGGATCATTCATAAATGATTTCACGCTTCGAGGGGGGGGAGGGGTGTTCACGAAATTGTGACAAAGTGTGACAAGGGGAGGGGAGGGGGTAACAAGAAGTGTGACATCATGCATTATACAATATAGCGTGACACGTGACAAAGGGGGGGGGGGGGTCCGCTGAAGTGTGACATATTGTCACAAAGGGGGGGAGGTTCGCTGAAGTGTGACATATTGTGACAAAGGGGGGAGGGGGTCAAATATATGGTAAAAAAAGCGTGACATCATTTATGAACGGCCCCTTAGGTCGGTGTGGGGACTCTTTCTTTGCAATTTCACCCTCCTTCCATAAGAATTTTCCAAAGGGGAAAATCCCTAAGGGGACCATCTGTGTCTCACAGAAAAAGGTCTTTATAACGAGAGGTCACTATAAGAGGTGGAATTCTCTAAAAAAAAATACATGAATGCATCAAGCATGTTCAATAACTCCATTAATATTGGTAATTTTTCAAAAATTCCAACTAAATGCTCAAATTAGTTTTTATCATTGGAATTTTAAAAAAAGCATCAGTGCAAAATATTTTACAGGCTTTCAAGTAAAAAATATAGGGGGGGGGGGGGGGAAATTACATACACATTTCTGGAAGCTGAACTTCTGAGCTGACATGACACCTGGTACGCGGACAGCATGATTACTCTTATTTCGGAGAATCGACCCTTGGGAAACCTCGTGATCCAAACGACAAACTACCAATACATCTGTTAACCCCTTTTCTTAAGAAATTCAGAAAATTCCACGTTGTTTCCTCCCCCTCTATTCTTTCCGTACTGTGATGAGTGGTAATCCCCTACCGTCCAAGTTGGACTGAACACTGAAGGCTCCATAGAGCTTATCCGTAAACTTATAATCAAGGTCATTATAACTTATAAATTTAGAAACATGCTCTATTTGGAAAAATACTAGAAACAGCGTCCGCTGAATTGGATTAGGCGATATAGAACGGTCGTTATAACGAAAGCATGCATAACATAGAGTTCATAGGGATAAAGTTGGGACTTTGACCACTGGTCGTTGTAATGGATTGGTCTTTATAATGTGTGGTCGTTATAACGAGCGTCGACAGTATTTCTAAATCTGACTTATTAAAAATAATTTTTGATCATGCAATCAGATAATTTTTGCAGATAAATCTCTGCCTAAAAACTATTTTGTATAGAAACTCAAAAATGGCTTTTTAGATGTTTTGTAGAGTGGCCGAGACGAGTTTTTTTATCTTACAAATTTACTATTTTTCAGTTAATCCAGTTAGAATCTGTTTCCAATAAAATGTCTAATAAAAGGAATTCTATAATTTTTTTTCCTCAGTTCAGGAGGAAAAAAAAACATGAAACGGTGGACAAAAGCAATTACGAAGTCCCACCCTCGGTGATTGTAACGGACGCTGATTGTCATCCACTTAACAGCCGACTGCGCATGCGTGACACCTCTCGCTAAAATTAACTTATCTCATGGGAGAGATGAGCGCGCGAAAATAATGGCCGAAATGATCTGCTCATACCTGGGAGGCGCGCTCTACTTATTAGGTCGCCAGGGTCGCTGTCTGAAAAAGTTAGGGTTGAGTTGTTTGTTTACTTCTTTCCGCGCAGTGGATGATGGGTGTGATTAGTGCCATTTATGTGAGTTATCGGAGCATTTAGAGTTGAAAGAGATTTGAGCATCTGTGTTGAATATTCATAGGGGGATGGTTCGAGCTTTTGCGTAACAAGTGTTACCGACGCCTGGAATTTTATAACTTCGAGGACTTTACAAATTTATATAAGGGATGTTACGACTGTTCGGCACATTTTGAAGAGACTCCTCTGCTCCAAAATCAGCCAGACTCCGATTCTACAGCCCTGGTTAAAAGTGCCTTACGAAAAATCGTGTACCTTTTGTCGTAATGCCTGATTTAAAACGTAACGCTGCGCACACCACCAAGATATCCAATATTTGTACAGTTGGCTTCTCAGCAACACTTCAGTTATTTTATTGGGTGACTGAGGATAGGTGAATTTAGACCGCTGTCTTGGCTGGTACAAAACCAGTGTTACTCACAACTTAAAATTTTTGTGAATTCGCCTTTTTTCCTTCCTTTTTCTGTCATTTTTTCTCTTCTTCTTTATTATTTATTTATTTATTCTTTGTTTCTTTTATTATTATTATTGAGAATGTTGGTCGAACTTTATTTTTAAAATTAACTTCGAAGTTTAGTTACTTTTGCTCTTTGTTATAAACTATATTATTGTATATCGTTGCTATATCGTAATATCGCATATTGCTATATCGTTGCTGTATATTCTACTTATGATAACCCTTTTTTTTCCATCGTATCTTAGACATTGCGATCTTTCTTGCTCGAAAATGTCTTTTAGTTGATATACAGCCTTTCTCGTGTGGCTCCAATTATTAAAGACTTACTGTATTGCAAGGGTTAGAAAAAAATGGAAGGGAAAAAGTTGTTAGTCATAGCTGTTCTTTGTACCAGCTAGGTATCTCTGTTTAGAAGTCACGACCCTTTGGCGTGCAGTGCAATTCATTGTCGATTTTGCTTCAGGGTTTATCAGTTTCAAAGAAATCCATGTTCTTCGGACGGTTGCCTGATATTAACAATGGCGAAAAAATAATATGTTTGAAAAGTACCGTACCGGAAGTTGCGCCATTTTTGACTACGCACGCAATTGTTGAGTACATTGGACAGCCGAGTTCATGCTGATGAGCAGTTTTCCTTCTATGTGCAGGCCCGTCATTTGAGGGGGGGGGGGCGGCAATTGACCCCCTAGTTTTGAAAATATAATGGATTTTTACGAATTTTCATGTATTTTGTTGTTTTTTTTAAATAAAAAATACAAGGATAATAGGATAATACACTCTTTGCATCATATAAAAATAATACATTCACATAAAATAAAAACCCCTTCTCCACCACAGGAAAAATTCGAAATGGCGGGCCTGTCTTATATGTTCACTTATGAGATAGTTAAGTTGCTTAAAATACATATGGAAGTCAACCTGTCAAAATTTCGAACTGTACTTAGACCGGTTATAATATTGTGTTCTCTTTCGCACACTCTCCGTTTGTGCAAAAAAGAAAAAAAAAAGGTAACGTTTTAAAATAATGTAAACATTGAAATGACTGAAAAACTAATTCTTATAAAGCCACTGTGGCTAGGTGAGGCTTCAGTTTTCCAATTTGTGAGTTTGTCTCTTTTAGGGGGTATTTGATTACATTTAGGGCGTACTGGCATGTAAGAAAAGATTGAATGAGCGTGTTCTTTTGATGCTAAATTAAGTTTTTCGTAAGTATTAGTAAATGTCTAATTGTATGTAATAAAAAATATAGCGAAATCCCTTTACAGCGAACTCCAAGGGACCAGGAAAATACTTCGCTGTTTCGGAATATACATAATCCTATTTGGGGAACGGCACTGAAAATTTGTTCGTTGTACCGGTATTCGCTGTAACGAGATTTTACTATATCCACCTCATTCAGGTCTGTTCTTCTCAATTAGGGCAATTTTATGTAAATCAGTAAATGATGTTTCTAATTGTGACAATTAAGTCCTAAATGAGTCAAAGTATTTTATCCCTTTCGATGACTCTCTTTTTTATTAGTTATCCTGGCAACTTACCTATTAACTTAGAATATACTTGAGTAATCATTTCCCGCGTAGGTCTTTATAAAAGAAACACCAATTACAGTTGTTGTTGTCGTGTCCTCTCGCTTGGCGAGGAAGAGCGGGTGCGCTGCTCCTGAGTCTAACGGGGCCCTTATAGGCAGGAGTCCAACTTCCGCCCCTTTGAAAGGTCTCTTAATTTTTTAAACCCAGATGAGAGACCGTCACCTGGTATTGGCACCGCCAGCTGTATCGTTTCACTCAGAGGACATTGGAGCCACAACCTATTTAACGTGCACCAGCTCCCTTTAGCGTACACGGCCCTACAGGAACCCAGCCGCGAGAGGTTGTCACCCTCCCAAACACTGACCTAAGTCGATGATGCTTCACTTTCGGTGTTCTGCGGGAACCGAGCTTCTACCGACTGGTAAACTGCGGGACACCAATTACAGTCCGAACACGGAGTTTTGACACTTTTGTGCTTCTATGCATGATAGAAAAATACGGTTCATTCGAATGTAAGGTAGTTCGATTTGCAGGAGCGTTTACTTGAACGGGAATCAGAATGTTCGCTTCTCTGTTTGGTTAAAGCAACCAAATTTATAAACTGGCATGTAATATTTTGCTCCTATATACGACAGAGATCTTGAACCTTCTTTCTCCTGATACGTAATATGATGGTTAACCCCTTAACTGGCTTGCCCCGTACGGCGTACGGGCTACCCAAAGCTGGTCCCAACCGGTTTGCCCGTATAGCGTACTGGCATTGAGATTGCCGCCTTTCTTGTTTTGAGTTGCCTGTATTTTTAATAGATTGAAAGAGAGTCATTCAGGGGCATTTGTGTTTTAAAGTTATAAAATAAAAAAATGCTTAAATTCATTATTTATGAAATTTTTGAAAAATTCTTTCATTTTCCTTTTGTACCAAGTTAGGACTTTAATTAATGCAATAAAAAATAGGCTTTTTTTTAGGAACATTTGTGGTAAAAAAATTAACCAGTTAAGGGGTTAAGTTTACTTTTAAAAAGAACCCGGTATCAAAGCATCAATCTCAGAAAAAACGTCGACTGCGTTTAATTTTAAAAACGCGCTGTTGTCAGAGCTTTAATAGTAAACGGATTAAATTTTCCTTCACAAAGACATTCATCTCGAAGTTGAGTCCCTGAAAGAACACTGATTAACTTTAGTTAAAGAAAATCGTTGGTGCCAAAGCTTATCTATAAGAGGAATGGCTTAAGATTTATTTCTAAAAGCTGTCTATGCTTAAGGATAATTTCGGGAATTAGAACAAACACCATATAATCACGAATACCCCGCGCTACCGAAGACGACCCGCGTCCTTATTATTAGAGGGTGCAATTTTGACAAAAAAAAAAGATAATTATTTTTAAAATTTTTTATTCAGTTTCCGCCTTGATTGATGCATAAAACATCTTCAAAAACTAAACCACCGATAACAACGTAACAAGCAATTTTCTGAACTTGCAGAGGTGGGGCCTATCCAAAATGTTAAATTATGAATTTGTTCCCTCAATCCAATCTGCAAAGGTACTTTAAAGAAAAAAAGCGCGGGAATTATACGGTGCATTTATTTTCAATAAAAGTACGATGTTGATACTTAATTTTTATTAAGGACGATGATTAAATTTAGTTTAAAATAGAAAATAATTCCTAGTTTAATCTTTGGAAGATTAATGATCGAGTTGTTTTTTTACTGATACGCCGAGAAAACTTAACTCATAACGGAAGCAACAGGTAATTAAAATTGGAATGTAGCCCAGCAATATTTGCTTAAAATACTTGCATAAACATTCGACGCTTTACTCGGGCTTGTTTTTAAAAAGTAACTGGGCCAAGTCATTTATTTACGCATTCATTATGCAATTACACCCATTTTCCTCGTTATCTTTTGTTTTCCGAAATTAGTATGCTTGTGCGCAGTAAATCTTCCGACTCCTCCATATCACGATGCAGATTTCCAAAGATACTTAATCACACAAACAAGCAAAACTTCTTTGTTCGGAATGGAACTTCTCATCTGAAATTCAAGTTCGCCATTACGATAAAACAAATGTGGCGGAGATAAAAATGGCAAAACGGATCCCGTATGTTCACGAAACCATTCCTTCCATTTTGCAAACTTCATCTTGTTGCATACTAAAATTGTTTGTTTGTGCCTCGGACTGAGAACGCTTATAATTGGGCATGATCGGAAATAGGGTATGATGTTTAAATTAAATAAATGTTGACTTCGTTCGATTGTGTTGGATTGCATTGTTGATTTACGGAAGCATCTTGTCTGCAAAGTCACGAATCTGCCAGTAACATTATCAAGCGTCTATTGTTTTGATCGGGATATGATTTGTTTAAATTAAGATTCTGCCATAATCAATAAGACTTCTGGTTTATGTTATTTGCCTTAGAAGACTTTTTAGGGCAGCGGTTCCCAATCTTTTTTTTCGCGTGCCACCATTTTTCTTGCCAACCATTTGCATATCACTGAGAATTACACCATTTTTGATAGTTGTTAATGCAGAGAAAATAGTTAATTAAAATAAAATTGTATATATAAAATAAAATATATGAAATATATAAAATATATTTTAATTACGTACTTCCGAAACACATTAAAAATACGTCTTTTAGGACAAAGAAAATTAAAAAACGAAATCAATGAGAAGGTTGCTGCTGCTGCATGGCAGATACAAGTGAGGTGACGTCTGATTCAGTAGAAGTTAGTTTTAACCTCAAATTTGTGTCGACATTTAATTTGCTTCTATATGTATTTTTAATAAATATCATATTGGAAAAAATGAGTTTCACAAAAATAAGTGTTTGTGAACGGAATGAAAAACAGCAATGCTTTTTTGGCAATAACGAGAATGCATTTTTAACATTGAGTCAAAATTCTCCCAACTCTAATTGGGCAAATTCGATCCGCCTGCACGCGTACCATAGGTGGTACACGTACCACAGTTTGGGAACCGCTGTTTTAGGTCGTTCAATTTTATTTCCTGCTTGGATTGGCTACAGCTGAACTAGTGTGGTACATGAGCGGTTTTGGATGGTAAGAATCAAAATTGGGTGTGTTAAAGTTGTCATGCACATTTATTAAGATAGATTTTGGTGTGGATTGACGTGTTGTGGACGTAACAATGACGTTTTTTGGGTAGAAAGAAAAGGAGGAGGCGGTGGGGGAGAATCGACATTTTTGTTAGACTGGCGGAAAAGTACCAGAAGCTTTATTAACTTATTATGGTGATTGAAAAATAAATAAACATAAATTAAAAATAAAAAAATGTGAAAAAAAAAAACCTAAGCAACAAATGAAAGCCATAAGGAAGTGTAGATTACCTGAGTGGAATATCGGAAAAACTAAGAAATTTATACTATTCCAGTGTGTACTTTATTGGAGCAACCTGGACTGGAGCCTCAAGAAACTCTTCACTTTCCAGTACACTATAAAAAATATTAGCTCAATGTTTAACCAAAAAAAAAAAAAAAAAAGAAAGAAAAAAAGGTGAACTGTAGCTACAACCAACATTTGGTACTAAAGTTGAACCATTATAATGGTTCCCAGGGCCCAACTTAGCCTAATTGGGGCCCGGGGCAAAAAAATTATTTGGGGGTCCCCTCTGCTTCACTTATAAAAAGTTCATTAAAGAAGGAAACGCAATATAAACTTTCTATTCGATTTGGGGCCCCCTCAAATGTGGGGGCCCTGGGCAGCTGCCCCGTATGCCCCTGCCTTAATCAGGCCCTCATGGTTCCTAGTTTCTCATTCATGGTGAAACGAAGTTAAACTGCACCATTTTATAATGGTTCAACCAAGTCCCAAATGTTGGTTGCAGCTACATTTTACTGTGTTTTTGGTGAAAAGTTGAACCAGAATTTTTTAGCGTATAGAGGGCTGCTATACACTAGTGTATTGTGATCTATCTTCCTCGTGAAGCACTTTTCTATCACCTCCCTTCCACTTTTCTCCTATCTGCATGGTAACTATCCTCAAAATAGAAATAAAATTTCACGTTAAATTAAAGCACAAATGAGCATTAAAACGCAGACATATGTTTCGGGATTGCTTGGAATCCCTTTTTCAATGCGACAGGGAGCTTCTAGATGCAAAACACCAAAATGAAGCAGACAGAACAACAAAAACAAAGCTTATATAGCCTAAGAATTAACTGTAAATGGCTCTCTTATTGGTGCCTTTCCTACTACTTCTACTTCCACTTCACACTGCCTTTATTCTCATTGGTTTACAGTTAATTCTTAGGCTATATAAGCTTTGTTTTTGTTGTTCTGTCTGCTTCATTTGGATGTTTTGCATCTAGAAGCTCTCTGTCGCATTGAAAAAGGGATTCCAAGCAATCCCGAAACATATGTCTGCGTTTTAATGCTCATTTGTGCTTTAATTTAACGTGAAATTTTATTTCTATTACTTTGCACAAAGTTTAATCATTACTATCCTCAAAATAATACCTTGCATTAGAGGAATATTAATAGCACTAAGCCATCAGCCTCGGCTCCTCCGAACACTGCAAATCAAAGCTCCGAACATAATCCTAAATAAGCATTACGTAGGCATTTCTCCTGGTGATAACAAGAGCCTGGCTTTCCAGCTGATGATATGAAATTCTTGCTTCAGTGTGTGCATTGCATCCAGATAGCCTTAATCGTTTTGAGCCTTCCGCAAACAAGCTGTTACCGAACTTAATTGTATTTTACTTTCAGTAGCCTGATGAGATAAAAATGTTTGTATTCTCTAAACTTTCGTTAGATAAGCTGAGATGCTTGTTGTTAAAAATAATGCTTTTCTGGCAGATTTAGGCAATCTCCGAAAATACGAGTTGCTGTTCGCTTATCAAATGCTTGTTTTCGCAATTCTTTGTGTTCTAAAATTCGCCCCCAGTTGTTGGGATTCTAAATTTGTAATTTTGTTTGAACTTGGAAGATAATCGCAATGTGAACAGCAGTCTGTAAAACAATGACAGCTTATGTTTGTTTTTGATGAAAATTGTGTTTCTGAAGGTGAGATGAAAGATTTTCTCCAAGGAAAATGGACCAAAAAATAATGTGGTACTTGTCTATTATAACAGCGACCAAAAAGCGCCAAAAAAAAAGTCGCCAATTATAACGTCAAGACAAAATTTCTACAATTTGAATACACTGCAGTTGGGGGGGGGGGGGGGGGGGGGGTTGGAGTATATTTTTCATATTTCGGCAAAATGTTTTCTTGGCGCTTTTTGGTTGCCGTTTTTCGGCAAGAACCAATAATTTTGGTTTTTATTTTTGGTTATAAAAGGTGAAAAAAATTGTACTTGTTTTCGGTTATAAATTAAAAATAGATATATGAATAATAATAAAAAAAGTGCTTTTTCGAGGATAAAACAATGAATTGTTTGCCAAAATAAAACGAAACAAATAACGATCGTTTTCCGCAGACGATCTTTTGTTTTCCATGAACTTTCCTCTCCGCATTATTGAATAGGCCGCAAGTAATTTTCTAAATTTCCAGCTACTGTTTCTTTCATCCTCTTCCTCCATTTGTTTTCAATGCGTTTTCTAGCGAGTTTCGAGTTCGACATTCGAACAAATAATTCTTACTTCGAATCTATTTGGAGGTCGCTGCCACCTCCAGTACCCTTTCTTTTATTGACTGTTTAAATAGATTACCCTGTAGCAATTATTCTTTACGGCGCTTCTAATTCGAATATGCTTAAGTTTAGAGTCAAAGAAAACTTTTTTCCTTTTTGTACTTCTTTACCCATTATTGTATTAAATATTAGTAAAAAAATTTAGTTATTTTTTTCCAGAACATGTCCTTAAAAACTAACAAAATAATAATAAAGAAGTAAAAGTAATTAAAAAAATATGTTTCTTAAAATATATTCATCATAAAAAAGATATTTATTCCTTTTTTTACTTTAATAATGGCATAACATGGTTTTGTTAAACATTAAAAAATTTTCCGTTTGTAAAAATTCTTTCTGGCTAACCTCCGTGAAACACTAAAATTTAATTTTCTGGATAGTTTTTATGTTTTAATTGTAATTCTTGAACTTAAATTAGTTGGAGCATGTAATAGTTTTAAGTTAAGACTTGTGTTCCTTCGTGAAAAATAAAACAAAGGGGTCTTTTTTTCCTTTCCAAGTGTTTCGAATTATTCTTGAATGAAACTTTTACATAATTAGTTTTTTCGCTTAAGAAAAGTGTTTACGTGAACATTTGTTTTTTGCTTTCTTAGTTAATTAAAATGTTTCTTTTTAAAGTTGTTTGCCCATTTCATTATGCTTTCTTTGAACGTTCTACCACGATGGTTTTTACTTTATAATTTAAAATGGCTCGTTGCAGCTTTTGAATGTAAAATTTTAATAGGAATTTTTATTTAGTAATGGCCTTTTATAAACACGGTTCGATATTATTTTATTCATGGAAATGTTGAATGGAAGATTATTGAATTTACCTTCTGATAACCTTATCACAACAAGAAAACTTATGTAAGGCGTATCAATCCTTTTTACCTTGTTCGAAGGTCTCCAGATAACAGAATATTTTATAAATGCTTACAAATATAGCTGTCTTATGTTCGGCCGTGTTAACCTATGCTTTGTGTTTCGAGAGAATGATAAAAATTGTATATTGAATCTGAACATCCTATTTATTTATTAATTTATTTCAAAAATTTATAACAAGTTTTTAAAAAAAGTTAAATACATTTTTGAGTTTTTTTTTGTCAGCAGTCTTGCATGTTTTATTATTAAAACTCGAGATATATTCAGATTGTTGGATTATCGATTTAAAATGAAGAAGAATTGCCATTTTGATTTTGTATTCGGAAGTAGTTTGCATTATATATTGTGTACCTGTGTGTGTATGATATTAAATCACTTTAAAGCTATAAAACTCAAAAAAAAAAAAAAAAAAAAAAAAAAAGAAAAAAAAAGTTGTCTTTTGCCATTTTTAAAAGTAAGCACTTAATTTTCCTGTTAAGTTGTGTCAGCAGTGATATTTTTCGTGTTTTCTTAGAATTTTCGAGAAATACAGTTCGAGCTGAAACTTACATTAATTTGAATTTCCAGGCATTGGCTATTTCATCTTTTAGTAGAATTTTACGTTACGCATTTAGCGAGTCTGCGCAGGAGAAATAATGTAGCTTCTAGCAACAGCTGTGAGCTGCTACATAAAATTATATTTACTTAAAAGTGTTGATGCGTAGTGCATGGCTGTCAATCGGTGCGGCAATTTGTAGCAGCCTTCAGTAGGGGGCAAAAAAAGAAAAATGAAAATTTTTTTAAAGAAGTTTCATTTTTTTTTATTTGGTTTAAATTTACATTAACTACATTTATATTCAGTTATGATTCGTTGAAATGGCACCAGCAAAAATTGTTTTCAAGAACTTCATTTTGGGTTTCACCGATGCATGATAACCTTGAGATACTAATGATAATCTTGTAAAGCCCAATATACAAAATTAACATATCCCCTTAGTGGATACAATGGTCAAAAAGGGCTTCTCAGTTCGTTCTTAGTTGGGAATTTTCTTAAGAGCGATGCTGCGCCAAATATGGTACTGATAGGCTATTTCAACTAATTATATGAAAAGTATTTTTTAATGATCGAATAAATGACGTCCAATAACAAATAATAACAAGAAGTTCCGTCTAGAACTATACGAGCCTACTTTCCCGTATACACCAAATTCAAATTTATAATCTAGCTATCTCTTTCTCCTTTAGCTTTAGTTCTTAATTATTTCAAATATACCTTTTTCAACGGATAATACATATTCATTCACTCATTCATTCTTTCCTTTATTCAGCCATTCATTCTTTCCTTTATTCAGCCATTCATTCATTCATTCATTCATTCGTTTACTCATTCATGTCTTTAATCATTTATTTACTCATTCATATATTTATTCCCTCATTTATTCATTCTTTTCCTCATTCATTTATTCATTGATTCATTCCTTCATTTATTTATTAATTCATGCTTTCACTCATTCATTTATTCATTGGGAAATATCCTTAAAAATCCCGATAAAAATTTTTTATAGGAAAATAGGCTCGTTAGTTCTGGGTGAACTTTCTATTTGCACACGTTCTACGTTATAAGAGCTTTCCGATAAAGTTTGTTCCAAGCAAATCGGTCCGTTAGGTCAGGATTTATATAGGATTGAAATTTCCCCGTAAGCGCTATGTTAATTTTTTGAACTGTTCAAAAATGAACAAAAACTGTTCAAATTGATATTTCACGCCAAGAGATTCTTCCAGTAAGCTTGTTCATTGGAAGATGGATCTTGTACCCAGAGTTTACATCATTTGCTTCATTTTCGCCCATAGGCGCTAATGTTAAAGTTTTTTGAACTGTTCAAAATTGGACGAAAAAGTGTTCAAATCAAAAAATAAAATATGGAAATGAGATGTCCTCGCCGAGATCTTTCGAATGCAAAAAGAATTTTTCGAATCGGACTATTCGTTCAAAAGTTATTAGGGGGGGGGGGGGGGACAGACCGACAGACAGACTGACAGACACACATTTTCCCCATCTCAAAACCCTACTTTCAAATTTTTTATTTTTCAATCTTTATTTAATTACTTCACTTTTTTTTTTACTTTTCTTTATTTTTAACGATATTTTTCCGATACATTAAGCCTTCTTTCATGCTTTATTATTATTTTTTTTACTTTTACGGGAAAGTAGGCTAAAAAATGAGGGCATGCTGATTTATTTAACTGCTTTCAATTATGGTTTAGGCAATATCGTTTGCATTAAAATTAACCTTAATTATTACTGTCGTGCGATTTAGTAATAAAAATTACTACCCTTCTCCCCCCTAAAATATAACTTCAAATCTTGTACTTTATTAGCAACTGATCAATTTGTCATATTTATATCGCCAATGTTATCCTCTTTTTGCACTTACGTAAATGTATTTATTGTTTTCCCTTATGAAGTTTAGAGCTGACTACAATTTCATAACGCTTTTAAACTGGATGGCTAGACGTCAAATTTCAGGGGGGAGACGCGTATTAAAATATAGTTATTTAAAAACTTTAATTTTATTAAAACTGCATATCTATTCAGAAAACTAGAGCAACACTTTTTTTAGTTACCCCACGCCAGCTTTTCTCCGATTTCTGAATATTGGCTCCAGTTTCTCTTCGAGCTTCCAGTAGATTTAGTAGGAACCACATATTTTATTTATTTAATTTATTAATTTTATTACAAATGTGCCATACACTTAAATTACTTCTCAATTTTTTTCAAATGTAAAAAGGTTCTTTTCTCCTAGAGATAAAGGAAAGAAAATGTAGCTGTGAAAATTTCTGTTATTTAGGTTCGTTCTTCCATATTCATAAGTTGTTATTATAGTGCCAGGGTATTTCCTGCTCTGATCTGTTAATCACTGAGCTCAAAACTTCTTTCTGTGTCTGAGCTGCATATTTGACATAATTTGTCGTCAGGGTCGTCACGGTCCATTTCGTCAAATGGCATTTGACGGAATAACTTTAGAAAGGGAAAGGTGGCCTTTATTTTTTCGATATTGGAAAGTTGTAAAATTACGTCTCTCACAGTTCTGAATTATTTTGATCACCCATAATTTATATTCAGAAAATTTAATATACAGTGAAACCCCGATTTTACGTTTCTTAAGGGACTGGGCAAAAAAAAAAAAAAAAAAAAAACGTAAAATACGGGAAATACATAGAATGCAAAAATCAAATAGAAAAAAAACTAAAGGTAGTAAAGATGACTCTTTCAAAAGGTATAATATCTATATTTTACGAAAAGAACATTATTATACATACCATTTTAAGATAATTTTAACACATTTAGATGCGATTCCTGGCGTTTAGGCTGAAAATAATCCGTAATAGTGAATTGTTTTTTAGTCATTGAGTTCAAGGGGAATCCAGCATCTTCTAGGATTGTAATACGTTGCAAGTTTTTTCCCTGGTCTTTATAAGAAAGAAAATAGTCTTTCACTATTTGTAAGCTCTTCATTGCAATAGTGAAGAAGGGACGGGCTGTGCTTCCGGTTCTTTTTGTTGATCTTCATCGGCTGACGAAAAGTACAGACTGAAAAATATTGCTTATTTTAGAACATTTTTTTTTCACTTTCCAGGGAAAACGTAAAATGCGGGAAATTTCATATATAACAAACTTACAATCCGGGTTAAATTAACATTATTAGTATACGGAAAAACTGGGACCTGATGAAAAAAACGTAAAATGCGGGAAAAACGTAGATTCGGGGGACGTAAAATCGGGGTTTCACTGTATTTTGCAATTTCTTATTGCATTATTGATTTCATATTACTTTTTCTTACTGGGTATCATTCATAACTGATGTCATCTTACTCTCTCTTATCCAATATCAAGAAGGGATCATTCATAAATGATGTCACGCTTCGAGGGGGAGGGGGTTCGAGAAACGCAGTGCTTTGTTTCGGAACTGCAATTAAATATGCTTATGTAATATAGCGTGACATGTGAAAAAGGGGGGGGGGGGGTAAGATGAAGTGTGAAATTTTGTGTCAAAGGGGGAGAGGTTCAAATATATTTTTAAAAAAGTGTGACATTTTTTCATTGAACGGTCCCCTACATAACGTTTTAAAGTTGAAATTATCAGTTGCTAACTATACTAAACCTAGTTATCGTATTTTAAGGATTATAATATGCACTTTTTATCAAACACAATCAAGTGGTAAAACCTGTAAAGTTGACCACCTCTAAGTTGACCACCTGTCTAAGTTGACCACTAAAGGGTTGCACCGCAAGTTGTCAACTGACACAGGTTTCACTATATCCTGAAAATTTCTCTAAGAGACGAATTTATTAATCTTAATCAATTTAAAGAATTCCATGGATGTATTAATCTTAATCTACGTTTTAAAAAAATCCATGAATGTATTAATCTTAAGCTACATCATAAGCTACATTTAAAGAATTCAATCCGCGAAAAATCGTATGACTTTTTGTTGCCACATTTGTTTGTAAATATTATACTTAGGGTTATTTAAAATACATTTCTTAGAAATAATTAGTTTTATTTTTCGGTCTGTTGATACCAAACACTTGAATTTATATGAGAAACATTTGTTAGATGTTCGTCATAATTATCAATCCATTGTTTATTTTCATTTTTAATCGAATGCATGTTTTATTTATCGTCTGATAACAAAGAATTATTTAGCAACATCAGATTATGCTGCATCTAGAACTATTAAGATATTGAAACATTGTAATGGATTCTTTCATTCTTTGTGTTGTTGCGTTATTATCGTCTGCAGAATCTGGTCCAAAACCAATAAAAATTTCCGTTCTTCCATCTACTCTTCGACTTTTTAGAACGGAAATTCCAGTTGTTAGAGCGGGGTGATATTAATAGCATGAGCCATCAAAATAAAAAAATATTTTTGCAATACCAAAACTGTTCAAAGATTGATATGAATTTTTTGAATTTATAAAAATTATTGAGTGGGAGAGACATTTTTGATACAGCGATGCATTCCTTTTTCTTCCTATACAAGCACGACGAAACACGTGACTTGTACTTTTTTTTTGCTGTCTCATTTCGGAGTGCAAATAATTTTATGTTCTTTTCTCAGTAATTATCTTATATGGTTTTTTTAATAAAAAAAATTATTAATTAATAATAATTATAAATAATAATTATAAAACGGATTGAACAAGAATGTTATTTAGTAGTTTATTATTATCGCACAAATTAAGTAACAAACTTTCCCTTAAAATGTCTCAATCTCATTAAAAACATCTTGGGTGGTACACACCAGAGGCGTAGCTAGAGTTTTCAGCGCCCGGGGACAACTGAAGATTTTGCACCCCCCTGTGCCCCTGGGGGCCTAGGGGCGCCCTTAAAGGGTATTAAAAAAACTTTTATGCTTCCTAAATGATAAAGCTCTAAAAAGCAGTCCTTTTACCTTTCATTTTTATTAGTGACCATTCACTTCTAAGGAAAAAATGGGACACTTAGGCTTCGCAAAATTATTTGTCTGATTTCCCACGTACTACTGTGCTACGTTGGTCATTCCCGATATGATTTGCGGTGCTCCCACTTTTTTGTCGAACATATTCACACCTCTTCAGTTCAAATAATTCTCTTTTCACATTTAAAAATAAAATAAATTAACCTTAATTTGGCGCCCCTTGACGCTGCGCCCGGGGACAGCCGTCCCTCCTTGTCCCTATCTAGCTACGTCCCTGGTACACACGTCCCTTTGCGTGTATTCTGGTTACGCCACTGCCCCATCTTCCCTACTCTTGGTGGTTTTGGTTCATGTTTACGTAAAAGAACAGATAAAAACTTCTCACAAACGCATTCAAAAAATCTCACCTTGTTTAAATATTAATAAATGTCACCGTGTTTACAAGAAAAGATAATAAGTAAATCTTGTTCAGAATACAAAGTAACGAAATGCATGTATTTAAGAAACCGCTTCTATCTCTACCACACGCAAATCGGACGGCATTTGAATTTTGAAGCGCTCGGGAGTTCGTTGGCCATAGCAAGCTGCTCCCCCCCCCCCCTTCACCCTCAAAACATTCGACCAACATTTCTCAGTAACGCCACTGCACTCCTCAACCGTAACCATGGACGAAGCATTTTTGCTGTTGCCAAAAGGCGGAAATGCTACGTTCTGCTTTTTATACCGTACGAGCTGTCAATGTTCATGGTGAAAAATCGAATATTTCTCGGTAATCGCTCCTATCCGAGCGCAAAGGGTGGAGGCAAAAATAACATTCGTTTTAGATGTATTAAAATTTTGTTAAATAAAGGAAATCACAGTTCGACTGCATAAACAGGGATCGATCCAGCATTTTTAGCCCCTTGAAGCAAGAGTTTTTTTTTTTTCAGAAAAACTGGTAAAAAATGATCGACGTTTTTTTATTGACAGAAAATGTATATATAGGTATAGTATAAATTGTTTTTTGAAATTTCAGTTGTAGGGGTGACTAAAGAGCGGGGGTGGGGGTGGAAGTTATATAAAAGAACTGTTATACAAACAAAGTGCAAACGGATTTCAGAGGCGCATTAGAAATAAAATAACGCGGGATACTAGAGCGCCCGTGTTAGACACGGGCATGTGCAAATTTGCCGGTAACTTTCGCTCGTGTCTGACACGGGCAAATGCGTTAAGTGGTTAGCAGGGTCCGTGTTTTGGGAATTTAAAAAATATTTTTCTGAACAATCGAATATTTTTGTGAAAATTCAAAATTTAAACATACAGTGATAATTTTTTAATTATTTTTTACTCATTTCTTAATAAAAAATTCTATAAACAGTACCATTTGGTTGATTAGTGGTTAGCAGGGTCCGTGTTTTAGGAATTTAAAAAACACTTTTCGGAACAATCGAATATTTTTGTGAAAATTCAAAATTTAAACATACAGTGATAATTTTTAAATTATTTTTTACCCATTTCTTTTTTAAAAAATTCTATAAACAGTACCATTTGGTTGATTAGAATTTTGTGAAGGGTCCGTTTTGACTAATTGGAATTCTGCGAAGGGTCCGAAACTGAACTTCCCTGATAAATAAAATGACGTTCTACCTGCTGTAGTGTTATGTGTATAACTTCGATTTAAGAATAACGATTTCGTCAAATTCGTAATAGGTGTTTCAAGTTACTGTTTCCTCAATAAGATGAATGTTATATTGCCTCGATTTAACAACATTCTCGATTTAACGATGGCACTTAACAGTTGAACTTTTTAACTGTTGAGCTTTTAAGATCCAATAAGAGTTGAAACTTCTGAGGTGATTTGAGATTTGGAACTCCTGCAGACGTTTAATTTTTGATAGAAATTAAAACCTTGGTCTCTCAAATCTATCCTAAACATAATACAGTGGTACTTTCCTTAAGGGACCAAAGAAGGGACACTTCAAATTAAGGGACATTTTTTCTGGTCCCAGTCCCTTCGAATAGGGACTTCAATGCATTTATCTCTGAATAAGGGGCACTCTATTTAAGAGACATTCACGGAGAAAATTTAAAAAAAAATGAGATCTAGAGATAAGAAATATTTATTGGGAGCTAAGATTCATTTTTTCCTAAAAATTAGCTTTTGAAAGTTGGCATAAGTTCTAGACGCATGAACGAAGAAATAAGTGTGTATTAAAGTGTTTGCCGGTAGTCTTTGGTACTATAGAATGCATATAGGCTCATCATTGCCAGACAAGTACCGAGCTGCCAACAATTTTTTTATGCAAGTATTGAAAAAAAGCACACTAAATGAAATTCATACTGCGTTGCATAATGCAAAGCAAACCCATCTTTCAGATTACTTCAAATAAATTATGTAAGTTAAAAAACTTTCCCAATACGACATTTTTGTCAATACAATTTTAGTGTTTCAATGAAAAAAAATTAAGCTTCAATAATTTCGACTTCTATTTTGCATGCATAAATGGCATGAAAAATGTTCAGTAGTTAAGCTTAAATGTTAACACGCGTTTATTATTAAATTAAACTAAGTTAATACACTACATGTTTACGCATCAATTTATGAACCTTCGAGGAAGGGACACCTCTATTTAAGGGACAAAATATCCAGTCCCCTTTGTGTCATTTAATGGGAGCTTCTGCTGTATATGTTCAACATAGCCCACAAATTCAATTTGGATCAGTGTACTGGGATTGAAACTTAAATGTTTTCACTCAAACGAACATCATACTGCTGAAACAGCACAATACAATGTATCTTTCATTTTCCTTATAATTTTGCCTAGCAATAAATGGCAGATGCTCGCTTTTTCGAAAAGTAACATCCCTCCTTTCCCCCGCGCAGTTTAACCCACCTTCAACATAATTGCCACCTTACCTTGTCTGATAAGCTCGTCGTGAAGAGAATCAGAGCTCAAAAATTAGTTCAAATCGTTTTGTCTGCGATCCGTCATTTTTCCTTTACCGCGATAGATAATTACCCAGATAACTTTAATTAAGAATCATTTTCCGGAATTATTTCCTAGACACCCATTGAGTCGGAAACGACCCACGCTGCCTATCTTCATTTTGTTCTACTCGACAAAGTAGTAATGATGATAATAAAAAGAAAATAAAATAAAAAATCGTTTCGTGAGATTGTCATCGGTCGGTGGCAACAGCATGGGAAAAAAGAGCAGCCGCCACTGGGATTGAAGTTTTCTTCAACTGACGTGCGTGATTGGCCTGCTTATGTTGTAGCCTTTGTGTTTCTGACCAACTTTCGACCATTGTCCACATGTAGGTTGTTTTGTAAGCATGGGATCAATGAAGAGATCATGGCAAGAGATAGAAACTCTTGTTTCTGAGCACATTTTTGAGAGGGAAAGTAGGTTTTTGTTTATTTTGGAGCACTTTCGCTTCTGTTTCGGTTTCTTTAGTCTCGTTATTGGTGGCGAAATTTTCAGGGGCCGTTCATAAACGACGAAAAGGTGTCACCTAAGATCACGCGATAAGATAAAGGACCTCATTTTTCGCACTCTGCCAGTCCGAGGTCTTTTTTTTTTTTCGGTAAAACCGTAGCTCTTAATGATGAAATGAGGGACAGCTAATGATTATAACGAGGGCTTATTTTTATCACAAAGGCAAGCCGTGATGGTGAATTGTATCATTAGAACTTTTGGAAACTTGAAATAAATTTAGTTCAACAGTCCAATATTTGAAATTTATAAACAAATATTTCTTTTCTTTTCTGTCTTATTTAATTTCGTTCCTTGTTTAAATTAAGATACATATTTTACACGCGGCATACATTTTAATGCGTATTTGTTCAGCTGAGTTCTTACATTTGTTAATAACTTCTGCAAACATTTATGAGCGTAGAAGAGCAAGAAGATTGTTTGCTTTAAGAAAACACTTTCAATAATCGTATGTTTAACAAACTGTTCGACTACTATTATAAAAACATGTTATCAAAATGATTTAGTATTGGCTTTGCGTTTTCTGTCATTATTGCCGAGTTAATTGCGAGACGCTAAGAGAAAACTAAAACATTTACAATTTCATAAAAGAGAAAAACTTCCACTAAAAGTGGTTTTAGACCGTTTCGTGCTTTGACGGTTAACATGACAGAGCAGGATTTTAACAATGCATTCATAAAACAGTAATAATGGATTATTTATCCAAAGAAGAAATGGAAAGTTGGAATTAAATAATTCTGTGAGAGAGAGAGAGAGAGAGAATTGTAGTTAGCAATCGTTCTCCCGGCATTGTTTGATAAAACTTAGTTTGATCATAATTTTTAGGGATGCACCGATAAGCAAATCAGCCGATTAATCGAAAGAAGATAATCGGCAGTTGATTATTATTCTTTTTGTTTGCACATTTTTAGTTTGTCAGAATGAGTTGATTTGTTTCTTTCCGGGAGTAATCATTTATTTTTCTCCTTTTCATTATTTTTTTCTTCAAATAATCTTTCCAAATTTTTTTTCAAATTTATTATGATCAAAAGGAAAGAAGACCCCTTTAATGGTAGAAATCAGGCAAAGAAGAATCTGATAGGTATTATTCATAAATGATGCCAGGCTTCGAGGGGGGGAGTGGGTTCGTGAATTTGTGACAAAGTGTGACGAGGGGAGGGGGTAACAAGAAGTGTTACATATTGTGACAAAGGGGTGGGGGTCAAATATA
This sequence comes from Octonoba sinensis, assembly GCA_038502835.1. Classification (NCBI taxonomy): domain Eukaryota; kingdom Metazoa; phylum Arthropoda; class Arachnida; order Araneae; family Uloboridae; genus Octonoba; species Octonoba sinensis. Next base: position 22,682,494 of record CM076601.1, on the reverse strand, counting down.
TGTGAAATAAGCGTGACATCATTTATGAACGGCCCCATAAATTGGTATTGAAGGTGCAACAGCATCATAAGGCACGTGTGCAAAGTGAAAGATTATTTAGCATTGAAAGAAATATGTGAACCTTTTTTTTTGTAAGTTTATGTCCTGATAATGCAGAAATGCTAATGCTTTTGCATTGCCATTTGAGAACTGCGATTTGATTATCTATATACAAATAGGCAAATACAAAACAATAAAGAACTATTTTTTCTGTTTCAAAACCACTTTTCTTACTTCTTTCTGTTTAGTAGTTGTAGTGTTTGTTTTTAGTCTAAACTCGACTTAATAATCAATAATCGCCAAATTCTACGAATAATACTTATACAATTATATAAATAGCATAATGTTTTCAATGCTAAATTTAATTACTACGGTCGAATTTCGACTGTTGGGCGAACTCTAGTTCATAATAATAAGTCAGTGTCCACTCTGAGTATTATTTTTTGAAATCATTTCATTCACAGAGCTTTACTCGGTTTTGTGGTCTTTCATAGACGCCTTAAATTTGATTAAATTATATTTACTCGTTGATAAACTAATTCAGCATACTTTCTTGCTCTTGGCTTAGTAAAAAATAATTTTAATTACCAAATAATTTTTTCTCCGATTAATCCGTAAAAATCGTTAGTAAGTGTGCCGATTTAATCCCGAGTACCAATAGCTGCCTATTAATCGGTAATATTTATGAAATGACTTTGATAATATATTATTATGACTGTGCAGGTCTAGTTCAATTAATTGAAGACATTTATCAATAAGCACAATTTTAAAAAATGTCCTGTACAGCATCATCATAGAAAGCGCCAGGCTAATGACTCTTCTTTTTATACTGATAGCTATAAATATAATACATGTAGCTTTTAGTTGCAAAATGTGGAAATCTTATCTTTCTGTGTAGTATTAACATACTTGGATTGGCAATATGACTTGAAAAATTTCCTCTTTATAAGTTTTATATAATTTTTGACAAATTCTCCAATGGTCTTGATATTTTAAACGCGTTTCTTGTTCGGGGTTGCTCCAAAGAAATTCGGATCCGTTTTCAAACCCTTCACAAAATTCAAATCAATCAAACCGTACCCTCCGCAAAATTCCAAGCTTCAAAATCGTACTTTTCACACCATTATTTATTATGAAAGTGGCAAATAATAATAAAAAATTTCATCACTATCTTTAAATTTTGAAATTTCACAAAATTATTTGATTTTTCGCAGAAATCACTTTAAAATTCTCATAAAACGGTCCCTGTTACATAATGCTGGATCGACCCCTGCGATTGATTTTAAAGTTAGATGCATTGAGTTTTTAAATTCTTAGTTTGATATTGCTGTTTCTTTTTTTTTTTTTGTGTGTGTGTCGGTTGTTTTTCCTTGATTTATATGCTTTGTCTATTACTTGCAACGCTCTATTTATATTTCTCTGCAGTGTGCATTTTCTTAAAAAATAAAATAAATAGAAACAACCGTTTCTAGGAGGGGTAATCACAAAATTACAAAATCCCTCCCTTAAAATCACAAAATCCCTCTATGTTTGCATCACTATAACGTTTCCTGAGAACTTGTATTTATTAAATAAATTTATAAAAATATAAATTAATGAAAAGTAAATATATATGAAAAAGTATTATTGAATTTATTGTTTCAATATGTAATACTTTTTCTTTCTTTTGCAGGTAAGCTCTCATTTTCTTTGCAAGTCTCGGTGAGTACTAAGTGTTTCATTTCGAATTAAGTATAATGTAGCACTTCAACCGACAAATTTAATAAGTGTATTCATTAAGTAACATATTGAGAAGTAATTATGAAACTTCTCAATCGGCGAGGGTTTTGGATTTGCGTCCAAGTATTGCGCATTTGTATCTGAAATCATGGAAGAGAGGCATGTATTTTTTTAATGTTTAAACAATGTCAAACTATGACATTGTTTTAAAATTGTCTGTATGATTTTATTCACTTTAAAGGATAGTACTTTCATGAATTAAGAGGTGTTTTGTAATATAAATGAAGTTTTAAAATAAAAAAATACATAAAATAAATAATTAAATAAATTAAAAATAAAAATAAGAATAAATAAATAATAAATAGGAAAAAAAAAACTTTTTTTAAACTGATCTTTTTGATTTTTTACAGTGTTGCTACTTAAGCTATAGAAAAACACAAAGTACACTCGTCACCTAAATGCACTCGTAAAGTAAATAGAACGCAATAAAATAATGATTGAAGATGTGTTGTGTGTGCGCTGCGATTGGCCCGTTCTAAATGAATATCATTAATGGAGGCAATTCATACAGCGTCATAGGTCAGGTGATAGCGATGTAAACAAAGAGAGTTGTAGTATCGTTTTACTTCGAGTTTGACCAATCTAATTAAAACTAGGCCTAAAAAAATTCTACGTTGTTAAAAACTCGAACTAAATAAAGTTCTACGTTATATAAAATTAACACTAAATAAAACACTATAACTGTTGTAATAATTAATGAATTTCTTTTATAATGATTAAATTAAAGGTAAATCGCTTGGTTTATAATCAGAAAAGGCTATGAAAATGGTCTAATTTTAAGATAGCTAATTTTGCTTCGTGAACGCCACGTAGAACTCAATTAAAATTTTGGTAAACAAATCAGCAATTACCGTTATCACGTAACGCGATGAATTGCCTAAGGCAACGATTAATATCTGATAATCCAAATGTTTATTGTTCCAATTTTTTAAATTCGTTCATATACAAGTAATTCCGATTGTAATACATTCAACTAGATTTAATAATTATGAACACACACACACATTTATATACTTAAAATGGGCATAATGTCATGTTGAAAAATTCGCTAACCTCCAAAAACTCGTTATGAACTCTATATATTATTGGTGCTATGCCTTATTTCGTTTCTTGAAGACATTCTAATGGCAGGTTTATAACTTTCAAATTCTTTCAAAATGGCTTCTTTATCGATTTTGTGATTTAACCGAAACGCGCTTTCTTTGAACAGAAAATCCCGTTTTCTAGCCTTTTTAGAAAATGAGGGCGAGATTCTTTTGGAGGTATTCTCTCCCTTTGCTCCCATTTATCTTAATTCGAATCACTCTCACATCGTGCAGGAAAGATACGGTTGCAGTGAGTGTCGGTAAGAGTTGCACTTAAATTTCCCTTACGGGTAAGTTATTATTTAATTTGGGAATTCGAGTTGATTCCACTGTTATTTAACCGGTTCCTCTAGAATGCAATTCGTAGGGAAATTATAGTTATGAGAAGTAGATCCTACATTTTTGACAGGGCCCGTTTTTTGTGAATTTTTAAAAGATTTTTGTGGAAATTCAAAGTTAAACATACAGTGATAATTATTATTATTGTTTTTTTTTGCCGCTTATTTAATAAATGATTCTGTAAAAAGTAAGATTTGGTAGCTCGCTATTTTGTGAAGGGTACATTTTGATTGATTGGAGTTTTGTGAAGGGTCCGTTTTGATTGATTGGAGTTTTGTGAAGGGTCCGTTTTGGTTGATTGGAATTTTGTGAAGGGTCCGTTTTGGTTGATTGGAGTTTTGTGAAGGGTCCGTTTTGGTTGATTGGAGTTTTGTGAAGGGTCCGTTTTGATTGATTGGAATTTTGTGAAGGGTCCGTTTTGATTGATTGGAGTTTTGTGAAGGGTCCGTCCGAAAATGGACCTGTATATCCTCTGCGCGACCCCTGGTTGTTGTTAATTACTTCTCTAACCAAGTTCTCATCCAGAGTTTTGTAAATAATTTAAGAACTAAAATAAATGCTGGTTAAATATGTAAGCACTTTCAATAAACAATGTATCACGACTCGGTTTCAGTAGCTAATGATATTTGATGTTATTTCTGAAATTTGTATCATAATCTTTCCGTTTAGATGACATTTTATTATTATGTGTCTTTATTCAAATTATGTGAAGTGTTATTTTCTGTTCCTGTTGGCTTCTTTTTTGAAAAAAATGATGCTATGATTACATTTTTACTTCCTTTATGTGGCAACTTTAAATGACTGTCTATAAGAGATCAAGGAATTGGTGAAGGAAACCTTCTCTCAAACTCTTATTGTAATTATTTTTAATATTATATTATCAATTTAATTGGTACATTAAATTGCTTTTAATATACTATTATGTAAATTGTAATTATATTATTATAATTTCTGAAATTAGTTTGTTTAAAGGCAACAAACTCTTTTTAACAACGAGTTTTATATTTATTACCTAATAATTTACTCAACAAAGAAATATCAAGGCAAGCTTTCCAATTAAAAGAGAAATACGTATTTTTAACCGACTTCACGAAGGAAGGAGGTTATACATTCGTATTGTATGTATGTCGTTTTTTTTTTGTTTGTTTGTCCACTCATAACTTCGCACCGGATGAACCGATTTTCATGATTTTTTCTTCAATCGATCAGGGGTCGTTTCCCATAGGTCCCGTACTTTCGTTTGACCATATTCGATAATTAGAACAAAAGTAATGGGCAGAAATGTAGTATTTTTTTTGTCTTTTCATCCATAACTGTTGACTAAATGAACCGATTTTGATGATTTTTTCTTTAATCGATAGAGGGTCGTCTAACTCAAATATTGCAAATCAATTTGCCTACATTTGTTTTTTAGAAAAAACGTTACGAGTGAAAAATAAGTATTTTTTATTTTAATTGGAAAGGCTTGGCTAGATTTTTCCGTGTTGGGAAATCTATTAATAAATATAAAAGCATTGTTAAAAACATGTTTGTTGTCATGGGCTATAATATTAAAAGAAATTACAGCAAGAGTTTGACTGAAGGCTTCTCTGTGGCAAAAATTAATCCAATCAGTTTGTTTGCTAAAATAGACTTCAAAAGGGAATTTATCATGCAAATCATTAGTTTTTAGTGCCATTAATTTAAAGAAGTTTTGCCCTTTGATATGGATTTTTTAAAAAATAGAGTATTTATATACAAAATGTATTTACACTAAAAAGAATAAAATAAAATAATTTTTATAAAAAAAACAGAACCGACTTCAAATTAAAACTTGCGCTAAAAAGTAAAAAATAAATTCATTCTTTAAACAACATCGATGTGACCTTTAAACATAGTTTTAGAAGTCGGTGCAAAATTATGATTCTGATTACCATTATACCATTTGCTACTTCATATTTTAACTGTTGCCAATCCTGCGAAAAAATATATATATTTGTAATTGATTCATGGTTACAAAAAATTTTATCTATCCTGATTTTGCACCGACTTCTAAAACTATGTTTAAAAGTCACATCGATGTTGTTTAAAGAATTAATTTATTTTTTACTTTTTAGCGCAATTTTTAATTTGAAGTCGGTTCTGTTTTTTTTATAAAAATTATTTTATTCATCCATAACGTTCTTTCCAAGCAACAGTTGTAGTCAAATCAATGTACGATATTTTAGTTAAACGCCCCCTAATCGATTGAAAAATCATTTAAATTCGATTCATTTAATCAAAAGTTATGGGTGAAAAAAAAAACAAAAACAAAATGACTATATTTCCACCCATAATTTTCGTTCTAATTATCGAATATGGTCACATGAAGGTAAAGGACCTATGGGAAGCCACCCTCGATCGATTAAAAAAAGAATCGTGAAAATCAGTTCATCCGGTGAGAAGTTATGGGTGGACAAACAAACAAACAAACAAAAAGCGACATACATACGGTATGAATACATAACCTCATCCTCTGGGAGGTCGGTTTAAAGTGAAATTGTGCTTTCAGCGTGTGTTAATTTGCTGGTCAGACTAACCTACTATCGTCCTAATGGAGGCCAATCAAGCAACGTCATTGGTCACGTGGCACCGATGAAAGCAATGTAAACAAAAAGGAAGCCGTAGCATCGCTTTATATCGAGTTCGACAAATCTAATTAAAAACTAGGCCCCTAAATAAAGTTTTTCTACATTACATAAAATTAACACTAAATACAACACTATAACTATTGTAATAAGTAATAAATTTATTTTATAATGATTATATTAAATGTAAATACTGGGTTATAATCAGAAAAAGCTGTGAAAATGGTCTACTTAATTTTAAGATAACTCATTTTGCCTAGTGAACTCCACGTAGAACTCAATTGAAAAACTTAGTAAACAAAAAGCAGATATCACGTGACAACGATGATCGCTCATGATATAGCGGTGAATTGCCTCCATTCGCTGGTCAGACTAACCTACCTCTTTTTAATTTCTTGAGCCATTAAACACAAATTAAAAACCAGATCAAGTACAAGACTAATTGCTTTCTCCACAAATCATTTGATGTAAGTTCTGTTAAAAAAATGTGATTCTTACGGATAGATTGATCGTTTGCGAAAACGTAAGTCATAATAAACAGTAACGGACTTTTTTTTTTTTGCTGAATATGCGTCAGGTTATGTTAATTTCTTTCTCCAGCGTTTATTTCTGTGGTTTAATCGCCACCATTTCGATGTTTTCACTCGCTCGATCTGAATAAATTACCGGACTATGAAAAAGACCATCGGTGTCACGCTAGCTGGCCATTCAAGGATTGCTGCACATCTTGGCCAAACTTGTAACGTAATTTTGAGTCACAAGCCATTCAGTTTCGCAACATTTTGTGACTCTTATTGTTCGCCCGGCCATTTTATCCAACCATTTTCAGAATTCCTTTGTTTGTGAGTATCCTCTTTAGAAGCGGATGACCTTTTATTAGTAGGGCGATAAGCCCCTTAAACGGGGTTTCCGATGTGGGTGAACGGGCGAGCACATTAGACATTATTTCATTAGTTGTCACAATGAGTAACTGTTTTTTACTCTCATGGAAAATCCGACATCTTACGGAGCTTTTTGTTTGATCGAATGATTAGAGTGTCCATTGATGTTAAAAACGCGTGTCTACGCGGTCACCGTGAAGGTGCTGCTTTTTGGAGTCCTCTGTTTGTGGGTTATTCTAAATATTATTCCAAAAGAGGATACAACCTGTTTGTGGAGCAGGACATTGTAGAGTGGGAAGGGCGGCAAAAGGATATAATTGTCAACTTCAGTATACAGTAAAATCCCGTTACAATGAACTTCAAGGGGCCGGGAAAATATTTCGTCCAAACGAAATGTCCGTTATAACGGAATATATACTTTATTACAGTGACTGAACTTTATCCCAATGAATTAAAACATGACTGCACATTTATTTCTTTGTGACGGACATTTCATTGTATAGGTATCCGTTGTAACGAGATTTTGCTGTATATCTGTAAGTTTTTAACCCATTAATACTCGACTTATTAATAACTTACACATTTATATATTACTCATTTAATAAGTAACTTCCTTGCTTATTAAATGTGCAATGAAATGCTGTTGGAAATTTGATCAATTAAAGGGAAAACAAGTAAAAAAATTAACCCTCCATCTCTCAACAACTCGGATTTTTTTGATTTTTTGCACTCGACATAACCAAAAAAAAAACCCCACGTATTATTATTAATTATATATATATATTTTTTTCTTCCACTCAATAAGTCATGGACTCGGATTTATTTGAAATTTGTCATTCCAGATAATAAGAAAAATATAAAACACACGTTTTTCAGAAATTTTATGAATTATTTATGATACAAATTAAAAAAACAGCGATTGAATTGTATGTTTCCTACATTCTACATACACCATGATACAGAGAGTTTAACTCAAACTTTAAAAAAATATTTCAAAAAAAAAAAAAAAAAAATCAAAAAATGGGTGGAAGGCTTGAAGAGAGCAACAGAATACAGAACTTTTTGAAAAGACTTCTTTCAGAGAGTGTCTAAGCGCAAAGACGACGAAAAATTATTAGCAATTCTACCTAGCTATTCTACCCAGAAAAAAAAAGTCTCTGACTGGCAGAGTGCCAAAGAAGAATCCATTCATGTTCAAGGAAGAAACTGCTGGCATAAGGAATGCGCCTTATTCTGTTCTCGTTTCAGTTCGTTTAGCACACTTGATTTCTTCCGAACTGATGCTATATGCCAGTTAAAAAAATGGGTTGCTTTCGACAAACAGAAAAGCAAACATTCCGATTCGCGTGCCGATAAACGCACCTACAAAACGAACTTCCCTAAAACTCGAATGGATTCGTCCTTTTCTGCCATGCGCAGAAGCGTCTACGTGTCAGAGCTTCGTGGTCGAACTGTAGCATGTAGCATAAAGTACTAATCATGAATTACCTTTTCTTCCTGAAAGTTGCGAAATCTCATAAAACTAACCGCTTCCCTTACAATTGTTTTTGAATAAAATTGCAAAAAATAATCACATTTTAAAATTTTATTATTAAATGCAACGAAGCAAAACAAAATACGAGGGTCATTTTTTAAGCAAGAAAACTGTTTTGTAATGGAGTAAAAGAATATTTAATAACACAAATTGTATCAAAAACTAAAATATGAACATTTTTTCACTTTTCAACATAGTCGTCATCAACATTCACGCATTTGTCACGCCGTGGTACCAGCTTTTGGATCCCTTCATCGAAGAACTCGCCGCCTGATCATTAAACCATTTCGTAGCTGTTTCTTCAGCATGTCATCCTTTTCCAAACGCTTCCCACTGGGAAAGGGCTTAAGTTTTGGAAAGAGATGAAAGTCTGATGGTGTCAAGTCTGGACTGCAAGGCGGATGATTCAGTACTTTCCAGTGACAAGTCCAGTTGCGTTTTTGTTTTTGAATTTCAGCAGAACGAACGTTCTCTGCCTTCAACAAGAAGTTCCGTCTAGAACTATACGAGCCTACTTTCCCGTATACACCAAATTCAAATTTATAACCTAGCTATCTCTTTCTCTCTCTTTCTCATTTAGCTTTAGTTCTTAATTTTTTCAAATATACCTTTTTCAACGGACAATACATATTCGCTCACGCATTCATTTTTTCCTTTATTTAGCCATTCATTTATGCATTCATTCGTTTACTGATTCAAATGTTTATTCATTCATTTATTCATTCATGTATTTATTCCCTCATTTATTCATTCTTTTCCTCATTCATTTATTCATTCTTTCACTCATTCATTTATTCACTGAGAAATATCCTTAAAAATTCCGATAAAAAAATTTCATAGGAAAATAGGCTCGTTAGTTCTGGAAGAACTTTCTATTCGTACATGTTCTACGTTATAAGAGCTTTCCGATGAAGTTTGTTCCAAGCAAATTGGTCCGTTAGATCAGGATTTATATAGGATTGAAATTTCCCCGTAAGCGCTATGTTAATTTTTTGAACTGTTCAAAAATGAACAAAAACTGTTCAAATTGATATTTCTCGCCAAGCGCTTCTTCCAGTAAGCTTGTTCATTGGAATATGGATCTTGTACCCAGAGTTTACATAATTTGCTTCATTTTCGCCCATAGGCGCTAATGTTAAATTTTTTTAGAACTGTTCAAAATTGAACGAAAAATTGTTCAAATCAAAAAGTAAAATATGGAAATGAGATGTCCTCGCCGAGATCTTTCGAATGCAAAAAGAAGTTTTCAAATCGGACTATTCGTTCAAAAGTTATTAGTGGGAGACAGACCGACAGACACACATTTTCCCCATCTCAAAACCCTACTTTCAAATTTTTTATTTTTCAATCTTTATTTAATTACTTCACTTTTTTTTGACTTTTCTTTATTTTTAACGATATTTTTACGATACATTAAGCCTTCTTTCATGCTTTATTATTATTTTTTTTAACTTTTACGTGAAAGTAGGCTAAAAACCGAATAACGGCACGCACTTCACAATCGGCGGCATTTCTGATAGACATGACGACAAAGTACGCAGTATAACCACACAACCAGCAGTGGCAGAGACGTGAAACTTAATGGCGGTGTAGTGGGGGAGGGGACCGGCCAAGAGTTGCTGACCTTGAACTGACGTCACTTGACTGGATGCGCAAACACAATGCGCAATCAGTTCTTACTTAAAAAATGACCTTCATATGTAGGTTTTAAGTTGAATTTTTAGTTTTTTTAAAGTTGTAAAAAGCATTTAATTTTAGTATTACTTTATTATTCCGAGTTATTTCAGGTGTTTTGGAAAAAGTTAAATGTCAGTCTTTGTATGATAGTTTTTGAAACAAGGGACAACACAGCAAACCAACAAAACTTGGCAAACTGCCAACCAAAGCTGAATAGTATTTGCTTTCATTTCCTCCCGGTCGAGTAAAACCGTGATAAAACAAATCGTACTGACAAATTCTGCTTCGTCCGAGTTTTCTCGGGATAATATTCAACTGCAACATATACGAACCCGAGATAACTCGGGATAATCAGGCAAGGGATTAAAGCAAAAACTGCTTCCGAGCTCGTAATTGCAGTGTTTGTATGTCATTCGGTTTGTCAATGCTCATCACGAAATTGTATTCCGTGATTTTTAACTCCAAGCCTTTTCACACCCACGCATTTGTACAGCAGGAGAAATTTCACTACATAGCCGTTCCTTTGCTTTTTGTTATCATAAATTAAAAATTTCATACTCGGGAAAGAGGTGTGGAAGATTTGCAATATATTTATTTCTTTATTCTTCCACTGACGCAATGTACGAAATCATAATATGAGCTAATCATTTAATTTTCCAAATTTCGAATATAATTTCGTTGTGAATCTTTTCTCATCTTTCTTTAATCATAGCTCTCGGAGCCTTGCAATTTTCCTGAAAGAAATAAATTTTCTCGGAAGCGAGCTTCGTTTAACGATCTTTTTTTTAATTATTATTCTTCGAGGTGAAAATGACTGCTATTTTTACGCGTTTGAATGTAAACGAAGCGTGCAGCATTGTTTTGTATTTCTGTTTTCCATCTGTCATGTGTGCAAGCACTGAATAAGAAATTGTTTTTTAAGTGTTGTGTGTCCAGGCTGTCATTTCGAATTTTTCCTGGGGCCGGGGGGGGGGAGGGGGCGAAGGGTATATTCTTATATATTACACTAAAAAAACAACAAAATACATGCACTCAAAAACATCTATACATATATTTCACTTAAAGTGAACCAATTACGATTAAATTTTGGGGTATGATACAATACTGACGTCATGCAAAAATCGAACTATGGTATATATAAAACTGTATTTAAAAATTTGTTTAATGATTAGCATAGAGAAATAACGGAATATTTGTACTCATTTATCGCAACTTACGGAATTTTTAACTTCCGATTCTTCGGAGTGGCAGCACCTTGGTTTGTTTATATCGAGCGATCATACTTATATTTATATCTGGAGATTTCTTAAGTCTTTTGAATTTTAAAGCGCTTTTTACGATTTTAAAGTGGTTAATTTCTAATTCTTTGGGTGGCAACACCTTGGTTTGTTTATATCGAGCGATCATACTTATGTTTATATCTAGCGATTTCTTAAGTCTTTTGAATTTTAAAGCAACTTTTACGATTTTAAAGTGGTTAATTTCTAATTATTTGGGTGGCAACACCTTGGTTTGTTTACATTGAGCGATCATACTTATGTTTAAATCTAGAAATTTCTTAAGTCTTTTGAATTTTAAAGCGCTTTTTACGATTTTAAAGTGGTTAATTTCTAATTATTTGGGTGGCAACACCTTGGTTTGTTTACATCGAGCGATCATACTTATGTTTATATCTAGAAATTTCTTAAGTCTTGAATTTTAAAGCGCTTTTTACGATTTTAAAGTAGTTAATTTCTAATTATTTGGGTGGCAACACCTTGGTTTGTTTACATCGAGCGATCATACTTATGTTTATATCTAGAAATTTCTTAAGTCTTTTGAATTTTAAAGCGCTTTTTACGATTTTAAAGTGGTTAATTTCTAATTCTTTGGGTGGCAACACCTTAGTTTGTTTATATCGAGCGATCATCATGTTTAGTTTGATTGTTGAACTTACAGCCCGCAGATGTTGGGCGGGGAATCAGATAGTCCATTATATTCAATTGCCCCTTCCTGACCCCACTAAATGGCGGTCCTGTGTGTCTCTATGAAGTGTTGCAGGGATATTGCAGACAGCTAAACGTGAATAAATGCTAATATAATTTTAGGGTCTGTTAATAACTGTATGCATTTAGTGTTTGAAAAATATCTTTTTGCTGAAAAAGGAGCTTTCGTGTTACAATTTATTATAATATTGTTTTTAAAGAGTAAGAGTCAGACTTGAAACTCAGCAGTAACATCGGGATCGAATCCCGATTTTGTAAACGCTGTTTCGGGGGGGGGGGGGGATAAACTATTTTATTCTTATGTTATTTAAGTCATCAAGAGACCTTATAAGTACAGTGAAACCTGCTTAAGTTGACCACTTGCGGGGCGGCACTTTAGTGGTCAACTTAGGTGGTCAACTTATAGAGAGGTAGAGGGTGATAGGCTAATTCCGTTTCTGACAAAAGTGGTCAACTTTACAGGTTTTACTGTATTTTCTCATTACTCAGTACGCAAATGCGCGCAGCCAATTTTCGCTGGCCGAGGGCCTTAGCTCGAAAATCACAAAATAAACTTGTCTTTTCTGATCTGCGCCAGCGCAGAGTATATTTTTGAATCTACGTCGAAAGTAGGAGAAAAAAAAAAGCAGCTATTTCCTAATTATTTTTAATTGATAACACTAATACTCATCAATAACTATTAATACAAAAAAAGTAAGAAAATCGGTTGACAAACAGAGGAGAAAAATGGTACTTGACCGTTTTGTCTCTCCCTATTTATGTATAGGTAATAATAATAATTTGTAGCAGGGATCTGGAGAAGGGATTTTTTTTTTTGAGTTGCTCCGCTCCTGCTGAGCTCCGACTGTTAAATTCCTGCTCCGCTCATCTCCACTCCGTGCTTTGAATAATTTTAACATTATTTATCTCGCAGTGGAGCACGACAAATTTCATTGCTCTATTTTATTTGTTTATTCATTTATTCATTTTGTAGCTAAAATTTACAACTTTCTATTTTTTTGGTGAATATCGTCCTTTTCCATGTTAACACGTATGTATCTTCGTTTTGAATTATTTATCACTTGTAATAAGCTCACTCAAATCCTTCCTTTGTGCGCGACAAACCCACGCATGCTATTTTTACAGACCCCGGCTCCTTGGCCCATCAAATATTGATCCCATGAATAATATATGCATCATAATAAAATCCCTTAAAACGCCATTCACATGCAAATAGGTATGGTGATAACAACTGCTTCCGAAAGTGCCCCGAGGCTAAAAATTCCTATTTGCAAAATGTATTAAACTGTTTATTTACTCGCCGTTTATTTCTCATTTCATTTAGGAAAGCAAGCGCAGCACACCCCTAAATAAATAGAGAGCCAGCGAAAGAAGCTGCATAAGTAATGATTTTCGCGTGAACGCCGAGGAGAAATTTTGATAAGCTATTGATTGTCTCATTTATTGCCTTTCTCATCAATTTGTCGCCGGAGGGAGCGAAACGTGTGTGTCATCCTCAGTATTGTTTTCATTGATGACCTATTGTATCTCCTTGGTGTCAATTTAATTGCGAAATCGCCGTGAATATTAAACTGCGTGAGTCAACATCTCGGATAATTATGTTTGATGTATTTTTGATTGCCGGAGGCAGTGGATGATGTCTGTAACCGTAACCTGTCGTAAAAGAACAGCACGTTTTTTCTGTCCTAACGATGGTGGTGGTAGTTAACTGTGAGAGGATGTTTCGAATTCGTTATTGTTTTTTGTCTTGTACTGATATTGTTAATCCGTCGAAGACAAATCTCTGTGAAGCAGATGGTGATGACACATAATATTGAATCGAAATTTGTTTTTGTGGTTGAGGTATTGTTATTAAATCGGAGGCATGTCGATGATGTAATGAGTTTGCAAAAAAAGCCTGTTGAGAAAGTTCAGCATCTTTCTCGTTATTGTGTTGCTGTTTGTCTTCTTATCTGATGTTCTTCATAGTCGAGAATTTGCTAGGCCCGTCATTTAAAAATTTTTCCCAAAAGGGGGAAAGGGGTTTGGGGGGGGGGGGGGGGGGTGATAAAGGCATATTTCCAATGCCTATTATAGCTAAAAAACAACAAAATACATAACAATATGCATAAATTCAATGTATATTTCTGAAAGTAAGGGGGGGGGGGCAGTCAATTGACTTTCCCTAATCGCCCAAATCACGGTCTTGCTTTCTTTATTTGAAAGTTGCTGTTCAAAATTAAAAGAATTTTAACTTTCCAGCTCAGAAGCACTGAAGAGAATTTATTGAAATTAGGTGTGTACATAAATTGAAACAATACAAAAGAAAATACCATATAGCGAAATAACAATGACTTTATTTTCATTTAGTTCTCTTCGAAATGCATCTAGGTGTCGAAATTTCCTTTATTTTGATTACTAGTGCATAATGAAGCAGCGTATGTGTGTTGTGTATGCGAATCGGTTTTTCTGTTCGTAATGTACTGACAAATCTTTCGTTGATGTCTCTGCTTGAATTCTAAATCTCATTTGGGACTCAGTTAGTCGTAAAAGCCGGGCCGGACATTACACTTCGAAGAACGAATTTCTAAGTTTTGCCTATCCTGTAGAACAATTTTTATTTTATGTGCCGCGTCCCGCTCCTTATCTTTCTTATATGTATATCGATTTTTAGATGTTTCATGCGGCGATGGTACCACATTCATTGTGGTGCCGCTGAAAGAGATGGTACCAATTACTGGGGAACGCACTAGGTCTGCAATGGTTGGGGACCAATACCGCAGCCCCATTGGAAAAAAAATAAAATATTTAAGTGCTGTAAAAAGGGGCTATAAGTTCAACAATCAACTAAACATGAGACTGATCGCTCGATATAAACAAACTAATGTGTTGCCACTCCAAAGAATCGGAAGTTAACCATATTAAAATCGCAAAAAGCTCTTTACAATTCGAAAGGCTTACGAAAAGATCGCTAGATATAAACATGAGAATGATCGCCCGATATAAACAAACAACGGTGTTGCCACGCGACACAATCGGAAATTAAATATTGAGTTATGACTGGAAATACTTTTTACGAAATAAAAACAAATTTCTTAAAGCTCCCGTAAGTTACGATAATAAATACAAATGTTATGTTACTTTACTATGCTAATCATTTAACAAATTTTTAAATATCGTTTCACCGTAGTTTGCTTTTTGCATGCTATCAGTATCGTATCGTACAGCAAAATTTAATCGTAACTGGTCCACTTTAAGTTAAATATTTATATAGATTTTTCGTAATATTATTTAAATGCAAAGGATAATAGTGATAGTACATATGTATACATATTGTACAGTTACAAAATTACAAACGGTTTTGAGACATACTATCCTTTTCCCCTACACTAACCGTTTCATCTTCGACGTTTTATTTCTTTATCTGAGCTTCCTATAACAAAAATTTTAGTCGTTAATTTGATAGGTGCGAGAGAGCGTAAGAAAATAATCGACATGGCTTCCGTTTATTTATTGTAAAAGAGCGAAAAAATATCTTATACAGCGATAAAATTACGCTTAGTTCACGAGACATAATTTTGAGTTACGGAATTACTTTTATTTGTTATCTTAAATAAATGTTTTGAGTTTAATTTTCGTCAGCAGTTAATATTCGCTTTCAGTGACAAAGTTAATAGTTATTTGATACTTAATACTTTGCTACTAGGTGATTAGGGAGGCGAAAACATTTTGCGTAAAATTGGTTAATAATTGCTCTAATCCGCATGATAGCTAGTGGGCGTAATTGTGTTGATATTTATATTAAATTATTTTTGTTTTTTCGTTCAAAGTTTCACGTTTCTTGTTTACAGAAAGCGTATCTTCTAAGGGTAACATAATTTTGAAGAAATCGTTATGAATAAATTTTTGAATAACATACCACGTGACAAGAACGCGTTTCAATAAAGTGAATTGTCACTATGCATGCGCGTTAATTTACTTAAACAGGTTGACTTTTTTTTTTTTTTTTTGAGGGATGAGGAAGCCTTTTTCATTTTATTCCTATTTTAATAAGAATATAAAGCTCCCGCGCTTTTCAGTTAGAAATTAAGCCCTACGTATTTCATAATCGAATGATGGACATTCGAATGAACTTCTCAGGTGATTCCATGCTAATCTACCCAGTTGCCATCGCTAGTAGACTTCAGGGCATGAAAAATCTTTAAAATTTTACATGCGCTGCCAGGCATGTTTGTCTAAAAATTACATGCACGAACAAAATTGTTACATGCCCAAACGTTATTTTACTGCACATTAATAAAAACATTTGAGTTTGTCGAAAAGCATTAATCAGACAAAAAAATTAATTAACAGCTTTTTATCTGAATCAAGAATTATTTTAAGGTTAATCTAAATCGTTAAAAGATTACATTACAAACAAAATATAACATAAGTCGTCACAAGTCATAATTTGCAAAATTTAAATTATACCACCAATTTTATGGTTGACATGCATGTCCGTCAACATGTCAATTTCGATCTCCATAAGGATTCGGTGATTTTTCAATAAAATACGAAATAATGAAGTTTTGGAAAGAAATATTTGATTGAAAAAGTACATGCCCTGTCGGAAATCTAAGGGTAGAAGATTCGTGCCCGATCGAAATTTGTACTTGTCCGGGGCATGTCGGGCAATATAAATTTCGAGCCCCGGGAAAGATAAATTTAGACCTACTCATCGTCGTAATATTATGCCACTGGGGCAACCACAAATGCTGTCATCTGAAGGTGGAGGTAAAAATGTTCGACAGGGATGCTGTGCGTGCCGACGCCTTCACCAGATGTGTGTCGACACACAGGGAGAAAGCAGCAATCGGCCATCTTGCTGCGGTCGACCCGCCCATTTCCGGCCGTCGATGCCGTGGGCTGTTCTATTCGTTCAATGTTTCAGCTTCATTCATGAGTTTTTTTTTTTTTTCTATTTCTTATAATGATGAATCGAGCTGGCAACTTTTGCGTTCGAACCCGATAGTTTAGATTTTTGAAACTTTGTGTGGGCAGAACAGGGCTCTTTTTTAATTGTCAGGTTGCCCCCAAGTTCACACATAAATTTAGTTTCGATACTTGCGGAATATGGGCTCGAAATCTTTTGTGTGAGTGTCGAGCTCCAATTAGCAAAAAACATTCGGAAGGAAAGTCGGCTTTATAAGTTTTTAAAACCCACAACTACCAAGTCATGCAGATCAGGACTGTTTAAGGCGGTGTCCCTTAACGGCCTTATTCACCAACAGATTTGAACCTTCGTCAGAGACTCGGACCGCCGACATGAGCGTTCTGGTAGGATGAGGGTGCCTTTGATCTGTAGTTCGAAGGTTCAAATTGACTGTTGAATAAGGCCGTTAGAGTTTTATTTGACTGCTAACCCTTTGACTGCTCCTGTCGTAGGCATGTCCAGAACATCCCCCTCCCCCCGAAATGCTGATAGTATCTAAATAAAAGAAGCCAAACCGCTCCCGAAGCGATACGTTACGATCGTAACTTGCATTTAGAATGTTTTTCCTACTTCTTAGAATTTAGTTCTTAAGTCAATGGGATTTTTCTTTTTGTTTGAGGATTTTACTATTTTTTTTTTCTGTCCCCAATGCACTTTGATGATTGATTCTCCAGTAAAGTGAGAATTGCTCGATCAAAATGGATCAGGGAATTTTTCATCGGTATTTCCTATTAACTGTTTGCATAGACTTGCGCCTGTGGTTCGTCAGGAATATCATGATACCCCCCTGGTAGAAAAAGGATATCTAATATGAAACTGGCAATATTTTTTTATACCTTTATATGACAGTTCCGAATGGTGGAGGCCTCCTCGGGGCGTGGACTGGGTCACGCTAAATCTTCACGAATCCGCTCCCGGCGAATGTGAGGCTTTCTTGCAGAGTCTGCGGCACCGGGACAGTAAAGCAAATAGGCAACGCTCGCCAGTCCGGTCGCTATGGCCGAATATAGTTATCAAGTGGTCTGAGAGTTTGTGGAAGGTTCAAAGAAGGAGCGCTACGTTCGTGCCCTTCGGAGTAATCTGTGGAAGCCTCAGTGCTACATACAGTAGAGTGTAGTTAGCGATAAGTACTTCATACGAAAAAAATCAAAAATGCTTTGTGCCAAAATATGAGTACAAAGAAAAAATAAGGTAAGAACAATAAAAGCAAATAACTGTTTCGAGGCTACAACGGAGACTTTTCACTAGTGCAGGAAAGAAAAGTGCTCAACACACAACATGAATGTTGTGAGTGAACGCACAACCACCGGAAAGACAGCCGGTATTCATACCAGGCTGTCTGTCAGGCTTGTCCAAACTGTAAAAACAATGTATCGATAGTTCCTTCAGCTTCGTATAAACGATACTCCACTACTACCTTAATAATTTTCTTCGATTCAGGTACGCAATATTAAATAGTAGAGTATCTTTTACACGCCGTTTACGTTTGTACGACGTTTCAGCGTGGCCCCAATTCTTGGATTTAGTTAGAAGGTTAAATTGATTATACGACGTTATCGTTTATTCCAGCGGTTCCCAATCTGTGGTGCGCGTACCACTAGTGGTACGGGAAGCCTCTCTAGGTGGTACGCGCTCAAGCAAAAAATCTATCTATAATCTTTTAATCTTCTATTATATATAATCAAGTTATATAGCAGTGGTACGCAAAATGCCCCCCCCCCCAAAATGGTGGTACGCAAAAAAAAAAAAAAAAAGATTGGGAACCGCTGGTTTATACGACAATTTTCGATAGTCCCTTCGGCGTCGTATAAACGGTACTCCCCTGTACCTCCATTTGGCGTAGAACCGCTTTTGCGGTGGAAATATTAAAAAAATTTCCGTGGGAGCACAGCTTACCCCCTCCCCTTTCTAAGCACTGTCGATTTATGAGTGTTTGTGCATTTCTGTGTAATTTTCGTTCTCTTTATAACGCCCCCTCCCCTCTTTGAGGGAATGAAAGCACCTTGTTTCCATTTCATTTCTGAAACGAAACTCCCGGGCCGCTAATGAGTGATTCGCTGTCGCGAGGCGCCTTCGCGTCTTTTGCAGAAAGGGATAAATTGAGAAAGGCACGTAATAGGGAAAATCAATAAACTAAAAGCCTCGGTCTCTTTAGAAACGGGGAGGAGCGAGCGAAAGAATCGTTTCTCTGAAACGAGGGGTGGAAACAAAAGATCCTGTGGTGGTTGCAAGGGAGGATGCAGATGGCTGGATCCTTCTTCATCATCCACTCGGCGGGGATGAGCGAGGAGAGCAACAGCTGGGATCAAACGCCGCTCTGGCTGGAGGTCAGGTGACCCACGTTTGTGGAAGGGGTCATCATGGTTTCCGCTCAATTACTTGCAGGAGGTGTTGGGAGAGCTGCAGATGAAGAGATGAAATCATCAGATAATTGAAGAACATTGCATGAACTCCGGCCGCATGCGTCATGCGGAGAAATGATTTGCCTTTGGAGAGAAACATGTTAGTTTCTGTTAATTAGCTCTCTGCTTTGGGTAGCCGTAGTTGGAGTGTCCATTTGTTTTCCTGGAAAGCACAGTTTAGATTTATTCATACGCAAACACCAATAATAATGTTTGCTTTTCGTTTCTTGTCCAGCATTGCGTAGGGTCTGTTCATAAATGATGTCATACTTTTTTCAATATTTTTGACCCCCTTCCCCCGCTTGTCATTAAGTGTCGCACTTCACCAGCCCTCCTATCCCCCTTGTCACATGCACACTCAGAAACACATGCTCAAATCTCACGAAACTTTCGTCGTATTTGACGAAATGACTTCAAGAAAAATGCTCCGAGAAAACCTTTCGTCAGATTGGCGAAATTTGTGCAGTAACTTTCTAAAGTCACGTGATCGCACAAGGAAGAAATCGTTGTAAATGACGAAATTTTCTTGACGATTCAAGAATCGTCATAAGTGAGAGTTTTATTTCTGAGAGAGTGTCACGTTGTATTAGATAAACGTATAACAGGGATCGCTGTATTACATAAACATATACCAGCACTTTTAACAGGGTTCCATTTTTGTGAATTTTAGATAGCTTTTTCTAAAATATCAAATAATTTTGAGGAAATTTAAAATTTAAATATACAGTGATAAAAAATTTTATTATTTTTTACCACTTAGTTAAAGAATAGTTCTGGGAAAAGTTAGATTTGGTAGCTCGGAATTTTGTGAAGGGTCTGTTTTGATTAATTAAAACTGAATTCCCTTTGGCGCGACCTCTATAATGCATACTAAAGTATTACATTATAGATCCTATTCAAATTTTTATATCAAAACTTAAACTGCTTGTTTAAATCTATATTAGTGAGCATAGTAATAATAATTGTGTGTGCTTATTTTTATTTTGCTCGAAATAATGCCAAGGTTTAACAAAAAGAAACCCGCAATTAACCCTTTGCACTCGTATTAAATAGAAATGTCTCACTATTAATTTTACTTTAAGAAATTAATTATCAATGGAATTTTAAGAATAAACGTAAAATGAAAGATCATAAAAACAAGTAATGTGAAAATGTTTAGAGTGCCAATTTTAAATATTTTATTTTGACCAAATTTGTGAAGTCATGCGTCTTGTTACCCCAAAGTGTGTCCTTATTTCTGAACGAGTAGAGCAGAGAAACGTATTACAGAAGAATTCGGAATTTCATTTTCAAAATTGGCATAAAAAAACAAGGATTTTTTTAAAAAAAGTAAATGAGTTCAGTTTTTACATTGTTTTTTGAAGCGTAAACTGAAAAGTGAAAATCATTTGCACGAATCACTTAATTGCCGATCATTCAGTTATGAAAAACCATTCGGAAAAATTACTTAATAACCTTATTATAAAGTTCTCGAAGCATTCTGAAAAACCGTCTGTCGATTGCGTTTGTCGTAAGTTTCTCTGCATTTTTATACTGAACTGAAATAAAACACCGAATAAGGGGACATTCATAAATAATGTCGCGCTTCGAGGGGGGAACTGGGGTTCGAGAAAGTGTGACAATTTGTGACAAGGGGAGGGGTTAACAAGAAATGTGACATTATACATTTTGATTTCTATAAAAACATTTAAAGTCAGCGAATTAAATTTATGTTTAATGTTTCAATTTTCATAATTTGATTTTAAAGTTCCATTGAGAATTTTGTATCGTAAACACCGATGCTGATTAAGGTTTAAATTTACTTCTTGTTAATAGTTTAAAAGAAAATTTTCATAGGCATATACACATTTAAGATAAAATAAAACAAGGGTCATTTTTTCACAGTTCGAACAATTAATATGTTTACTGTTCTATACTAATTATCTTTTTTGTTGTGAACGTTAAACCTCATTTTATAGAAATTAAGTACACATGTAATCATTGTTATTACTATGCTCATAAATGTCATTAAAAGCTCAAAAATAAAATGAGAAACGTGGTCTATAACGCAGTGCTTTGTTTCTAAACTGCAAGTACAGTAAAATCTGTAAAGTTGATCATCTTTGTAAGTTGGCCGCCTGTCTAAGTTGACTACTTTTGTCAGGAACGGAATTAGCGTTATATTGCTTAATGTAAGGAAACCTTTGTAGCTTGACCATCTAAGTTGACCACTTGTCTATGTTGACCTCTTTTGTACGCCAAATTTGGGTGGGAGTCTTATAAAACATCCTTCGTAAGTTGACCGCCTAATTATTACAGCATTTATTTGTTTATCTAGTTTTGCAAAAATAAAAAAAATAAAAGACTTAAATAGCTTCTTCAGGATATTTTTTATGCTATAATGTTAGACCAGTATTAGTCTGGATGGATGAACATCAATATAAAGTTTGCCTAAAGCTCTTTGTAACTTAACCATATGGGAAACTATAAAAACTCTTTTATTCTTTAACTAAGCTTCTTCTTTTTTCTTCTAATTGATCTAGCTATTTTGAAAAATCATGTATTTTTAGGAAATCTTTATTATCAATATAAGTAGTAAAATATCTTACACAATTAATAGGAATAATTTTAAAGTAACGTTAATACATGAAATTATATTTTAATTAGTCACAAATGAATAACGCTTTTTGTAAGAAATGACAAAAAAATCTCCCTCTATAAGTTGACCATCTAAGTTGACCACTAAAGTGCTGCACCGAAGTGGTCAACATACACAGGTTTCACTGTACTGCTTATATAATATAGTGTGACATGTGACAATAAAGGGGCGTAGGGAATTAAAATATATTGAAAAATAGTGGGACATCATTTATGCACGGTCCCTAAGGTAAAGAGCATGATTCTTAGTTTGTACTTTTGTTTGCTCTTAGGCGAACGACAAATAAAAAGAAAATCACTTTAACTCGGCGTTTCTGATTCAGAATTTATTATTTATAGACGAATGAAATATGTATAAATCTGCTCTCTATTACCATGAATATTTATTGCTCGAAAATGGAATACATCAGACGGTTTATTTTCTCAAATATATTCGTTTCTCCGATGAAGTGATGCGCCATTTCTTCCTGTTGGTCAGAGTTCAATGAAAGAGGATAACGTACGGTCCGAAATAGACCCAGAATCGTTTGGCCGAGAAACCATAAATTAATCGTCTGCTTGAGACATACCCAAAGGGGCGATTCGGACGAGGAACGGAAAGCTGGAATCATGAAGCAGTTATGCACGCAGGTGGGATTGAGTTATAATTCCAAAGGAACATGACCATGAAACGGGATCGTGCTTGGCGATGGGTGTCTGACATTGATACTGAAAGTTTCCGTTCGGTTGGATATGGATTCGGTTTTAATTTACAGTTGTCGGTAAAAATAGTACTGTCACAGGGAAACCTGTCGCATATGTGAATATGCATCGCGTGCGCTTTATTTGAGCATTGTTTTTCGCTTTTTGCATTTCCTTTCCGTTAGAGTTCCATATTGAAGTCCGAAATAGAAAACGCTATTCTTTTTTTTAAGGTGAATAATTGTTATTGTATTCTATGGTCTGTCCCACTCAGAGGTTCCCAAACTTTTTTATCCCGTGAACCCCTTATCATTTCGTTCTGTTTTCTCTGAACCCTCTTCCTAGGGAATCACTCTCAAAGAAGTCGATTACATTTCGACCATGGAATTTTGACATTTGGACCCTTCTGCGCATGACAGAAAAGAACGAATCCATTCGAGTTTTGGGAAAGTTCGTTTTTCAGCTGTTTGTTCAGTACGCGAGTCAGAATGTTTGCTTCTCTGCTTGCTGAAAGCAACTAAATTTATAACTGGCATACAGCATCAGTTTGGAAGAGATCAAGTATTCTAAACGAACTAGGATGAGAGGAAAAAAAGGCACATTCCGTGTACCAGCAGTTCCTCCTTTGAGCATGAATGGATTCTTCTTGGCACTCTGCCAGGCAGATTGCTTTTGTTGATGGTGGAACTGTAGTGCAACGGAACGATCCATAACAGAGTAAAACTGAGTCGACGTCGGGAG
Source organism: Octonoba sinensis (assembly GCA_038502835.1). NCBI lineage: Eukaryota > Metazoa > Arthropoda > Arachnida > Araneae > Uloboridae > Octonoba > Octonoba sinensis. Next base: position 22,659,157 of record CM076601.1, on the reverse strand, counting down.
ACAGAGAAAAATATCCTGAACTGTCACGTGAAAATTACAAAATGTAATTTAAAACAAAAAACTATATATATATATATATATATATGTAACATCACCGTTACAACAGCATTTAATTTTCTCGAATGTCCGTCTATGAAGTCATCGTGGGAAACAGTCGTGACCAGAGTCTATTTAAATCCTTGGTTTATTTGAGTTTCATCATAGGAAATACACATTCAACGCAATACAAAGACGAACACCAACATCAACGTTTTTACAAGAATATTTACATCGTGAATCCCCGCGAAAAGCTTGCGAGAGCATTTTATACCCTCTGGCACTACATGTCACGTGATGATGCACCGTTATTGCTATTCGTTACTATTTTTAGTTGACACATTATATAATCTTTCCCGCGTTAGTTTCCCTGGCTGGGGGAGATCTAAAAAATATCAATGTTTCAAAAACGAAACAGAATTTAAAAAGGGGTCTAAAAAAAGTTATTTAGTTTTCATATATATATATATACAGAGAGAGAGAGAGGCAGGCTTATGAACCAAAGCTCCTCTGGAAAAGTTCTGGTTACACCACTGTTTCCAGTTAGTCGATTTTCAGTGAAGATTAAAACTTGAAGCAGTAGGGATGAAATAGGTATGATTCAAAATAAAAAAGAAAGAAAAGGTAATGTTTAAATGTTTTTAACACCCCTGCTCTCGTCTGCATTTTGCTCTCCAAATCAGTCGTCAGCTTCTCAAAGCGAAAGGACCCATTACCATTCCATTTGATCGAGAGGCACCACCCGAATGGGGCTTTTGGGGGTTTATTGCATCCACAGTTCGATCTCCTCTTCCCTGATTCATCATTTCTCTTGATTACGAGGATTCTAGTGGTGGAGGGACTCATCCAGGGATGCGGGGCGTCTCCGTGATTGAAAAATCGATTTCCATCGCCACCCTTCGATTGTTCTGTTCCGGTTAGTGCGTGTAAATGGGGGATTTCGCAGGGAATCGCGTGGATGATGTGTGTTATAGGAAGTTCCTTGGGGGAGAAGGAGAGTCATCGAGTTTGGTTGTGCCATTTATGATTTTGTTGCCTTCTCTCCTGATATAATTAGTTAAAACTTCTTTTGTTGTACTGATCTTATGCTGATTTATAACTGAGAAGCTTGGTCGATGAATACTTCCTGGTCTGAAGCATAACTAACTCCCTGGCATTACTGTCCATGTTGGACCATGGCTCCCTACCAATTTTCCTCCAAAGCCCTCTGTTTTTTGCTTTGTCTTTCCAGTTTCCGACATTTAGATTTTTACGGTCTTTCTCCACCTCGTCTACCCATCTTTTAACCGGCCTTCCTCTTTTCCCCTGGCCCTGGCATTGTCCCTTGAAAATCTTCTTAGTGCCTCTGTGTTCCTCCATTCTCTCAAGGTGTCCCAGCCGTTGTACTCTTCCGCAGATGTCCGCGGACCACTTAGCCTGAAAGTGAATTACCTCTGACCACCCATATATTAAAACATTCATCTTATCAGATGTAACCAAATTCACAGGTGATTAGATACAACTTTTAAAACAAATTTTTAGTATTAGTTAAGAAGCTATTATAATTTACAATATTACGAACATATAAATGGTAATTTTTAAGACGTAGGCTACGTTATATGTCACAAAAAGTAAAAATATATTTTAATTGTAAATTGTATTTTAATGAAATAAAGAATTACAAAGAAATATAAATTTACTTAGTCGAAAATAACGATGAAAATTTATCTCATTTTTTTCAATGAGGAGATTTTTTTTTGACTGGCTGGGGATTTCTAGGATCTAGGCTCTTGCTCAAGTGCCGTGCACAGTCACACCCGTGACTGTCACGTGATTACTACCTGCAGACTGTATGTGTCACGCTCAGACCATGAAGTATTCACCTGGTATAATTCTGGGAGAAATGCTCGTTTTCTGCATCAAAATTGTTATGATTGTGTTACGGTATGTTTTCTTAATTATTATGTTAAAGACAATTTAATAACTATCTGATACTCATCAGGACGAATGTATTTACTTAATCTTACTCACCGAAAACCGTAATTTTGATTTAATCACGGGAAAATATTACTTTTTTATAAGTAGTCACCGGACTTTCCGCGGACCATCCCCGAGGCTGTTACGTACCACATTTGGTCCGCGGACCCCCGGTTAGGAAAGAGTGGCTTAAGTGCGATAGAATGATATCCAATCAATAATAATTAAGTTTAAAAACCCCATATGTATACATTTGAGAATTGTTGAGACATTGCCGCTAAGGGACCGTTCATAAATGATGTCACGGTTTTTCCGATATATTTGACCCCTCCCCTTGTCACTGTTTGTCACAATTTCATGAACCCCCCTCCTCCTCGAAACGTGACATCACTTATGAAAGATCCCTAACTTTTCTGTATGTATGTGTGGGGATGGGGTGTAGCAGTAATGCTTGCCCGAACCGAAGAAAACGACTCAAAGTTTTATGTATTCCGCTGCACGATTTTTCCCTCAGCGTGCTACCCAAATGCATTGCTTTTCACTGTAACCACATTTCAACCAAAATATTCTAGATAATTTTTAAGGGCTACCGAAAGACGATGCCTTTTTAAGATAGAACTCCGCACTTATGAGCTCTTATTGCATAAATCAGCACTTTAAAAGACTTCTAAAAACAATATTTCGCAGAAAAATATTACTTTCTCTCTTTGTCTTGCGCGCAAGGTGGGCGTGTGTGCTTCAAAAACCCAAATTTCTCAGAGGTTTCATCCAATATCCGCTTCCTTTTGTCAGTATAAAAATTGTTACCATTTCCTCCTTCTAGAAGAAAATGTCATATCCTCCTCCGCATAAACACCTGTGACGTTGCCACCGCCGCGGAGAGTACCTGCTGAATAATGGAAAAGTTCGATTTTCATCCGCCTGTTCCGCCGACTCTCCTAAAAGGGATGAGGAGGCGACGTTGGGGGATTCGGAAAAGTATGTTATTTAAATGAGACGGCATGCGATTTTGAGAAGAATTAAGTTTGGGTACCCATTTTGTTTGGTTACATCTGCGGAGGAAGGCTTTTATCCAGGTTTATTGTGTTTTGAAAATTAATTTGGCTTCTGTCGAGGTTTTTTTTTCTTCTGTTGTGGGCTTAAGTTGAATGTTGCCAGAATATAAATCTCTGTAATTATTCAATTTCGTTTCTAATTCCGAATAAAGTCGCTTGTTTTTGAGAAAGTTTTAGAATATAAGATTGCAATAATATATATTAAAAATGTTTTAAGATACACGGTTTTATTTTTAAAAAAACCAAAACATAGTTGCATTATCCAAGCATTCCAAACATAGCTATCGTTGCCATTCGACAAATAATTCTGATGATTTCCTCAGAGCCAAAATTATTATTTTTTTTCCAAATTAACGTTATAATAAATTATAAAATGGATGGAATATTGTAGTGTCATCGGGAAGATAAGCTTGTGCGCAAAGTTTGAAAATAATTTATGCAGTAATAGTGGCAGAAAACCGCATAACAAACTTACGTGACAAATCAAGTTAAATAAAATCGTGTAAAAACATAATGAGTATTTGCGAGAATTTCGTCTAACTCTTATTATAAATTTGTTGCAATTAAAATAAATCTTTATCGATGGTGTGTTTGTAATATCGTTTCGAATTCCGTATCGAACGATTTTAAGCAATGTACAAATAAAATAATGGATATTGCAAAGGATAATCTAATCTGTGTTCTTACAATTAGAACAAATCTGAATCGAAGCATTGTTTGCACTTTCGTTTCGAAGTCTGAATAAAGTATTTTTAATCAAATAATAGCATTAAAAATTGAAATAATGGGTATTTGCAAAGAAGAGTTTATCTAACCGGTGTTTCAAAATACTTTATACTCTTTTTCGGTTACATTTTAATGTATTTTTTAAAATTCTTCTTTCTAGAAAAAATAAGAATTTATACAAAATAACATTAGAAAAAAGAATCAGTATTATCAAGTAAAAGTAGATTACTTTTCAGTAGAATATCCTTTAATATAAATAGAACAAATAAAATTTAGAAAATACGTGTAGGTTGGTATATATTTTAAACTCTTTCCAAATACCTTTTGAGAAAGTTTTCCGATGAAGATTTTTTTGTCCCTCAGGAGGATGATTGAAAAGAAAGT